>JAWNOT010000072.1:2037500-3237500 GCA_035045825.1 Drosophila eohydei | reverse complement strand
ATTTATTAATTAACAGTTTTGCCAATAGCAGCTGATTATAATAGGCAATTAATTTGTCTTTATATGCGGAGATAGATTTAAAATGGATCAAGCGAGTTTCTTTATTAAGGAGTATGTGAGGGATTTGCTTTTAAAATTTCATTCGCTTGCTTAACAAATTGCCCGTTCAAGTCTCTTCATTCAAAATTTCCCTCTTATATGCCTCGTACAGAAGTGCCATTTGATAGCTTGTTTGCATGAGTTACTTGCTTCCTTCTTATGAATTTCCCTTGACTTGCATTTCATATTTCCCCTTTTAATAAGTATTTAAAAAGCTTTTTACTTAAATTTCCCTTGACTTTCATTTTGAAATTTGTTTTTCAAAAGTTTTTAAGGATTTCTGTTTCTAATTTTATTATTAAATATTTTGCTTTATTTTATTATATATTATTAAATAATTGAAGAATTTCTTCCCTGTATGATTAATACCAGCATTTTACAAGTAAAGGGAAATTGCTTTCCACATATGAATGTGTAAATGGGCTTATTTCCAAGTTCCCACAAATATCTCAAAACAGCAAATCTATGAGTAATATCTACTCTCATATTCACCTTCATTAAATCAGCCAATTAGCAGATAAAAATATGTGAAAACTATATATATATATATAGTGTAGACAAGCGTACTCCAGCTCAGTTGAACGATTAGGCTTCATAAGATTACCTATATTAAAAGCGATTATATTTGTCACAAAGACTTACTTAAATGCAATTTAAATGGATTGAAGCAATTAAATAAAGCCATTAATATGCACATGAGATTCGAGTGCCACTGACATTGAAATTTGGCTAACAACAAAATTTCGCTGCGACAATTTTAAAGCAAAAAAAAAAAATAGGAAAAAAAGTATACGAAAAAACACAGCAGTTGCGTCTGGCGTCGCCTTCCGCGTCGGAAGATGTGGTTCGTTAACAAACATAAAAAATAATATATATATATGTTTGCATCATTCATTGGATCAGTCGACCAGGCAACTATTGAGTGGATAGCAACAAAAAAAACTAAGTAATGAAAAAAATAAACAAGAATTTTGCAGTCTAGTTCAATAGACCGCATGATACTCGTTCACGCCACTAACACATTATGATTTTAGCTTAAAAACAGTGGAGCATATAACTTTTTCCACATTTATACATATAAATTTGAGACGATCTGTAGAGGAGTTAAAGTATAAATGCAGTGGCAGAAATAGTGCAAGTCATTATCAAAAACTAATTTCAACTGTCCAACCAAACAAAGAGACAAATGTGAAGAATTCAAAAAAAGCCAATATACTCTCTCTAGCACTTCCTGAACGAGTGTCAAAATAATAACAAAACCAACAACAAATGCTAATAGTAGTTGTGAATTTTAGACTTGCATTTCAATTGGAACGCTCGCAGCTTACTAAATTGGCACAGCTCAGATATATATATAATACAAATTCCATCTAGAATATTGTTCTATTGTAATTTATGGACGGCTGTGGCGTGTTTATAATATAGTTATATATCCATACCATTGTTAACTATATTTGTTTTATGGGTTTGTGGGTGGCTTTATAATTGAGTAAACAATTTTAGAGTTCAATGCGCTGTAGAACTTCCGATTTTTATTTGCGAACTTTACGTTTGGTTGCGCGCCTCCAGCACCTCGGCTCATTGATAGTCAGTGGGAACGTCGCATTATTAGCGATTTACGGGTCAGATAATGGCAATTTGTGAATTTACGGCTTCAGTGCTGAGCCAATTGCCAAATGGTAGTTATAGTAGTTTTTGTGTTCGCAGTTGTCTCCAACTTGTCAACGGAAGTCAAGTCGTAAATATATATATATAAAACAAAAATGAAAGCGCATTCAATTAACGTAGTTCCCGGTATTTCCCCAGAAAAATATATTAAAAAAATAACTGACGAGAAACACTGAAAATTCATTGGAATTTTTTTTTCGTTCAAGTTTTTAGCCTCGACTGGTCCAAATGAGCTGTACAATTCAATTTGCTGACGTCATCATGCCAGGCAGTTCAATGTCTCCGCCTCCCCCTCCCAGCCAAGCTCCATCTCTGATGACCTACATAGGTAACACTTGCTGGGCTTTGTGTCGGCTCTGCAGCAGGTCACAAAAGCTCCTATCATCGGCTCCACATCTATCCACAGCTACATCGACTGCATACGAACTATCGCTGCCAATTGGCTGT
This sequence comes from Drosophila eohydei, assembly GCA_035045825.1. NCBI lineage: Eukaryota > Metazoa > Arthropoda > Insecta > Diptera > Drosophilidae > Drosophila > Drosophila eohydei. Next base: position 3,235,286 of record JAWNOT010000072.1, on the reverse strand, counting down.
TGACATGAACCTGTTCCAAGACCACGCCCTCTTCCATGGGCATTATATGACTATGGCAGGTGAGGCTAAAGTTGGGTCAATTGAGATTATTAGGCGAATGTTGGCTTAGAGCTAAAGTTTAAATCGTTTGATTAATGATTTCCATCAATCAAAAGTGGATGCTTTTTGTATAGCTAGATATTATTTCAAATTCTATTGAATTTTTCTCTCTCTCTCTCATTCTCTTTGACATTCTTCTTTGAGCTTCGCTCCGTACTTTGTTGTTCTTGCCATTCTTCATGATATTCTCTTCGTCATTCCTTCTGTCTTTCTACGTTATTCTCACTCAATTTCTAATTATTATTACTCTATATCTTACTCTATATCTTCTGCAGTTTCTTAATGCTGGTTTTCATTATTTGACTTCTTTTTTGTGGCCCTTTGCCTAATTTATTTCTGGTCTAGCTAATACTAATTTTCAAGCTGTTCTATGTGATTCTCATTTTCGAATCTCGCTCAGTTGTTCTCACACTTTTATCTGCAATATTCAAAAGTTACAAAATGTATCTTTTCCATTCGCATTCTTTGGTTTCTTTGTTTGTCTGCATAACCATTCACTTGCTTTAGCTGTTTTCCTTCTGTTCTTCTTCTCAAGAATTCGTTTCGTCAATTATCTTTTATTGAATTAACTGTTTTCATTCTGAACTGAGCTTTTTTCTTAGAAGTTTTTTGTATTTATATCTTTATGATTATTAATATTAAGTTTAATAAGTTCATGCCGTAGATATATTTCTCACTTATATTCTCAAACTTTTCAACATTCAAATAAAAGTGCCGAAAATGCCCAGTTTAAAGCATTTCAGCTTTGTCTTAACTTAAAATCTTTACGACTTTCTTTTATGACAGTTACATATGAGCAAATATATGCATAATTAAAGTGTTTCGGGCTTTCCACGGGTTTTCATGCGCTGCTCTTGCAATAGATTTCCAAATGCAGCCAATCAATATGCATAGATCCAGTTATCAGTTATAGTTGAAAAAGTCTCGTGACTTGACGGAAGTAGAGCCCAAATGACATTTGCATGACGCTTGCACCACCAGATCGAATCGAATAACGAAATTAATGTCAATGATAGCTTAAATTATGCAATGACAATACGAAATAAGAGGCACACTTCTGAGAAGAAGTTGCGCTTAAGGTGAATTTGCTAAAAATTGACCAGAGAAAAGAAATTGCGCAGAAGAAGAAATCTCTGGATGCTGCCAGTGGCTGCTTGTTTACGGTTAAATGCAATTTATAGCAAGAAATTTCGCAGTCGTAATGCTGAGTTATGCATACAATTAAAAGCTGACAACAAGGCAACAGGCAAAGTCAACAACAATTGGCCACAAATTAGGCCAAAATAATATTGGCAACCAGTTTCGAGTGCTTGTTAGTTTGGCCTTGAAAATATGGCTTGAGAAATGCTACATGAAATGCATAAAACTAATGCACTGCACAGTCTCTTCGGCTCAAGATAAACAACAAATGCGACGCGGCATTAGGGGTATTCCTTGCTTTTCAAAACAATTAAAAATAAACATTGTTATTGTATTTGTTGTCAGTCAGTCTGAGTTCGCGGCGAAAGAAAGAGAAAGAGGAAGATAAGGAAAGAAGAAGCGAGTGCGCGAGGGCAGGTCTCTTGTCTCTCGAGTAGATTTACCGTTATACACAAACACGAGATAAATTTAATTAATGAGACGATTTTGGTGTTGTGTATTTTTGTTCGATTTACCGGTTTTCTGAACTTTTCCCTACGGACTCACGCCCAAACAGCCACTTATTAAGATAAATATGTATATATATATATAAATATATATATTTATATATGTATCGCTGTCTTTTTCTATATTATATATAGCTCTCTTTTTCGATTAATTTATGCAGCTCTCTTTGTTGTTTTCATCGTTTCATTTCGTTTTCGGTTTACAGTTTTGATACCCTAAAGCTAAGTAAAACGCTTAAACGGGGTATAATGAATTTGAAAAAATGTTAATAACAGGCAGAAGGAATCTCAATACTTGACTAAAATGAACAGAATTTGGCGAACTAATATAAGAGATATAAATGATGATGATATAGCTATGTTTGTCTGTCTGTATAAACGTAAAAGGCAGTATAAGAGCAGAAAGATGATATAAAAGCTAAGAGAGTATAAGAACTGAGATCTGATAATATAACAGCTAAGAGCTGAGAGTATAACACTTATCGATTAGTATAACAGTCAGAGAGGAGAACGATTTTATATGTAGATGCCACTATAAGTCGCATTGATCAACTTTGTTGCAAGACATCGATAACTTTTCACATGTTCCTAGCAAACCGATTAAAATCGATAGGAAATTTGTTAAGTTGTTAAGAGCTTGAGTCATAAAATTCTTCTTTTTCTTGATTTTAAGAAGCACAGCGCACAGTGAGTGCTTTAGGTAATATGTAACAAGGTAGGGTATATTTAAGTCAGGTACTCCTGACTAAAGCACTCTTACATCTTATGTTTGTGAAATCCATATGAATTCGTATTTGCATTTCTCTTGCTGGGCTGTGCTGTGCTTCATCCTCCAGGCCAAGGCATGTGTGTCAAAAAGGCTCCTCAATTAATCCTCAAAAACATTTGCTCATCATTTAAGGGCTTTTGAAGGAGAGCTATGTAACTGGGTCAAGTCTATATTTTATTTTTATTCGGTTTTTGTTTCTATAGTCGTTTACACTTGACACTGACACGCGTTCAATTTAATTGCCAAGCAGAACGTTTGAGCATTTGATTCGAGGAAAAATAACACTGAATAAAAGTACTTAAAATAATAAATTCAACTGTTTTTTTTTTTTTTTTTGTAATTTTTTGAGACGTCCGAACTGTTTTTGGCTGTAATCGAACACGCTGTTTACACTTTGGCTTAAGAAACAAAATAAACAATTGATATGTAACCAGCTGCCTGACCATAAAGGTTGACTATCAAATCTTAATTGCTTTGGCTGGCATACTAATGCCACACGCAAAGGAACGAGGGTTGCTTGAGCAAAATTGAAAATAAACTATATTTAGTGAAAATTGTTTGCTGTGCATCAGGCATAAATCTATAAAAGCATACTTATGAAATCTAAATAATCTCAGATTAGTCTCTATAGAACATGGATATCATAGTTCCTATATGGTCTATATAATCTATATTTGATATGCGTTCGCATTTTTTGTAGAAAGAATAGTAAAGTTAAGTGAGATAGCTGAGTTTGCTTAGGATATTTTTCTATACAAAAATTGATTTTTTGATAGATTCCTTCCATAAGTTCATCAAGGTTGTTTAATACCTAACAGTTTAGTTAATTTTTGCCCTGTTTTCCAACAACAACAAAAAACCACCCTACACGATGCCAACATTCAAATTTCTGTCAATAAACTTAAGCTGCGTCTATTGTTTACGAACCAATTGACACAGTTATAATAGTTAGTTTTTTTTCGTTTTTAACTTTATATGAAAAGGAAATCTCAGCATTAAAATTCCGCCAAATATCAAAGCTAACAGCAGCAGCAGCTCTTGTGTCAGTTATATTTTATGATTTTTTTGTTTTTTCGATATGAATATGCATGCCATATACAAATAGTTATATATGTATATATATATAAAACCTGCATACATAAACGCCAAACACACGCACGACATCTGTTGTTATAGCAACATATAAAAACATATAAACATTTGCCAATTGCCCGGCAGCAGCATAAATAACAAACAACATGAATGAATGCAAATTGTATAAAAAAATAAAAATAAAAATATTTATACGCAAAGCATTTTTGAGTTGAACTAAAAACGTTGCACACTTTTAGGCAGTGCGAGATTTTTTCTTAGCCAAGACAACAACCGCGACAATGCTTAGTTTAGTTGTTGCACAGACTAGATTTCCTTTTGTAAACTATTTGTTTTTAATATATATTCATAATTAATTGAAAATATATTACTAGGTAAATATATATATATATATATATATATATATATATATATATATATATATATATATATATATATATATATATATAGATTTGTTGTAACTGGCTTCGCCCTGAAAGTTTTTAGCTTAAGAAACATATTTCTTATTCATGTATCATTATTTTATAATTATTTATATATAAATATATATATATATCTATATATATATATATATATATATATATATATATATATATATATATATATATATATATATATATATATATATATATATATATATATATATATATATATATATTTATATATAAATAATTATAAAATAATGATACATGAATAAGAAATATGTTTCTTAAGCTAAAAACTTTCAGGGCGAAGCCAGTTACAACAAATCTATATTTAGAATTGTTGAAATTAAGGTCAGATATCAAAGGAAAATATGTCATATTTTCAGTAACATGTGCCATTTTATACTGAAACTTTATATATACTTTAATTATAGTATAATAATAGCTCTGAACAGGGTCACGGTATATTCTAGTCGAGCACTTTGGACTAGAGCACACTTACTGGTTTTTTTAATGATATAAAATGTTTTATACAAAAATATAACAAGTTATTCGACAAGCTCAAGTTCCTAATGTTATTGTAATTTTATTTATATCTAACTAGAAGACTGCTAGCTTTTATATTTATACATATTACTTACGGTTCTGCTTCAATGGACTTTAGTTTGGCCACATAATTGGAAGGTATGTAACCCTCTTGACGGGTTTTCTTGCTGCGCGCCAGCCACCAGTCACCCTGTAAATGTAAGTGAACAATATATCAATACAAATTGAATAGAATAGCGACAGATTGATAAACCCAATTATGAATGTCATATAATGTGAAATAATGAACAATAATAAAAAACAAAAAACCATGATAAAGATAAAGCTACCAACTAAGTGGCTAGTTATCAAGGGAATTGTATTTTATATAATTGTGAGATAAACGTCAAACTTGATTACAATACTATAGACTATTTATATGTATATACGCGATACGAGTGTGAGGCATGGGAATCACAGCTGACTCATCAATAAAAAAATCTTGAGCAGAACTAAGAGATATGGCAAGTACTTGAATAACTGGGGAGTTACTTAGATTAAGATTAATATTTTTTAATGTTTTATAAGCATATAACATAATTAAATTTTATTAAAAAGAAAAAAAAAAACAAAATTTTTAGTAACATTTCTTGCTTAACTCCCAAAATATTTCACAGGAAAACATTGAAAGCTAACAATTTTGTGATTAATTAACAAACAACTCCTCTAGCTGCCGGGTTGTTTTGATTGCTTCTCGTTGTCGTTGTTATTGTATTGAACAACACAACACATTTCACACACTGCGAAGCTTAAACTATAATTAATTTAGCTGTCGTCAAGAGTGAAATAAAAGCGAAATCCAAATGAATTAAGATTCGTACAATTTCATTTCGTTTTGTTGTGTTGAAAATCGCGCTAATGCGAAACGTGTTTCGCAGTATTTTGATTAAGCCAACGAGTTATGTCGGTATGGAAGCCTATATACTATATATGAAATACGTATATAAAGTTTAGACTATCAACTGAGGCCACTTGTCCATTTGGAGCGCTGAGTGGTTGGACATAGTTTTCATATTTGTCTGGGCGGGTAATAACAATTTTTACTCAATCGTTTTTGTTGTTCTTCGATTATCAATTATGACTATGGGTGATGAGGGGACCGAGCGGTTTGGCTAGATAAAAAAGAAACAAAAAAATTCGCACATTCACGCAACGAGACGGCAATAACAGTCACCGGCAGCCACGAGGTGGCAGACACGCCAAGCCACAGTTTATGTTTGCTTTAGCAATACCCTTTAAAACAGTGAGTGCGTTGGGCATATGGGCTGAATATTTTATGTTATTAATATATGCTGTGTACACATACCAGAGTTCGTATAGCCAATAGAAAGAAGAAAGTCTTTGTGTTATAGTTGAGCATACTTTGTTCGTTTCTTAAAATTGGGTTTATAAGTACTAAAACTCCTTAATTGAGTTAAATATAGTATACAGGGTACAAGGTATTCTATGGTCGAGAATCTTTTGGACAAATAGAATTAAAAAAATATTGATAAATTCTTGTCGCTTTTGTGATAAGAAAACAAATTACATTTAAGACTTTTTGTTATAAAAAATTTGAAGCACTAAAATTTATGGATAAATGTAGAGAAATGACCGAAGCAAACACATTTTTATAGATTCTGATTAATCTTTCTTTTTTTTTTTTTAAATGAAAAACCTGTTACTTTAAAAGTGTGAGCAGATTGGTGACTAAAGTCTATTTATCATAAAATTATTTTTTAATTTTTCTTTTATATTTTATATCTTTTATATTTTATATTTTATATTTTATATATTTTATATTTTATATTTTACATTTTATATGTGATTATATTTGATTATATTTTACAGTTGTTACAGGGTAACTTTAGTCGCTTAATATTTACTTTGTTATGCTTTTATTTATTTGTTTTTTTGGCTTTTTTTATCTTTGCAATTTTGATTACATATTGTGTTTTATATTCGTGCAATTTACCATTCACGCATTCGCTTTGCTTCGTTACAGAAGGAAAAAAGTTGTTGAAAAATAACGAAAATTAAATTAAAACTTTATACAATCGCATTGTTCGTTTGTTTTGTTAGCTTACGCGCTTTCCATAAAGCTCACCAACAGCCACAACAACAACAACATATAAGCCAAAACTGGCTTTTGCCAAATTTGTGCAGCGCTTTGGCTTGGTCAAAGAAAAAAAAAAAAAAAAGAAAAAACAGTTAGCTATTCATAGGAATCTAGGCAAAAAGCAAACGTGTTTTCAGCTCTCCAAAATGTATTATTAATAATAAATTGCAATTGAATATTTGATCATGTGCCCAACATCGTAACATATTCCCTACACCATCTGACCCTAACTGGAAGTCAAGTGGCTTTTGCTATCATTAGCCTGGGCACACGATAAACTCTGTGGAAAGGTCAATGAACACAACGCACAGTTTTTTTAGGGTTCATTGTTTATTTGTTGTTTGCTTTGATTTTATTTGTGCTCTCTCTCTCTGTCCCTCTCTGCATGGCTATCGCAGTCTCGCCTTGTGGCTTTACAAGTGCATTTCATAATCGCGTGTTTGTTGCCTTTTGGTAGCAACTGTTGTAAAGTAAATACAATGTATATATATATATATATATATATATATATATATATATACAATATATATGTACACAGATCTGTGTTTATGTGCGCCTCGATTCCATTGAAAATTAAAGTGATTTTTATTCTTAGATACGTTTTGAAAGTGAAATAGCATTCGGCTTCTCTTTTGTGTTTGGCTTAAGAACACCATTTCAGACTTTTTCGAGATTTACATTAATGATTGCTGTTCTAGTTAGTTTAAGTCAAGAATTTTACAGCTAACCCTAGCCAAAGATAAGACGTTGACCCAAAACATGGACATTCACTCGATTAATATACAGTTTGATGGAGTTCTCAGATTTGTTTCTTATTGATTATTATTTTATGTATTTTTATTGTCAATTCAATGGGGCAAGAATTCTCAAAAATATTTTTTTTAAACTTATTTTTATAAATTGTAAGAATTCTCGAAGAAACTGTTTAATTTATGTAATAAACTAGTTTTAATTTGAATTATAACAAGAATATCTTATTCACATATAAATTCTTCTGTATCTTAAGCCTTAAATTGCATTTTGTTATTTATAGAACAAAAAGTCTATACATAAACTCTCTGACTAAGACTCTGCAACAGCAAACAAAGGCAGGCTGTAAAGGCGTCTAATCGCTCCGGCTTTTTCTCTCTTTCAGTCTCTGTCTTTCGCTTTGTAAAGTCGGTTATCCTTGAAGGGTTTCACTTAGCTTCCTGTTGAGCCCAGAAGCGATTGCTGTGCTCCAACATATGAAAGCAACTCACTTTTATTATATTTTCTTCTGCTTCTTCCTCTTGTACACGCAGTGAATTTGCAATATGCAAGCGACAAAAGCTGCAGAATTATGTGTGTGTGTATATATCTCGGAGTGAGTGTGCAGTGTGTGTATGTTGTGCTGGGTGTTTATGCTTTGCTTCTCGGCCAAATGACAATGAACGAACAGAAGACGACGCCGACGCCGACGACGCTGAGGCACACCCATAAAATATTTTAACATACAATTTTGATTTCTATGCATGACGTTGAGCCGAGCGAAAAAAAAAAAACAGTTTTCAAAAGGAAGTCGTGCTGCTTTTTGCATACCCATTAAAATCGATTAGAAAGGGTTTGTAGAAACTGTGGTAAGAATCTCTTATATACCTCAAGCCAAACACGTTTATCTCGATAACACTTCGATAAATATCGATTTACATATGTAACGAACAGAGAGAATAACTTATATAACATAAGCAAAAGATTTTTAGAACTACTTGTAGTTACTTTAATATATAAGAAAATAGTCGCACATGAATATATATATAAATATATTTATAGGGTATCTCTGAAAGAAACCATAGAAGTTACTATCAAATTTAAGCGGAGGAGCTGGTAAAATAAATACGTATAGATGTTGTCGTAACTCGCAGCTATCTACAGGGTATCTTAAAGCCTAGCAATGGCATTTTTTGCTGTTTATAGACATACATATCTCAATATTTATTATACTTATATATAAATCAATGTGTATAAAATGCCCTTTAAATACAGATAAGAATATAAATATGAATATGGATTAAAGCTGCTGGCAGCTAAGTAAAGGGTATATGCTTGCCAAACACAACTGTGTCGAGCGCATTTCTTTAGCTTTTTTTGCTTGTTGTTTGCTAAGTTTAATGCCGTTTGCTTGTCTGCAACTTGTTGTTGTTGGGCTAACAATTGTTGCTGCTGCTGTTGTAGCATAAGTAGCAGCAGCAGTAACAGTAGTAGTAATAGTTGTTGTTGTTGCAGTTGTACGTTAATTAAACGCCGCTGCAGGCCGCACAGCAACCGGAAACAGCAGCAGCGAGCTACTAGCTGATGACTTTGTTCGCTGCATGACAGCTGTCAGAGATGGAGCCAGAGAGAGAAAGAGAGAGAGAGAGAGAGAGAGAGGTGTGAGAGGTTGCGCGCTCTGCCTCCATTTCGCTCTAGAGAGAGTGTGAGTGAAATATTGATGGGTTCAATTATGAGGGCCTCAGCTAAAAATTGCAGCATATTATATAGCTCAAACTGCTGGCCATTCCGCTGCGAACGCGCAACACTTGGCCAGATGCCAAAATGTTGGACGACGTCATGCCTTTAGGCGCCGCCACTTGTCTGAGCAGTCAGCGAGGCGGCCGCAATTGGCCAACTGCCACGCCTCTTTGCCCCCTCGCAACCTGGTCAACAGATCAGCCCGTAAGGTGGTCATGGCTGCTGACGTAAACGCTTTAAATATGCATGCCACAATATTTATCTCAGTGTGCGGCTGAGTCTTGAGCAAAGAGTTGAATGCGCCTTATGTCACAATAGCAGCAGCGAAGCCACCCAAAAGGTGGGACTAGGTGGGTGGGTTGGTGGTTGGTTGGTTGAGTGGGTGTTGCTAATGTATGCTGCGACCTCCACATGGCTAATCATAGCACTTTTTTGTACTAAAAAATATGTCAGCTATTAGCATTTTTTCTGTTTTTTTTTGTTTTTTTTTTTTGGCTTTGCTGTCTGGCAGCTGTTAGCAAGTGTCTGTACTTTGTTGTACTGTTTTTTTTTCAAGTGTAGCTGCTGCAGTTGCTGCTTTAATTACGAACGAAAGCAAAAACTAACAGAAATTGTTGCTGCTGTTGAAGTAGCGATGTAAATCCTCTTTTATGCTGGTCCACGGAAGTGATAAAAGAGTCGTTTCTGTCTGCATGAATGGAAAGCATTTCGCCGATAAGAAAGTTGCAGGCTAAAAATGTGCAATATATTGAACGAATATATATATATATATATATATATATTATATAGAAAATCAATTTATACTGAGAGTTGGGTCAAGCGAGATTAATATAACTTCTACAGCTTTACAGCTAAAGCCACGCATATCTCTATAAATTAGTTGAAATCTATATAGCTATACATACGAATTGTTGGCTTTAGCAGTTGGGTCATGTTGCGTAGTTTTCCAGAGCATAAACTACATATACTAATTTTATCGTAAGTTGAACTATTTCTGAGTGAGAGGGCATTATGCAGTCGCTTGCAGCCTACTTCAACATTCTTATTCATTGTTAAAAGTGTTATATCCTATAAGTTCAACTCAAAGCTAAGTTAAGCTAAATTAATACATCTTTAGCTGTCTATAAATAAATAGCCATTAACTGAGCTAAGCAGCTGTGTTTCTTCTATAAATAACTAGTTACACATTATCACTGTTTAACTAGTTAGACTCTTTTCGCTAGGGTATATGCATACCAAATATATATAAGACGAAAACCAGACAGACCTCGTTGCATATAAAAAATGCAGTCTGTAGTATTACGAGATGGCATTTTAGAGTTTGGGTTTTTGTTGGCGGCTGGTTTTATGAGTTGGTTCAAGTGGCGAGTGGCATGTGGCAAGTGGCAAGTGGCGGCCGCAATTACAGCGTCTGGTTTTCTGCCAGCTCTCAACTGCCAAACTTCCAACAAAGTAAGAAAAAAAAAAACCAAATGACATTGAAACAAAAAGCGTAGGAAAATCAAAAACAGACCAAAAAAAGAGTAAAAAGTTGCAAATTATAGCTGAGATTGGTTTTTCTCTTTTTGCTTTGTGGCTAGCTGCGTCGTATGACGCATTGCATAAAATTGCGGACTTTCGAGAGAAAATACAGCACTTTGAAGCGGAAGAAGCTTGCTGTAGAGCGATATAAAAAATTGTGATAAATAAATAAATAATATACATAATGTAAAATTAATACTCATGCTTGAGAGAAACAAATAGAAACAATGATAAGTTGGTGGTTAAGAATATTTAAGAGTATTGTATATTGTTCAAGAAAATTATTTATTAAATACTAATTATTATTTATTATTTATTTTTTATTATTTATTATTTATTTTTATTATTTATTATTTTTTAATTTATGGTTTGTTGTTATTATTGTTATTTAGTCTCAAATTCTGCAAACAAAATATATCGAACAAACAATCAAAAACTATCGATAAGTAAATACGATAAGCATTCGTGAGGTAAATACAAAATACAAAAGCAAAAAAACTCATAACATGGCATTTGCATGACTAAAAGCAAAATAACTGTTCATGATTAAACATGAAAAATTGCATGCAGAGCGGTGAGCGCAGCGCGCATTGGCTTCAACGAATCGAATAATTAAAGCTTTCACAAACTTTTAAACGAACTTCAAATTTATGCACAGCTATAAAAAAGTTTGAGCGAATCCAATTGGATGAATGTTTTTTTTTTTATTGGAATTAATGTATCTACAATATATTTGGTTTGATAAGATATTTGACTCAATAAGTGTTATCAGTCAACAGTCTCTCTCTTTCTCTCTCTAACATTTTGATTGTGATTCACTCACCTGTGTGTCATTCAGTATCTCCAAATGTTCACCCTTGCGGAAGCTCAAGTCCTCATCTGTGCGCGCATCATAATCGTAGAGGGCTACAAATATTTTTGCATTCGCATTGGCCGCATCGCTTTCTGGTATCTGGGGTACCGGACGTATTTGCTCAGCCGGCTGTCCGGGCATGGGCATTGCTATTTGCGGCACACCCACACCGACGCCCACAACGCCAATGCTGGCGCCGGGATCATCGAGCGGATTGCGTACATCGCCAGCATGCGGTTTATCGTTGTCCGGTTTCTGTGTGCGTAGACAGTTGCCCATTGTGTGCTTAGGAGGTTTTAGAAGATTCGCTGAAGTTCGAGTTGGAGCTGGAGACGCTCAGTATACAATTTGTGACGTATTAAATGCAATGAATGGAAGCCAAGTTGTTGATATTTCTGTTGTGGAGTAACGGTTACTTTCACTCACACATACAGCTGAATGCACGCCAATTACAATTCAATTGCACTCGTTTGTTTATACTGAGGACGACACACACACGCACACTTTTATATACATATGTGTGTGCACACCAGTTCACAATTGGTTGTTGTTGTTGCTTATTTGCTCACTCGCGATCAACTGGGGTGTTGGCACTTATCTCTCTCGCTCTTTTGCCTATGTTTGCTGCGCGTCGAGCCTAGCGCGTCGTCAGTTAATTAATGTGTTAATATATGGGCTTATTGTGTGTGCTGTTGTTGTTGCGATTTATTATTACACGCACTGCTGTTTATAGCTATTATAATTTATTGCAGCACTCTCTAACTAAATTAAATGCTTAAACATTCACACACACTCACACGGACGGCGTATGTATTTTTCTGAATTTTTGCATGTATGCGTGTGTATATGTGCTGTATGTGTGTGATGCTGATGGCCAAACAACAAGACGAACGCGACCATTAAAAAAACAATTCAAAAACACTGATAAACTATTGAAGCACATGCACACATTATTATACTAATATTTTTCGATCACTTATTGCATTTCTTTTACATTTTTAAGTTATTTAATTTACGAGTTTCAGCTGCAGCGAAAATGGCTCCCCGATGAAAACCTGCGCGACAGTCGATAGCACTGTCAAAGCGATAGCATCGATACGTATGTGTCCACAACAGACTTGCAAAGCGATATGCGTCGGAATGCAATATCAAAATTTATAATCGAATAATGTTAATTAAATTCTGTTGAATAATGATATATAACAGCTGTTAAATTGAAATATATATCTGTTTTACGTATATAAACAAATTACAGCTATATTGAGTTTTATGATTATTTCAAATATTATTTAAGGAAAAAAATATATATATATATAATATATTTTGAAGTTATGATTAATTTAAAAAAATGTATTTATATGTTTGAATGTTATTAACATATTAAACTTATCGAACGTTCTTAATGTGTTTAAAATGATTCAATGGTTTCTTTGAGCGAACTATTGAATCAAACTGACTCTTTCTAGGAGTTTTAATCTTTATATGACAACCATTTGAGTTGGAGGTGGAACTCATCTATAGTGATAATATTATTTTGCTTAAATATATAATTTCTCAAAATGGATATAAAGTCTTTTCTGTTTTCATATTGTGCCAAGAATCAAACAGATCCCAAGTTCGAAGTGCGGCCTATCGGTAAGTGTAGGAAATGTTCCAAGAACCGGCTAGAACTTTCAAGTATTATTGATTTTTAAGGACCCAAACACCGCCAGCGTTTTCTGTGCGAAGTACGCGTCGATCAGTGTCCTTATGTGGCCGTTGGCAATTCTACTAACAAAAAGGATGCCGAGAAGAACGCCTCGCGGGATTTTGTTAACTATTTGGTGCGCGTTGGCAAGCTAAATGCAAAAGATGTGCCGGTTGATCCAGCTGCTCCGGCAGTTGATGGCGGCGATGGCCATGCCGGACGCATGTCAGGCGGCCAGCAGCGTCGTTTCTTTGGCGATTCATCGGGTCCACAAGATTTGGGCGAAGCCTATCGGCCGCTCAATCATGACGGTGGCCGCGATCGCTTCAACATCATCGATCATGTTCAAGAGCAAAAGGATATGAACGAAGCCGAATCGATAGATGTAAATGCAGCCATTCACGGCAATTGGACCATTGAAAATGCCAAAGATCGTCTGAATATATATAAGCAATCAAATAATATTAAAGATGACTACAAATATACGCCAGTGGGACCGGATCACGCGAGGTACGTAACAGCCAGGCAACATCAACCAACAACTCGATTGGCTATAACCATTCATCCATGTATCTATTATGATTTGTCCTTTTTTTTGTTTATGGCAAGCTGCGCACTGGATTTAGCGTTTGTTTCGTCCTAAATCTGGAGCGCAGCTCGCAGTTATCGATAAAAATTGGCTTGCTGTGCGCAATTCGTGAACAAGCATTGAATTTTTACAATGAGTACAATGTGCCGAAGCATACGACTACAGTACATGCTCGATAAGGTGAACACGCAAATCGGATATAATACACTATATATAGGAAAGTTCTTAAGATTCAGGGTTCCGATTCCATTTAAAACGACATATCTATAAACTACAACCACAAGAATCTGTTATACCAAATTTTTGCTAAATCAGTTTATGGGAAGTCAAGTTATTTGAGGTAGTTTTTATGGTAGGAGTATATAAAAACTATTTATTTGCTTTGAACAAAATTATAACAAATTAATGAAACATATTCTTTTCGCTTTATCTCCTATGCTTCTATATGTTCGTGTGCATATATAGAGTAGTTGCATCTATCGAGCGTGTACTGTACTTACATATTATAACTGCAACGCGGCTGGGCTTTCAGAGCGAGCTGGCACAACAAATACAAAAGACACTGAGCTGAACAAATATCAGACAATATGCACAGATATATATATATATATATATATATATATATATATATATATATATATATATATATATATATTATATATATACTGAATGATTGACTGATCAAGCCTGAGATTGAGCTATATATAATATCCATATGTGCGCACTGTCGCTCTGAAAGCTACCGGCAAACGTGAGAGAGAGAGAGAGAGGGCGAAAGAGAGAGTTCCCATCAATTGCGCACAGCAGGGCCTAAATTTGGATGGTAAGTGTAAAAAGGAAGCGAGAATCTTGAGCTTTAAAGAAATTCTTAAATTAAATGATCTAATGCATTCAAACGCTAGGAGCTTCATGGCGGAGCTATCCATATTCGTGCCGGCTCTTAACCGCAAGGTAACAGCACGTGAAACGGGCTCCAATAAGAAATCGGCCAGCAAATCGTGTGCCCTCTCGGTGGTGCGTCAGCTATTCCATCTAAAGGTAATCGAGGCTTTTAGTGGCACACTCAAACAGAAGAGGGATGAACAGCTCAAGCCATATCCGGTTAAGTTGAGGCAAGAGCTGGTCGACGAGGTGGATGAGGTCATTAAGGTTTTGGATTTGCCGGTGGTTAGTCCGCGCAACATCAAAGTGGACCCAGAAGGAGCAACCATGTCTCTAATTGTAAGCGTTAGCCAAGCTGTCGAGATCTCTACTAATCTCTCATCTCTACAGGTGTCTCAGAATCGCCTGGATATGAGTCATGAGACGGAGGCACGTCAGGAGCATATCGCTGTTATACCCTGGACACCGCCCCAGCCCAATTGGAATGCCTGGCATGCTTGCAACATTGATGAAGGTGAACTGGCCAATGTCACCATCGACCAACTGTCCATCGAATATGAGCGACAGCTACGCGAACGCCGTCAAAACAATATCGAATACAGACAATTCTTGGAATTTCGTGAAAAGCTGCCAATAGCAGCAATGCGCTCAGAGATCATGCTCGCCATCAATGAGAACCCGGTGGTGATTATACGTGGCAATACGGGCTGCGGCAAGACCACGCAGATTGCCCAATATATATTGGATGATTATATTAGCACGGGTCAGGGTGGCTATGCCAACATCTATGTCACCCAACCACGTCGCATTTCGGCCATATCCGTGGCAGAGCGTGTGTCACGCGAACGTTGCGAACAGTTGGGCGAAACTGTGGGCTATTCCGTGCGCTTTGAATCCGTATTTCCGCGCCCATATGGCGCCATACTCTTTTGCACCGTGGGCGTGCTATTGCGCAAGCTGGAGGCAGGTTTGCGTGGCATCTCGCACATCATTGTGGATGAGATACACGAGCGTGATGTCAACAGCGACTTCCTGCTGGTCATACTCAGAGATATGGTAGCCACCTATCCGGATTTACATAGTACGTTAACTCGAATATCATCCTCCCTATGCCTAAGCTCATTTTATTTTCCATTTACCTAGTTATTTTGATGTCTGCTACCATTGATACAACGCTCTTTTCGAAATACTTTGGCGATTGTCCCGTGTTGGAGGTGCCTGGACGCGCTTTTCCTGTGCAGCAGTTCTTCTTGGAGGACATCATACAAATGACCGGCTTTGTGCCGTCAGCTGAGTCGCGTCGCAAGCGCAAAGATGCCGACGATGAGGAACAGCTGCTGCTCAGGGACAACCAGGAGGACGGCGAACTGAATTTAAATAAGGTCTGCGAGGAAAAGTATTCGGTGCAGACCCGCAATGCCATGGCCATGCTATCCGAGTCGGATGTCAGCTTCGAGCTGCTCGAATCCCTTTTGCTGCACATCAAATCCAAGAATATACCGGGTGCCATACTTGTCTTTCTGCCCGGCTGGAATTTGATCTTCGCTCTGATGAAGTTCCTGCAGAGCTCGCCGAATTTTGGCAATTCAGAATATCGCATATTGCCGTGTCACTCGCAGATACCGCGCGATGATCAGCGCAAGGTCTTCGAACCTGTTCCGGATGGCGTTACAAAGATAATACTGTCCACAAATATTGCCGAGACTTCGATTACCATCGATGATATCGTCTTCGTAGTGGACATATGCAAGGCACGCATGAAGCTCTTCACTTCGCACAACAATCTGACCAGCTATGCCACCGTATGGGCCAGCAAAACGAATCTGGAGCAGCGCAAGGGACGTGCTGGACGTGTGCGTCCAGGCTTTTGCTTCACCATGTGCTCGCGTGCACGATTTGCTCAACTGGAGGAGAACTTGACGCCCGAGATGTTCCGCACGCCACTCCATGAAATCGCATTGACTGTGAAGCTCTTGCGTTTGGGTGCAATTCATCATTTTCTATCCAAGGCACTGGAGCCGCCGCCCGTGGACGCTGTCATCGAGGCGGAGGTGTTGCTACGTGAGATGCGCTGCCTGGATGCCGATGATCAGTTGACGCCGCTGGGTCGCCTGCTCGCACGTCTGCCCATTGAGCCAAGGCTGGGCAAGATGTTGGTGCTGGGCGCAGTATTTGGCTGTGCTGATCTGGTGGCCAGCATGGCCTCCTATTCCAGCACCTTCTCCGAGGTCTTTTCTCTAGACATTGGCCAGCGACGTTTGGCTGCACATCAAAAAGCATTGAGTGGACGCAAGTGTTCCGACCACGTGGCCATGATCGTCGCCGCACAGATGTGGCAAAGCGCCAAGAATCGTGGGGATATCGAGGAGGCACGTTTCTGCGATTGGAAAGGTCTGCAATTGTCCACGATGAATGTAATGTTCGATGCCAAGATGCAATTGCTTGACTTGCTGCTGCAGGCGGGCTTTCCAGAGGAGTGCATGGTGCCCCATAAGGTGGATGCAAATGCAGATGATCCCGAATTGGATATATCATTGGCTCTACTCTGCTTGGGCCTCTATCCGAACATCTGTGTGCACAAGGAGAAGCGCAAGGTATTGACCACCGAATCGAAGGCGGCGCTGCTGCACAAGACCTCGGTGAACTGCAGCAATCTGGCGGTTACCTTTCCCTATCCATTCTTCGTCTTTGGCGAGAAGATACGCACACGCGCAGTCTCCTGCAAGCAACTGTCAATGGTGTCTCCACTGCAGGTCATGATCTTTGGCTGTCGTAAGATCGATCTTGCGTCCAATGGCCTGGTGCGTGTGGACAATTGGCTGAACTTTGACATCGATCCGGAACATGCCGCGAAAATTGGCGCCTTAAAGCCGGCGCTGGAGGATCTGATTACCATTGCCTGCGATAATCCCGCTAGTGTGCTACAACTGTCTGAGTCGTACGCTCGCCTGGTGCGTGTCATCCGGGATCTCTGCGTACAAAATGCTGGCGACTATCAGCTGGATCGCAAATCCAGCGTATTGCCTTATATCTCACGTGGCGGCGTTGAGAGCGGACGCGGAGGTGGCGGCGGACCAGCTAAGCGCGGACGTTTTGACAGTGGATCAAATTATGGCAATAGCTCAGGCAGAAACGGAGGCGGAGGCGGAGGCGGATACGGAGCCGGCAGCTATGGCAATCGCACAGGTGGTTACAATAATGGAGGTGGCGAAAGCGGAGGTCGTTTTAACAACCGAGGACTCGGCGGAGCACGTTACCTTCATGCAACCTACAATAATGTAGCAGAAGGTGGAGGGCTCAATAATGGCGGAGGCAGTGGAGGTTTCAATAATGGTGGTGGCGGAGGTGGTCGCTATAATAATGAAGGCGGAGCTGGTGTTGACTACAAAAATGAAGATAGCAACTCCAATAGTGGAGGAGGCGGATATAACAACGAAGGGGGCAGCAGCTATAATATCAGAGGAGGTGGTGGCTTCAACAGTGGAGGAGGTAATCAGTTTAACAGTGGAGGAAGAGGAGGAAGCTATAACCAAGGCGGAGTCAACAGTGGCTACAATCAAGGATTGGGCAACAGTGGCTACAGCCAAGGATCGAGCAACAGTGGCTACAATCAAGGCGGATTCAACAGTGGCTACAATCAAGAATCAGGCAACGGCTACAATCAATTAGCAGGCAACAGTGGCTACAATCAAGGAGCAGGCAACAGTGGCTACAATCAAGGAGCAGGCAACAGTGGCTACAGCCAAGGAAGAAACAACTATAATAACAGATCAAACAATGGCTACAACAATTTCCAAAGCGGTGAAGGCGGCAACTGGGGCAGCTTTACCAATCGTCGCTATTGAAATTATGCTTAACGTTTAAAAACACTTTGTGTACGTAATATAATTATTACTATGTCTGATTACATTTAAAATAAATAATATAGCTACTATTACGAAGTGTATACAGCAAATATAAATAAATAATATACTCAAATTTGAACTTTGTTATCGATTGCAAGGGAGGGATTTAATTATCGATGATTCATGGCGCGCTTGCTAAATAAATGTAGAGTTTTGTGCGGCTTAAATTTGTTAAGCGTTGCTGATGTTTTCTTCTTGCAACTAAATTACTGGTTACGTATTATTCCAATTATCATCGCAGCTTATATATATTATGATATTCATTGATTAATATTTGACTAAACTTTGTTTTTATATCAGCTGAACACATTTGCCGTTAGATTTGAACAAAATATTTATAACGATTGTGCAACCAGGGCTGCAGTTAAATATTTAGTCGTTCATGCAGAAACTATGTACATTTAATTTTTATATATTACAATTGGGCCTTCATAATTTGGTATAATATAACGGTTTCATTTTATGCATAATATTTTAAATATTGTTAAATATAACAGCAATTTAAACAGCTTGATAACTCTGTTAAGCAATATAGCAGCATACCAGTCTACACACTTATTATCGATACAACTATCGATTGTTTACAAAACTTGCGCCGCCATTCAATTAAAATACGCGTCGTTTGCTATTTAGTGCGCGCGAATTCCGTTTGTTTTGTTGCATTTAGTCGTACTTTTGTTTATTGTTTATTAAAGTGAAGTACATTAATTGAGCAATGGATTTCGATAATGCCAAGGAGAACATACAGCCCTTGGCAAGTGGTCGCAACGTGAGCCTTCTGCAAGCCTCGCTCTGTCAAGATGCTTCGCAGGAGCTAAGTGCGCAGCGCAAGCAGCTGGAGCTGGACATTAAGAACTACAATGGCGACGATCCACTGGAGCCCTGGTATGCGTACATATGCTGGATAGAGCAAAGCTATCCGGCGGGTGGCAGCAATTCGGGTTTACAAAAGGTGATGCACAAATGCCTAACAAAATTCGAGGACGACGAGCGCTACAAGCAGGATCCGCGTCTGATTAAGCTGTTTATTAAATATGTAAGTCCAAGACAGATATATGCATAAAAACTCCGACTTACAGCTGTTCTATTTTCACATAGATGGGTAATCAGGGCGATCAGATCGAGTGCTATCAACAGATGTATAACAGTGGCATTGGCACCATGTTATCCGACTTCTATATAGCCTGGGCATATAGCTACGATCTCAGTGGCAATATGCGTAAGGCAAATGAAATTTTTCGCTTGGGCGTTGAATGCCGCGCCCAACCACTGGAGGAGTTGAAGGAGGCGCAACAGCATTTTGGCTATACTGTGGCTCAGCGTATGCTCTACAGCGAGGGCGAAGAGACGACGGCTGTTACACAGGAGCTCAACGATCGACGACTCGCCTTGCGTTCGCTGCACGGCCAGAAGCGTAAGAATACCATTACGGTGGGCAGTGTGCGCACAGGTGCCGCCATCAAAAGCAATATGCCAGGTGTATTCCAGGTTAGTTAACTGAGATGGGAAATTCTATCAACTTTCCGCTTCCACACTAATTTTGTTTGGTATTTTCAGAGCTCTGCGCCCAGCACCAGTCGCGCCAGTCGCAATGCCCATCGTCAGCTGGAAGTGTTCAATGATGAGAATGTAGATGTGAATATGCCACCACCACCAGCTCCAGCAGCTGCTGAAGAAGAGGGCAAGACCAGTCTGCGTTCCATTATCGATGCAGCCCGTCATCAGGAGAATTTGAAGGAGCCGATTGCCTGGAGCAAGCCGCATAAGCATGGCAAAATCTTTGGCTCCGCGGCACAACATGAACCCGGCTTTGCCATACATGTGGATGAGAAGTCGCTGCCGCTTATTGTAGATCCCAATGGCAATCAGCTGAAAGCCTTCAAGCCTCCACCGAATTTTAGGGCGAAGAATGTAAAGCAAGATCCCTGGATAACGCCCGTAACCATTGAAGATGAGCCGGATAAAAATACGCTACCTTGCTATAACAAGTGCATGCTCTATCCGCGTCCCAATATGGAATTCTCGGTCGAAGAATATCGCGCCTATTGTTGGTTCAAGCAACGTGACAATCAGCATCCCTATGTGCTGCGCAATGCGTCCTGGTGGGCCAATGACTGTGCTCTAGGTGTGCGTCGCTATCCAAACTTTGCGAGTGTTTCGCAGCCCCAGCCACGCGACGAATTGGATGCCTATTATAAGCCGCCAAATGTGCCAGCTTTAGAACCGCTGCTAGCCAAGATCTACAACGATGTGGAGCAGCAGGAATATCAACTGGAAGAACTGCTCGTAGCTAAGAGGCCACAGAAGTGTGTCACAAAACTTGGTGTCATGGATATGGAGGAGACGGTCTGTTTGCCAGGCGAACAAATGCCGCGACGCAAAAGCTTCTTTCCCAATACACAGCCGGGCACGAGTCACAAGTCGGTTATGCGTGTTTCGTATGTTTTGGAGGAGGATGAGGACAAACAGGATGAGGGGCAGGAGGAGCAGCTCAAAGTCGCTGAGGCGTCTGCAATTAAAATGGGGCAAGATGCCGCACCAGCTGCAGCTACTCCCCGGCCAACTCCTACCACATCGCGCGCTGCAGCTGTCGCATCTGTTTCACCTGTCGATGATAAGTTGGTGATGCCACCGCCGCCTACGCTTAAAATCGAGATATATGAAGATGATGCCAACATGCCACCGCCACCGCCTGCAGCTGCACTTAAGCCAACAGCCAGCGCCTTCTTCGACGCAGATGAAACATGTTCGACGCAAATGTTTAACGTATTCATTAAATCGCAGGCGGTGAGCACGCCTAAAGCGTCACAGAAACAGGCGCCAGCTCGTCAATTTGGCACTTTGCTCAAGGCTTCGTCGCCAGAGGCAACAGCAGCAGTTGCAACAGCAGTGCCGGCTGCACCATTGTTGCCCCCTAGCGATGAGCACGGCAGCGAGGCAGCTGCTCAGCCCGCTTCGCCTATGCTGCGCAAACAACTGTCAACCATATTGGAAACTTCAGAGCATGGCATAGGCGCAACCACAAAGTCCACACTGACCAGCACCGCTTCGACCACAGCCTCCACTTCGCCTAGCTTGCAGGCAACTAGCCATAAATCAGAGCAGGCGATGGAAAATACGCCCGGACCAACGCGTTTCCAGCGGCAAATGGTCAGCGAGTTGTCCGTAGTGGGTGAAGAGCCAACGATTGGTAGTGCGGCTGTAGCAGCTGGAAACTTTCAACGTCTCGAGCTCTGGGAACCAAATGCACCAAGTGTGCCCATGCTGAAATCTTTGCGCTTCCAGGAGGATAAAACGGAGACGGTGACCAGGCCCTTGATGGCCTGCTTTCAGGAAGATAAAACCGAAACGTTGCCCAAGTTTCCATTGACTCAACCGGACACGGCGAATGCATCGAAGCTGCAGATGATACAGCAGCCTGTGCCGGAGATGCCCACGTCCTACGACGAGGATGATATTTGCGGACTGTTCTCCAAGACGCCACCCAAGTTGAAGACATTCGGCACACCACTTTATGCCGGCAACTCCAAACGTATTTGCAATCAGGCAACGCCTGAGGTGTTCGGCAAATCCATGAAGCAACTGGAGCTGCCCAAGAAGAATTCCTTTGAGGTCTTCGAAGATGATGGCTTTGCGTTGCCTGCCGTTAAAGCCAGTGTCGAGAAGCTAGCCGAATCCTTTATGGCAGATCTGTCCTTTGTGCCGGAGACACAGCCGCAGGCGCCAGTGGAGGGCAAGAGTCAAGCAGGCACGCAAAAGAAATTTGAAATCTTTCTAGATGAGACTATGCCGCCGCCGCCACCGCCGCCCGCTGTAGTGCCGCCCATGATGAACTGCACGCTGCCCGAGACGCAGTCGGATACGATTGGGCCAGCACATTTGACGGCATCTTTTATGAAGGACTTGAGCAGTTGTCCCATGCCGCAGCCGCTCTCAACGAATGCGCCAAATTTTGATATATTCCTAGATGAATCTCTGCAAAATATGCCACCATCTCCAGCCGCGCCGCCACAGGGCGTCGATAAGCTGGAGACTGTGGGACCTGCTCATCTGACCGCTTCCTTTATGAAGGATTGCACAGCGCTGGGCAACTGCCCATCGACGCCAGGCAACACATCCACAACAGGTTCAAGCAAGCTCAAGTCTCTGCAGGTTTTGGAAAGGTCCAACACACAGTCGGCCACATCATCAGCTGGCAAGGATTACTTTGAACTGAATGCAGCTACCGAGATGTTTGCCAGCAACTTAAGCATGATCAAGAACTCGACGCTGTTGCCCAGCAAAGTGGCAGCTGCAGCCCCGTTACCAGCTCCAGCTGCCGCTTCCTCCTCTATATCCACACCAAACGTTGTTGTTCAGGAGCCTCCGCTAGATGATGAGCGCAGCATCTACTACAAGACCACGCCGCTGACACCCAAGCTATCGCAAAATGCCTGGCATGAGTCGGCCGTCAGTCCGCGCTCCAAGAACTTCACACATCGCAAGCCCAGCATGGATGAATCTGTGCTAAATAGCACGCTGGCTAGCAAAAATGTGAATCCATTCAATGTGGATGTTATTAACTCGTTGCTGGACTCCATTGAGTTTTCGCTGTACATCGAAAAGCTGCCCAATTGCCAGCTTCAGGGCCATGTGAAGCGTCTCATGCCGCAGTCGACGCTGGAGGTGAACGGCGAACAGTTCGAGGTGCAAAAGATTATAGGCAAAGGAGCTTATGGCTGCATATACAGTGGCATTCACAGCAAGTCGGGCAAGAAGGTGGCATTCAAGCAGGAGCGACCCACCAACTACTGGGAGTATTACATATGCCTCGAGGTGCATTCGCGATTGGAAAATGAGAAAATGGTATTTTGTAAATTCTCTAAAAGTCATCTATGCCTCTTGCTAACTGAAGTTTTTCGATTACCTCTTTGCAGCTACCCGCCTATATGACCATCGATTACGCTCTGGTGGGCAATAATAGCAGCGTCTACATCTCGGATTACTCAGATTACGGCTCTTTGATCAGCGTTTGCAACAAGTTCAAAAAACATACGAATAAGAATATGGATGAATATGTTGTAATGCATCTGTGCTGCCAGCTATTGGATATAGTCGATCATCTGCATGCTATAGGCATTATACATGCGGATATCAAGGCGGATAACTTTCTGCTAATGCGACCGTAAGTAACAAAATTCATATTACAATTTATGGCAACTGCATGTATCCAATAACAGGGTATCTTCCAGTCTGGTAGTATCCCTTAAAGTACTTGCTTGGCAAATAATCGAATTTGCTAATTTTAGCAGCAATATAAGTTATTGCAACTGCCTTTTCACTATACACAGGGTATCTTCTAGTCAAGCAAACTATGTTAATCCATTTTACTCGCACATAAGCACTTAAAGAATTCAGTTTTTTTAATTATTAATAAAATTGGAAGCTATGTCAACTCATTTTAATTAACTACAGGGTATCTTTTAGTCACACAAACTCCTTAAAAAATCTTGCTTTCTCATAAATCATTAAAGACTAAAGTTTACGACTAAACGTTATCTAAATTATTTCCAGTTTGTATATCGACTTACAGGGTATCTTCTAGTCAAGCAAACTATGTTAATCCATTTTACTCGCACATAAGCACTTAAAGAATTCAGTTTTTTTTAATTATTAATAAAAATGGAAGCTATGTCAACTCATTTTGATTAACTACAGGGTATTTTTTAGTCGCACAAACTCCTTAAACAAAATCTTTTTTCTCATAAATCCTTAAAGAGTAAAGTTTACGACTAAAAGTTGTTATCAAAATTATTTCCAGTTTGTATATCGACTTACAGGGTATCTGCTAGTCACGCAAACTGCTTTTAAAGATTTTATGCGTTACTTAAGTAGTTAAATATATTAGTTGTTCTATGTTAAGCTGTCATTAAAAGCTTAACAGCTTTTAAGTTACTACAGGGTATCTTCTAGTCAGTCACAGTCTACTAAAACACTACATTTTGCTTACAAGTGTGTCTTAAATATTAATTACATGAAAAGATTATTTAAAATATTTTTTAAAATTTTTAAATAACTTAATACATCACTAATGCAATATACCCTGTAAATATTTTACATATTCCCTTTTGCGCTTTCTGCTTTACAGTTTGAGCGCTGATGCAAACGAGCTGAGCGTGCAGTTGATAGACTTTGGTGTGGCGATTGACACGAAACTCTTCGCGCCGAACCAGACGTTCGACTACGTACACAACGAGGAGGCCTTCAAGTGCATTGAGATGCGAACGCAGCGCCGTTGGACATATCAATTGGATTTATTCGGCTTGGTCGGCGTGATACATGTGCTGTTATTTGGCCGTTACATGGAGGTAACACAGAGACAGCCGAGTGGCATTTGGATGCCAAAGACGGCATTGCCACGTTATTTCAATCGTCAGACCTGGGAGTCCATATTCCGTACGCTGCTCAATGTGCGCGATTGCCGCAGCATGCCCAATTTACAGCAGCTGCGTACCATGCTTAAGTCGGAGCTGGCCGAAAAGGAGAAATTTGTTGAGGCGGCCATAACTAAGTTCAATTTGATCATGGAAAGACAGAAATAGAAATGTTTAACTACTTATCTATTATCTTAGCATCTGTATGTTTATATATAAAATATATTTTAAATTTTAGTTATTAAATTTAACTTAATGTATGTCTTCTGTCAATTCACTTCGTTCAACCGTTAAGAGCGAGCTTGGTGTTGCCACATTGTTAAAAAATTATAATTATGGCAATTTTCTGAAAAGCTTTGGTATTTTAAAGTAGTATTAATACCAACAATATAAAGTCTAAGCAATGTGTTTATGTTATCTAAGATTAAATATTTAATATGTATGTTTATTTGCTCAACGCATATCCATTTTACCAACAATTACATGATCCTTTTAAACAACCACAATTGTACGCTTTTGTGCCGTTAGAATCGCGGTTGCTTTTTACAATTTTGTGCGTATAAACAAAATAATTTCGACCCAATTAAGCGGTTTTACGTACATTTTACAATGCGGCAGCGAGCATTAACTGAAGCGCAGCAATAACAGTCAAGTCCTAGCCACTCCCCCTTCTGGCTGACCACCCACTCAATTCGAGTGCAATGCAATTTTTGGTTGAATCAAATAATTTGGGTTATAGCATTTGCTATTTTGCGAATGTGGCGCCATTTGCATTTTACAGGCATTTTGTCGTTGTCACGAGTATATACATACATGCATGGATATATACATATGTATATATGGCAGATAACGTTTCCGGCAATGTCATCGCAATTGGCCCTGCGGTCTCGTGTGCGTGCATATGCACAGCATATAAATCAAAGTCAAAACAGCTAGACATGATTCACAAATGATCAAAACAGACGAGCCAACGGTTTGTTCCCTTTGCCCCTGCCAAGCATTGCCATATGAAAGTCTTATAAATCAACTACTGTGCGTGTGTGTGTGTGTGTGTGAGTGTGAGTGTGTGCGTTGTGTTTGCACGGCGGCGGCTGCTGCTGTTAGCCCTGGCCGGAACCATTGCATGCGGTTGACTGTTTTTGACTGCAAGCTGCTAAGTTGGCACAAAATGTTTGTGTGTGTGTTTTGGCTCCCTTCGCATTCGCACTGTGCGCAGTTTGTCAAAAAATTTGATTAGCCAAACCCAAAAATAAAAAAAAAACATTCGTTGAGGCAGTTATGTATACGACTCTTGTATGATTGAAAAAATACATCTTATATTGTATGCTTGCTGAACTAGTTCTCGTTTGAATTTTGCGAACATGCACTGTGTTTGCACCAGTTCGTAGCGGCATTTGATCTACAGTACATGTATAAGTACCAGGGTTGATAATTTTCGCATTTGAGCTTATATCCGTTTGTATAAGTACCAGGGCAGCCAACAATTTTATGCGCGATTATATATGTAAATACCAATCCCTTAACATTGCTTATGTACAAGGGCGGTCAATTAGCTAGAAATTGAATTTTATCAACACAGCATATGTATACGTGGACTACCAAATAGCCTTCACTTAAACGGCTCACCTTCAATTCTTAAGCTGTATTTGATCTACTTTCTACATAAGTACTTAAACATTAGCACTAGGGCTGCAAACTTAGTTTTACTTTTCTTTAAGCCAAGCAGCCCTGATAATAGAATAAGCCGATGAAATATGGCAGAAGAATTTAGTTTATATGTATATATAAATATATAATACTTTTATTTTTTTTTTTTTTGGCAAATTTAAAGCAGCTGCTGCTCTAAGTCTGCCTAGGAGTTTTATTTACCAAGCAATTGTTGTGGTTTTATTTGAGAGGCCATGCATACACACACAGACACCAATGCAGTGCTTGGGTCTCACATGGACATACATGATTTATGCAAATTGAAAATGACCTTAGACCCTGACACATACACACATATAAATATACACACACACACAGACACGCTGGCATGAACACTGTCCATTTACCATGTCATGCATGTTGTACATGCACACAGATACACACATATGCATGCATGTGTATGTGTGCATTTTTGGGGCTCCTGTTGACTTGATTGTGGCAGCTGCTTGCCGCTTAGCTGCTGTTTGGACCACATGCACAGCTTCCATAACCATTTACAGTTGCTGCACAGCTTAGCAGCAAAACCCAAAAGGATAACGAAGGGAGTTGGGCAGCTCTTACACACACACACACATAGACTCTCTCTCTCGATATACATATATAAATATATTTGTATGTATGTATGTCTGCATGGGTTGCCATCATGCATTTTGCATCATCAAGTATTTTTGTGCCATTATTTCATGAAATTCACATTTATTTTGCAGCTGCTCTGCCCAAAAAAGCGCGCGTCCTTTTGGCCAGCAACAATACCAGAAAAAAATAAAATAGAAGATATTGGCCATGTGTATTTTTAGTCAGTTCAATGTTTTGTTATAAGGATTTTGCAAAAAGAGAAATACGAAGAGATTAGCAAAAAGCAAAGGCTTAAATAGATGCTGAATATAGATGGATATATATATGTGTATATATATATTTGAAAAGTTGAAGGATTTTGGAATATATATATAAAATAAAAATAGCAAAAAATATTTATTAAATATATTTGAATCTAGGCAAGCGACGAGCTTTAATACGGGCAGCAACGAGAGAAACTGCTTCAGTTCTGTGTATATTATTATATTGGATTAGATTATATTTGTTTTAGATTTGATAAATATTATGATGATTATTA
Organism: Drosophila eohydei; assembly: GCA_035045825.1. Taxonomy (NCBI): domain Eukaryota; kingdom Metazoa; phylum Arthropoda; class Insecta; order Diptera; family Drosophilidae; genus Drosophila; species Drosophila eohydei. The sequence goes on along the minus strand of JAWNOT010000072.1, from coordinate 3,207,432 downwards.
TGCTTTCTTCTAATAAATCAAATTCTTAAATCGAATCATAGTGATATTGACAAAATAGATTTTATAACCAATTGTTTACCTCATCATGATCAGCCAACGATAATTATCATAATGAACATATCCTTAATGATGATCATTAGCTTAAGAATCATTATTATAATAAAGAGAAAAACCATAAACATTTTGACATTTATTGCAATTCCACTCAAAATAATTAATATTTTCACTGATTAAGCAATTAGCAGAACTCATCAGAAGAAGAAGAAGAAGAGGAGCACTGCACGGGACGTCCGATCGGGGAGAGCTCAGCTAAGCGACTGAAGAGGCGCTGCAACAACTCGCGGCTCGGGCGCGACTCTCCCACACTCAACGTCGATCTCAGCTCTACCTGAGCCTGAGTTGAGTTGGTTTTTGGCCTCGCTCATTGAGTGACAAATGTGAGTATTTTGTGGTTATTTAAGTATGGATAAAAATACAAATTTATTTTATTTATAAAATTAAAACAAAATATAATATTCTTAATATAATAAATAATAAAAAAATACTGCTATAGCATTGCAATGCAATAATGCAAATAAATATGAAACAAGAAATAAATAGAAAATAATATAAAAATTACAATTATAACATATATAAATATTTATTTATGCCAAAAAAATAAATAAATATGTATTTATATTAATAAAAAGAACTGAAAATCTATAAAAGTATGCAAATTTATAAATAGAAAGAATTATTAAAATATATATAAAATATAAATATATAAATTTTAAGTGATATAAAAAAATATATTTTTAATAACAGTAATTATAATTATTTTGTTATATATATATATATATATATATATATATATATATATATATATATATATATATATATATATATATATATATATAATACAATTGAATTGAATCATCAATTTTATTGGCTAATTTGAAGAAAACGTATATTTTATATTAATTTGGCGAAAAGCCCATATATATATATATATATATATATATATATATATATATATATGGGCTTTTCGCCAAATTAATATAAAATATACGTTTTCTTCAAATTAGCCAATAAAATTGATGATTCAATTCAATTGTCTTTAGATAATTTAATAGCTTTTTTTTAGTTTTTAAATGATTTCTATTTTTACACCGTTTTATACACTTACATACTTTAGTTCGACTGTTTGTTCAATGAATAAAATAGAATTTTTTTTGTGATATCACTGAGCAGCTTATTATTATATATATATAACTGGTATTAATATAGATATATTACTTTTTTGATTTACATTATAGATGTAAAAATAGTTATTAGAGAAAGGAAGATCTGAATGAAGATATTCCACTCACAAATTTCCCTTAAATATGTAATTTTAAATTATTATTATCATCTAAAAAATACCCAAAAAAATACTTCAAATAAAACAATGGAAAGCAATATTTAATGTATATATTTAAAAGCAAATATCCCCATTGTTATAATTTGTTATTCGAAATTGAAATATTTTGACTTTAGGTGGCAAAATATTTCAATTTCGAATATACAAAAAAAATGCTCTGATTCATACTCCAAATAGAAGTAAAACTAAAGCTTTAATAATACCTTTTAGGGAAATTTTGATGACATCCCAGTAAATATAATAGAATTTTCACATTTTTATAGAATCACTTTCGATCTTAAAAAAAAATTGATTATCAAACAGAAACACGAAAAAGATGCTAACCAAATAATCATTTATAATCATTATATTATATATAATTAATGTCATGCAACAATATATCAGAGCGTTATGCACTTGCTACAACTTCAGAAATCGTCAGCTCTATAGAGCTGCAATGAACTAATGGAATTTACAATTAAATAACGCGCGGTTATCGTTCGCTTAATCAGAGAGATGATAAAATATGAATGTATATATATATATATGTATATATAGTGTATATATAGTGTATATGTGCGTGTGTATAGGAACAGTAGAGCAGAGAGTTAAGCACGTCTAATTGCGGTAATAAATGCATAGTGATGTCTGGCCTGGTCTGGTCTGCTCTGCTCAGGTCTGTGTCAATAGTATATTCAAGTCGAAGCTCACCAAATAATGCTCAGACGTATTTCAGTTATTGACACGCGCAGACGCCTCGACTCGGCTGTGTTTGCGAACGGGTAGTTAGCGTTTTATATGCCCAATTTTAAAACTATTAAACATTATAATAATAAAGCCTTCGAGATAAGTGATCTTATAATATTCGTTCTCAATGGGCGCTGATTTCGAAAATACAGGTGAATATTCTGAAGTGCACAAAGGATTAACGAGCTGAAGTGGCATAGTAAAATGACGTATATATAACGGACATATTTTGAAACATATATATATTTAATAAAAATATGTTGTAAAGCACGAAAATATTTCATTTGTGTGAGAAAAGAAAGCAACCAGAGAAAGTTGCAAAGTTGATTGAAAATAGTAGTTAAAATTACACTAAGCTACAAAGTTCTTGTTGTTTACACACATAATATGATACTATGCTACAAAATTGTTGTTGTTTAGAAACATAAAATAACACTATGCTACAAAGTTGTTGTTGTTTACTAGACATACAGAAAGTCTACATAATTTTTGTCTAAGTTGCCAAGCTAAAGACTTTCAATTTGGAATATATATATATATATATATATATATATATATATATATATATATATATATATATATATATATATATACATATAAAGTTTATTGATTTATAACTTTCTTCGATAATGTTTTTTGAAATTTTTTGGCACTTCCAATGTGCGCGTGGCTAAACGGGAATTACCATAAGATCTTTCAGCTATGGCGCCTATTGAAGCCAGTAACTTGCTATATAACGCTTAGCAAGGCTATATAGATAACTCGATTGGGGTCTTGATTAATCGATTAGAGTTTAACAGCTATGCCCTAAATGATATGATTATTAATTTACGGTGGCTTTTGTACACAGATTATTGAACTAGGGGCATAGCCACTTGGGACTGCTTCCCTACAGCTTTAGACTTGGTAACAGCCAACCCATGGGAGTGTAGCAAGCAGAGAAACGTATAATTATTTAAAATTTATATATTTTTCAACTGTGAGCGAGCAACATCTGTTACATGAGTCACTTTAACTTCCGCTAATCTTAAACCATGTTCAAAGATCGTTTGAAAACAAAAAACCATTCAAATCAGCTTTACAGATATTGCAATAGAGAGAATAATAAAGAGAGACTGAAGAGTGAGAGAGAGAGGGAGAGGGAGAAAAATAATGAAAGAATAAAAGAGGAGAGAGAGAGAGAGAGGAATAATGAGATGGCGAGAAAGAGAGTGTAAAAGTGAAAATTGAAGGGAGAGAAAGACACAGAAAATTAGAATGAGAGAGAAAGTGCGAGACTGAGAATGACAGAGAGAAAGAAAAAGAGAAAGAAATGAGAGGATGAAAGAAGGAAAGAGAGAGAGCGACAAAGGGAGGGAAAGAGCTAGAGAGAATGACAGTTAGAGAATGTTAGATGGAGAATGAGAGAGGTAGAGAAATTAAGAAAGGAGAGAGAGAGAGAAGTTAGATAAGAGTAAGTAAGAAAAGAGAGTAAAGTTACAATCATTAAAAGAGAATCATAGCCAAAGCAACAGAGCTGACAGATGAGAAGACTGAGACAGTCAAACAGAAAATTAGAAAAATTGTGCACAACATTTAAAAATATTATTTACGTCTATTTAATGTCGTATTCCAATTGTTTTTTATTCTAAGCTTAAGCGAAATTTCGAATAAATTCTTATTATTATAGCACGTTTTTTTTTAAATATGAAAAATGATGACAACAAATTTGTAAGCCCTTTGAAGTACTTTATTATTGTCTCCAGTAAACTTACCTCAATGTAATTAGTTGCCTTAGCCCACATCCGTTTCATTTATTAGTAGACGTCACAAATATTTAGCTGTAAAGAATTTTTGTTCTCACGATTAGATTGAAAACAAGTTTTTAATCAAGGGAAAACACATTTTTAGTTATATTGCCGCCACAAAAGTTCTTATTTTTTTGAGTTCCATTGAACTTATCGAATTTGTTTTGCGATCCACCTGAATGAAAACGGCTTGAATGACCGATAAACTGGTCGAACTGGCCTCGATCGCAACTAACAAAAAATTGACTAAATAACAAACACATAGCAAGTGTGTATATAACTGTTTTTTATATATGCCAACGTCAGCGGTATTCGATGCATAAAATATCGACTGAGCGATGCCCTGTAGAAGGTAGTCAGGGCACTTAAATGAGTTGACATTTAATTGAATATTGTAGGAACTTCATAGCAATTATTATGCCTTACAAACGTTATGCGTTCAAAGCACTGCATATACCCTGTAATATTAATAAATAAAATTTATTTAACACGATCAAACATTTTGGCTTGAGGAATATATACGAAAAGCTGTGTATATTGACTAACTTGCTTATTTTACAGGGTATACATGTGATCTGTGACATTTTTAAATATATATACCCTGTAAAATATGCTAGTAAGTCAAGTTAGTAGCATTGCATAGTATAGAATTATCAACATTGGCAAATTTAGACTTGATTCATGCCAGGTAGCTCATATCAATTATTAGCATGAATATATATACCCTGTAAATTAGTGATATGTGCTGAAATTTCTCTAATTTATTGGGTATATATATTAGATATGGACTAGACTCTTATTACTTTATCTCTTTTTGATATGAGCATATATATACCCTGTAAATTAGAAAAATTTCAGCACATATCTCTAATTTACAGGGTATATGTGATATCTCTAATTTGCAGCACATATCTCTAATTTACAGGGTATATGGTATGAGCATATATATACCCTGTAAATTAGAGAAATTTCAGCACATATCTCTAATTTACAGGGTATATATATGCTCATACCAAAAAGAGATAAAGTAATAAGAGTCTAGTCTATATCTAAGAATGGGTTCGTTTACCCAAAGACCCATCATTTTTACAGGGTATATCATATAGTACATATATATAAAAAGCAAGTTCTCTGCTGCTTTGATGGGTGTTTAGTATTTTCGATAGATAAGTTAATCTCACTAATCTCCTTTCCTTGCCTCATCTGCTACTCCTAGGCCCCTGTCTTGGCATACGTCATTTGCAGGCTTTGCTGCTCTTCTTGGGCATCGTGGTGAACTATATAGCACGACTCAATGTCAGCGTCGCTGTTGTGGCGATGACAGATGCTGAGACCTCCAATCCCGATTTTCCGGTAAGCTCAACGCTGGACAAAGTCTCTGATAACTGCTTTAACTCACGCTCCGCTTGCAGGAATATGATTGGACGGAGGCACAGAAATCGTACATACTCTCCAGCTTCTATTGGGGCTACATCGTTACACAATTTCCATCCGGATTTCTGGTGCGTCGCTATGGCGCTAAGCTGGTGCTGTTGATACCCACCTTAGCGACGGCCGTGCTGAGCTGTCTAACCCCGTACTGCATTAGCTGGGGCGGCTGGGTGGCGTTCAGTGTGCTACGCCTTATAATTGGACTGTTTCAGGGTCCAGTCTTTCCCTGCATCCACGAACATCTGGCCAAATGGTCGCCGCCCAAGGATCGCAATCGTCTGGGTGTCTTTGCCTACTCCGGCGCCGATTGTGGCTCCGTTATGGCCATGGGTATTAGTGGCCTGATAGCCGATAGCTCTATGGGCTGGCCGGGCATATCGTACGTTTCGGCGGGACTTTGTGGCATTTGGTGCATCCTTTGGCTATTGCTAGCTTCGGATAATGCGCCCAGCTCGCGTCTGATTGGCGCGGATGAGCGTGATTACATAGAGCGTTCGATGCGACGCGACGATGGCTTCCATGACCAAAAGATTGCGATACCATGGCGTGCGATGTGGACCTCGGCGCCGTTCTATGCCTTGCTCGTTGTGCGCAGCGCCCAGGGCTGGGCGAACTCAACGATGCAGCTGCAAACGCCGGCATACATGCACGGTGTCCTCGGAATGGACATCAAGAGCAATTCCTTATATTCGGCTCTGCCTTTTCTGGCCATGTGGTGTATGTCGTACGTGTATTTGGTAATAGCCGATGTGATTATGTCCAGGCAGTGGCTGTCGCTGACCACGCTACGCAAGTCCATCAATACGATATCGTACTGGGGTCCGGCGGCGGCGCTGATTGGCATCGGCTTCCTCGACAAGAGCCAAACGGGCTTGGCCATTGCTCTGATGACAATTAATGCCGGCCTTAATGCGGGCTCCGGCATTGGCAGCATTTTAACCATTATCGACATGTCGCCCAATCATTCCGGCATACTAATGGCCATCGTCAACAGCGTCGGCAACATCTTTCCGCTGCTGACGCCGCTGCTGGTGGCCGTCATTGTTACCGAGCCGGTAAGTTTGAGCCCAAGCTGGCGCTGAGTAATATTATAAGTACCTTGAAAAGGGGTCGATTCCGTAGGTGTAAGCTTATGTAACAGGTGCGAGAAATTTGAGCTGTGTCTATAGACCTTTGTCTGTCCTGCGGTTAGTCCGATTGTCTTTCCATCTGCCTTCGTGTCTATCCATGAAGTTAGATTTGTGGCAAGGTTTTGGCAGGTGTAAAAATTGTGCTTTGTCTGCTTATTTAGCTTTGCTTCCAACTCAATTTCTGACTCTATCTTACATCTATCCGTTTATCCGCCCACTCAACCATTCGTCCTTCAGTCTTTTCACCTTTCTATTCATTCATTTATCCATAAGTTTACGCATGTTCATTTGAGCCTATCCAGCTTTATCCTTATCTAGCTGCATGTACATCATTCTCTTCTTTATTTACATTCATATTTGTAGCCACAACTGCTTATCCGCTTTTTTATCCGCTCATATATTCAGCTGCATTCTGTATACCTTAACATATCAGTCTATTAGCTTTTCTTTCGTGTCTTTCAGCTGTCTATACGACAGTCTATACATCTATCTATTCGCCCAACTATCCATTTGCCCCTCAGTCTATCTTTCTCTGCGTCTTATCATGTCTGTTTATTCCTCTGTCTATACTTATCTATATAGTATACCCATCACTATGAATGGCTTATCCGTCTGCTTATCCATTCTTTCTGTTCGTCTGTCTAGCACTCTCTCTCTCTGTCTGCCTATTTGTTTTGCTTATCCATGAGTCTTTAATATAATATTGATACAAATATAATATTGATAATATAATATTCATACAAAGCACTCCCTTTTTAAGCTAAATGTAGAATGAAAGGTCGAGCCTAGCAGCAAAGCCTAGATCAACAAAGGAGAGGAAAGGAAAGATAATAGAAATAGGATGACCAAAGTTCAACTTAATTTACAGAGTATCTACGAGTCATATACTCTCAGTTAAAGCACACTTGTGCATAGTGGAAAAGAAAACAGTTTGAAACGTATTTCAGGGTGTTTTCTAGTCGATTAGCTCGCACTTAATTTACTCGCAATTGTTTTTGATAATATCTCTACGCCTTATCTATTTCGCAGAGCTCGCGCAGTCAATGGCAAATTGTGTTCGCATTAACGGCCATTGTGTTCTTCATTGGCAACCTGGTGTACATAATTTGGGGTACGACCGACCAGCAGCCGTGGGATGCGGTCGACTATCTCAAGCCGCGCGATGCCGAGCAGCAGCCGGATCAGCATCAACTCGAAGCGAGGAAGGCTAAAGTGAAAAGCGAAAAGGAAATCTAAGCAAATAGATGTAAGGCCAGATTAGCTGTGAACTGTAAAATAAGTAGAAATTAAGCAACAAATTGAATTAATATGCTGCGTGCCACGCGGCGTATACGCAATACAAATAAACAAATATTGCGTATACGCAGTGCATGGACGTTTAACTAGCATTATTCAGTCTTGGCTGGGCTGGACTGAAATGTGGTTAAGCATTGATTGTACTGAGCTCTGAGCCGGACAACTGCGTTGATTTTTAATTAAAAATTCTTAAAACGTTTTTGCGCGTATTTTAATTTCTTGTTTGCCTCCCGCATCTTTTGCTGCGGCTGGTGCTGCTGGTGCTGCTGCTGCTTCTGCTTGAGCCGCCGCAAAATGTAATAGAAAATTCTTGTTACTATTTCTGCTTTGAAATGAATTCATTTTCTATTTTTGGTGCTTTTGGGCCACGCATTTGCATGGCCAGCGGCCGAGGCCGTAGACGACTTTCAGTCACTCAATGCCAAAAATAATAAAACAAAAAAAAAAAACCAAATGCAAGAAATTCTCAAAAAAAAGTAGCAAAATAGAAAGCAAAACGAAACTTTGCACACAAATCAGAAAAATGGACACTTGGCGGAATTTATGCACGAACGCGTGCGCACAGTACGCTCTCGTCCGGGAATTGTTTGCCAGCAGCAAAAGCAGCAGCAGCAGCCAGTGGACATAGCCAACAGCAGCCGCCGCCCAACAGCCATAGCCACAGTCAGATCCCAGCGGCAAGTATGGCAAGTGGCATGTGGCATGTGGCATGTGGCATGCGGCATTATTTTTTTTGGCTACTTCTTTTTTAGCCCCCTCCAGCCGCGCCGCAGAAAACAAGCTGAAAACCGAAACGAAACCAAAACGAACATGTTTTTCAATTAAAATCGTTGAGCAGCGCACAAAAATTCATTTGAATTGCCCACAGCGGATAGCGGCCAAAGACAAGTCATAAATGACCACTCTCACACACACACACACACACACACAACAAAAACACATACATAGAGGCGCACTAGTTAGATAGGCTGATCAAGTGTCGCTTGCAGAGAGACAGAGAGAGAGGAAACACGAGTTTTCTTAATTTAGAAAATACCATAAATTCATTAGCTATGAAATCAATGCCTGATGACAATAAAAATATTCAATATTCAAAGAAAGTCTTCACATTTGGCCAATTTAATTCACATCGTTACGAACTTTCTTATTGCTACTTTGATGGTTTTTATTAAATTAATAAATTAATTTTTAGTTTAATTTTTTGTGCCACATATTTTCCACAAGTTAAACTGGGAATCATAAAATTAATAATAAAACTCTCTATAAATATATTTTATTTGTATACCTTCGTAATAATATTAAAGATCATCTAAAATTGTTGTTAAACATATTCAACAAAAAAGGTTTATTAAGCCCAAATTTTATATTTATTATCCTAGCACATAAATTCATATGTTTCATTACATATAACATAAAATTCATTCATATCATATCATATATAGCTTATCATATTTTATTGGCACATTCCATACTCATAATTCTAAATTATATAATATATATTCCAACTCTTAATTCCAAGTTCCATTTTCTATACATCATATTTGCTTTATTTAGGTTTCAGATCACATTTCATATACTTTGTTCCACATTCCACATTTCTTTTTTCACATTTCTAACAACATAATCTACGACATATTATAAGTTCATATTTTATGTTTAATGTTCAATGTTCCACATTTCATATTCCAAATTCCATATTCTATATTTCATATTCCTTCCACATTAAATACTCGATATTCCTCATTCCACATTCCATATTCCATATTCCATATTCCACATTCCATATTCCATTTTCCATATTCCATATTCCATATTCCATATTCCATATTCCATATTCCATATTCCATACTCCATATTCCATATTCCATATTCCATATTCCATATTCCATATTCCATATTCCATATTCCATATTCCATATTCCATATTCCATATTCCATATTCCATATTCCATATTCCATATTCCATATTCCATATTCCATATTCCATATTCCATATTCCATATTCCATATTCCATATTCCATATTCCATATTCCATATTCCATATTCCATATTCCATATTCCATATTCCATATTCCATATTCCATATTCCATATTCCATATTCCATATTCCATATTCCATATTCCATATTCCATATTCCATATTCCATATTCCATATTCCATATTCCATATTCCATATTCCATATTCCATATTCCATATTCCATATTCCATATTCCATATTCCATATTCCATATTCCATATTCCATATTCCATATTCCATATTCCATATTCCATATTCCATATTCCATATTCCATATTCCATATTCCATATTCCATATTCTATATTTCATATTCCATATTTCATATTCCATATTCCATATTCCATATTCCATATTCCATATTCCATATTCCATATTCCATATTCCATATTCCATATTCCATATTCCATATTCCATATTCCATATTCCATATTCCATATTCCATATTCCATATTCCATATTCCATATTCCATATTCCATATTCCATATTCCATATTCCATATTCCATATTCCATATTCCATATTCCATATTCCATATTCCATATTCCATATTCCATATTCCATATTCCATATTCCATATTCCATATTCCATATTCCATATTCCATATTCCATATTCCATATTCCATATTCCATATTCCATATTCCATATTCCATATTCCATATTCCATATTCCATATTCCATATTCCATATTCCATATTCCATATTCCATATTCCATATTCCATATTCCATATTCCATATTCCATATTCCATATTCCATATTCCATATTCCATATTCCATATTCCATATTCCATATTCCATATTCCATATTCCATATTCCATATTCCATATTCCATATTCCACATTCCATATTCCCTATTCCATATTCCATATTCCATATTTCATATTTCATATTCCATATTCCATATTCCATTCATTCCATTTCCCACATTTCTAATATTCTACATTCTATTCCTCAATGTTCTCTGAACATACAAGAAATACTTTAAAATACTTGAAAAACGTATTAAATACCAAATGTTGTAGCCTTAATTGAAGAAGATATCATGGACAATCTTAAATGTGTTGTAGCCAGAATGCTTTGACTCCGTAAGTACGCATCAAAGTCGCATGGACATTGGCTAGCCACAGCATATCGAATGAATTTAGATAGCTATGGACATACTTTGGTAAATAGTTATTGGCAAATAATTGTGAATATATTTCATGTTTGTCTATCGAATGCATTCGATTGATATTCAAAATGAGTTGGAATTCGCAATAATGAGATGACCGCAAGAGCTGCAAATCCAATGGACTGTGGCTGCCAAATTGTTAGTTGGTTACCATCATAATTACACACACACACACACACACACACACACACACGGATAGACTATATTGGTTTATATAGTAATTCGATATAGTCGTAGCAATTGTGAGTGTTCGCACTTAGCTCGCATTTAAGTTAATATTAGAAAGTGAGATATGCATTTGTGCTGGGCGTCAATTTGCAAATTATAATTGAGGCAACATCAGCAGCTGCTGCAGCAACAGCAGCAGCAGCAACAACAATCTACGACAACAGCTCGAAAGATGCTTTTATTGTCTTGCCCAAGGGTCAGAGTGAATGGCAGAGAGTCGGCCAGAATATGTGCTTAGAGATGGTCGCGTGACACGATGCAACTTGTCAGATGAGGTATATATTTGATAAGTAAGCTATGAACATCTGATCTCAACATTACTTATTGACTACGAAGCGAAATGTTTGACCTAAGATTGGAGCACTTTGAATTTACCTCAGCTAAAAAGTTTATACACGAAGTCTGAAAATCTGTCAAGTTTATTATGAAGTTAATAGAACATAGATAGATATAAAAATATATATAATTGATTAAAAAAGCTGAATTAAAATTTAATAAAAATATTCAATGATTTCAGAATTTTTCAATATATTGCCTAGAATCTTGGGCTGTATAAGTTTCTAGAAATATATGTGCAAATATTTTAATACGATAGTTCATAGACTCCTGCGTGTCACGAGCCTCAACTCAAAGTGCTCATCAGATCAGAGTCGAAATTTGTGTTGAAACTGCCTCAGCAGCCACAAGGACAGACGTATACATATATGAGCACAGATGGATACAGACACACACACACACGCACGCACACACATTCATAGACACAAGCAAGCACACATAGGCAACCTAGGACACACACACATACACACACACACATGCGTATATTCATTGCAAGTGGACCGTCAAGTACAGGAATTGCTGAAAATTTAATTTATGCCCGGCGCTTTCAATTGAGGCACGGCCCGTCGAGCAACAATAGCTGGAAATTAACAGGCACAAAAGCCTCGAGCCCGGATCTGATCTCTTGCTCTTGTGGCTGCATAGTTGGAGACGTCTCTTATGCTGTTCAATGCGAGCAGCAAGCGCCACAGCACGACAGTCTCTAGTCAATGCGTTGTCCAATAAGTATGCTACCGCTGCTGCTGCGTTTCCATTCTTTCAGTTTTTGGTCGCTTAATTAATATTGCATAAGCGCAGAAGGACATGGCGGCAGCTGTTGTCCTTTATGAGCATGCGGCACAGCCAGCAACACGAGCGTGAATTTATGCGTTGCATTCTACTTTTGTATGTCCATGTGTGTGTGTGTGTTGTCCTTCAATATTTATGATGTGCCCATGATTGATGTCCATTTTTGCACTTCAGAGCAATTGGCGCATTTTTATGCAAAGAGCAATGGGTCGGCGAGTAAATTGCGGCTCCATTGTCTCCATGGCTGGCAAGTGGATTAATGCGGCTTTCTATTTGGTTGAGGCTTACAGACTTGCCAAGTGTTCGGATAGCGGCGGCTAGTCTAAGAATGGGTTATTTAAATACAAGTGAATTGAAGCTTGTTCTAAACTAATCTTATCTCCTTAGAAACACTAATATATGAGTTGCGTATTACGCAGAGCCACTCTTATTAGCGACATAAGTAGTAGAAATTACAGTAGTGATAATAGTAGTATTACTAATAGTACTATTTGTGTTAGTATTCGTTTTAGAAATAGTAGTAGTAGAAGCATAGATTTGTAGTAGTAGAAGTAGAAGTAGATGTTTGTGGTACTAATAGTAGTAGTAGTAGAGTAGATGCGTGTTAGTAGTAGAATCATTTTAGTAGTAGTAGAAATTGTAGTAATAGTAGTTGTAAACAATGTAGTAGTTGAAGTAGTAGCGCCCAATAAGTAGTAGTAATAATAGTAGTTTTAGTCAAATTAGTAGTAGTAGTAGTACGAAATAAGTAGTAAAAGTAGCAGTGGCAGTAGAATCACTAAATAAATAGTAGTATAAATAAAAGTAGTTTTACCAAATACATAGTATTAATGCTAATAGTACCACCAAGTAAGTAGTAGTAAATAGTAGTAGTAAATAAAGTAGTAATAAATAAAGTAGTAATAGTAGTAGAATCATGAAGTAGTAGTGTTAGTAGTAACACCAAAAAGGTAGTAATAGTAAATGAAGTAGTAGTACTAATAGTAGTAGTACTAATAATAGTAGTAGAGCTAAGTAGAAATAGTAGCCTTACTAGTTGGCTGAATTAGTAGTAATTTAGTGGTAATACTGAAAGGCTTTCAACTAAAGCTAGTAGCTGGAAGAGCAGCAATAGTAATTAATGTGAGAATTGAAAAAGTTGAAGTATTTTAATGAACAACCCAGCAAACTGCTAAAAACAGTCTTTTTAAGCACTTTTTTCTACTAACTTTCTGGAAAGTTTCAACTTTTAGTTTTACTTATATTTATATTAATTATATAAACATTAATTATTTCAAGTTCTTTTAGTTTCTTCTACTTTTGTTACCTATTTGCACAGCTTCCAGTTTTCACTGTTAATTTTACATTTTCCTTTGGTCATATTCGATTTCTTTTTTTATAGTTAAAGCAATATTTTATTAATAACTTTTTGCGTTAGCTTTAACAAAGGGAAGATATTTTAAATACGCATTTTTTTCGTGATTGTTTTTGCTGTTGGGTTTTTTTGTTTTAATCAATGCTGCCCCATGCCACAATTTCATTTGCATTTGCATTTGCATTTCCATTTGCATTTTCATTTTCTTTACACTTTATGTCCCTCTCACTCTCTCTCTCTCTCTTTTGCTCTGTTTCTTTACCTATCTATATATCTTGGCAGGTTTGACCTTGTTAACACATAGAGAGATAGAGAGAGAGAGAGAAAGAGCTGTGTGGCACCTGCCGCACACATTTTAAATAAATGAAGTGCAGATCAGGGTAACCTGCAACAGCAACAACAACAACAATTGCAACATTGTGGCGCCACATTATATTGTTAATGCGATGACTACAAAATTCTGTCGACTTGTCGTTTGCCAAAGCAAAAACCTAGAGAGCCAAATAGAAAGCAAATAGGAACATTGCAGTCGAGCATAGTCGACTGCTTGATGCCCGTTAAAGAACTATCGAGGTCTATATTTAAAACAGCTCAATAGTATGTTTATGCTAGCTTTAAAACTATATATTTCTATTTGATTTACCACGCCCCTAAGAGGCGCATATATATAATATTTTGGGCAAACTTTACTTTACTTTTACTTATTCTAGCTTTAAGCATGTAAAATTTCTCTTTAATATGATATTCCTCTAATTGCGGTTGCTCCACAGCCTTTATATTCCAATATGAAATTCGTCTAGACAAATACATATCTCAAATTTCAAGTCTTTCACAACAAAATTCTTATAACTCCATAATTTGCCACCCCCAAATAAGCTCAACCCCTAATCAGATGAAAGCACACGCAATTATATATACCAAATTTCAAGTCTCTAGATTTAACTAGCACTGATTATTTCATATTTCATACGCGCCCAGTGGGCGTGTTCAAAAAGTCTTAGGACTCTCTTAGACTGAGGGCACACACGAGCAGACATATCAAATTTCAAGTCGCGAGGGCTTTGATGTAGTGAGAGTAGCAGTAATTCCACATTTGCCACGCCCCCAATAGGCGTAGCCTATCCGAATACTCTAGCAGACGAACATATACCATGCCAAGTATACAAGCCAGCTGCAGTCGAGATGAAATGCCTAGAATTTTATATGAACCGCTAAGCAAATAGCAAGCGAATATGCTCCTCCTTTGCCGTGAACGAGCATGGCAAAAAAGGAATCGCTGCAAAGTGCAAGCCAACAAAATGCGATGCCAAATGGCGGCAGTGCTCACAGCAAAAGAATTTTTAGAATTCATTGAATTATAAAACATAACAATAAAGCACTCAACATTTGCCATGTGCCAAACGAAGCCAAAGGTACCACCAACACAGACGCACACACACACATACAGTCACATAAGTGTGCAAGTGTATCTAAAGCGTGTTTATTTTAGCTTTAGCCAAGTTTTGCTCAGCGAGCTTGAAAATTGTTCGCGCTGAGTAAAATGCGAGTAAAGTTTTTTATCCGCGCCAAAGGAAAATCACATTTTTGTAATGAATCTCAGCTGGTGCAGCAACTATTGCAATTGCAGCCGTAGCCGCAGCAGCTGTTGCATGCAACTGATTTGCAATTCATTTGGCAGCTGGAGTTCGCCTGCTTTCAATTTGCGCGCATTTAAAGCCCACAATTTCAGCTGATCGAATAACTTATGTATTATATATATATATATATATATAATATAAAATGTATATAGACACATACACACACATACATATGTGCTTGCAACACGTTTGAACCGTTTTTCGCTCATGCCCGAAAATACGTTTACAGCAATAAACGTGTTGATTTATTGATTTTGCACGTCGCATAATTTACTTTGCCTGCCGACAGCGTGACAAAAAAGAATTGACTACAAAAGCAACAACAACAGTCAGAGTACCAACAACTACAACAATAACAAAGTGCCGTTGCAACGCCAACACCAATGCCAACGAAGTAAAGCAAAGCAAATGAAATCCTGTGCTCCGAACGGGCGTTTCTTCTATACACTTACCAGTTGGAGTATATCAATTTGTGCAATACATGAGTAACGAGCGCAAGTAAACTGGTGATATTCTTAAACATGTACTAAATTTGGGCCTAACTTAAATTCTTATACTATTTCAATAATATTTCTCATTGCTCTGACTTTCTTTATTTTTATTTATTTTTTTTATTGCAGCTGAATCGCGGAAACTTATTATTTCATAGAGTATTTACACTTTCACTCTTTTTCTCTCTCACAAGAATTGCATAGATGCTTTTGATCCCGTTATATGTTTACTCAGCAAATTGCAGCCATAGCTACAAGCTTGGTGTGAGCGTGAGAGCTAATCCGCAGTGTGTTCGCTATTGGTCTTCAGGCTTTTGATCCCGTTGTCTAAGCTGCCTAGTCAGCTGAGGGCTGAGCGCTGAGACCACTTACGTCAGTGGCAAGCTGGAGATGAAGTGGAGTAAAAGAGACAATTTAGTCCATTGGCATCGTTCGTTATCTCTGCGCGCGTTGGCATTAAAATGGTTTTTTTTTTTAACTTGCAGTAAAGTATACAGTGTGAAAATTAATTAATATGTGATGTGTTAAATTATTGCTCGCAAAATTGGTAATGTAGAGAGCGTAATGTGAAGATTGAGCGATTGTGAGAGAGGGAGCAAGGACAGTATATGTGTATGTATATATGTATATATTAGCTAAACAACAATTTGGTATTTTTTATACAGAAAGTATTTAAATTTGACTACCAATACTACATATATGTAAATTGACTTATATATTTACGTGTTAGTGTATTTAAGCTTCGTCAATGCACAGTTAGCTATTATTTTGCATATTTTTTCACTTTCCGCCAATGCTGGCTCGGTGTGTCTGCCTGATTGTCATCTCGTTGCCGTGTTGTACGTTGTTGCAGTTGCCACTCTTTTTTTTGCACCTATCTCTATCTGATGGCTGCAACAACAACAACAAGCAGCAGTCAGCCAGCCAGCAGACGCCATGTCGTGCGCCATTTTTAAGTTGTTTCTTGAAACGGAAACGAAAGCGGTTTTCATATGCATGTGCGCGCACACTAATACAAACACAAGTCACACATGTGCAGGCGAGAGTGTGTGAGTGAGTGTGCTGCTGCATGCCGCAGCGTCGTTAAGCGGCTTCTCTGGTCATGTTTGTGTCTGTGTGTGTGTGCACACCTTCTAGGTGCCGACAATATGAAATAGGACTTTGGCTGAAGCAGATTTCTTACTGGCTTTAGTACGAAACATATGCCAAATGCTAGCGACAGTGAGCTGGATAAGTATGCGCACAGCAAATTGTAGCAAAGAAAAAATGTTACTTTGTTAAGCAGTTTCTGAGTTCACGTTTCAAACAGTGCTTAGCTGTAAAAGCAATTTATGTGCTTTACAATAGTTTATAATTTATAGGGATTTAGTCTGAATGGTTGGGAATTTAAGTTTTACCAATGATAGGTATTTATATTATATAGTTTTATAGTTCGATTTCTTATATGAATATTGATTTAAAAATTTGCATATACTAATGTGATTATTTGTATATATATTCTATATAAATTCTCTTATTCATTGTATTTTTTTTTAGCATAGTTTAGAGCGTTCATTTTGTTACGCTTGATTGTTTATTGTAGCTGCCATACATTGCTACGACCGTTAGACATCCCGTTGCCATCTCGCTTAATCTATGCTGACCCTCTCTCTCTCCTTCTGTCTTCCTCTCTCTCTCTCTCTGGTTCTCGCATGTTAAATAAATTTGCATATTTTAGTTCATCGTTAGTTTGGCAAAAGCTCAATTTTCTATGCAAAAATTCAACACTGATGACAAAAAGTGAACGAATTACAATGCACCAAAAAAAAGTAACTGTAAATCAAGAAAAACGAGAAAACAAGTAGAAGAAGCAGCAGCAGCAGCAGCAAAAGTAACAAAAGACAATTTTGCTTTGTGACTTTGCAGTTCAAAACGTTTTGCATGTGCATGCATGTGTGTGTGTGTGTGTGTGTGTGTGAGAGAGCAAGGGAACAGGGCACTGGTAACTGTAAACTGGGAGTTGGGCTTCTAGGTCTGGGCACATGCTAATGAGGCATTTGTTATGCTGCATATTTGCACAGCGCTTGGGGTTTGCATTTCTACTTCTTCTTTTTGTGCGCTTCTCTTTATTTCTTTTTGCAGATTTTTGTTGCTATGAATGATTTGGCAGTGTAGAGAGCGACCACTTTCAGAGAGGGGGGTGAGAGAGCGTGTGAGAGCGGCGCTTTTGGGTTTCGGTTTACTCACATGTTGTCAGCATTTCATTTGATTTATAAAGCCGCATTCTGCCCAAAAACATTTTTTTCATGCTCAAATCTAAGCTTTGGCGTAGCGCTACCGCCACGGTAGTTGTTCTTGTTGTTCTTTTTTACTGTTACTTTAATGACACATTTAAGCGCAACCGCAGCTCGTAACAACAACGCAAGCATAGCTCAGCGAATGTAAGTGAGCGTGTGGGTAGCACTTGCATGTGTGTGCATTTTATATGCGGTGCCTTGCATGAGTGTCCATGTGTGCGAGAGTGTGTGTATGTGTGCTGCTGTTGCTGTCGTGTGTTGTTGCTTTTGGCCCAAAACCCCGTTGGTTAAAATGCCGAGACACACGCTTGCGCGAAATTTTATGATAGTATTTTGGTGTAATGGCGTACCGCAGTGTAGCAGCAGCAGCAGCAGCAACAGCAACAACAGAAACTGCTGCTGCTGCCGTAGCTACAACCACGGCATTGCCTGTTTGTGTAATCTAGTGTTGAAATATGGTTTTAAGGTAGATTCAAGGCAATTTACCATATTGGCCGCAATACAATTTCCGCTCAGCAGTTGCTGCCACAGCAGCAACTACAACAACAACTGCCGCATAAAGCCACATAAATAGCCAACAGCAACAACAGTTACAACAACAACAACATAAGGCACAGCTGCAATAGCCAGCGACATGTGTATTTAAATTTGCTGCGGCTTATGTTATTTGTCGCCTTTGGATAAACGTTGTTATTATTTTGGATCAGCTGCTGCAATAATAATAGCACAACAATCTCACATGCTTCAGATACAATGCTATATGTATATATGTATAATACCATAAGTCCTGCGGCTCATTTAATGTCAGTTAAGAACTGTCTACAGCAATAAAAGCTTAATACAATAAACATTATATAAAATATACAGCAGATAAGTTCCATAATAAATTGCAAATACCTGCAGTCTAGGAGATGGGGAAGTACACACTTTGAAAGCCTAGGAAATTCTAGGATTTTATTTCTTTCTGTATATTTTTATGCTTATTCAAATCTTATGTGCATTTTTAAATATTATAGTTTTTTATAATTTATTTGGCATAGTTGCAACTTATACCAAATGCATTCTCAAGTACATTTCTGCGCTCAAAGGTATGCAATACTTATTGATAGATGTATAAAAATGTCGAGGTATCGTGGTATGAGCTGAAGAGATAGATAGAGAGAGAATGAGAGGAAGAGGTAGTTTATTGAGAGAGAGAGAGGCAATTTTTTGGTAATACCTTAAGTTTAATTTAAAATTGAAATAGATAATAGATAATGAAATATAATATTATAACATTCATATTAAATTTTACTAGAAACTTCAATATGAGAGTTTGAGTTAGCAAACTCTAATTCAACTTCTTAAAATTGGTTAGTCAAAGATAAATATTGTTTCAAATTGCATACCAAATCGTCAGCAATGGACCCTGATATACTTATAGTTACTGTAGTATACTCAGCTATAATACAATATTGATAAAGTCAATTGTTATAGTTGCTTAACCCCAGACACCATCAAAAACAAAAGAAGTGAGCTCTTGTCTGCTTAAATGCTCTACACTTATATCTACTTCCTTCTCTTCTGCTTTTTTCTCTTGCACGCAGAGCCGACGACAGTAGCAGCAAAAAAAAAAAAAAATAGAAAGAGGCTGTGAAAGGGCGTGCGTTTGGCTGCAACAAAAAAATCTTGACACTTTGCGCTGCGCCTTGGCAAGCAATTCATTTAGAGAGCGTGCCTTGGCATTATTGCACCACCCATTTGCACCACATAACGAGTGCGCAGGCAGGCAGCTGCAAGCCACAACTAGATTTTTGGTTGCCGTCGACTACGGCTAGGCAATTTGTTTGTCATTGCATGTGTGTGCGACTGTGTGTGTGTGTGAGTGTGTATATGCTCGGCATTTTCTTCTTTTTAGCTGCCACTTTCTGTCTGCTGCTGAGTTTATACTGTGCCAACTCCGCCCCCCGCCCCCACTCGCCTTTCAACTCTCCAACGAATCCTTATCCAATCCACACTCCGTCCGGATATCAGCATAGACGGACGGACAATTTTTTTTTAGATTTATGCGCTTGCCAAGCTGCAAGCAAGCAAACGGACAGCAATTAATTTGCATTCTGGTAATTAATTTTCCATTGCAATTCTGCTGCTTCTACTCCTGCTTCTTCATCGTTTTTCGTGTGTTTCGCTTGTCATTTGGCAAATTGCTGATTGCGTTTTAAAAGTGTATTGCCCCGCACTCAGCCGCGTCCAGCCAGTCAGCCAATCAAGTGCGTTGGTTAAGTGTAACGCCCCCAACTACTAACGGTTTACCTGTTGCTGCTGCTCCTGCTGCTGTTGCATCAATCAGTAGTCAATGCATGCCATTAATTGTGCAGCTCACTCTCTGCACACATTTAGTGCAGCTTTTGGTTTGTTAACAACTCTTGGACAACCAACGCAGCTACACACCCCCACTTTAGGACCCCCACGATTGTTTGCATTGTCATTTACAAGCTGCACACACAGCAATTGAAATTGTCAGTGTTTAAAGCAAATGGCACGCCAAATACAATGCATTGCATTGCACTACATGAGAACATGAGACCCCACTAGAACCGAGCCCCGGCCAAAACCCCCACTTCGACAGCCTTTAGTCCCGCTCAAGTGCTCAGTTTTGGTATGGCGAACGAGTCTCGCGCCTTATTATGGCAGCTAAAAGACAATTGTTGCAGCGCAGCTTGCACTCTAGCTCTGCCACCTCTAGCTCTTGCTGCCAGCTGCTGCCAGGCTGCGTGCTCGACATCTTGTTTATGTGCTGTTGGTATGTAGTCAAAGTGGGGCTTGCTCTGCTTGTAGATATTTATATCTACACAGCTTTGAATAATTTGCACTGAATAATGAATTAATACTTCAGAGAAGTTGAGCTGTGATATATCTGCTATTATCTCAACTGTTGGCATATGTTATTTATTTGACTAATTGAGATTGGTGATGATGATATATAATGTGGTATAATCTGAAAAAATATAGCGCTAGGTAGTGAAGTCTTCAACTAGAATGTAGATATACATTGAGGTAAGCATTTAAAGTCTTTAAGATGAGGTTTCAAATCTTTCTGTTTTATTTTTCCTAAAGTCAATCAAAATTGGGCTCAGAATAATTTTAGCAAATATTTTGCAAAATATGTTGAAATGCTAATTACAAAACAAGTGGCTAAAAATTGTTCATATTAAAATATCCTTCAATAGTGATACTGGTTTATCATTATGCCTTTTTTTTTTAATAATAGTATAATAGTATAGAGCTAAAATTAGCTTAGAAGAACCTTTTTCTTTAGTATTTTAGTCTTTACTTTAGTCTTTAGTATATTATTGAGCCAATCAGAAGTTATTGGGTCCAGGGTTCAAATCCTTCTTAATATCAGATTTTGAATGTCTTTTTACCATAGCAGATGAAATAGTTTTTGCTTATCAATTTCTTGCTTGGACTTTAATAGCTTTCAATTTATTGAATTTTAAAATGTATTTTATTTTATTTTTTTTTTTTTGAGTTTTTTTTTTAGTTTTCATTATTTTATTTTATAGGTATTCCTAGATTTATGAGTTATGTTTGGATTTTATATACCATTTCTTAGCTCAATTTCGCAAATGCTCAGTAAAAATCGTAGTTAATTTTATATCAGAAATCTTTTCAAATACTGAAAAATATTTAAAGATTTTACAGGAACAGTTAACGGCATCGAAAAAAGGCAACTCTTAGTACTTATAGGGTATCCTTTAGGGCCTCCTTTCTTCCATTCCATTCTCTCAGTTGCAGCCATTGCGAAAAGGAATGCACTTTGTCGCATTCTCGTTGTTTGCTGTCCGAGGCAACTTTGGCAGATGTCTTGGCTGGCAGTTCATAAAGCCTTTGTCAGCAGCTGCGAACATGAACTCATTTAGTATTGAGTGTGCAACTGGGTGTGTGTGTGAGGGTGCCTGCGGGTGGGTGTACGTGCAAGTGTGCGTGTCAATGCAGTTCATTATTTTGCTCATTTCCTCTTAATGACAATATCAATTGCTATTTTAAGCCATTGTCTTGCATTGCTATTGTCTCGGTTGGTGTAGATTTTATTTGATTTTCAATTACGTTTAATTAATTAAGTGTAAAAGCTTTCATACACAGTTACACTAGCCAGCTGCGATTTCCAAATGGCGCGTATCAAAATTGTTCAATGTCTTGTTAAGAATCAGCGTGACTCAGCGCCGAGTTCAACGAGCTATGGCCCATACATATGCACATAAATATTAAGTATACGCATCCAATTAGCAACAATAATTAAGCGAGCTGCTGTCAGATCAAAGACACGAATTTCCAAACTTTTGTGCTTTGAGCAAGAGTTACAGAAAAAAATTATATATATATATATATATATATATATATATATATATATATAGAATAAAATGTAATATGCAAGCCACTTGAATAATTTATGCAGTTTAAATTGGCTTTTGGCTGTGCTGAAAAAATTAGCATTGCGGCCGCAGGCAGAAATGAAGAAAATTAGCTTGAAAAGTTGTAGACAGTCGGGTGCATGACGATACTCTGTAATAATTATGAGCAGCGCCGGGCGAATATAGTTTTGCATAACAAATAGTTTATACAATTATTTAAGTTTTTCATTGCATACTTATTGAAGTATTGAAATATTTGCTACGAAGTATTTAAGCGATTAAATTAACACAAGATTATATATATTATTATTAAATATTATTAGCTTTATGCTTTACAGTTCCACCATTTAGATATTTCCCACAGAGTAATAATCAAATTTGGTATGCTCAGTGTAATGTACACTAAAAAAAAAGTTAAAGCAGCACAAAATGGGGAACAGCACTCAAAAAAGTTGTGCGTCGTTGGTTACTTGACAAATTTCTGGGGAAATATCCTATCCTGTCGGCCATATATGAGACCCATTTTCCCTCCGCTCCAGCATCCAGCCAATGGAAGTACTTTATGCAAGCCGCGTCCTTCGGCAATGCATCGCAAGTTAATTTAAGTTTATTTTCAACAGTTTTTTTTGTTTATAACAGGGTATTGAGTGTGGGTATTATAGACAGAGACGTAAATGGCTCTGAATATATTTATATGAGTGAGTCAAGGATAATATTAAAGACGTTTTGATTGTTCCATCCCTCTCATCAATCTCATCAATTTTAGACATGGAACAATCTCCCTAATCAATCTCTTTAATCTTAGAGATGAAAGCTCTTCAATCTTTCAATTGGAATCACATATATTCTACTTGACTTAAAGGGTATTTAATAGTCTCTATTGAATTCCCTAACTTTATACTTTAGTTTTTATTTGTTTGTTGCTGTTATTGTTGTTGCTTTTATGCATAACCCTTGCAGCATGGCACAGTAATAAATTCATTACAAAATTGTCGCTCTATAAAAAGATAAACAAATGCTAAAGCAGAACGTTGAGAGGGCGAAGGAGAAATGTAGATGCAGAATGGGTGGAGGAAATGTTGACTGAAAAACATTTTTATGCGCTTGCAAAACGGGAAGTCAAAACTTTGGCGCAACGGGAAAATGCACTCAAAAATGAAAAAGCAACAACAACAGCAACAACAAAAACAGCGATGAGAGCAGCGAGAAGAAAATGGCCAAAAATTTTCGGAAAATGCGCACAAAATGAGTGTGCAGAAATAATTTAAAAAGTTATGCTATTTGTATTGGCGATGCTGAAGTCGAGGCAGCGAGCAGCGTCGTCGTTGAATTTGCCACGGACTTAATGTTATTTATGAATCATTTTCAGTTCATACGCGGCGTATGAGTAATTTATGGCATTTATTTTTAAAGGCAGCAGCAGCAAAGGCCGCAGCAGCAGCAGCAGCAATTGCAGCTGCCGGACAAAGTGAGAATAAGTTAAGCATGAAGCATAAAAGATAAGGTGCATGTCTCATATGTATGTATAAATTAAGTATATATAAAGTATATATATACATACATTACTGATAAAGCAAACTGTCATATTAAAGTTGACCGCAGTTGAAGGTATGATTAAGACATTTAAGCACAAACATGAGCCCATGTTTGGAGTTGCTGCAATCTGAAGTGATTTTATATGCTGCTACAGTTTGATAATTATTATCCAACAAAAACTTTTTAAATATTGATCGATTATATTGTTTTTACGAGCCAAAATGTACAGCTGAGTCAAAAACTTGGCAGAGAATACCCGAGCTAAAATCATGGATAAGTCTAGCGTTGTTTATAAAGATACAAGTAAATACGTCGAAAAGTTCTTGAGCCATAGATTGTGAACCTTACCAAAAAATAAGCATAATAATCAACTGATCAGTAGGATCAGTATT
Organism: Drosophila eohydei; assembly: GCA_035045825.1. Classification (NCBI taxonomy): domain Eukaryota; kingdom Metazoa; phylum Arthropoda; class Insecta; order Diptera; family Drosophilidae; genus Drosophila; species Drosophila eohydei. The sequence continues at coordinate 3,183,036 of JAWNOT010000072.1, read as the reverse complement.
AAATGAGAGACGCAGTCAAATAAACTATCACAGGCAAATGAGTATATGGATTTTGGGTGCTGACAGAAGGGCATTTGAAAAGCGGAATCAATCGTATAGCATTTCATAGTCTAAAGCTTGATCTTTATATCAAGCCTTTGACTTGTCAAATATATTATATATTTCGAATTTTCCGCTCAAAATCTTTCGCTCTACATATTTTCTTTCTTTACTCCATGCTTAAATCGAATAGCTTGATAAACTCTAGGTAAAAACTTCAGTTCAAACACTTACTGCAAACACCTACAACTGCAAAAGGAGCTCAACCCCCAACGTTGTTTATTCGAAAGCAAATTTTGTCTTTGACTAACCCAGCAGAAAACTCTGCACGTTTCGCTTAACATTTTAGAACGCCTTTTAAGCCATGTACAAAAAAAAAACGAAGCCCAAAACAAATAATATAAAACTTCGCCTAGAAAATAAGAAAAAAATAAAATGAATAAATATGCGCAACGAGTGAAAGACAAAAGCAGCAGCAGCAGCAGGCAAAAAAAATATATTGCATATGCTGCAGATATAATCGTATATACTATTAAGTTAAAAAAGGATTTGATATATATATAGATATATATGCTGTTTATATATGAGGCAAATTGAAGACTTTGGCTAAGCTTGGGGCAGTTCCTTTTCAGGCTGATTTTAGCCAGTTAGTCTCTCGTTGAGCGTTGGCTGTCTGTTAATTATGCAACTTTATTTGAAATGCATGCAGCCGCATCTAATGTGTGTGTCCATGACTCCCTCTTTATGACGGCTCATGAAGGGAAAAGAATATATTAGTTCTGTGCGGCTATCCCAATGAATTAAGCTTGCAATTTGGAACATATACTCCTTGGTGGCCTCAATTTATAAAGTCTTATGAAGTTTAATAAATCGGCAAGTACTATATCTGCTGCAGCACTTAAGGAGACTTGAAATTGGGAATATTTAATCTCGTTTGTTTTTGAGCTCGAAACTCAAAAGTTAACGTTTGAATATCGTCCCATTTGTATATACATAAGCCAAAGTTTTGGAGCCACAGTTCCAGTTACTGCAGACTTCCACTTCAAGCCTACCAAATATGCTTTGACTATTTTTGGAATCCTGAACGAGCATCATGCAGTCGGTTTCACACGACAACAGCATTCTTACATGTTTTTTTTTGTTGCACTCATTGTCTGCACAACTAGACGTATACTTTACGTGCTGCACACATACACAGAGCAAGCTTCCACAATTCGTTTATAGAAAATATGCCAACGGCTCTATTATGACTTCTTCAAAATTTACAGTCTGTTGCTTGACGCAAAATGGAAGAAGCGTTTTTATATTGCACACACACACACACACACTTACACGCTCACACACACGTGCATTTTTCACTTGGTTTTTTCTCTAGTTTGTGGCAAACCGTAGCCAAGTTTGCACTGCAATTATGATTGCTGCATGAACCGAGCTCTCGCTCATTCCTGTTTTCCCACTGTCACGCCCCCCTGCTTGCTGTCTCCGCCTTTTTGCGGCCGTTTACATGCCTTCTTCGCTCATTTAATGTATATTTCGCCAGCGTTTTTATTTTATTTTTCGCCTTTTTGTCTTGCAGCTGCCGCGTTTTTTTTGTTTTATTTTCTTTCTTTTTTTTTTTTGTGTTTGGATGCCGCCGCCGCCGCCGACTTCGCTGCTGCTGCAGCTTTTGTTTTTTAGCCGGAAGTTGCTCAAGTGTTAATAATTTCATTATTTCCGCTACGCTGCGCCCCTACACACACACATAGGCATGTGTGTGGGCACATATGTGTGCTGCGGCTTGCAGGCTTTTGCTTTTTTGCGACTTCAGACATTACCCGATGCGAGTACTCTAACAACAAAATTTCGTGAAGCTATTTGTCATTTATTTTGAGAAAATTGACGAAAATTATCAAATTATCTAAATTAAAATTAAAATGGCTTTTTCAATTTTTGATCAGAAATTTCAAATCTTAAAAATATATTTTATAAGATTTATCTGCGATAGTTCTTAACTTAATTAACTTAATTGTTTATATGTTTTTTGTAAAAATATTTAAATGCTTGATATTTAAATGCCTGATACTTCAAATAGAAAATATTATTTTCACATTTTCGTTGAAATATATACAAGTTCTATTTATTCCAATATTTGAAAATTAATTTATAGTTTTATAATAATTTTGTAGAAGTTTGCATATGCTTATATGTTTCAGTATGTAAATATAATAAATATGTTCTCAATAGTTGAAAATTATAATAGATTTTGGAAAATATATTTTGTTTTATTTCGTGTTATAATGAAAGCAAAGAGTATAGTAATATCTGATTTTTAATATAACTAGTTTTGCATATTATATTGAAAAAATATATAAATATATAAATTTATTTAAATATATATATTATTGTTTGGGCTCATTCTGACAAAGTTAAATAGTTATTCAAAAAAAGTTAATTTTATATATAAGCTTCTAGGTGTTTCTTGTGATTCTGCAATATGTTAAAGTTTATTTACTTATCATTAATATTGTATGTGTTTTCTTCACTTCTTTATAATTTTATATTATATGAGTTAAAATATTTATGCTACATAAGTTACAAGTTTTATGTTCATAGCGCATTTAAACTTCGTTGTGTTCGCTACTAACTCGTTTATTTTTTTGTTGATTTTGTCCATAAAAAGGCCAGAAAACTGCTGCATGTGTAATTTTTACGCTTTTTCGTGTATGTCCTAGGTGGCATCTAGTTTTTTTGGTCCCTTTGCATAGAGTATATTGGTTGCTAGTTAGAGACTTGAAGAAGCAAGTATGTATATACTTTTATATAGCTCTATATCTTTGTATGATCATTTTGTCAATGTCAATGTTGGCTAACTATAAAAAAAAATATATCTTCCACAGTTTCGGATCATTGATCAACAACTCTTGCAGCTAGAGCACCATCGAGATAAATCATACACCAAAAAATTAAAAAAAAAATCTCTTAATTATTTCATGAGCGAGTATTATGCAGTCGGATACTTCTGCAACGAGTTAACTTCTGCTATTTTCGTTTTGTTTCGGCTGTGTTTTTTTGATTTTCTTATGTGGAAAAAATGTAATTACATACGCCAAAAAGTAGTTGCGCGGCTAGCGCAGGGGCTGGCTCTAAGCACAGCTGCAACAACAGCAACATAATAACAGGGACATCAAAAAAGTTGTCGAAAGGCAAAGCGAAGCAAAGAAATGTATGCTTTACATCAAAGGATATAATTTAAGGGTCTTAAATAAATTAATACTCCGCTTGGTTTAAATTTCAAACTTTTTTAATCTGCTTGCGCCGTCTGTTAATGCGTGTGTGAGTGTGTGTGCTTGAAAGGAGATAACATAGAACCATTTCGAATTTGAGCTGGAGGGCTAAAGGACTTAGTTAACGTAATTTTTTGTTGGGCCACATGTCAAAGGCGCCGGTTAAAAAGTTTTTACAAACTAGTTACAAATTAGTTTTAGTTGTTGGGCTTTAAATTTAGGCATTCCAACTATGATAGCCCTGCTCGCTCTCTCTCTTTATCTTTGTGTGGAGGAAATGCAACTAATGAAAACTCTTAAGTGATAAATCATCGGAAAAGCCATTTGACAAAAGCTTAGAGAAATAATTTGATAATTGGCATTTAGTTTCATATTGTTTTTAAGCCTCTTTGCATATTTATATAAACTTTATTGTTTTGTAATAGGGAACACTTTAAAAATAATAAAACTTGACTGCAAAATATATGTAGCAGGCTGAAGAAGATGTGGTCAACAGCTAAGTCAATTGATACGTCTGTCTCTAAACGAGTACAAAAGCTAGTTCGTATAAGAACTACAACTGAGTTGATCTACATTTGTGTTTCTGCCCTTTCGTCTGTTGGCTAATCCGGCTCTCTGTCTAGCTCTGCGTCCGTCTATTCGTTAGTCTCTGTATAGCCCGTCCGACTTACTGTCCATTCATTCGTTCGTTAGTTCGCCTCTCTGTCTAGCTATGCGTCCATCTCACAATCTGTTCATTCGTTCTTTCGTTAGACCACCTCTCTGTCTAGCTGTCCGCCTGACTTAATGTTCCTGCGTCTTACTGTTCACCCAGCCGTCCTTTAGCCTCGCTGTCTGTCTCCCTATCTCTCTCTCTCTTTCTCTCTCTATCTTTTGCTGTTCGTTTAGTTAGACTTTTAGGTACTCCGTTTCTATGTGCGTCTGCCGTATTGTCTATACGTCTCTGCTTTTAGTCCGCCTTTCTGTCCGTTTCTGTTCGTCCATATGAACACCTTGACTTTGTAACCTCTCACAGCCTATCACATTTATGGCCTGCAACAATACCTTATCCAGTCTTTAAGACGTTCTATATCCGTTTAACTTTTAACTATAAACTAGAATCTAGCGTACAGAGTATTGAATCAAGAAATATGTTTGCAGCAGCGAAAACCTTTATAAATATGAAAGATTTACAATTCGAAATATTTTTTGCCAGCAGTTTGTATGCAATTGAAACAATTGTTGTAGGTTCGCAGCCTCGCTCCATTTTCAGCAAATGTTTTGAAATGCATGATTTTTATGGCACATATATATATATATATATATATATATATATATATATATATATATATATATATATATATATATATATATTTATATATAAATATATATGTATATATATGCATATATACGAGTCATTGGCAATGCTTTACTGTAGAGTGTACACTATCATAGCATATATGATGCTATGTTATGTATGTGAACATGATGAATTCATAAATATAAATAAACCTTACATACCGTATACGCAATCATGCGTATTTGTTGCTGTTGTTGTTGTTGTCGGGTTGAGGGCATTGTGAAAAATGGCATGTGGTTGACCCCAGGCCCAGGCCCAGAACCAGGCTGAGCTGGGGTTTTGGGGTCAGGACTAAGCTTCCCTTGGCTGGGCATCAAAAGCAAACGAAGCAATCAAAATAATGGCGGCAAATGCATACAATGAAAATAATTGCCGGTAATCCTTGGCTACTAATTTCAGCACGCTTCGTTGCTGTTGGCTTTGCTGTGGTTGTTGTTGTTGCTCCTGCTGTGCTATACCCTAGGCCCAGTGAAAGTGTGTGAATGGAATGTGATGTTTTTGTGGAAAAGTGTGTAACATGCAAAATGAGCTGTGGGCGAGCGGATAAGAAATAAATAGTCTTAAACAGGATGACGAGTTGATAGAGCCAAATATATATTACTCTATAATATACGTAGTTGACATTGTCATTTGTAGCTAGTAGCTGCTGTATAAGGACTAAAATTAGTTGCTGTATGTGTATACAAATAAAGCAAAAGTACTTAGTCGGTAAATAAGGATATCTTTTAGTCAGGCATTCCCCACTAGAGCATTACAATTTGTTGTATTTGTTGCTGCTGCTCATAACAAACGTGCGCTGTTTTAGCGCCAGTTTTCATTATTTATGAAAGCGTATTTGGCATGAAAACACAGCGAGTTGTTACGATTCAAGCAGCCGCACAAACCAAACACATCCACACTCACCCACACACCCACACACATATGCGCCCACACGCTTTGGCTACACCCACGTTAGTTGTATATTTATGCATAGCAGTGTGTTTACATTGCCTGCGTTTGATTAAATTCGTATTTATTTTATAGAGCCGCAATTTGATGTGAATAAAGCTCAGTTTTGGTTAGCAATTCCATTTTGCTTATGCTTCATTTATTTAGTATACATGTATGCGGCCATACTACTGCTTGCCTATATCGCTCGAATTAGGCATATGTATATTATGTTCACATAGTCGAGCTTGGGCAAATATCAAATGTGTAAGAATATTGATGGAAATATAAATTTGAATATGTTTAAAAAGAGATTAAAATGTTTGCATTGCCAAATTGAAGATAAAGTCTCCGTTTTGGTTTTATATTTCATTAGGCTTGGCATCAGATGTGGCTGCCTAGAGAGGTTTGAAGCTGAATGAAGTGTTTAGTATATTTATCAATAAAAATATGGCTTCTGTTATGAAAATAAACTTAAGTTTTTATGCATGTTTTACTTAGTTTCCTGCTAGTTTACTATAATATTTATATTTATTATTATATTTTTAATATATACTGCGTTTCATCGATGATATTTAAGGACTCATTGGCTGTAAGTGTTTTGTTTGAATGAATCATGTACTTAAATATGCACTTAATAAATAATAATCAATATTTAATACAAACACAAGATTTAAACTGAAACTTCTGTAAAAAGTCTAAGAATTCTTAATGTTTATGTTCTGAGAAAAGCTTAGCATTCATAACAATTCAATGATTTTCCGTACAGCTGCCCACTTTTAATGATTCCTTTTGATGCTCAATGCTATTTTTACAGTATATCAAAAATATTCGCAAAACTAAACGTTGACAATAAAATCTTGCAAATATTTTATTTTATAATTCTATAAGATGTAAGCAGCAATATATATATATATATATATATATATATATATATATATATATATATATATATATATATTTATATGTCTAAATTTATTTTTTGTTTATTTAAAGCTGTTTTTATGACAACAAGAAAATTTTGAGGTGATGGAGGACAAATGGTAAATTTGAGCTAATATTTAGTCTAGTTAAGGCTGTAATCGCTTTAGTCTGTCTAATAGACTGAAAGGCAGATAATTTTGATGCTGTGCTAAAGTTGTTATTGCTGTGCTGCTGTTAAAAGACCAGCAAAACCATAGTCAAAACCATTTGAAATTATGTAAAAACTATTTTTCTATAAAAAAGTTGTCTTAATTATGTATCAGTCCTCTTAGCTATATAGATAATATATAATATATATATGTACGATTTTATATATATAAAGCAGCTTATAATGACATAAATTAGTGGAAGCTTAAACCGATTCAGGATTATACTTTAATGGGCATCTAATTAAATTTATATGCTCATATGAGTTTTAAATTGCCACGACAGAGAGAAGCAGAGAGTGAGAGTGAGATAGGTAGAGAACGAGAGCGAGAGAGAGAGAGAGCGTGCGTTTCATTGCTGTTTCGTGCTGCTGTCGTCGAGCATGTTAAATTTAATTACTAAATATGTGTCGCATGAAGCAAGTTGCCAAAGAGTTGCAAATGAAAACTGTTTGGCAGCAGCAACACTAACAACAACAGCAACAACAATTTGACAACCGCAGCGACTACAAGCGGCTAATTTTAAATGCAAGCGCTGAAACACCGACACACACACAAAAAGGAACAATTGAAAAAAAACCAAAAGAATTAAATCAGAATTTGCGGTCCAGCAGAAAACATGCAAGGCATATACACGCCCACACACACACACACACACACACACACACACACACATGAGAACAACAACTACATAGAAATTCATGTAAGAAAGCAACAGCAGCAGCGCTTACTTGAATATTAAATGCTCTTCATGAGGTACAGTTGTGTTAGAGTGGTTTAAAATTTAGACTAAGCTTTTGACAATACAAGTAGAGTTATATAGAAAAGTGCTCGTAGAAGCATTAAGCTTATATGCTATAGCTTATACAACAGCTTGATTAAGGCTACACAAAATGAAAATCCAAAAATCTAACAAAACACTAAAAAGCACATGAAAGCTCTAAATATGATCAAAGTAAATAGATAAAGTCTAACCGAAGATCCAACCGATTAAACAACAAACAAAACTAATAAATAACTTTTGTGTTTTAGTTCAGAAAAAAGCTCATATCGTACGTATACCCCTTGAATAGTGCTTAAATGCGTGGCATAAACATTTATAAACACTCGATACAAAAACGAGGCGAGCGCAGATAACAAAAACTTGTTAGGCAACCATTTTTTGGTATGTTGCAGATCCTTGTTGCCATTGTTGTTGCTGGAGTTTGTTTGTTTGTTGTTTGTTGTTTCGTTTGCTGTTTTATCGTTCGGCAACGCTGTGGGCTGTCCACACACAGGACTCTCTCGACTCTGGACCCGGGACTAGGACACTATGGCTATGGCGCCATGCGGCGCTGCTCTTTAAAACTGTTTACATATACGATATACGATATACATGTGTGTGTGTGTGTGTGTGTGTTGCCCCATGGGCTGCATGCATGCTGAGCCGTGTCTGGCGTTTTCTTGTGGCCAGCTTTTGTCGCCATTTGGCCGCTGGCTAGTGGCAATATTTATGGCACACCAACTGGACGCAGTCTGTCAGCCTCTTCGCCTCTTGCCTGCGTGCTGCATTTTTGCACATCGCTCCAGCATCACTTTTGGCCTCCTGCTCCCTTCGGGCGTTTTGGCTATCTCCTGGCGGCTTCCACACGGCTGCCTGTCGTCTCCTATCTCTGCCTCCAGCATTTGCCCCTTGCCACCAGCTTTCCTCTTTCAGCGCCCCCTACTTAACCTGAATACTTAAATTCTGCTCGCTTCTAGTCTCTTGCCTGCCTTTGGCTGCCCCTACTTCGCATCTTCGCTCTCTTTCCTAGCATGTCTGCTGGCCGCCTGCCTATCTCCTGGCCATGTCCGGTTTCCTGCCTGCCTGTCCAATCCCCTGCCTTTACCAGCTGCTTTCTGCTTTGCCCGCCGCTTGCTCATCTCTTGCATATCGCCTGCCTGTGCCTGCACCTGGTTTCTTTCTGCAGCCTACTGTCGTCCGTAAGTGTCCTCTCCCCTCCTGTCCCTGACTTTGACTCAGCTGCCTGCTGCCTGGCTGCTAATCATTTCAATTTCAGTTTAAACTTTCCTTGCCGATTTCTCTTACACATCGTATAGCATTTGGCGTGCTCTCATTTAACCCGATTTCCCTAGGCCATGAAGCCGAATGTACATATATATATATAGTTACGAATATATATAAAATAAATTTTGAGCAAGTTTCTGGCTTTGTCTATGTGAAAATCTCTCTCCAGCTGAGCTTTCACTTTTCGTGCTCAAATTAATCCTTGGAGTGTTTTGGCTTGCTTTCTCTTTTGCATTTTCGCTTTCGCCTTGCCAAATTAACGTTCCCCAGTTGTGTAGGCAAGTGTGCCAAGTCTCCAAGCTGCATTGTGCAGAGAGCGAGAGAGAGAGATGTAGTTAGATGCAAATCCCAACTGAGTTTTCAGCAGTTGCATCACAATGCCAGCCATAAATTGATAAACCAGGCAAACATTAACAGAGTCGATTGAAAATATTATGTATTTAAAATGCATATTATGTTCAAACATTTGAGTAATGTGGTTTTTAGCTGTTTGATTGACATATCTAGTTCACAATCAAATCGACTTAATTAATATGCTTCAAGGCCTAAAAAGATATCTTTAGTTATTAAATGAATTTATGTAATTAATAAATTGACATATACATGTGTTTCGGGGTATGATGGACTAGTAATTACTCTGCAATAAATACAATGATATTTTTGTGTATGAAATTAAAAATGAGATTTGAATCTTTATAATCTTTATAATTATAGTTCTGAACTATAGTTTGAAAAAAAAATGTTCTCTACTGATAAATATAATTTCTAATAAATAAATAAATTTTTTTATATATATAATTCTATTTAAAGCTGTCTATATCTATTATAGTTTTATATATATACTCTATTTCTTTCATAAATTCATATAGTTTCTGTCCTTCACTTTTGCAGCTCATCACATCGTACATTATACTAAAAAACATTTCTTCATTTTCGATTTATTAAAATTAATTATATTGCAAATTATTTTGATGTTATTTTGCAAATACTAATTGAGCCTTAAGAAGCCACAGCAAATTGATTTGGCATTTTAAATGAATGGAAATGCAATTTAACCGCAAGCCTTGCCATAGAAAATGTCATTAAGTAAAGAAATAATAATCAAAAAAGCAAAAAAAAAAACAAATTTAAGTAAATACAATTTGCTTTGTAGCTAACTCAGATTATGGCCAATAAGTCGAGCTGGCACTTTAGAGCTTATTTATTTATTTACTTAGCTGATAATTGGAATTTAGCAGGATTTCAATAGTTGCACTTTATTGGCTAACAATTTGAATTTTCTTGTGTTGCAGAATTCAGAGTGTTAAAGTTGATTAGTTTAAATTGTTTTTAGTTGTGTGCTTCATGCTAAGTTTTATTTGCGAAAGCTTTAAGAAAAACGACTTTAGATTTGATACATTTTCTTAAGTATTGTCTTAAAAATTCAGTCTTCTTCAGATGTTATACATTTGCCATCTTTGTTTATGCATATATATCTGGCTGAAGAACTCTTAACTTCTTATGCAGCAATATATTGTATAAAAGATGTGCGAACTATCTATCAAAGCGAATTATCACTAAAAAGGCTTTCAAAAAATGAATATTCTAAAATAAATATCATAAATTAATATATAAATAAATATTGAAGACTTTGAATATTTAATTTAGAAATTTATGTTGTTACCTTAAAAAATATCAAGTAAATTTTACGATAAATAAACAGTAAATGAATAATTGGTTTTGAATATTTATATATAAATATTTATTTTAAATTTAAATTATAGAGTTAAAAGTTATGAGTAGAACGAGCAGAAGAAAGAAATTAGGTTATTTTAGCTGTATTTCTTGCAGCAAATTTATAAATATTAAAAAAAGTGATACTTTCAAATAACAACTTTAAAATTCATTTGCATTCATATATAATTGGTACTTAATGAAAACTGACCCAATTTAATTGCAAGCAAAACCCAATTTCGTTGCCTATAATAGTTTCTATATATAAGTGCATAGAGCTACCCTGTGGAGTTGCTGTTGTTGTTGCTGTTATTGTGGCTCCTAAGGTCTCTAAGTATTTAAGCCACGTTGACAAAAGTGGTCAAACAAATGGGTCTCCAAAGCGTGATTAGCGCATAACTTTACTAAAGCTTATTGTGCAATGTTTATATATATATAAAGAGAGTACATAAAGGATGTTTGTGTTGGATGTTGTTGTTGCTGCTGTTGCAGTGAAAATGCCAATAAAAGTCAATTACATGCTTGCAATTTGCTAATGTAAATTAATTAGCAGCTGTAACCCCAGAGTTGGTTGCTGCGGTGACTAGTTCATTAAGCGTCAAAACTTTTTATTTTCATTTTTATTTATTTATTTCGTTTTTTTTTCGTGCTGGTAAAAGTTGCAGCTGTGCACAAAAATAAAAAAGTTGTACATTGAATTTAGTTTTGTGGACAGGAAAAAAGCGAGAAAAATAACGATAAAAACAACTCATTAGCGCGGGTCAAAGGTACAAATCACAATAACAACAGCAACAATGACAAAAATGTATACGACACGTGGGCCGAATGAAATGCAAATAATAAACAGGCCTTTGTGCTTGAAAGGGTTAAAGACTTGAACAACTTGATTGTTGTTCTTACACTTGTTATTGTTGTAGTTATTGTTATTGTTGTTGCTGTTTCGAGTGACACTTGCGCAATTTCGACAGGTGCTAAGAAAGCATAAGACAACACTTTGCACAAAAGCACTGAAAGAAAACAAAGACAACAGCAGCAGCAGCAATGGCAATGGCAGCGGAAAAGCCGAAAAAACATCAACGAAAATCCTGCCATGGCAGTTGCCAAAGAAAAGCAGAAAAAGGAAAAGTTCGTTGAACAACAATTACAATGAGAGCTTGTGGCTTGCCCAAGCGGACATTGTTCCAGCTGTCGCATTGTTCCTCTAGCAGCAGCAGCAGCAGCAAAAAGAATACAATAACAACAATAATAATAATAATGATGATGATGATGATGATGATAATATTAAGAATAGCAATGATAATAATAATAGTAACAAGCGTGTCGCACAATGACAGATTTGTCAACCGTTTTTTCTTTACGCCGCTCAGACGCAACACGTGCGACTATAAATCGCAACGGAAATAGTTGCTGTAGCAGCGGCAACATCTACCAGCAACAACAACTGACAGCAATACAAATTTTTTGCAAATTAGTTGCACTTTAGTATTATTTGGTGCAGAACAACAAGAACAAAAATGGCGCGAGTCGCAGCTGCATGACAAATTAGCAGCATAATAAAGTGCTCCACTCTCGGGTATTATAAGAAAAATATGCAGGATTTATTTTTGCGAATTTCTGTTAACATAAAATATAAGCGCACTTGCCTGGATGATACCCTATAAAAAAATGAAATGGAAATAAATAATTTATTTTGAATATAAATCAGCTTTATTGCCTAGGCTTTGATAAGAAGATGCTCTGAATGTTTTAGCACAGCAGATACCCTATAAATAATTTTACGTAAGATTAGTGCTGTTTACATATCTCTGTGCCTATGCTCTAGCCTAGCAGATACCCTGTAAACAGCTTTATATATATATAGATATAGATATATATAGATAGAGAGTATTCATTTTGCACTTAGCTCGTTTTTATATCATTGAAATATGCATACCCTTTTCATCTTTTTATAGGGTATGCATTGGAATAACTTTTCAGACAGATAAAACTGAAAAGTCCTTAGGGCTGCTTATATTTGCACTCTTAACCTACAGAAGGCAATTTGTCTTTGCCTCATAGTCTACTTCACATACCTTTAGATATGTTTATAAATACCCTTTATATAAGCTTATAAATAACTTTAAAGTAGACCTTCGCTATTTTATTTGTTTTTATTTTGTCTTAAAAACGCCTTAGAATCTATGTTTTGCTATTATTATCTGAATTAATAGCTTTCTATTATATCATATCATATGCCTTGAGCATACCCTCTTGCTATGATTACAGAGTATCAGCATGAATAACTGCCTATAAAAGTGGTATTACATACATAATTCAGTTTTACTTAAGTTTTTAGCCTTTTTGTAGCTAAATTCATTTTAACTACTTTTATACTTATACTTTTATATTTATAGGGTATTCTAGAGTGCATAACTCTCTATAAAAAGTTCAATTCCATAGTCTTAATTCCCAGTAAAATCGTCTATTAAGCATTTTTGCTCATTAAGCCCAGGTAACACATTTTATATACAGTAGACATGCCCGCTTGTCATGCTTACAGGGTATCATTATGCAAAACAAGCACGCATGTGTGCAGCTTTCGAAATCCAGCTCTATTTCTGTTGCTCTTGCTGTTTGCCAAGGCAGACTCAATTGCTGTGCATTGACACCACATGTGACTGTGTGTGTGTGTGAATGTGAGCATGTTGTGCATCACACACTGGCACACACGCACAACCAGTTTGCGGCAGTCCGCAGTCGTTAGTTGTGAGTCGATTTGCTTTTTTCTAGTGCGTCGTTTTTGTTGCATTTTTTTTCAAGTTTGCTACAGTTGGCTGCCTGGCAATTGTTTTGGCCCAAAAGTATGCTACTTGTTTGTGATTTCACAAAAGCACATGACCACCCACACGCTGGCACACACACACATACACACACTTGCATATGTGTTGGCTGCGAAAACCGCATAAAGCTCAAAAAACAGCAACGACTACGACTACGACAACGACAACGACATGCAAGTGAACAGCCGTCCGCAGTTGTCGACGTTGGAAGTTGCCAACGCAACCGCAATACAACAGCAACAACAACAACTACAACAACACAGCAACAACATTATTAACAACAACAACAACAAAGTCGTGTATACAAAAGTTTGACAAAGTTGCAGGCAGTCAGTTTATACCCACACGCCCCCAACAAACGCCCATAAACACACACACACACACACACACATAAACGCGCTCTCTCCCACTCTCCCTTGCACATACCCACAAAGCTCTACAGATTTCATTATAAGCATCGTTTATATGTATTCTTGTTAAATATTAATTAAAATATCTGCATTTGTTGTTTTTACAACATATCTGTTTTTGCGTAGCTGTAAATTGTGTGCGCACTACTTGTACTCTATCTGGGGTAAAAAGCCAAACTAGAACATTGTTTAAGATACAATTATTGGTATGGGTATTTCTTATGTGGTTTTACCTAATGAGAAATAGACAAGAAATGGGAAAGATCCAATAGATGTATGCCCTAGACTGAAATTCTGACCAAATGCTATACCAAGAGCAAGATAAGATGGCTTTAATTTAACAAATTCTAAAGTTTTGTCGGCGTTATACAACACTGGCAGTTGTTAGACTAAGCTAAGTAACAAATGCTTACTTTTCTATAGAAATTTCTTTATGAAATGGCATTTCTTTTTAAACAAATTTATGTTTGTATCTTGCTTAAATTACAAAAATATAATGTTGTACAACACTGGTATTTGTTTTCCTGATGCTTAAGCCTTGCTTATATGTAAGCATAATGATTCTGATTCGCTCTTAGAAAGTTTAAGATAATTTAGATTAAAAAATGGATATTCCTTTCGTGTATTCGTTAAGAATATTGAAATTTAAAGTCATTATACAACACTGGCTTTTTAAAAGTGAATTCGCACTGATTAAAAAGTCTAACAGTAAGACCATAACATTAAATTTGCCTTTCCATAGCCATTTCTCAAATGAATATGTGTGTTTTATGTGATGCTTTACTTGAGAGCATTTTACAACACTGGTTAGTTGACATATATGCTACGCTTTTTCTACGTTTCCACTTCTTTTTCCCTAGTTTTTTTGAGAATATAAATGAGTTTGGCTAGTTCTTTTTATAGAAATATATTTACTGTATAACATTATCCAACACTGTTAACTTAAAGAAAACTGATATACGTATACTTTAATTGCTTGCATTTCGATAGAACATACAAGCTTCGTCTTTTGTCTTTCACAATTTATTATGCCTTTGCTTCGGTGCGTGCATGTGTGTGTGTAAATGTATCTGCTGTTGTGTCACATGTTTTATTGGACAGCATTGCACAGCACTGGCAGGCAAAACAACAGAAATAAAGAAATGCAAAAACTGTGAAACAAGAACACTTCCGGTTTAGGTTACAAGCTGTGGACTCAAAGCCACAAGCAGCTGGGCAGCTGTGCAGCTGAGCTGATTTTTTGCTGATGATTTGTTGGTTGTTTGCGAATCAATTTGAAATATTTGCAAATATTTTTGTTTTATATTTTGTGTATTTTATTTATTCATTTATATATTTATTAAGTATTTTTTATTAAGCTTACAGAATAGCATATATAACTTTTAGTTTTGCGTATTATTTAAGTTTATTTAACTAAAATTACATTTTGTGTTGCGTCTTGTTGTTGTTGTTGTTGCCAAAATATGATTGCGTTTGCATTCGCATTTCGCAGCCAATTTGCTTAACTTTATTTTGTTGTTGTTTGCGGCACGTAGAAAATATTATAATGCAAATAAAATAAATGCAAGCCAAAAGAACAAAAAAGAACAGAAATTCAAAATTATTTGTTGCAGCAAATTGCAAACATTTATAAAAAAAATAATATGAATATATATGTATATATATTTATATATTTGAATAGCAAAAGTAAATCTTCTTTTGTTTAGTATTTTCGGCATTTGTTTAGAATTATTTTTCAAGTATTTCTCTTTTTAATATTATTTTGCTGCACATCAATCTCGTATCGTTTGAGTGGATGGGACGCGGGATTAAGGCACAGCAATTGACATTAATCATAAAATTAACTTAATTGCATGCAAATTGAATTTACTATTTAATTTGCTTTGACGCCTCTATTTCTGGAGGAGAAGGGCTTTAACAACATTTTTTTATTTATCTGTATTTTGGCTTACTTAAGGCTGGCTGGGGGGAAGGGGCTTTTTATTTGTTCATGGCAGCAGACGTGGATTGAAGCGACCCATGAAGAGTATCATGCCCGTTGGATTGTGGCGCACAAAGTAGAGGAAGGGCTTATCGAAGCGCAATCTTGGCGCATCTGGAACACGTGCTTGACGTGGACGTAGCGGCAACGGCAGCTCCAAATACTTGGGATCCAGTAAGTCGTCGTAGAAGCCACGACCCAAAGCCGATTCTTGGACCAGCGAACCAAAGTCAACAACTGCCTCAGACGAATCGTACGCATCGTCGTCTGTGGCATCCACATCCTTGTTGCGTTTGCGTAGAGGCGGCGCTGGATACATTTCTACATGATGATGATCCGAGATCTTCTCCTCGCCACAGGTGCTGAACGTGTTTATCTGTATCATGTCGGAGAGGAAGATATCGCGATTACCGTTTCCTGTGAGCCCGCGTAAGTCAGCAAAGTCTGATTTGAAGAGACCCTTCAGGCCCATCTTCTGCAGTCCCAGCGAGGCATTGACGAAGGAACGATGCGAGAAGCGGGGCAGTTGTACCTCCATGCCGGGGCGATCCATTAGCGATGTCATCAGATTGCTCCACGCATTATCCTGTCCAAAGGCCAACTCAACCAGATTGCGTTCCAAGCGATCTAAGTTATCTGTGGGCGACACCGAACTCTGATGTCCCGGCATTACATAGATGGTGCTCACCGTATCCTGTATGCGTCCAAAGGCTACAACAGTGGCATCCAGTTTAGGTTCATAGCCCGCTGTGAAGCCGGAGCGATAGAGCACCGCGGGTATGGGCACCAGACGACGTTGACGCACCGTCGGATGTACCTGGAAGAACATCTCACCATCGCGATCCGTTGTCGAACCTCGCGTGCAATCTGTCTGGAAGAGATTGGCTGAAACCGTGGCCAATGGCCCGTTCACCCAGACGCTATTCGTGCGCAAATACTCCAAGACCTTGCCCATGGTATGCCGTTTCACGAGTAGATTCGTGCGACGTCTTACAATATCGTTGACCACATGGAAATTAACCTCTTCCACATGTCCGCCATACAGTTGTTGGGTCTTCTCCTTGAAGAAGGGCAGAATTTTGCCGTTCGCACGATCGCTAAAGATTTCGCGCACAAACGCAGCCGTAGCAATGTCTTGCTCCAAGGATTGCTCCACCGAGTTGGTGATGTTACGGAAAATCAAATGTGGATTAAAGGTGACCATATCGTCGAGCTTGAGTATTTCATTCATTTCACCCGAGGTGCTGCCGCGTGCCCCAAGGAACACCATGGACAACATTGAAGTCAGCGCGAATGGTGAAATGACCAAACTCCGAGCTGAGCTAATCTTCTCCGAGGTTATGGATTTCCAGTAGCTAAACGCCAATTCATTGCAAAGTCGTGCAAAGGACAAAACATCGTCATCTAGTCGCGAGGTGGAGGCCTCCAAGCCCTGAGAGCTCTGTGGACTAGGCTCGAGCTTAACGGGCGGTCGCGTTGCTTGCGTGGATGCAGCCATTAAATTTGTCAGCGAGGCGGGTCGGTGCATGGGTCGCTGCTGTTGCTGCGATGGTGACAGCAACTGTTGCTGCTGTGCCAAGCTGTTGCTGTTGGCATTATAGGCGAGCAGTTTAGGTGGCTGTGGTTCCAATTGATTGTAGCCACCGAGCAGTGAAGGCTGCACATAATATGAAACGGGTCTCAGCGTCTGTAGTCGCTTGGTAGTTGTTGTTGTGGGCGATGCTGTGGTTGTTGTTGTTGTCGTCGTGGTGGATGTTGTGGAACTGCTGCTGCTGCTAGGTAGGAGTATGGGCAGCTGATAACTATTTTGATCTTCATCATCCTCCTCATCAGCTTGCTGATTTCCATAGCTAGCTAGAGGCAAGGTGACCTTGTAGTTCTGCTCCTGCTCGGAGTCCGCTTCCTGTTCCAGTTCCTGGACCTTTTCATTGACCTGTACCAAAGGCTGTGCCATCTGATAGTTCTGCTGTTGCTGTGTCTCCTCTACCTTCTCTGTAGACTGCTGCTCTGGTTGCTTCTCTTCCACATTAGCCAACTGCTGTGGCCTTACCACACTGGCCGTCGTCTCGCCCAACTTTACATAGGGATCCTCATCATCCAGCTGATATTTCTGTGCACTTGTATCCTCTTCGGTTAGAGTTGCTGTCAGCTCATCAGATATATCCTCCAGTGCCTCCTCGTTCAGTTCCATGGTACGCACAGTGCTTAGCTCTAGTTTTTCGGTGACCTGCTCAGAGCTGAGCGACATATCCGATTCAGATGAGACGACGGACATATCACCCGGTATTTCCGTGACCAGCTCAACGCTAGCCGTTGTCTGCTCTTGCTCCTTATCTTGATGAGGCTCCTGTTCAGCTGGCTGGGCCGTATACTGTGGCTGCAGCTGTGCCGCATTTGTGACGCTATCCTCAACACTTTGCTTCAGCTGCTCTTCGTCCTCTTGCTGCTCATCTTGCTCCTCTTCTGTTTTGGCATCCTCTTCGCTTTTTTCAGCTTCCTTTTCGGTTGATGTTTGTTCTTGTGCGTCCTGGTAAACATTTGTTGACCCAGCCACTGTTGTTGCTGCCAGCTTGTGGACCTCCTCCAGCTCAGCTGCTGGCACCTGCATTGTGGTTGCCGCCATTTGCTCTGTGTTGGCTTCCGTTTGGATTTGCTCGTTGTAACCATTTGTCAACATTTCGGGCATCTGCTCTTCCTCGCTCTCGCGTTTCGGTGCATCTGGCTTTTCGTCGTGCAGATACTGCTCCACGCTGGTAGCTGTTGTCGTCTCTTCAGCTGAGTTGGTCTCTTTGCTCTCCTCCGATTGGAGTTGCTCGATGGTTGTTGTTTCGTAGCCATCAGCTGTTGGTGCTGTTGTTGCCAGCTGCTGTTGTAGCTGATAAAGAGCCTGCTGCTCCTGTTCTTCCTTCAAGCGTTCTTCTTTCAGCTGCTCTTGCTTAAGCTGCTCTTCTTTCAGCTGCTGTTCCTTCAGCTGCTCTGCCTTCAGCTGCTCTGCCTTCAGCTGCTCTGCCTTCAGCTGCTCCTGCTTCAGTTGCTCTTCCTTCAGCTGCTCCTGCTTCAGTTGCTCTGCCTTCAGCTGCTCTGCCTTCAGCTGCTCTTCCTTCAGCTGCTGCTGCTTCAGTTGCTCTTCTTTCAGCTGCTCTTTCTTCAACTCTTCTGCCTTCAACTGTTCTTCCTTCAATTTTTCTTCCTTCAACTTTTCTTCCTTCAACTTTTCTTCCTTCAACTTTTCTTCCTTCAACATTTGTTCCTTTTGCTGCTCTTCCAGCTTTGCTGCCTGCTCAATGACTTCCTGCTTGTCGGCAGCGTGGCTCGGCTTTAACAGCTCTAGTCGCTCCAGTTCAAATATTTGCTGCTCATCATCTTCGTCCTGCTGCTGTTGTGCATAAATTTGCGACAAGGACAACACGGGCACCCTGTATGTGCTGCTCTCCAACTGCTCAGTTTCAGGTGCGGGCGTATTGATGTAATCAGCTTCCTGTTTGACGAGCTCCTCCTGTTCCTCTTCGTTTCTGCTTGGCATTATGGTTGTGATTTCCTGCGTCTGTTCTTCCGTTGTGCTTGTTATCTTTTGCTCTAGCGCTGGATTCGGCTTCGGCTTTGGCCTCGTCTCCAGCTTTGGTGGTAGCAGAAAAGACGTATTCAGCTGTGCAAAGTTGGTCAGACGATTTGAGTTATCAGCAGCATCAGCATCATCATCATTCGCAGCTGGCTTGTAGCTCTCATGCTGTGTGATCTGTTGTATAACATCGGACATGAGGAACTGCAGCTCATCCTTTGTCTCATTTGAATTCATGTAGATATCGGAGACGAGCGTATTGCTGCCATCCACCAAGGTGGAGGCTACTGTTGCCGCTTGAGTTTGGAAATTGGACATCAGAATTTGATCGGTAGGCTTAAGCACCTCCAGATTCAATTGCTCCACCAGGTTTGCTATCATCGGTGTTACCTCAGTGCTGTCTTCATCATCCGGATTGGTGGTGCTGGTGACGCGCTCTGTAACAGGTAAGCGAGCTGCAACTTCGGTGGTTAGCTCGGCTTCGGGCTGTTCATAGTAGCCAGTGGTTGTGGGCTGCTCCGTCAATTCCGTAACCACAGCCTCTGGCACATCGGCATAGAGTGGCTCGAATTTAACCACATGGTTGACTTCAGCTGTGGGTCGAATTGTGGTTGCGTCTGCTTCAAGCTCGTCATCCATTACCATGGGCGTGGTTTGCAGGAATTGTGTATTGCTTGGCAACTCTGTGGTCTCTGGCTCCAGTTGTGTTGGCTCCGTCTTCACTGGGGTCAGTGGTTGCAGTTGTGGTGCTGCCTGATTGGTGGTAAAGTACTGCGGTCTGGCGGTTATTAGCACAATGGGCGTTTGTTCACCTTCCATGCTGTTCAATGTGGTTTGCTTATTGTCAGAGCTTTCGGTGGAGTCGTTCAGGTCTTCAGTGGTGCTGCTGTCCTCCTCATCCAGCATGGTGGCTAAGGTGCTGCCACCATAGTTGGCTGCCAGTGGTTGTGGTGTATTTGCAATAATTGATGGTATTATTGGCTTAGGTGTGGTTGTGGTTGTGGTGGTTGTCGTCGTCGTCGTGGTCGTGGTTGTTGTTGGTAATGTGGTTGTAGTTGTTGGCAACCTGGTGGTAGTTGTTGTCGTGGTGCTGCTAATTGGTATTTTCTTTTTATTAGCCAAATTTTCCATTTGCTCTTTGCTATCCGCGCTGTCATATTTGATCGGTGGTGCATTGCCGTCCTTCTTATCGGCTGCTAGAAGATCTTGCGTCAAACTCTGCACGATTTGATCCATGGACAATATTTGATCCGCTGTCAATTGTGGTGCAGGCGATGGTGTGGCACCACTTTGCAATTGTTGTTGCAGTAGAGCAAGCGAGGGCAATGGCAACGGCGTCTTCTTTAGCTGCGTCTTATCCTCTTCCTGGGCAACTATTGTGGGCAAATTCTCGGTGGCTTCGGCATCGTAGCTGGGCACGGGGTAGACAGGCGCATGGGTGGTGCTGGTGGTTGTTGTTGTGGTTGCCTTACTGGGCACAGCATTTACATGGCCATAGCTTTCGAAATGTTGTCCATGTGGCTTGTGGGGCTCAGTGGTTACCGCATTATGTACAGGCTTGGCATGGATTTTATGGTGTTGATGCGTAGTGGGTCGTTTCGTGGTGGAGGTTGTGGTGGTGGTAGTGGTGCTGCTGCTCACATGTACTGGCTTGCCATGTATCTTTTGATGATGTAGCGTGGGACGTCTGGTGGTGCTTGTGGGTGCTGCTGTCGTGGTGGTTGTAGCTGCTGTGGTTGTTGTTGTGGTCGTGGGTGCTTCTGTAGTTGTGGTTGTTGTTGCAGCGGGCTCGTGATGCATGGAGTCATGATGAACTATGTTCACAGACGACCCATGATGTGGTGCAGGAGCAGCTTCTGTTGTTGTGGTTGTTGCTTGAGTGGTTGTTGTTGGCGCCTCAGTGGTTGTGGTAGTAGTGGTGGTTGTGGTGGTGCTGCTGGGCTTGGGTTTCTTGTGTGGACGATGTGGGCGCGCTGGCTTCTGTGTGCTGACCTCTTGTTGCTGTGGTGCCGATGCTGCGGTGGCTGGTTCAGCGGCTGGATGATGTGGCTTAGGCTTGGTGGTTGGCTTACGTTTGGGCTTATTCGGCTTGTTGCCGCCGGCAGTGGTGCCCGTATGACCAGGTGTGCGTGTAGGCTTGCGCTTCTTCTTCTTTTGCGTGGTGGAAACTGGTGGTTGAGTGGATGTAGTTGTTGCTGCTGTTGTTACAGGATCTGGAGTGGTTGAGGTTGTGGGTGCTGGTGTGGTTGTGGGCGCTTGTGTGGTTGTGGGTGCTGGTGTGGTGGTCTTCTTCTTTAACTTTTGCTTGCTACTAGTGGAGTGAGTGGTGCTGCTGTTGCTGGCATGACCACCATTGGGTTTCTTTACACGATGTGGTTGGGTGGGTTTGCGATGCACGTTGCCTGGTTTCTTGGCCAGGTGTTGGGTCTTCTCAGTGGTGCTGGTCGAACTGCCTGACGAGGTGGGCGTGTGTACAATTTCCTGGTTGTTGTAGAAAACCCGCCGTGTGGTTGCCTCCGGCTTGCGTGTGGTGCTGGGCAACTTCTGATAAATCGGCTGCATGTGAGCGACATCAAAGTCGTGCATATTGGCCGCCGCCTGTTGGTACTGCTGAATGCCCGTGTACACCGATTCGAGTGGATCCAAATCCTCTTGCACCACCTGTGGCGTCATCTCTGTGGTGGTGCTGGGCTTGCGTCTAGTGCCTGGCTTGCGCTTGGCTGGCTTTGGCTTCTTGGTCACACGCTTTGTGGTGGTGGATGCAGCGCGCGTCGATGTTTCCACGAGCTCCGATTCGGGTGTCATCACAATTTGCTGTGGCTTCTGCTGTGGGAAGATGTCACCACCCGTATTGCCAAATATAGCAGGCAATATGAGCGACCAGGAGGACGAAACGTCAGGTGTATCCAACACGGGCAACACCTCCGCAGAGTTGTTCTTCGACGAGCTGCTTGCCACCTCCTTGTTGAGCACATGCTGCACACTATCCACAATGGCCTGCACCTTCTTCTCGGGCTCACCTGCCTGCTGCGGTGCTGTATGTATTATCGAGGGACCTTCGCCATCGCCATTTGCCACAATACTTTGAATTTCCTGCATGGTCATCAGACGTTTTATCAACTCGCCGTGCTCGTCGAACGTGTAGAACTCATAGCGATCGGGATTGAGTAGATCAATGGGGCTGGCCACCTGCAGCGACGGCTGCGGCTTGGGCACCTTTTGGCCGAGAGCATCCGTAAATTGTGGCTCATTGCCGTCGAGCACAACAGCGACCGAGGCGACCGAGCTGTGAATTAGAAAGCAAACGAAATTCATGTATATATTATCAAGTGCCAGAGCTGACGGAGATTAATGGCAAATGGATGCGATTAAGTTGAGCAAATTATTTTACAGCCAAGTCATGGTGCATATTTTGCGGCGCATTCGTTGGCATTTTAATGGAAATTGAATGCAGTGCAATCGCAGCGTGAGCACAAAAAAGTCACAGAGTCACGCTCGAAGGCCATCAGCACTCGCCCCACTTGCATTTGCATTTGCCTAGCTGGCAGTTAGTTAACATAGCGACACGCATTAAGTATGCAAGTGTGTGTGTGTCTAGTACACACACACATTCGCATAGTTAGGGATTTCTACATGGTACATCATTAACATTTAAGCACGTGAATCGCGCGTGCTGCTACATCAGCTGCAGCTGCTGTCTAACTGCATGTCATACAACTGTCTTGCCTGATTTAGCTATGTGTCTATGTGTGTTTTGGCCATGATTATGCAGCAGGCAGCTGAAAAATCACAGCCTCACAAATTGCAAATCTTTTTCAGAATTGTTTGCGAAATATTTTTTATAGCAAATAATTGAATATTCATAAAAAAAGAGCTCACTCATTTTAATTGAAAGCGAACATTTTCTACAATATAATATCATAAATTTCAAATTGATTGCTATGGCAGACTGACTGATTTGATTGACGCACAGCTGTTTGGCTATTGGAGTGAGCAAGTGATGTTGGTTCAAATTTTAAAGGTGAAAAGTTGTGGGAAAACGTTTGCCTGAACACTTTTGTCAGTTAGCCAGACGATTGGCATTGGACTGGTCTGAGGCAGCTAATGTTATGTGAGAGAAATTGGAGAATTTCAGAATATTTGTATTGAGTGAAGAAAGTGTATTATATATAGCTTCTTTTTTAGAGTTTCACAACTTTGAGTTGGCAACATTAATTTATTGGACAACCCTTTTCACATTTGATAATTGCTTTAGTCAAACTAAAGCTTGGCATTTCATTAAAGATAAACTAATACAAGAGGAACTTTAACAAATAATTAAAATTTTTATTGAAATAATTTTTTTGTTAGTCAAGGCTAGCACATTCTTAAATATGAATATTTAATTACTTTAATTAGGAAAAAAGCAGAATTGTTTAGCCAAAAATTTGCAACAATTAAAGATATATCTTAATAATTTCGCTTTAAGACATTTTTTACTGGACAGCGCAATGTTGAGGGCACTTCTTTTGTTTGTTATATAATTATTATAATTTAAATACAAACAGAGCATCTGTTAGTCGTTCGCCTGCTCTTGCAGCACTTTACGTTTGTTTATAACGCTTCCTTTCCTTTCAATGCATTGCAATGCCATTTGCATTATGTCGGATATAATGGTTTAAAAAAATAGTATTTGACATTTTACATAATTAATTTATTTGTTTATGGCAGCCTGATTAAAATAAGCTAGCATTAAAATTGACTTTTTAACAATAAAAAATAGAGAAAAAAAATTATTTCAAATAATTAATTCATATTTGGCAAATGAAATTAAAGTCTGATAAATATATAAATTATTTATATATTAAAACATTTATATAATAAATAAAGAAAAAAATGCATGCAAAAAAGTTTTAGATATATTTAAATGCACAAGAAATATTAATTATTTATAAAATATTATCATAAAATATTATAAAAAAAAAATTTGCAATTAAATAAAATTTGAAATGTTTCAAAGTCTGCAGAAAAACTCACAGATTATTAAAGTCCAGCAAGCTAAGCAAATATATAGTCTATATATATGTACCTTGCATCATCAGAGCCTTGCCACATAAACGTAAACTCTCTTAATGATCATTATCATTGTCATTAACATAATTATTATGAGTCGCTGGCAGCGACAGCTGTTCGTTAACATTATCAAGCGCTAAGCGGGAACTGTTTACCATATGCCGCAAGCGCCAACCGTGAATTTGTTAATACGAAAACGGGAAAGTTGCGAGAGGAAGCAGCAGCAGCAGCAGCACACAAAGGAAAATGGCAAGAAAAAATATTAATTCTCATAAGCAACTGCTCGAAAGGGGTTGGCAGCCCGGCGCACTTAGCACGCGGCGCTGCTGGCAGGCCCAAGGAAAGTGCTTGAGAAAGCCAAACTGATTAGCATTGATTTGACCTTAATGAGCACTCAATTTGTGCCTAGCTGTTTGCTTGTTGTTGTTGCCGCTGTTTTTCCTTTTACAATTTCCATTTTCTTTAAAAAAAAAAACTTTTTTTGTTTTGCTCTTAAATGCTGCGCCTCTAGGTATGCCACGTGTTTTATTGCCCTTGCGAGCGCTGGCTGGGGTTAGGGACAGGTGGGGGGGCACGCCATCAAGTGGCGCCTGTTGAGCAAATTAATTAAAATACTAAGGCATTTGGCTAGCTGACCACGCCTCCACCAACGGCTCCACGCACCCATACCGCCCAGCAGCACGCAACAACAAAAGGCAAATTCTATTTCAATTAGTGGCAAAAATTGCAAAAACGCTGAGCAAACAAAAGACTTTTGCCTAACAACCAGCGACAACAGCAACAGCAACAAAAACAAACGCAAACAAAGGCCAAGCCAAGGATCTGGAGTGGTGCACGGGTGGTGCTCGGCCTGTACTGTTAAAAAAAGCCCCAACAGCAGCAGCGGCGGAGACCACGAGTATGCTTCAGTCGGGCGTGCCTGACTAGAAAATAGCCTAAGCCAAATACCTTGAGCTTGCTATACAACCCACCCACATTTTTTCAATTTTTGCCTGAGGAACTAAAAAGTATTGCATAGCTAGGGTACTAAGAGTAGAGAGCTTCGCTCTTTCAATGATTGAACGCATGATCAATAGCAAGATAATGGAAAAGTAATGTCTAAATGGCAATATTGACTGGATCTACAAGATTACGCCTTATATGTCTGTGAGAGATAATATAACGAGTAGATAGATCACAATACAGTATGTTTAAAATCGATATTTATCGATTTTATTGACTGGACTCAGCGCCTTTACCCTTTAAAATATGCGTGTGAGCCAAAAGACAAATGTCTATCAGATATACGAATGAGTTATGGTCAAATAAAACATGATTGATATCAAGGCTTATCGTTTTTGCATAACATGATAAAGTTATCGATCTAAGCGTGATATGCCATTATTTAAAAAATAGATTTTTTGCACGCAAGTCTTAAAAATTTGCAAAAAAAAATATGTATTCAATGACTTGATCTAATCAACAAAAAAACAGATCTGAACTAGTTCTAGTTCCTTATCCTGCTGCCTGTTGCATACGTTGGCACATAATCAATATACCCAAACTCATTCATTTTCAATGACTTTAGGGTATTAAAAACGCGCTCAGACTGTGTGTGTGTGTGTGTGTGTGTAGAAGTGTGCGTGTGTTTGTTTGTGTGTGTGCACTCACCTGGAACCGATGACTTTCTTTGAAGCCACCTCCGCTGTGGTTGAGCTGGCTGTGCTGACGGGTCGCGTCTCCTGCTTTGGCATAGACGCCTCGTATACAATGGCCGGCTGCATGGCTGGAGCATCATTCCTGTGGTTGGACGTGCTCGATGTGGTCAGATAAGTGTAGATTGGCTGCTGTTGTGTGTTGGCATTGTTGTCGTTGTTGTTATAGGCAGCAGCGACGGCTGCGCCTAATGCCAGGCAAAACAGCCCGAGCAGCTGTAAACGCATCGTTTTCAATTCCTAGTTCTAGTTCCAGCTCTGGGTACAGCTATCAGATATCACTGTCACTGTCTCTCTATCTCCCTCTTTCTCTTTCTCTTCGTCTGTGTTGACTTTGCTGCTTGCTTTAAAGCTTTTAAATTTTGCGTGGGTTTTTAGCTATCGATAAATTCAGCTGAAAGCAAAAAAAAATAGACGAATTAATGCAAAGTTAATGGAAATTCAGGCAAATAGCGTAAAAAGCAGAATGTGTTCATTTAAATATATGTATATGTGCTGGAAATTAACATAAAGTAGCTTTTAAAAGGGGCGGGGGCGTGGGCGGCGTCCGGTGTGGGGCTTGTGGCTGGCTTTTAGGCTGTCATAATCAGGTAGCACAGCCAATTGGCCAGGCGGAAGGCCCAAAGCCCAAAGCCCAAAGCCGCAGCACGCTAATGCGATTGTAATTATGCTAATAATAACGAGCAACCACACGAGTGTGTGTCTGTGTCTGTGTCTGTGTGTGTGTGTCTGTGTTTGTTGCACAGCTTAAAATGCCTTTAGAGGCAGCTGCAACAACGTCTTTGCAGCTAAGCACGAGTTTAGCTCCTCCCCGCACACCTGCCTCCATCTGAACTAAAGTGTATGGCAATTTAGTCATAAGATGCTGGCACATATGCATATGCACAACTAGTTGCAACTTGATGCAGCAGCTGTTGCACCTTAGCTGGTGTTGCCACCCTTTAAGCTGCTCTTTAATCATCCAAACACGTTAGACAGACAGCCAGGAGGACAGGCAGGCACTCAGGCAGGCCTATCTGCCTGATAGGCAGGCAGACAGACAGACAGACAGGCTTGTTATTTTATTATATGTTAGATTTGGTAGCTTGTATATTTAGCTTAGTTCAACTGTCAGAGAATATCATTAGCACAAATCTCCCAACTGACAGCAAAGTTTTTCACATGCCAAAACATAAATACTTTGTTGGCAAAAAGTATTTGATGATGCCCTGTAGGCAGTGATAGAGCGGGTATATTATATTTAAAATAAATAAATGTTCAGTGTATGCTGAACAATTCCAATGTGTTGGCAAAAAATATATGTTATCGATAACATTCGATATATATCGCTCTATAATGTTACTCTGTATGGCACTCTGTGTGCATTAAACCAGCATATTTAGTTCTTGTTGAACAGAATTGTGGAAAAAAAATCATGTTATCGATAACTTATCGTTCACTTATTTTCAACAGCTTTCAGTTTCAGCATATATTTTAATTATTTTATTAAATAACTATCGCAGTTACTTTTTTTTATTTGTTTAATAAGTTTGTGCATCAGTACCGCTACCATGTATCATGTTATCGATAGCTGTCGACAAAATTCACTTATTATTTCTATGCTGTTCTATGTTTATTAATATAAAACAAATATATGTTGAGAACAATCGATAAATATCGCACTCTTATGAAAAGTCTAAATAAAAAATTTATTTTTTGCTTATTAGCATACATATTTTAAATCGAGCTTAAGTTAACAGAATTTATGATTATCGATACCTATGAACATATCGAAAACTTATCGATAACGATGACAAAGGATAAGCAGCAGAAAAGCATTGTAATCGCTCAGTAGGATAATTTAAAGCTTTAGCTCCAGTTTCTTCTTATTGTTTCTAACAATCGATAACAAATCAGGCATGCCCCTAACGCAAGGCAACCCTTTTTGGCTACAGGCCAAACATTTAGTCGTGTTTGTTAGAGCGAAAGTTTTTAGGGTTTTGTTTTTAGAGTTTTTGTCGCTAAGCTTTAGCATGTGTGGTGATAACAAAATGAATTGTCAATGGCGCGACAGGCGCAAAACAACAATATGTTAATAAGCGCCAAAATGCTCAGAAACAACAACAGCAACAGCAACAACAGCAACAATGACAATGGCAATAATATGGCCAAAGAACGCGCTGACAACTTAAAGCCTTTGCTGTCAAAATGTTAACAGAAAGCCAGGACATACACATGTGCGTGAGTGTGTCTCTCTCTCTCTCACACTCTCTGTGTGTGTGTAATGAAACCCAAAACTTTTGCTAAAGCACGTACGCTCATATATGTGTTTATATATATATGTATATGGCATACTATAAGCAGCCAAACAATTTCTGTTCAATGCGAAAAAAATCGCGCATAAATATCGAGCAAGGCTATAAAAATATGTTGCGCTGTGTGTGTGTGTGTGTGACTGTTTCTTCTATTGCTAAACTGTGGGCAAATTAACATAAATTGTGCATAAAATATTTGAGCATAGCATTTAAGTATTTTTGTGGCTCAACACTTTGGGCAGCTGGCGCTGTGGTTGCTTTTACTTAAGGATATCAACGCGATGGCACGCGCTGACAGAAAGTTGGGCAAAATCTGGGCTGTTGGGGAGGGGGGTGGGTGTCCGTTGTGAGCTAGGCTGGACCATAACTTGACAATTGATTTGTAACGGTAAATTACGTGAAATGTCAGCAAACTGCTGGTTAACAGCTCGCAGCGAGAGACAAACTGACATTGAACATGTAAATGAAATGCAGAAGCCGAAAAATAGCTAAGAGCGAGACAGAGAAAATGGGAGAGGGAGAGAGTGAGAGAGAGAGAGCTATCTTTAGAGCTCTGGGCAGCAGACTGAAGACTGAAGTCTGTCTGTCTAACTGCTTGGCATTGTC
Organism: Drosophila eohydei; assembly: GCA_035045825.1. Lineage (NCBI taxonomy): Eukaryota > Metazoa > Arthropoda > Insecta > Diptera > Drosophilidae > Drosophila > Drosophila eohydei. The sequence continues at coordinate 3,154,163 of JAWNOT010000072.1, read as the reverse complement.
TGCATGACAATGACGCTGAGTGACATGACAAGTGGACGACGGCACACACACAGAGAGGGAGGGAGAGAGAGAGCACCTCAACAGTAACAAAACCAGAGCAAACACTAGAAGAAAGTGCGGTTCAGGTTTGGGTTAAGGGCACAAACGAGCACAAGATTGAACCTGACAGCTGTAGAGACAAGGCCCTCACACACACACACATACGTTTGTTTAAACAAATCAGCCAGACATTTACATTTTATATACCCCACACACACACACATAGGGACACAGACCGCAAATACTTTTGGGCATACAATAAATCAAATGAGAAAACTGACAAAAGGAAAAAAGGTGCATTTAGATGAAATGACATTTTTGGCCAATGTGGCTGACAGTTTTTGTTTGGCACTCGAGGAAATGTTTAATCGTGCGAGGGTCTATTGTACAGTTGATTACATAGGTGCGGTGCCCATTATCATAAAAACTTGAATAATATAGATTTCATTTTAACAGAAATTGAGCTGGAATTTAATGCGGTGCAGACACAAACATGCAAAGGAATAGCATATATATTCTGACAGACTTGATTTGAAGGGAACTAAAATTAAAATGAAGAATCTAGAAGGAATATGTAAAAGATGTAGACTTGGAACTGCTTTACTCAAGAGAAAGTTTATATTGAGACGTAATTTTATGATATAGATTATTATCTTATATATTCTCATACGTCGTAGCTACTTAAGCAGGGTTAGCTATGTCTTCAAATCCCAACTGCAATAATAAAAGTCAAAGCTGACAGGACTTTTAACAGCTAGCACATCTTTAACAATCTCGACAAACTCTTTGATCTATACTTAAACATCTCCAAAAGTTAAGAAGCAGATAAGATAGAAGTCAGTTAATAAAGGAGAAGATTGCTTGATAATCGAGTGACAGTTTGAGCATGAAATAAATCATTCAGCAAATAAGATGGGTGTATTACATATTCATACAAATAGTTCTTAATGTGCTTTGCATTGATCAATGTCAAATCCAATCGCAAAGTTAGGGCCACGAACTGAACTCAAGAGCTCGTCCAGCTGCTCAATCATCTGGCAATCGACAAGTTTCTCAGTCCGCAGCAATTGTTTTTCACAAAAGTCAAATACTAATTGGCCTAAAGGAGTGGCTTGTCCATAAAATTAACATGCTAACAACTAACGTATTGGCTGCTTAAGACACTCTGGCCGAGAGTACACTTGAGTTAACTGAAAACAAAGCTAAAGACAAAGGCGAAGACAGAAAGCATGAAATAGAAGCGAAACAATTTTCATGTTGCAAATACACAAAGAAAATTGGTTTTTGGGGCTAACCCAAAGGACCAAAAAACCAAAAAGGAAAACAAGCAACAAACAATTGAGCTACAACAACAACACACACATACACATGAGTGTGTGTAAAGTTTTGTAACTGTTTTGGAAATGCGTTGACCAGCGAAAATTTGTCACGTTTCTGTTGTGGAAAATTAAGATTTTTAGCCCCAACTTTTCGCTGCCCTTTGAGAAACTTCTTCACGGATTTTCTCCTTTAGGCTTGTTAGCCATTGATTTCTCTCTTTTTTTTTTTGTGGCGAGTTTTATTGGATTTTGGTTGCGATGCGTGTAGTCAATCAGTTGTTTCGTCAAGCAAATTAGATTCGACTTTTTATTTTAGATCAATTTGTTGTGTTTTTTCTTGTGGTTTCTTGTTTAATAAAGGGTTTTTCTTGGCTTTAAAGCTGGCTAAAAATCTCAGATGCTACCAAATACACTCGTAATTCACACATTGGCAGCCAGTCGACTCTGTAAGAGGTCCCCCGCGCTCGCACGCGGCGCAATTGAGTCTCAGTAACACATAAGGGATTCTTTCTTTATTTCGTTCTTCTTGTTTTTTTTTACCCCCTTTGCGTATACCCTGTGCACAATTTAAATTGTTTAATGGGCTATGCTAAGCTATGCTAAGACTTTGCTTAAGTTCTAATAGCCAAAAAATTAGTATTAATATATGAGTATTCCTATATGAATAATATAATATAGGCAATATAAATAGTTAAGGCTTCTTATTGCTATATTCCACATATATCATAAATAGCTTGTGTAACATTTTTTAGCTTGAAATAATTTCAAATTAAATATGAATTTGATGATATTAAAGACAAAATATTTTAAAAAATATATAAGTATATTTAAATTATGAATATTTAACGAAAAATATTTTTTTAATTTTTTATTATATGACAAAAAAGAATAATTAAATATAAAATAAAATAAATAAATTTATTTTAATATGATTAAAAGTATTCAACGAAAAATATTCCTTAATTTTTTATTATATCTATAAAACAAAATAATTAAATATAAAATAAATCTAAAAATAAAATAGAATAAATCAATTTATTATAATATGATTGAAAGTATTTAATTAATTTTTTATTATATCTATAAAATAAAATAATTAAATATAAAATAAATCTAAATATAAAATAGAATAAATAAATTTATTTTAATATGATTGAAAGTATTTAATAAATTTTTAAATAATTTTTTATTATATCTATAAAATAAAATAATTAAATATAAAATAAATAAGTTTAATTTAATATAATTAAAAGTATTATTTATTGCTTGGCTCTTATACAGGGCATTTACTAGTCACGCATAGAATAGACTCTTACAAATTCGACTTGTTTTCTTTGTTACAGTCAGGAAACGCAGCCAAGTGTTAGCCGACATTTACACGCTGTTGCTACTGCTGCTGCTGTTGCTGTTGTTGTTGTAGTTACTGTTACTAGTACTGCTGCTGCTGCTGTTACTGTGCTGCTTCCGTTAGGAGCTGCTTTTTTGCTTGTGTCTTAAAAGGCGAAACCAAAGGCAACACAGAACTTGAAAAGCAATGGCTTCTAGACGAGCTTGCTGCTGCTACAGTAACTGCCTGCTGCCTGCTGCCTGCTGCTACGTGGGTCGCAGTGGTGCGCGCACTTTCGCACTTTTACGCTCTCGTGGGCCTCGAGTGTGGATTGGCGTTCGCTACACTAACAAAAGTTTATCGCTTTGTTTCCGTTTCCGTTACGCTGCCGTTACGTATACGCCAAGCTGGCTAGCTGGCTGACTGGCTGGGTGGCTAAAGCTGGGCGTTCAGTCGCTGCTCCCTAAAGCGTAACCTCCAGACGCTCATAAGATGTAATTTCAGCGCTTTGTGCGGCAGCCAGGCAGGAGGTGTAGATTTTTCACCTAACTTAGCTTTGGCTGAAGCCAAAGTTTTTCCACAGAACATTTGATTTTATTTATTTATTTCGATTTGTGCGCTTTTCTTCGGGACCAACTTGCTGTTCTTCTTGTTGGCTGTTCCCGCTGCGTTTTTGGCCTACGTAACAATTTCCTTCCTACGCTTTTGCCGCCGGCATTTGCTGCCACGCCTAACCGTCCTGCGAGTACCCACCGCCCACCGCCCACCACCCGCCTCTTGCCTCTTGCTAATGTGCATTTCATTTTCCGTTTTGCCAGTGCCACTCAATTCGTTGGCCATTTCTGGCTTGTCTGCTTCCAGCCCAGTCAAGAGCGTGTGTTGTGTATATGACATATATTGTTTTTGCAAAAAGATTTTCTTCGTCTTCGTCTTCTTCTTCGTCTTCTTGTTTTTGGTTTCCCTGGCGCCGCAGGAGCCACTTAATTTCCAACTTACATTCCAATCACGTGCATATCTATGCCAATCTTTATTTTGCTTTTGCAACTTTTAAGCTCGTTTCCCGTTTACACGCCCACAATGCGCTGTCTATTATTCCCACACACACACACCCAACGATTGTGTGTGTGTGTGTACCTTTTTTGCACATCATATTTATGCGCTTGCCAATAAGGGTATTATAATTTGCTCATGCTTTGTGTGACAGCTGTGCGTACTCAGTGCTGTTAGGCTAGTTATTTCGACTTTTAATGGGAATGTTCTGTATGAACTGAGCTCGCTTGGGTCCTAGCTTGCTGAAACTTGCTAGGACAGCTCGTTTTACTGGTAATATGCGCATAAATTGCACTCAAATATTTTGTTTGACTCTATCATATAGCCATAGGCAGAATAGTCTAAGAATTTAGTTCTTGTATGAGAAACTTTTTTGTTTATTTGGTTATCTTGATGAAACTTGGCCTTAGTGTTGCCTTAATTGTTAGCTATAAATGCAATTTTTTGATTATTGGACTACTATGTGATATAGTTGTCATAGCTATTTTAGCTCAAATTTTTAGTATCAACAATTGTTCATGAGAATTTAGTATTTACATATTTTTATTTAGTTTTTAGTGCAAAAATAAAATGTTGAAGCATTTGGCTTGCTAAATCATAAAGCTGTGATGGACTAGATGAGTCAAGCTTTTAGTTCATGTATGAACAATTTTTTTGATCTTCAAGTTATCTTGGACGAAATTGTTATTAAACTGTTTGAGTTAATTTGAAGAATAATTATTAAATTTTGTAAAGATTAGCTACTTATAATATATAGCTGTCATAGCAACGAACCTAAAATTAGTTCTTGTATGACCAAGTTTATGGTTTATCAATAGATCTAAAGCAAACTTGTTTTGTACAAGTTTTATGATGCCTTCTATGCTTATGTAAAGTATTGTCTGTATAGGACTATTATATATTATATATAGGACTATTATATATAGGTGCTATAGAAGCTATTGGCTAAAATTTTTAGCTCATGTATAACAAACTTATTTGTTTATTAAAATATCTCAACTAAACTTCATATTTTAGTGAATTGAAGATTTACAAAAGTAATTTAGCCTTGCTATGCCATATAGTCATATATAAAGATTCAATTCAAACAAAAGTTTTTGCTTGCTAAACTTTTCTGGTATTTTTTCTAAATGCTGCAAGCGCATTTGGAATTCGTATTTTGATTGTCTGCTTTTTCTTGCTCATTCATATTTATATTTTTATTTTGTTGCTATATATACATATAGATATTTATATATATATATGTATGCATCTATATGTTTTTTGGCTTTGAAGCCTTATTATTGTTTTGCGCGTCAACACGGCGTACGTGAAGCATGTCTATTATAATATCTATCACTTTTTCAACTTGTTATCTGCCTTTATACTTTCTTTCTGTGGCATATGCTGGCGTATATACATATATATATATATATATATATATATATATATAGACAGATAGATGTGTGCGTATGTATGTTGTGGGCATTTCTGCCAAATGCTGAGTTGGCTTGGTCCAAGCAAGCAAGTTGGCACTGACACCGATACTTTGTGCTTCACTCAGATGCTGCTTGTTTGGCTGCGGTCACAATCGTAATTTTAGCGCTGGCTTGGCCTGCAGCTGACACCTAAACGGTGGCCAAAGCATAAATCCTGCTTGAATCGAGCTCGTTGCGCTGCAACACACTTTTCTCTCTCTCTCTCTCTGCCTGTGTGTGTGTGTGTCGCCCATTGATTTGGCGCTGAAAATCCAAACACGTTTGCCGCCCAGCTACGTCGAAAGGGGCGGCAAACTGTCCAAAAGTTATGAGGCCAACGCGTGCAGGGTATTAAAACACGTGGCAGAATCATTTCACTATATATATATACATTTATATACATTTATATAACATCTTTTGACATTAATTAGCGCAAAAAGTTGCAATGTCTTGGCAGCAGCAGCAACGCGACCGTGGCGTATACGTGATCTCGTGCAACGCATTAAGCTGGGCGCATGCAACTTTTTGATTGCCCTCATTTGTCAAAATGGCGCGTGCGCTGCTCATTTGCATTTGCCCTCCAGCCCCCAACAGCCCAGCCCAGCCTAGCCCAGCCCTGGAGCCGTTAGTTTTTGCCTTTTGATTTGGCACATGTTACTGCATTCAATATTATCGCTACTTTAATTAATTGCAACAGCAGCGGCAGCAGCTGCTACAATCATTGTCGCTGCTTTAAAAGCAAGTAAGTCTGCTCTGGATGGGAGTGACTGACTAGAAAATACCTACACTTTGTATGTGTACGAAGCCCATGCATTTGTCCATTTGAATCAAGTTTGGACTGTACCAAGTTATTGATAAATTCGGTCTTAGATGCTATTAGGAATAATTTATGTGTGAGAGTGCTCAGACCAAATCGAAAGTGTTGCCTATTGCAAGCGACATTTTTATTTAGATCAGGTAAAGAATAAGTGAAAATAATCAAAACTTTAGAATCAATTGAGTTTGCCTTAATATGATTAGTTTTTGCCTTAACTATTACAAAAATTTGAAGTTTTTAAGATCTTACCGAAAGTAAAAACCAAATAAACATATCGATTTTTATCGATCATGGAAAGAGTTATCGCAAAATGGTTCCCTTCTATGCATATATAGAGACATATATATAAGATATAGAGAGAGAGAGAAAGGCAGAGAGACAAGCAAACACACGCAGCTAGTTAGACGCATCTCGTCATCTGTTTGCCACGCCTACTTCCACCCATTAAACCAAATGAATATGCCCTATTTGGCCCCTTTTCATTGGGTATTGGAAAAAAATTAATAAATCGCTTCAAATTAAGTTGAAATGCAAACAGAGTCAGAAATGCAAAGACCCCAGAGGCGTGGCATGTGGAATGCGGCATGCGGCATGTGGCATGCGGCATGCGGCATTCGCGGTTGCGCGCCACATTCGACATTGATAATGGCTTAAATATAACGACAAACAGCAAAACGTCAACGGCGACTGCCTTTGGCATGGCCCAGCCAGTTGAGTCCTGGCACTTAATCCATTATGCAATCGCTGCCATTATCACTTCTGTAATATATATTTATTATACGACTGCAAAAAATATTGAGCCGAAGCTGAACGGCAACAACAATTGCAGCGCTGACAGCGACAATGCACAGATAAAATGTCTGCTTATAAAATGTATTATATCTGCTGTTATTAACATTTATTTGGGTCGAAGGTTCTTCCCTTTTTTGTGCTGAGTAGGCTTTGTATAAGAGCTTATAAGTGTGTATAAGAGTGTATGGTGTGCATGCGCTTGGCTTATGTATGATTTCTTAGGCACATAGAGTCGGATTGAAAAATATTTGCTTTTATATATACAATTATAAAGAACTTATAAAAATGTAAGAGATAAATATTTTTAAATATTCAAAAATATCAAAATTTGAATGTCTAAGAAATTCTCAATATTTTTCAACTATGCAACGATTTGCAGAAGAAAAAACTTTTTCGCTGAATAAAAAATTAGTTAAAATTTAACAAAATTTATAAAAAAAAATTTTTTAAAATCGAATGCGTATGAAATTTTTATATTTTAATTAAGTAAGTAAAAAATAAGTTAAAATGTTAAAAAATTAATAAAAAAAATCGAATGCGTATGAAATGTTCATATTTTAATTAATCGTGGAAGTGTAGAAGAAAAAATTGTATTGCTGACTAAAGTAAAAAAAATTAAATAATTTTAAAAATATTTATAAAAAAGCATGGAAAATAAATTCAAAAATAAAAAAAAAAATGTATATATACATAAATATATATATTATATTAATATAATATAAAAAACTCCCTTTTTGAGCTTTGCTCATATTTTTTCGGCACATTTCTATATAATCCGAAAATATCTTTCACACATAGCAGAAATGAGTAGGACACAGAGTTGGCAAAATTTTCCAAGGATTCAGCTAAAAGCTAAAACCCGAGTAGAGTAAGTTAGAGTAAGACATAAGCCACATCAGAATACAGACAAAAGCTGTTAGGTGCAACACGACTTGTTTTCATACTTTTTAGGAATTCAAGAAACTACCCAATAATAATTACTCATTTAATAAATTCATAAAACAAAGTACAACAATCAATGATCAGGCAAATAGGACAGCTTCTCGCTCAGCTCCATTTGAGTCTTGATCATGCTGGAGAGTGTGATGCTCATCAGCATGTTGCGCACATTTGCATTGAACATGACGCGAAAGCTGTCCGCATCCAGCAGCGGAACAGAGGTCAGAGCATCGTGCAGAGCACGTCCAATGCTGTTGTCCGGTCGACGTTTGCGTGCCAAGACATCATTGATGTAGCGCATCACTAGATCCAATTTCTGTTCCAGCTCTCGAGTCGCCTCCATTACGTGCACTAGCTCCGGCAGCATGCGACCCAGCTGCTTGGTCGGATGCAGCGCCTGCTTCTGCATGAGCCGCAAGGCCACCGACTCATCGCCATCTGTGTTTATTTTGAGCAGCGGCAGCAGTGTGAAGAGTAGGCCCCTAGTGCCGCCCGGCACGCCCATCGTGACGCCACAATAGAGGCGCGTGGTCATGTGTCCACCTCTCAGAGTTGTGTCCACGAGCAAATGCAACGGCTGCATGTCGCGGCATTCCCTCGCATAGTAAGCGTGCAGCGCAGCAGCCGAGCGCGAGAGCGACTTCCCGGTGCTGTACCATCCGATGATCTTCTCCTGCGGATAGGTGATCTGATTCAGTTCGAACATTTCGCTCGAGTACTGCGTGTCCAGCTTGAACTGTTCCATTTCGCCAATCTGCTGCTCCTTGTGCTGCACTGTGTAGCTGTTGGTGATCTCGATGATGTCGTTGCACCTGTCGCGACGTCCCAGCAGTGTGCCCACAGCCATTTTGGCCGACTTCGGGCGCCGCTCGTAGGCGGCGATAATTTGGAATAGCACCAAAGGCTGCAGGCGCACTTTGGTCTGTAATCTATAGTTTGAGATCGACATGATTGAAATTAATTCTATTTCTTTCTTTGCCCCAACTGGATTCGAGTGTCAAAAGTTGTGCAAAAAGCTGCGTGAAGTTGGCCGCAACTGGAATTTACTCTTATCGAATAGTGTTGGAAAAGCTCACGGGCAGTGTTGAGAGCTTAATTACAAATTTTAGCTAATGTCAATGCTTTATGTGAGAAAGACTTGGATTTCAAAAGGTTGTATATTGCGTAAAGGGTAATCAGTGTTGTATAGCACTAATTTTTAACAGCAGTGTTAGCAGTTTTAAAAAGATAATCAGATATCGAAGTATTTTTTACTATATTTTTTGTTAAAAAAAGGTTCATTTACAAAATGTTGCATATTCTAGCCAAAACAGTGTTGTAAAATGTGTTTTTGTTAATCTCTGAAATGATTAAAAAGTCTAACGATAAAGCCAGAAGCTGCAGCTACAAACAAATATTAAGAAAATTTACGAAAATACAAAAAAGTCTTTGACAGTGTTGGAAAGTACGCAAAAGTCGTATAAAAGTTTTAATTATTCATATCAAAAATATATTTCAGTTGATTCATATATGTTTATATATTTCAATATCAATATAATATTTATATTGAGCAGTTTCATGTATAACAGTGTTGTATAACGACCCATTGTCACAGTGAACGAAAAGCTTGTGCAGGCCACATAGAATATTTGTAATGTTTGGAGTAGTAGAGCTAAAAACCAAACCTCTAAATGTTGCATATATGCAATTATATTTGTCAGTGTTGTAAAAGGAATATTTTAGACAAATTCTAGACAGCCTCAGCTGTCAAAGCAATTAAAACATTTAAGAATTTAAATTGAAATTAAATTAAATTTAAATTTAAGCTTGAGTAAAATCCAAATTTAGTTTTAATTAAGATATTCATATCAAAATAGTTGTTGCCAGTGTTGTAAAATGTTTTAGAGCATATAGTAGGGCTAAGGTTTTATATGACTTTCCCACCAAACTTAAGTTATATCAATGAGCTTTCGAGTGCAGCAAGCGAGTGTCATAGCAGCCAGCTTATTGCAGCTCTTTAAGCCAATTACAGTTTGGGAATTTCTTGAATTAAGTCTAATTTATTGCAAATATTTTAATTTTTGCTCTAGTTTTTCCCATGAAATTTTATGTTCAGTCATTGTTGAGTTCCATTGAACTAAAAATTTGCTTATTAATTTGATTTGCATATGCCTTTCGGCTCACTCGAGCAGAGACCATGGCTTGTTTAACACAAAATATTTGTGAATATGAATTCCGCAAAATCGGAAGTTCCATTTCCACTAATAAATATCGATTAGGCCCATGTGACATGACACCTTCGACGAAGAGTGCTTGAAAGTGTCAGCAAAAGTTGTGTTCATGTTTTTTGTTCGCTTGTCATTGTCACAAAAAATTTGGTTACTAACAAGTATATCCTTTATGGCCTGTGTGTGTGCTGCCAACGACCATTGCCATTTCCATTTCCACTTGAACGAACGACCTTATGCGCTTGACCGCCTGTAACCGGGTTTGCGACATATGGAAATGCCAGGAAACAACAACAGCAACAAAAAAAAAAAGCGACGAGAATTACGAAATTCCTAGCCAAACACTTTGATTTTGAAAGCAGCAAAAAAAAAATGAATGAAAGAAGAAGAATGTGGCCAGGCCAAAGTTTTCAATTTATAATCAAAACAAGTGAGGCAAGGACATGGCCAGGACACTGGCTGATTAGTACGCTGACCCAAGCAAAACTTTTGCATAGTGAAAAAAGAGAGGATATTTTGAAAGGTGCACAAAATCCTTTTTACGTATTCAGCAAACAGCGTTAACGAAAAAAAGTTGTCCTCGTCGTCGTCGTCCTTTCATGGTTAAATGCGTTTTCTTATGTGTGTGTGTGTATGTGAAAGGATTAGGTATCCCAGCATTTTTATGATTACGCTCACAGGAGATTTCACACTCTGCCCCCACCTGACGCTGTCTGCGTGTTGACGCCTCTGAATGATGGCCCATAATGCAGACACGCGCTGCGACTCAAATAGCGCGTCCCAACAAACATCCTTTGAGTTATGACTGGCACAATTTCTCTTCAGCTTTATCAGCTAGACAAGTGTGTGTGTGTGCCCTGTGTTCTCTAAATTAGTTTCAGTTTAAGCCTCGTGTGTGTGTGGGCGTTTGTGCTTTGTTGCCATAGGCCATAGGCGTAGCCCGAACACGTTCGCTGATTAGCCACTAGCTCATTATTTAGCGGTTAGTTTAGCCGTTTTTTTGTTGTTCTGTTTTTTTTTTTTTGGCTATTTTTAGTCGTGACTCAGCTTATTGCATTAGTCATGTTAATTAAGCGTGGGGCCAGCAGCTTACCATTATGTATGAGCCAGTCAACAATTAAGCACATTAGAGACGCCCAAGCTCGTGCTTAAATCTATATTAAATTGCATTTTAAATTTTTGGAAACAAGTAGTAGCAGAAGTGGGAAAAGGGCAGCTTGGTACGAGCAGAGCATCATCATTTTGGCTGTAAAAAGTATGCTACACTTGGCCCAGCGGCAGTTAGTTTGCTTGTACAGTAAACACTGCTACAGCGAGAACAGCAAGCAGCAGTAGCTCACACGAACACAGCTAGATATAACGAAAGACAGGTGCAGATGCGGGTGCCTGGCCTCAAGTGCAGAGTGAGAGCTGCTTTGCATGTGAAGCATTATAAATTTAACATAAGGAATGTAACATGAGCGAGAGTAGAGATATGAGGAATATATATATATATACATCTATATATATGGTTACTCAAGCTGAATCGACAATGAATTCGTTATAGGCAGTTGTACCTGTTGCTATAACTCATATCCTATCAGTTTCTCTCTGAGTTTGACAGCTGAATTTCTATGTTTTACTGTCAGAAAGTACACATGCTTAAAGCAATTAGATCGATTCACTTTATCACATAGCTACCATAGGGCTAAGGACTAAAATTTTTAGTTCTTGTATGAAAAACTTTTTAGTTTATAAACATAAAAGTTCTTAAATTATTTACTCTATATATTTAAGAATTTACTCATATATTATCATTATCAGACTACTATATCACATAGCTGTCATAACAAAGAGGCCTTGAAATTTTAGTTCTTGTATGAAAAACTTTTTTATTTAACATATAATCAGCCCAAACTAGCTAACTAGCTAAATAGTTCGTAACTTGACATAACATAATACATAAGTTAAATAAGCGTTTTATACAAGCTTATCAATATCAGACTACCATATCATTTAGCTTCCCTGGGACTTATTAATAATAATTTTAGTTCTTGTATCAACACATTTTGCTTTACCCACAAATCTATACTTTACTTGTCGTTTATTATTAAATTCAAATTAATTCTTATGGTTTAAACAAAACTAAACCATATCGGACCACTATATCACATAGCTGCCATAGAAGTAATCAGTGCAAAATTTAGTTCTTATATGAATAGAAGTAATCAGTGCAAAATTTAGTTCTTATATGAAAAAGTTATTTGATTTTCAAAATACCCCAGCCAAATTTAGCAATTAAGATCTCCACTGTTTAGACAGCAAATCTGTTAGTTTAAATAATATAAGCATTTTATATTTTCTCTCTATAAAAGAGCATTCCAGATTCGTTCTGTGTTAGTTTTGGCCATTCGTTTCGTGTAATTTTGCGCATACATAAAGGCAGCTGGAGGGTGCTGTTCGCACATATACATGCGCAGCGCTATCAAGACGGCAAACAAAACCAATGCAAAGGAGCATAATACAAGCCAGATGAACAGCAGTGGGCCAGAGCAGAGTGTCCTGCCTTTCCTGGCTGGCTGGCTGGGGCCGGGCGCAGCCAAGCAAATGCGAGCGTGTTAACAGTCAGCAGCTTTTGAGCCAACGGCGAAAAAGGTATGTGCGAACATTTTTCATGTGAATCTGCAGCGAGACAGCGTTGGCTTAGACCTATGTGGGCCAACTTGCCAAAAGATTTGGCCCCCAAAATGGTGTCCGTTAAAACGCATGCCGTCCAGATAAGTTTCCATTTGCCTGTCACAATTGCCGCTGCCAACAATGTCGTTGCCCAACTGTTGACAAATGCCCACGGGGCCAACTTACAGACACGCCCACGCTCACACCCACTTGGGGTCAGCATATCCTGCGCATATCATTTGTGTGCTAATGGCAGTTGGCTTTAAAGAGCTAGCTTTAAGACGTTTTTAGCCAATTTTTCGATTGGCTGTATCTGTGTGTGTGTGTGTGTGTGTGTGTGTGTGTGAGTGAGTGTGTGTTGTCTTTTAATTACATGCTAAAGTTTGCTTCTCTTTGTGCTATTTTTGATCGATTAAGCAGAGCGAGCGTTGCCAGATCGTGCAAAGTTTTACTATATGCAGTTCAGGCAGCGTCTAGAGAGTTGATTGGTTTTTTTTTTTGGTAATGAGAGTTAAAGTGTGTTGTAAAGAGAGTACTTTTCTTGAAGCTGAGCTGAGCCTCTTTGGAGGCGTGGCATGTAGATGCCACTTGAAGAGTTAGATAAATGTTTGGGTAGTTTGATTTAATTTGCTAAAATATTTAGGTATATAGTATATATTAACAAATATAATATAAAGTATATAATACATATATATATAATATATATATTATATAAATAATAATAATAAGTAATAATAAAATAATAATAATTAAAATTAATAAAGTCCGCAGAGCATATAGGTCTCAGTTCCAAGAGTGGCTTAGTTAATGTCAAAATTTGAATGAATGAAAAAATTTTTAAGCTATTCCAAAGCTCCAATCAAATGGCTAATAGTCGCTTTCATTTAACTCTGGCGACTGTCTATAGCTTCTATAACTAGAAAGCTTTATCAGCTGCAGCTTGAGTAGACTTTATCTAGAGATTCTTTATCTAAAATGCAAATAGTTTAATGAAGTTTAGATAAAGTATGGTTAGCTAGAGTCAGTTGAGACAGCAAATTAAATAGCTGAAATAATTGGTGTCTAAAAGAGCATTAGACAGTCAGTTATAGCCGACAGTTGCTCAACATTTCATATAAAGAATTTTTAGTTGAACTCTCTACTTTGTTCACTATCTCTATCTATCTCTTTGTCTATCTCTTTAGCTCATTATTCATCTCTAATACATGCAGCTATCTCACTTGGCGAGTATTGAAGCAGTCGCTTATGCCCGCCTGCAAGGCTCTAGCTGCTTTTTTGTTACAAAACTAAACTAGTTCATGAACTGTTTTAAGAGCAGTTGCTGGCTGCCTGTCTGCCTGTCTGCCTGTGTGCTGACCCGCATTGACATTGCCATTTAGTTGGCCCACAGCCACGCCCACACACACACACACACACACACACAACCGCACACCCACTCATAATTTAGTGCTCGCTGTTGAGTTTCAGTTTCGTGAAAGCTGCTTTACCTATTTAGCATAATTTTTGTTATATACTCAGTTGATGCTGCTGCTGCTGCTGACGTGAATGTTGCTGACGTTCAATGTTGCAGCAGCGGCAGCAACAGCTGCTCATGTCCTGTGCCCTGCGGCACAATTTTTGGCCACTTTTGTGCGCTGGCTCTTTGGACATTAGCGCGCTGTTTAACATTTTACGTGCAGGTGAAGGAGCTGCTTCTACAGCAGCAGCAGCTCTTACAGTTTTTTGCATGCCAAATTTGTGAATGGCAATGGTAATACACAGATTCTGTTGGCTGCTGTTGACACAGTTAAACTCTGGCCATTTATTATGCGAATTTATTGCGGCTGACAAAATGCAGTTGCAGTTGGCCTGGAGTTCTCTATTTTTTGGCTTACAAAATGTCTTGATAACTTAATTAAGGCTGGCAAAGAGGGCAAAAGAGGAAGCGTGTCAGAGTGTGCGTGTGTGTGTGTGCAGAAGTTTGCCTGCCAAACACACACACACACACACACGCAATGCATTTTCGCACTCGCGTAAATTAACAAATAAGCGACGTGAGAATTTGCATGTGTGTGTGTGTGTGTGCACACATATGTGCACAGTCATGCATGTATGCATGTGTGTGTGAGTGTGTGTGTGCGTGGCAAATGTCCGCCACTAGCGTTCAAAGTTTACCTTTGGTTTTTGGTGCAAATTTGATTTGGTTTTGCGCCTCTGAGGAAACTTTAACTTGCATTTAGCTGCCTGCCGACCTGCCTAACAGCCTGACAGCCGGATTTTGGCTATATGTCTGTGCGTGTATATGTATATAGAGCTGCCTGCCTGCCTGCCTGCCTGTCTGCGTACATATGTATGTAGTTAATTTGCGCTACAATGCACCTTTGCTGCTGCTGCTGGGCTAACAACTTGCTCTGTCGCTCGCTCCAGCTATCGCTCTCTCTCTCTCTCTCTCTCTCTCACACACACACATATTTAAGTATGTGTGTGCGCATCTTTGCCACTAAGTGGCGCAAAGAGCTCGTGTGGCACCGCTAACAGCTACTAAAAACTCAATTACCAGTCAACTCATTTTCCAGCTAACACACACACACCCACACACACACACGCACACACACACTTGCAATTAACCGCACACACGAGTGTGGCTATGCTTTTTGGCTGTAAATTGAATTCTTGCCTGACAAATCTAAAGTATTTAAGTTCCATTAGAAACGTTTAGATTTCCAAGGCACGTGGGCAGCGCTTGAAGTTGGTTAGAAAATTCAATTATTTTATTTCATTTTCAATAATAATTCTTAATGTGTGTTCGCAATGTTCTTTACTCTGACTTTAAGCTTGAGGCTTGGAGTAAAGCAAAAACATGTTGATTAAGCTGGCAGCTGGCAGCTGGCAGCTGGCAACTGGAGACTCCCATAATGTATATATATTGTTGAGCAGGGTGACGAGCTGAGTCCTAGCTGCTCTACGCAGGATTCCAGGTATCTGCAGTCTTAACTAGAGCATTCTTGCTTTTTATTAGAATTTTATTCGAGTAGAAATATGTGTAGCGAATATATAGAAAATAATGTAAGTTCTTATAAAAAAATATTTTCCCAGAAAAAATTAATTTTTTTGAAATTTTTCAAATAGTTAAAATTTTAAATTAAGCAAAATACTTTTTTATGCAAAGAGCCATTTAAAATTGGTAGCAACATTTTAACAATAAAAAAATATAAATTTCATTAAATTTAAAAAAGCTTTAAAATGCAAAAATAAATTGAACAAAAAATTAATTAAAAAAAAATAAATATATTTTTGACATATTTCATCATATTTTATCAACAAAAAAAATATATAAATTTCATTAAATTTAAAAAGCTTTAAAAATGCAAAAATAAATTGAACAAAAAATTAATTAAAAAAAAATAAATATATTTTTGACATATTTCATCATATTTTATCAACAAAAAAAAAAATATAAATTTCATTAAATTTAAAAAGCTATAAAAATGCAAAAATAAATTGAACAAAAAATTAATTTAAAAAAATAAATATATTTTATTTATAAATATTATTTGGAATAATAATCACACATCATATATTGTATATCAAGCAAATATTATTAAAATAAATATAAAAAAAAATTTTTAATTCTTTAAAACATTTTTTTAATATTTATGTATAATCATTTAATATGGATTTTTCATATTTAATAGAGGTTTAAAATCATGCAAAACCCAAATTTTCATAAATTTCGCAAACGAATTTAATTTATTAATTAAACAAGGGAAGGAGAGAGCGAAAGAGAAATAGAAAATCGTTGCTAAATTATGAATGCAATGCACTTCGTATGCTGGCCAAAAACTTTGCAGTCCGCACGTATTATGCATTGCAGCTACAGGCGAGTGGGAGAGAGAGTGAAAGAGAGAGAATGCTTGCATGTAGATGAGAGTGCAAGAGGCAGCTTAGCAGGTGAGGTAAAAGCAAATAGCAGCTGACACAATGTACGTTTCACCTTTTACCGTGTGTTGCCGCTAACTAATTGCGTATTAGCGCAGACGCCCAATTCTAGCCAGCCACGCCCACCCGGCCAGTTAGGGGTAGTTGGAGGCGCTGGGAGGTATTTAAAATATTTTAGCTAAAGTTGTGCTAAAGTAATATGTGCCAGAGGCTGAATTGCAATTGCTAAAAAGCTGAACCACACGCGGAGGGAGTGTGTGTGGATGTGTGTCCGCCCCCTTCATCCTTTTGGTAAGTTGCTGCTGGCATATTTTGGGCAACGTTTCGTGCGCACATTAATTTATGCAAATAGTTGAAAAATATTAATGGCTGGCAGCTGCCAGAGCTCAGAACCAGATGTTTGCTTGGGGGCCTGGCTGCCTTGAAGCAAAGCTGTTTGCTGCAAACTTAAAACACTAAATTGAACCAGAGCAGCAGAGGCAGCAGCAACCAGTTGCCGCCCCCGCTGACCTGGCTCATTTTGCGACATTTGAATTAAATATTTATATCTTTGGCAAAAAGTTGAACAATTTCCGTTATATTATGGCGCCTAAAAGCCAATAAGCCAAAATATAACCAAATGCGCAGCAAACTAAATGCCATGCACACACACACACACGCACATGCATACGCACACACAGTGGCTACAAAATGGCGCGCACAAGAAATAAACTTATGGCACACTTCCGCCAATAGTCGAAAACATTTTATTTCATTTCATTCCATTTGAATTCGCTTTACATTGGCCTTCTCGCTCGCACTTAGGCCACTCTAGCCCTGCCTCTCTCTCTCTCTTCCCCTTTTTGGAATGGCTCAAAGCATTTTCGTCGAGTATGAAAATTAAAATGAAACACATAACGGATATGCTACAGAAATCGCCCTACTGCCCTTAACTTTTCAGTTTGCATAAAAGCGAAATATGCCAGGGCATGCTCAACTGTAGTATACCCGTTCATGGTACAAAAGTTGCTTATATTTAATCAAATTCAAGCTATAGAAGCTATAGACCTCAAATCTTCAATTGTCAAGGCTATAGCTTCAAGGGTAGTCACAGTGCCAAGCCAATATACCCGCCTCCCACATCCTGAACGAGCATAAAAATACAAATAATTTTATATATATAAAAACTTTTGGCATTTTGCTTTTGCCTTTTTGTATTTTGTAGCCAAGCATGGAGTAAATCAAGTAAAAAATGTTTTTGTTGCGGGGTTTGCGGAAAATGGGAATTTCCGTCGTCGCAGGGCAGGCGAACGTTTTCCATAAAGCAAACAAAAAATAGAAAAAAAACCAAATACAAAATAAAAACAGTTCAGTTTAACGATGAATGGTCAATAACAAGGCCAACACTAATAGCTTCATTAGCCAAAAATAGCAGATACACACACATACGACCTTAGCGCCATTCAAGCATGGTTAGTTGTGTGTCTTAAATACCCAGTAATTAGACAAAAGTGGCTGTGCAGCGTATTGCGAATATGATTTGTATATAATTGATTTATTTTTATACTGAAAACTTTATTTTTAGAAGTTTAACCAATATATGTAATCTACAGAGTATCTGTGCGTCTATACATTTTTTTAAAATTATTTTTACACTCAATACATTTATCTTTTTTAATGCCTGTCTGCAGAGTATCTTGTCATCGAGTTAATTAGTTTCATGATTTAAAATTCTTTCACTTCATACATTTTTATCAAAAAATTTTTAATTAATTTATACATTTTTTTTATTCTTAAGTATCTACTCATTGGGCTATTTTACAGAGTATGCTTCTGTCGAGTAAGTTATTTTCTCTTGATTTCAGTTTAATTAATATTATTTTTATACTCAATTTTTTTTAAACTTTTTATATTAAAACTGTATTATACAACTTTCCAAGTTTTGTCGTCATTTACAGAGTATCTAGCCGTTGAGCAACTCCCTTTTCGCACTGTTTACATGCAAATTTTTCTGCATCCTGTTTGCCCATCAACACAAATCTAAAATCGAACAGTTCAGTTCGTTAGTAAATTTTCCCATCTATGCGAACGCATTCCATATTCCAATTTTTTCCCCCTTTTTTGGCAGTTATTTTCGCACTCAATGTCAATATGGCTTAAATATGCATATGGAATGCCACTGATTTGTTGAATTAGCTGTTGCATGCTGCCAACAAGAAAAACCCACAAATAAGTCACTAATCCGAAATTGTAAACGCGTCGAGCAATATGAAATTGTGTTTCAGAAATCGGTGAAAATTCCATGTAATTTACATTTGAGTACTATTTGCATTGATGAGTGCTCAAATGAAACTGCAATCGAGTATCGATAATTCTGCAATCGACGCTTCCAATTTGCCACTCGGCCGAATGCATTTGCCAACACTTGCAAAAGCCAATTGCAATTCGAGTGTGCGGATGCTGGAAAAACATAATTTTCACTTGATATTGTAGAAGTTCTCTCTCTAAACACACACAGATATATGTATATATGTATATATATATATATATATATATATATATATATATATATATATATATATATATATATATATATATATAAGCAAGCAAATATGTTTTTAGGGTATTTATTTTGGCTCCTTTACTGAGAAGCTTTCATATCCATGCATTAGAAAATAACAACTATAAACTTAGTACAGTATTGATAGACTAGCGAATACCCTATAGTCATCTTCAATTAAGACTGGTCTCCTGATCAGAAATTTTAATAATAATACATTTTAATCACTATGTAAAAAATTTGATAACAAATTTGATGGGGTGTATGTATTGCTATAGGGATATATAATATATTATATATATATAATATAGTGCCGCACTACTAGTTTTTTGAAAACGATATATATTTAATATGCTATAATAAGCAAATACCCTATAATTTGAGGAATATATGTTCATAAAAACTATATATATATTTCCACAATAGTATTTGATCAATTAATTATAGATCTATTTAATATACTCTCTAAAATTTTAAATTAATTTTATATTAAAAAATCGCAATGACAACTGAAATGGATTGGTATTAAGACAACTAAAAGTAAAGTTTTTAGGGTATACATAAATGTATAAATGTAGGTTCACTTAATAAATATCAAGATTAGACATATATTGTAGATCTGTATCAAATTATAGTTGTTTCCTTTTTTCTCATGTCTCTAAACGTTCTTACAACTTATATGCAATCTTTTCATATGCCTGTCTGTAGGGTATTCAAATTACAGCAACTCCCTGTCGCATTAAGTGCTGCTGTACTCGATACTCAGCACAAAGTACTCGATACTTTGAGCGGATGAACGGCTTAAAAGCTCAATAAAGCGAATATTGTTTGAATTTGTTCAATATTTTGTTTTTGGCAGTTTTTTATTGCTATATATATATATATATATGTATATGCATTCCAATTTGCATGCACCCGAGGGGGCGTGGCATGTCGATTGCTTTCATTCCTTTGGTTTTTCGTTTCTTTTTTTGCAAATAATTTCGTGGGCCAAAATTTCAATAAAAACAAGTTGGCAACGAAAATGGAAATAGAAATAGAATCCGTTGCTTTTTTGGCAACTAGATTTAGTGCAGATATATGTATATAGATAGATATACATAGAGCCAATTACCCAAATCCCCAGCTTAAAATACGATTAAATTTAAAAGCGAATTTTATATTTGAAGTAGTTTAAGCTATGTTTTTTTAATAAAATCATGCATTTAAATTGTTGATTTTCCAATTTCGAAGAATGAAATTTCTTTCAATGACGAGCAATTAATGATTACCCGCTCTCGTTCTCTCATATGCAGCCACACTCCGTTCACTGTTTACAACAGAAATGCATCTACTTTCCCGCTCGCTCATACAACAACGAGCTCAGAAAGGAACGTCTCGAACGTCTCTTGATGGACAAAGCGATGGAACCTCAACGTCATTTGCAGTTGAGCGTTCGGGGGAGATGGTCGATTTTTAGATGTGGTCACACTAAGCGCAATTGTTTTGCTCTTACGTCTATTTATATACATATACATATGTTACATGCTCATATACATATGTATGTTGTGTGGTTAACGAAAGCAGGCTATTAGCTCTTTAGTGCTTAGTAATTAATTATATATGTATGTATTTTTTTTATATTTTTCTGTTATTAATTATGTTTTATTTATGAACTTAATTTAGTTTACTTAGCTAATGAATTACACTAAAATTTATTTGTATTCAATGCAGCTCATTAAATCCAAATAATAATGACATCCCAGCAGTTGCCTGAGCTGACAAAATTATGCTGCTTCTCTTTCTTGCACAGGCAACTGTTTACAACTTAACGAAAGCGCGACGTTCTGCAGCTAAAATCAGTGTGACCAGCGTGCACAACAGCTAGAATAGTAGTTCATTAGACTAGAAACAGCTGCAGCTTCTCGCTCTTGCTTTCCCCCTTAATTCTATTCATACATTCAGTGCTTACTTACCGTTTATAGCTAATTGTTTAGCATTTCAAACATTTCGTTAATAAATCGGGCATCTGGCTAAAATGAAATAAAAAAGAGAAATGAAATTTAAATAAGTGCAAATTGAAGTATAAAGTGTAAAGTCTGCGATTAATGAAAAGTGTAGCAAATTGGCGACAAGTAGGAAAAATTAGCTGCAATGCGAGACCCTTCTTCAATTTCAATTTAATGGCAATTACATTTTTAATTGCGACACTTTCAAAAATCAGAAAAAAATCATAAATACGCAAAAAGTGAAAAGCGCTTTGCGAAAAATGTGAGTGCGAGCCGTGGCTAATTGAAGTTCAATGGAAAATGACCAAAAGTTAATGATGACATTTCAACTGGCAAAAAACGGAAAAAAAACCAAACACAAAACGCAAAGCAGCACAAATAGGAATGGAAATGAAAGAGTATAAGAGGTAGGCGTTAATAAAATTGCGTTTGCCCCGCAGCATTTTAGCTAAAATGAAAGCGTCAAATGTATTATTTAAAATTCCAGCCGAGTAAGCGTGGAAAAAAAAAAACAGCCAATAAGTAAAAGAAAAAAATGAGGCGAGGGGACAAGAATTGAAATGCGCAAATTGTGCACGCAGCGGGTAGTAGCAAATGGCAAGGGTAAAGGGGATAGAGCGAGAGAGAAAGAGATTGATTTCATGTCAAAAAGAAAACAAGAATTAACATTTAAGCGCAGCTCGTCGAGAGCTTAATACCCTGCAGTGAACTATGCCAAGGGGCTTATATACAACTTTTTATATATGTGAATTGTTGTAGCATTATAAAATATTAAATTTAACAATATGGGGGTTTTTTTTAACAATTCAATTAAAATTTACTTATTCTTATTGCTTGTCACTTTGGTTTGCGTTACGTCTGATGTGACTATACACAATGCCCGCTACAAGTGTATATAAAAAAGAAAGAATTTTAAAAGAAGAGCATCAAAGAGCAACAAACGGTGTAAAGAAAAAACTGGCCGCCTGCTTATAGCAGTAGCGGTTGTTGTTGTTGTTAATGCTGCTGTTATAGCTGTTGTTGTTGTTGCTGCTGCTGCTGCTTTGGTCGAACATCGACAGATTTTTGGAGCTAAGAACATGGGAAACATGCCAAACAAGCAGCTGCTGCTGCTGTTGCTGCAAATGTGGGTCACCTGAATGCGTAGCTTTCAATTTTTATAACGTTAACCAAAAGACACGAAAAAAGAATCAGAATCAACAGCTTCAGTTTGTTGTCGTTGCGCATTGTTGCTTCGCTTAATTTACACTGTGCTACACGCTTGCTTTGTGCTTTAACTTGGCTGTAGATCAGCATTTTGTGCTGAAGTTTGTCGCTTCCACACAAATTTGATTGACAAGAGCGGCAGCAGCTGTGAATGCCAGTTACAGCATGCCATCTCGCTCTTGCATCATTGTATAGCTGCGCGCCTAGTAATTGCCGCACTTCAGACACTATGAAGCGCGCGCACACACACACGTACACATGAACACATGCACACACTTCTAAGCGCGTCAAAATACACTAGACAACACAACAAGTAGAAACCACTTGAGCTGCAGGCGTTGAGGCTGCGGTGCGGCGAAGCGGCGAGTCAAGTGCACAAAGCGGACTAAATAAAGTGCTATAAAAACAGAGACAAGCACACACAGACACACATTGAGAGGCAGGCAGGCAGTCACTCACACATACATGCCAATTAACTATTGATACGCTTCTTCTTCTTTTTACTAATCCATCAAGTATTTGTCTATATTTGATATTCTATGGCAGCAAAAATGAAAGTTGCCTGGCTAGAAATAAATAACAAGTAGAAGAGGAAGCAGCGGCAGCGGCAGAAGATTGGAAATACACTCATAAATCGTGTTGAAGAGTTTTTCATGCACGCCGTAGACACTAGCTCGCGGCTACCTGATCTTCAGGTGAAAAGAAGTTAATGCCAAAAAGCAAATAAAAAGTTAAAAAAAAATTAATTTTTCTGCAATATCATGCGAATGTCGCAGACGTTATTTGGCTAAAGTGAGAGCAAAAACTGATGCGCAGTCTGGAGTCGAGTGTGCTTCTGTGTGAGTGTCTGTGTGTGTTTGCGTGTGTGGTGCTAATGAAGGCAACTGCTGACAACCTACTGACACTTTGACCGATTTTTCGCATACTAAATATAGTAATTTTGTCATTATGGTTTATTATGCGCCTTTCGCCTTTGTCGACTCATTCAATTTCACACAAATACACACCGATGAAGACGGAGATATACAGCTACACCTGTGTCGCGCTCAGCACCTGTGTTAAAGAAGAAGAGAAAAAATGGTGCGTGCTCATTTCTCGTTGCATTCTTCACACCTTTAATTAGTTGCGTTCTTGTTGTTATTTTTCAATTTATGTGGCATGGAAAAAAAGCGTGTGAAATATGCAAAACTAGCCTACTTTAAAGGCTAGGAAAAAGCACAGTGAAGCCTAACTAACACGCACATATGGTTTTGAACTTTGATGCATTAAATTAGAAATTATAAATGCTATTTATTACATAAAATATTTATTAATTATGAATATTAATAATTATTTTTTTCTGAATATTGTTATGAATTTCGAATTAATTTTTTTACATAAAAGTTTTTCCATCTTTATATCTATTTTTATCTTTAGAAACAATCTTTATTGCTTTTATTTTCAACACATCCAGCAGAGTTTGGTAACCTTTAGTATAAGACAAATGTATGCCAAAGTTAAAAAAATCACACTTTAGATTTGCATCTAAAGCTACGTCAGTAATGTATATACCAGAACCTTAAGATATTTATTTATAGTTCAGAGAGATTTAAAGACTTTAAAAGAGGTTTTTATATGGTAAATGTAAAGTTATTTTAGCAGTTTTTCTATCTCTAATACCTAATGGTTTATATAAGTATATGACTGACTGGACTATACCCTTACCTGGCTAAAAAGGTTTCAGATTTTAATGAAGAGCTGCGGTAAACTGTATATCTCTGTTAAAAACATCTAGAACTATCAAAAATATGAAGCTTACAACTAATATATCTAAAGACAAGAATTAGTTTATCTATATCTGATCTGAAAAGTAGTTTCTATATATATATATTTTATCGACAAGTTCTACTGGCTGTTGATTGAAACCTATCAATGGATAGAATTTTTTTCTGACCCACTTAACGGTTGCGAGTTAATGCTATGTTCTAATTCCTATTGTCAAAAATTTAACATGGAACTGGTTTCTCGACATTTAGTTTTTTTTCTCGAACTGATTTTCAGCTTTTATTTTCTATTTATTTATTTTATTTTTTTTTTTTTTGGAATTTGGTTCTGGTGCTAAGCATATGCTAATGGCTGTTGCTCTTTGGTATTGCGGTCAAAGTTATTAACTAAAGTGGCATTTGGTTAGCTCGAGCAGAACTGTAAATAAGCCAATGAGCATGTGAATGAGTGCGAGTGTGTGTGTGTGTATTGAGGGAATGAAAGAATGAATGATTGCTGCAGCTTGATTTTTCAGCTTGGGCTGCATAACGCAATTGTGGGGAATTTTTTTTTTCCGTTTTGACCAAAAACTTGGCCCAATTTGTTGTTCATTAGGCGTAAAACTTAATGCACAACAATCATGACCGCATAGACGAAGCCGAAGAAGTAGAAGAAGCAGCAGCAATACACGCATATTACTCATGCGTATAATTGAGCCATCATTCGAGCGACCTTTGGTATTTAAGGTTTTATGCTTCTTCTTTTGTTTGGTGGGCGGGGCCAGGTCCGCTGTCATAAATAGAGCATTAATTGGAGGTCATGTGCAATGGCGGCCAAATGCGGCGTATACTTAATTTTGTGCCGCAACAAAAACAACAACAGAAAACAACAACAAAACATTTCACAAAAGTTGCACGCCCATAAATAAGTTACAAGATTTTTACATTTAGATGTTATACGAGTATACTCTTTCTGTTTACGAGCCAAAGTTTACAATGCTCTGTGTGTGTGTGGAGTGCTGGGGCATATAGGTTTGTGTTGGGCACAAATATTAGCTATTTAAGGACTAGAAAAGGTAAATTCTTAGTATTTGTGCTTAAGATAGAGATGACATTCGCTTAAGATATAGTCCAAAAGGAAAGAAAATACTATTTGATGGCTTACTTAATATAGCCAGAAATCAGTCTTTGGCATTTGAATGGACTTGTATGACTCTAGGAGCTCTTAAGATCACATCAAACTGAAAATTCACTCTAACTAACTACAGGTTATTCTCTATATACATAACTTTGTATTCAAGTTTGACAGGAAGATTGACAAGCGTGGCAAAGTTTGATTAACAGTTCTATAGGCACATAGACATAAACTTTTAGAACTTTTAGAAATTTCTCTTAGCATCGAGCCTAAAGAAACACAGTTTGGTAGGTTTATAACCGCTTCGTCTATCTTTTTTTATAGCAAAGATATAATTTTACAGTTACACTTTGGCAAGATGGCTTATATATTATATATATTTCCCTGACATCTACATCTAATTCAAAACAAGTTACCTCCACTGATATTAAGTATTAATGAACTTTCAACAGAGCATTGCTTAGTTGCTTATACCCGCCTGAAAGGTTCAGACACATTTCTTTTTTTCTTCCTGTGTTTGGCTTTTACTAATTTTAGCGCTCGCATAGAAAATGTGTGTGCGTTTGTTGCCCAAGACTTTTGCTGCTGCTGCTGCTGCATACTTTGCAGCGCACACTTTGTGGCTTTCAGGCCACGCCCCGCTTCGCCCCTCATTCGCTCCTCCATTTTTAGCTGCAATAAATCATAATTTGCTACTTTTTCTAATGGATTATGGACAGCACTCGAGCATTTAGCTTGGCATATTGTTGCCGCCGGACTTGGTACGAAGGAAGGAAAAGCGCACTCGAGCGCCGATTGAGCCATGAATTTCATGATGTGGCTGAAAAAGTGGAAGAAGCCGAGGCAGCTCTTTATGATGAGAATGATCCGAATGATGATGATGATGATGATGCCATGCTGAAAACATTTTTTGAATATGTTTTAACTGCACTTGGTTTTTTTGTGGCAGCTACAAAATTAATCACGTGGCATTTATGTTATCTCTGACTCGCAGTCGTTGAACAACAACAGAAAAAGCTTAATTAATGCTGTTAAAAAATTATTATTACAGCTTATTAAACGAGTATCTTATAACTATATATACTTATATATTTAATAACAGCAACAGCAGCCACAGGAGCAGCAACTACAGCAATTACAATTACAATGATTAATTGTATTTAGCTGTTTGAAATTTCAATTTGTTTATTGTGCTGCTGAGCCCTTTGATGGATTGTGAAAGTGATTGCATAAAACTGTCATAAAGAAGCGTCAACAAAATTGTAAAAACTGCACAAATTGTGGCTATTTGTGGAGATATATATTTTATATATGCAACATAGGAAGCGCCCCGACTAGAAGATGCCCTGAAAAGCGCGGCAAGCTACTATATTATGCAGCGCTATAATTATATACATATATATTATATGTATAGGGAGTACCTGACTAGAAGATACCCAGAACAGCGCGATCTGTTCATGATATTAGACGGAAGTGACTGACTGGAGATACCCTTACTCTACGTAATTGCTTTTGTGCCCGTTGCGCATATAGTAGATATGATGGACGTACGTGAATAGAACTCAGTGGCAGCTCTTTAAACTGATCAAAAATTAAAGGTTTTCCTCACGCTTCCTCTTCTTACACACAGTTTAACAAAAACAATATGCCCTTCGAGGGGTATTGTATACCTAAATGATATATAAATGAAATATGTAACATCAGATTGTTATTATTATTGTATTCATAATTTTATTTTCAATGAAACTCGCTCTTTTATGTGCACGTGCCATAAAATAATAATAAATATTGCTGCAGCCGCAATACAATTGCTATAAATTAAAAATTAAAAATCAATTGTAGCGAATGAAATTAAATCAGCTACACAACAAAAAAGAAACAGAAAACAAACAACTCATGAGCTGCGCTTAAAGCGACTTAATAACATAATTTAGTGTGGAATAATTGTTGTTGTTATCGTTGTTGTCAAATATTGAAGGTCGCATGTTAGGTTGAAGTTGAGCAAAAGGTTACAGGAGATGCAGCAGCTGTCTGTGTGTGGCACATGTGTTGGCCCCTTTAGTTGAGCATAAACTCCCCAATAACCTATTACTGATTGTTTTTGTTAGCGGTCGAACAGCAGCAACTGTGACAGGCAAGTGGCAAATGTGTCAAGAGTTCAAAGTCATGCGCCCACAATAAAAGCGTCGAACCAAATTGGTTCAAGGGGTACGAATAAGGGTTAAGCCGTCGTGTGTCTGACAGCCAAAAGGAACAGCATAATGTTAGCACAGATGCGCATGAATTATTTTGTTTTAGCTATAAATAGAAAGATATATATATATATTTAGACTCGACCGTTAGCTTTAGGTCTAGAATAGTCTGCGCGAATGCAATAAAATTAAAAATTCCAGCATGCAACAAGAAGCAGCAGCGGCAAGTAGGCGAAAATAAACAAAGAAAAAAATCTTTATTAATAAATGTGCTATGAACAAAGTAAAATATTTCACTCCCATGATTTCACAACTTAATTTTTTTTATTTTTGCTTTAGTTGCTTTTGGCTTTGGCTTTGGCTTGGCTGGCAAACTATTTGAGCGTTTCGCGTCGACTAAAAAGTTCCCATGACATGTGGCACGTTGACTGCTTGCTCTCGAGTGTGTGTCTGTGTGAGTGTGTGAGTGTGTGCGTGTGTGTTTGTCATGTTTGCCAGCCAAGTTGGCCACAAGTCAACGTCAGCCAAAAGCAGCACCAGAAGCAGCAGCAGCTATTGCTTTAGCTTTGGCTCTGTTTGGCGTCTTCTCGGCTTGGCGCCCGGGCACATCAAAAACTTAGATGCTTTCAAATTAACCTGTGTGTGTCTGTGTGTGCGCGCGCCCAAAAAGTGTGCAACCAAACGTACTTTCATTGCTGCCACTGACGTGCAACACGTCAACATTTTGTGCTGCAATCTGCATCACCAACAGCAGCAGCAGCAGCTTCTTGCCTTTTTTTTATTATGGCCAACTAGAATTTTGATGAAAACTATGCAAAAGTGCGGCAATTTGATACTCGCTCAGGAGCAGACAAAGAGAGTTAATTGCTTGAGTTTAGATTGGGCATATATATGCTCTTTTGATGGAATGTAAATATATTTTATGTGGCAAATAGGAATTAAACTATATAACAAAGCAACGTCTTTCATGGATTAATGCTGACCTACTCTAGATATAGCGCTATACATGATATGATCTCATATGAAAACATTAATTGAACTGTGTCTTGTTTGTGAACGCGTATTATGTAGTCGACTATGCCCCACCGCAACCTATTTATTTGTTCACATTTGAAAAAGTTTGAAATTTATTAAAACTAAATTCTTTTTGCGCTGCGTGTGAAATATATCTCTCAAGATTTGAAATGAAATGCACTCGAAATATGATTTTAAGAAACTTAACTTTGTGCCGGAATGAACTTTTAGTATGGAAATGTTTTGTATTTGATATATAAGAGACGTTCTATAAGAGTCTTTAGGTCAGAATCATATTATATGAAATGTTGGCTGTATTCATTGACATTGAAATGTTTCTTGCTTTTGACTTAGGCCAAGTGATATTTTGGTGTTTTTTGTATTTTAATCTGAATCTCTTGATTTGGTTTATTGGTTTTTTTTTAAGTCAATTGGAGTATATATTTTTTATATAAAAATAATCGTATAATAATTTATAATAAATACAAACTATTTTTGAGTATCTTTAACAATATCTGACTAAATGTCCTAAGTTTTCAGCTGACTTTTAAATTGCGAACACTTTTTTGTAATATTAAATTTATAGGATAGGTTTTATAGGTAAAGTTTTATAGCATTATATTTATATCATATTTTCTACAAGGAAATACTTGAAGTTAAATT
Organism: Drosophila eohydei; assembly: GCA_035045825.1. Taxonomy (NCBI): domain Eukaryota; kingdom Metazoa; phylum Arthropoda; class Insecta; order Diptera; family Drosophilidae; genus Drosophila; species Drosophila eohydei. The sequence goes on along the minus strand of JAWNOT010000072.1, from coordinate 3,125,164 downwards.
GAAATTCCAAACTATTTCTTGAGTACTTTGAGGGCCTTATCTTAAGTAACAAATGAAGCTGCAATAAATTGTCTACACAATATCTATTAGTCCCCCATTAGTTGCTGGCCTTTGCTCTCTGTGTTTAGACAGAAGTTTAACTAGCTTGACTTAGCTGATTCTTGTTGAATTTCTTTAGAAATCATTCTGATTTGTATTTCATTATCGAAGATCGGCAAATCTCTGCTTAGACGATGAGCTAAGACTCCTCAGGCATTGTTCGTTGCATAAGCAGCTAGTTAAACTGGCACATAACAAAACTTATGGCAAATGTGCACGCCATGCTATTAAAAGCTGCTGCATTTTAATTAATCAAGTTAACAAACAGCGGCAGCAGCAAATGCAACAGCAGCAGCATCAGCAGCATCAGCAGCGGCAACTGGCTGCCACGTTCATCTGTCAACAACAATGTGCGCCACAAATTAATTACATGGCACTCAGCGAACGGCGGGTGGTAAACCCAAAAAGCCAACATCCAAAACCATAAAATCCAACAACAACACAGCCACCCACACAGCCATAAAAATATGTATATATATATATAAATATATATATGCATATACATATATAATTTGGGTTGTCAGTGCATCATCATTGTTCAATGCGAAGCTGGAAGTTTTTTGTTTGCATATGCGAAGCGTGCGATTGCTAAATTAGATTTTGCCTAATTATGGCATTGGAAATGCAATATAAGATGCAGATGAAGAAAACAGCTAAGGCGACAGCCAGAAACAGCCAAAAAGACAGCCAGAAACAGCCAAAAGCTGGCGTAGTAAAACTTTATCAAGCAAATAAACGAAATAAATAAAACAACTTCTCTAATGGGGAGTGCTCGACTGAAAGATATCCTCAACTTTATGACAAATTGCTTTTGTTAATACTCAAACTCAGGCAGTGCTTGACTAGCAGATACTCTGGAATATGCTTCTAGACTTAATTGCATATACCTAGCCAAACTTACATACATAAAGTAGGCAGTGTTTGACTGCGAGATTATCTGGTATAAACTTCTAGACTCTTGCTCTATATACGTGCATGTGCTTGTACTACCTATAGCTCCTTACTTTGCCAAATTGTCTGTTTCAATTAGGCCTCTAGATGTATAATTTTAATGAAAATTTCAGAGCAAATATATGACAAGCAAAGATTTTAATATACGAAAGTTCAAGACTCTAGAACTCTACATGTACTTATTGATAACAGTTGAGATATTGGAAAAAAGAATTCAAATTGTGTTGCGTACGCTGTACAAGAATATTTATTCCAAATGCTAAGTCATTAGCTGTTGTAGTTCTCGAGATAGAAACGAACACACAGACTGAGAAAAAGGTGAACAAGGCTGGATTTCAGACTCAGCTTAAGTAAGAACTCTATGTGCCTATTACATACACTTGCATAAAATTATTATACAGGGTATAATAAGAAACAACAAACAGAACTTCAGCCAAGACGTGGCAACGCGGCAAGTTAAAAGTTGCTGCAACTTCGAGCGGCAGAGACTTCTACTTCTTCTGCAGAGCTTTTGGTTTGGGCGCCAGCTGCACTTAATAATAATTAAATAATTTTCGCCAATTATATACGCTGAGACGCTCTCTATACACACACATACAAGCAGCAGAGCTATCTAAATGGGGCTCAATCTCTGCAGCTGTGTGTGTGTGTGTGCTAATAAATAGAATTGCGTTTAATTAACAAAACGAAAATTGTTGCCTGCCGTTGAAGTTGTTGCAAAAACTTGCTCCATTTGCCTGCTGCCCAAGAGACAAAGACAACGACGACGGCGATGGCAACTGCAACTGCAGCAACAACATCTTCTTCTTGCTGTTTAACTTGGCTCGAAATAATGGAAGTTGGCAACACAAAGAGAAGACAAGAATGAAAAGAAAGACATGAAAAAAAAAGCTGAAAATACTGCACAAAACGTTCATATTAAGAGTCTAGGCCTATATATCCATTCAGACTGTCATCTTTGATTAGCAGCCGCTCGAATATTCGTGCCAAATGCAATCTATATTCATTTTGCATTCTTGTTCTCATTTTCATTTTCATTTTTGATTACAAATTATATGCACTCAAATATCTGATTTCCGAACAAAGGCCTAAGTGGAATATGGTCTAGAGCCAAAGCAAATTGTGTAGATAGAATTTTTTCTTCTATCTATGTCCAAATGTGTTTCCTAAAATTTGTTGTATTTTTTGATGCTCGACTCTAAATGTGTAAAGCTGATAGCTGCAGAGACACAGATGGAACTTTTAGGAGAATATGTTAGCTTTAGAAAATATGCGAATTTCGTTTCTTATCGATTTCTTGTGGCAGACTTTAATACTTTAAACTATCGTTTCTATGTTAAAACTGATTTAGGATGCATATTGATCAATGTTGACCAAGCTCTATATAGGCAAGTTTATGGAGATGTTCATATATAGACCGATTATATTCAATATAGTACGATAAAGTATATTTTACTATAAGATATAGTAGAATAGTAAGATATAGTAAGTATAAGCCTTCTGTCATGAGTCTAATATTAGTTCTATATAGGCTAGTTCATAGAGTTTTTCGTATATAGTATGATATAGACTATTTAAGTATGATATATTTCGTTAGGCAAGTTCCTAAAGCTAGAAAATATATATGAAAGTTCAATTTCACATAGATGAATGTTATGAGATTGTTGTCTTAAAATCGATATGCCAAAGTACTTCCATATTGATAAAAGATAAATCGATTAATCGATTTCTCTGTATCAATAAGCAAATACAATTAGAAAAGTTATTGGTTAAGGATCTCTTAGATAGAGTTGAAGAGAAGTTCTTATTAGAATCAATATATAAAACTTTAAATATCATAAAATACATCCACATTCATATCGATGATTTTATTGATTTATAGGTTTCAAAGTTTTCGCTTGGAAATAAACTAACTAACCAAAATTGTTGGCCTGAAATAAGTTTCTCTAAAGTTCAGAAGTTCAAAGTAAGTTGCTTCTTCTCTAAGAGCTCGCAGAGCTGTTTTAAATAGCTATATCTATAGATTAGATAACTCAAATCTCAAAGTATCTCCTACTCGTGCTCATCTCATCCTAAACAATTGAACAATTGCGCTCTTCACATATTTAACTGCGACTTGTTTGCTGCTGCTGCAGTTATTATGACACAGTCTGTATTTAGCTACTTATAACTGGTTCACATGGAATTCGAAGCATCCATACAGTATTTCATAATGCTTAACTATATCTATATATATCTATATATATATATATATATATATATATCTATATATATATATATATATATATATATATATATATATATATATATAAGCCATTGTATTAACTGATTTGCGTATTAGATAGAAAGTCTAAAAAGTTTGCAGCAATTGTAGCTTTTGACCTATGAGGCGACTGGTTATTATGTCATGCAGGCGGCAAACAGCTGAGCCTCTTTGGTCAGCTGGCATTTTGGCTAAATGCAAGTTGTTGCCAAGCCTAAGCCACGTTTTGGCCATCAGCACAGCACAGCACAGCACACACACACACAGACAGCTTGAGGTGAAATAAAGATACTCGTGCGAGTGCTCAAATTACAGATGAGCCCGCTATCTAGCGGTTGCGCGCAGTTGGAGTTGGAGTTGATTAATGTGCAGCAAATTGACTGACTGTCTGGCAATTATTAACTGCAGCAGCCATAACATTTAGCTGCAAAAAGGAAGTGGGTTGGAAAGTCGTATACAGAACGCATCTATAATATCACAGCAGCAGCAGTGGCAGTGGCACTGGCAGCAGCAGCGGCAGTTGTGCTGTGGCAATTTCTTATTTGTTGAGCTGTGGCTAAACTATGAGCACGTCGTTGCCTTATTTATTTAACCGCAACAACAACCGCAATAAGAACAACGGCAACAATAGCTGCAGCAACAGTAGCAACAGTGGCAACTGCAACTGCACAAATCTCGGTGGCAAAATGTAAAATGCTATTTAGAAAGTAACTCAAACGTCAGTGGATATATATTTTGCCCAGGCATTCTCGCTGTCAGCTTAAGTTTTGTTACCCAAGAAGAACGTATATATATAAATAAAACCAGACAGAGGATTTGCCTTGTGTTAATGCTTGCATAAATATTGTTTGCCCATTGTTATTTCTGTCTTTTTATAATAACATCTACTTTTTTTCTATTTTGGTTATATTATGGGAAAAGCCAAGCTTTAGGTTTTTAGTGTTTTGGCTGGGATTTTTGGGCATTGGTTTGGTTAGAGAGTTTGGCTGAATGTTCTGAGCAGGTTCATTAAAAATCACACTAAAGCTGTTTTAGGAAAACTCTGCAACCTCCCTCTTTCTCTCTCTCTCGCTCTTTCGTTCTAGCTACTCTACAGTTCTTGGCTTTGCTTAACTGTTTGGTTATGTTTGACTCTGTAAACTTCTTGACCAAATGTAGCTGAGGCATTTTTAACTTGTTTTCCAGTTACACACATCCGTATGTGTGTGTGTGTGTGTGTCTGCGTGTTACTCGTTTCTGCTTGTTGGGCTGCTGCACTTGTTTTTATGCTCGCTCATGGAATAAGAAAAGAGTATATTGGTTTTCGTGAGCGGCATGTGAAAAGTTGCAGAGTAAGAAATTTTATAATTTAAAAAGTATTACTACTATTTTTATGAACAGTGCTTCATACAGTCTGGTTACTCTCAGCGCACAGCTGACAGCATTTTATAGCATTGTAGCTTGAGATTTTATTATTTGATATATACGTAGATTAGCTTAGCTTTGCTTGGGATTGTCAGGCTTACGTAGCTGAGTCCATTGTGAGCGTGGTAAATCAAGAAAATATATATATCTAGTGACGGAGTTTCACAGCAGATTGAGCTCAGCTAAACTATATATTTTCAAAAAAAAAAAACATAAATCGAACTGTTTTTGTTTACAATGAACGAGCATTTGGCAGTTGGCAACACTCAACGCGCAACATTCTTACTTGTTTATGTGTTGCTGTTGTTGCTTTGCTCCTTTTCTTTAATTAAAGACAAGTTTTCATTTCATTCTTTTCACCTGTGTGCCTTTAACTATTTCAGCCACAATAAACTTACATTGTTGCCCAAAAAAAAGAGTAGAAGCAGAAAAAAGTGTGTTGATTGCAGCTGGCAAATGGCAGCAACAGTTGCTGCTTGCCTGAAAATAAATATGCTATCAGCAGCAGAAACAAATATGAAATATGCGCATAATATACAGCAATACAGAAAGGATAACACACCTACACACACCTACACACACCTGCACACACCTACACATAATTGAAGGCTTGTAAATATTTGTGTAGTAATCCGCTTTGTCGACACTCGTTGGAGTGGCTTGAACTGCATTTGCGCCGGACTTTTGGTTACGAGGATTTTTTGGGTTTCGGTCTCAACTTCGCTTTTGGCCGTTGTCTAGCTGCCTGTTTGGCTGTCGCTTTGGCTTGTTTAAAGCAAAGTTAATCCTGGCTGAATGCGAGGCTTACCTGTTGACGCGATGTGAAGCAATAGCAGCCGTGGCAGCAGCAGTAGTGGCAGTGGCAGCCGTTGTTGCAGCAACGTGTTAGAGCGGAAATGCATAAAACAATCAAAATGCGAGCAAATCCATAAACAATTTGATTGAAAATAATTCGCGAAATTTATTTGTGATAAATATTTTTTTCTTTTCTAAATTTTTATTTATTTTTAATTAACTGTATATATTTTTTACTATTTATTTGATTGCCTCGTTTTCAATTAGTGTTAAAATTATTTATTTATTTATGTTTTTTAATTTTTAAAAAATGTTTTCACGCACTTTTTGCTTGCTTTGGGCATCCTTGTTTTTACGTATTGTTTTCGTTATGAAAATATTTCTAGTTGGCTTTATTATTTTCTTGATTCATTTGTTTTTGATTGAAAATCGAAGTTCCGTTACAACGTACCAAACGCTTGCAGCGCACAAAGCGTACTGACTGTCGTCTTGGCGCTTCCAAAAGACTTTTAAGCATGCTGAACGCAAGAAAGTCCAAGTCCAAGAAGTTCCAAGCCAACTAAGAAAGAAAAGTTGGAAGCTCCCAAGTCGAAAGAGACGCCAACAAACAAATATACGAAGACACGACCACATAAATGGTCAAGATGATCATCATTAGCGCAGATGATCATTATGGCCATGATAATGATGATGATCGACACGAAGCGATGCGACGCGACGCTGTAACCGGCAGACCATCAAGAGCGTAACGAACAGACCGGGAGAGAGACAGCGAGAGCGAGAGAGAGAGTTGTACGTAAGAGCATTTCAGCCGGCTGCGCATGCGCACGAGCCGCTCGAAACGCGCTCTTAAGCTAAGAGCGTTGGCCATGGAAGAAACTGTTTTGGTAACTTCTTTGCCGATCAAGCATATGAACTGCTGTGTGGTAGAGAGCTAGAAAAATGAAGAGGTTCTAGTTGAGCTGATGCAGTTTGATTACTCTTTTAGAAATTAAATGATAATAAATAATAAAAATATATCATATATAAATGATAAATAATAATTAAAAAATTCTTTTATATATTTAGAATCTTTATAGCTAAATTTACATGGGCTTGCTGAAGCAAACCAAATGGCAAACGCTTCTATAGAAATTTGATTTGATATTATATTAAATCTATCTATATAAATTGAATAGTCATTGAGACACGCTTCTGATATATAGCTGAACGCTTAAACTAATAGATACACGATTATTAATGTATGTTCTTTAAGAAGAACTTTAAGTTCTCATTTATAATAGATTGTTGTTTAATAAAAAAATTATGATATATGTTTTCTATAGACTCTAGCCTTGCGTTTGACTTTTGCTGGATTCTACAAAACACTCAAATCAAATTTAGACATATTTTAATATTTATCAATATAGAACCTGCTCTTGGCAGCTAATTTAGTGATACGAAAGTATGGCAATGCTTTGAACTATAACATCAAAGCTTGATCTATAAACATAGCTTATTAAAGTTAAACATTTGCAAACATTGTATGAACATCTGTCTAGAAGTATCTACATCTTACTTAATCACATTGCCCTGAATGCCTAAGCAGTATGCAAAAGAATTGCCCAATTGCAATTGTCAATGTTGACTAATGATGTTCGATGCCATAGAATAAAACTTCGCAGCTAATGAACTAAACTTGAGGTCTGCTTGAAAGCGGCAGAAACAACAAATTAATTAGCCGCTCGTGTGTGTTGCAATGCAACGAACTTTGACATAAAGCTGAAGTGAGCAGAGAACAAAAAAAAGAAAAACAGAATAAAATAATAAAAAAAAGTAAAGCTTAAATATCAACTGCATTGAGCAATTGACAACTGGTAACTGGCTGGCTGGCTGGCTGCCTGGCGTAACTGACCAATTGAGAAATGAAAGCAGATGCTGAGGCTGAACATAATTGGGCCCGGGAGAAATCTAGAACCCGTCGGAGCAGCAGCAGCAGCCAGGCACTTTCTTTGCCATTTTCAATTTAATGCATAGTTACAGGAGGAAAACACTTGCCAATGCACAAGCAACGACACACACGGACATTGTCGTTGAGCTGATAGATACATGTGTGCGCTTGAGTGTGTCTTATAGATACATTTCATTTCATTGCATTGCAAATGCTGCTGCCACAGTCACTGCCACTGCCACTGCCACTGCCATTGCTTGTTGTGCTGTCTGTTCTGTTGTATTTGTATTGCAAGCGACAATCGAGCCCAAGCCCATGCTGCCGGCACGTTCCTAGCTAGCTGCCTCGGTTGCCTGGCTGACATGCAGATACAGATACAAAATGTATCTGTGAGATACATTTAGAAAATACTACATGGCTTTGCTAAATTACTGCCAACTTAAGCGCATCTGCGGTAAATTCAATTAAACAATTTAGCATTGCTGTTGATTTTGTTGTCTCTAGTCTCTCGACTTGTCTCTTCGCCAGCCACGCCCTCTTTGCCGCCCTCTTCGTCTGAGCAATTGATGAAAATAAGCAACATTTAGCAGATTGCTGCAACTTTTAGCCACATTAGACAAGGGCTGCCTGCCACTCTGCCTGCCTCACTCTTCCAATCTCAGCCCCTGTTGCTCTCCCTCTCTGTGTATATTTTGCATTGGCATTTGCTAAACACGAAGTGTTATGCAAATATTTGCGTATCACATATTTTTTTGCTGCAGCTTTTGCTGTCTTTGACTTTGTTTTAATTTGCTCAGCGCGTAGATTTGAAACTTGAGTTTTGAAATTTTACACATCATTTAGAGATATTGAGCATTGAGAACTTTTCGATAGCATAAATGCATAGAAAGTGGGTAAACAGTTTGTAAACTTTATTTTAACATGCAGAAGGTTCCATGACGTAGATATATTTTTGATTGGAACTAAAAGCCATGTCGTTATGTCTGCCTGTTTATCGTAACCTGTAGAGAGAAAGATAGGCAGAGAGAGGGCCGTGAATATGAATACAACATTTTTTTCAAATCATCGATCATTTTTAAAATTTGCATGAAATCGATTAAAATCGATAATCAATTCTTCTTTAGTATTATTATAGGTTTTATAAGATTCACTTAAAGTATATATATACAAATATATAAAACCTATAATACTGAAAAAAAAATTGGTTATCGATTTTAATCGATTTCATGCAAATTGTCAAATTTCTTTATAATTTCACATAATCGAAATCATTTTAAAAGTTCAAAAGTTGCATTTGCTGCTATGTATCTATAGATATACGCTTTGTGTGTAGATACAGTTTTAGAATCTTTCAAAAAGCTGCTCGTCACGGCATCTGCCGGTCGGATACTCTCTACCAGCGCACCTTTATTTTTTTTTTTTGCAATCGCCATTGCCAGCTACTCTTAATTAAATGCTAGAATATTTAAGTGAGATTAAAAGAGATTTGCATTAGCTGCATTAGTTCTCTGGCTAATTATATATTTCTTTCTCTTTTTGCACCTAAAAGAAAAACTCTTTCTCTACTTTAGCTGATTTGGAAATTCTACATTCGAGTTTTTTATGTTCTCCACTCTAAAATATACACCTGACTGCAAGTACCTGTTCACTAATTACAAGTAATGCAAACGTGTTGCCTCCATGTGTGGCAACAGCAACAGCAGCAGATTTAGATTGTATTTACATGCAACGTCCTTGTGACCCACAGCCAAAACGTTGTTGAAGATAAAAAAAAAAAAAAACAAAAACAGACATAAAATACTTGCGAAATGCATTGCAATTTGTTGCCACCCAAACACCAAATGTAATGAATTGACAAAATTGCGAATATACGCAGCATGGATGCTCTATAAAATTTAAAGTGCTGCAGATATATATTTTTATATAGATATAAAGGTAATTCGAGTTGAGAACTTGGGCTTTAGCTCAAAAACTTGTGTCTTATAAATTTCTGTTTTATTTAATTTGCATAACTAAAAAGTCCAAATTTGTTGGCATTTAGCCAGACCTAAACAGACCTAACTAATAAAAATTAAGCTTTAGTTTAAGAAAAAGGGTTAGAAGATACTTTCAAGCAGTTAGGACCTTAAAATTAGCAAACTGCTGAAAGGTATATTTAATGCTTATAATTTTAAACTAAAGCTTAACTTTTGTCTTTTGGAGGCTGAAAACTGTTTAGTTAAGCAGAAAAGCCCAATAATAATAAACATTATTATAATATAAAAATATATATATATATATTTATAATATAATAAAAAAAATGTAAACTTCTAAATTACGAAAAAAGTTATTGAAAAAAATTATTTTAAAAAATTATATAAAGCATTTCTAAATTTATAAAATATTTTCTAAAATAAAAAGTTAAATAAAAGATATTTAAAAATATATTTAAAAAATTATAGAATAATTAACTTCTATATTATCTCTAAAAATATTTTTAAATTATAGAATAATAAGTGTCTCTAAACTGGCAAACTTTTAACTAAGAAACATCCTTAGGAATTAAAAGAATAATTTGTGGAACAATTAATTTAAAGTATTTAGCTTATCCATAAACAAGTCAAGAAAAATCTGTTAACTTGAATTTCCATTAATCATATCAGTACAGTTAGAGAATCAAACTGCTTTGCATAGGGCAAGAGCAAAAAAGACTGTGCCATTTGGCAATACTACTCAATTAATTTATCATTTATCAAGTGGTTATTGCCAAAACTACAACAGCAACAACAACAGCAGCAGCAGCAGAAACAACAACAACTTGACTGCAGCGAAAAAACAGCAGCAGTTGACAGTGGCTGGTGGCAGGCGGCAGGCGGCACAGGCAGCCATTCAAATGTCGCGTCGAGTGTCCACAACGGTCAGCGACGACAGCCAATGCCAGCAACTGTTGCTGTTGTTATTGTTGCGGCGCTTTTTGCTGCTGCTGCCACTGCTGCCGCCTGGTGTCAATTTTGTTGCCTGTTATTCACGCGCAACTTTTGTTGTCTGCTTGTAACATGGCAAAGAGCAGGGGAAGGGAGGGCTCGGGTTGGAGTAGGCGTGGCAGGCAGTATAGACAGAACCATTACGCCCATATTTCTGGCGATTTGGCAGCAATGTGTTGCTCGTTTTTGCCCATTACCTCGAGTGGATGCTGCTGCTGCCGGCTGCTGTTGGGCTCGCAAAATTTTGACATTTTCAATTGTCATTGGCTGGCGTTGCTTTTGCTGTTGTTGGTTGTTTTTGACTGTTGATTTTGTCAGTTAATTTTTCATTTTTGACATTTCCATTTGTCAATAATAACATGTTGACCTGACCGACCTGCCAGCAACAACAACAACATGTGCTTTGCCCCCAAAATATCGAAAGCTGTGCATGGATAATTGGATTTTTGGCCAAAAAGTGCAGTTGCACATAATCGATGTGCGCTCTCCCTTCCTGCCTGCCTCTCTCTCTTTTCCTGTCTCTTGTTGTATTTGGATTTTTGGTTAATGCGTGCAACGCCCGCTTGCACACTTGACCTGTTCTGTGACATTTCAATTACGCACCGTTGCAGGCACCGTTATAGCTGAGACAATGCAAAACTGCTAACGTTTGCTGACGTTGCTTCAGAGAGCTGCGCTCTATTGTGCTGCATACAAAACGGCAAAGTTCTAAGGAAACTCCAAATTGACATAAACAGCTTGGTCATCATTATCAGCAGGCAGCCATCACCCACATGCTAATGAGCAGCTCAAACAGTAGGAGTTGGAGAGAGAGAGAGAGAGAGAGGTGCGTGCACCCTAAAGGTCTTAGGCTTGGTATGCCTGACTTGTTTGACTCTCACATAAATTGTAAAGCGGCTTAAGTTAAATGCTGGTTAAACATGCAACCTGCCAGCAGCCGACAACAGCAGCAGCAGCGAGAGACAGCAGCCATCAGCAGCATGATCAATGCCTGCAGTTTAATGCTGAATGGAATTGATTTGATGCAAGAATAAGCGTTGAAGTGGAAGATGAAATGCACTTGTATTGATGCCTCACTTCAATCATAACAAGCTGTGAGATGGATGGAGAGTGGTTGGGGCAAGCAGAAGACAGAGAGAGATGTAAGTGAGAAGATAGAGTGAGTTGGAGGCAGGGACAGCGCGTAGCAGTTAACAATCTCCACCTGCGGCAAATATTAAAGCGGGCAACAGTTGCTGTTGCTATTGCTGTTATTGCTGCTGTTTGTAGTTGTTGTTGTAGGTACTGCTGCTGCTGCTCTTGTTGTTGTTTTTGTAGCTGCTACTGCTGTTGGTTGTGAATGTTGCTGCTATTTGAATTGTTGCTGCTGTTAGTGCTGCTGCTGTTGGTGAGTATATTGCTGCTATTCGCAATGATTCTGCTGGTGCTGTAGCTGCTGCTGTTGCTGCTACTCCAGCCGTTGTTGCTGGCGTTATTATTGCTGTGTCTAGGTGTTGCTATTGCTCTGCTTACTGCCGTTGCTGTTGCAGCTTTTGTTGCTGCTGCTGTTGTTGCTGTAGCACTTGCGTCGCTGTTGATACAGTAAACTACTGAGACAACGACCGCCACTTGCCATTGACAGTTGAAAAATGAAATGAAACTGCGCCTGCGCAGCGTCAAACCGTTCTAAGTGGCTGCCAATGTTGTTGTTGTGGTGCTTGTTGTTGCTGTTGCAGTTGCTGTTGTTGCCAGCACAAAGAAAGGCAGTTACAGTTAAATAAGCAAAAGTTTCCAACTGTCCCGCTTTGTGTGCCGCGATGTGACTCGATTTCTTCGGGATGCAAGCAGACAGGCAGCCAGACAACAGCAACAACATTAACAACAAGACAGAAAAAGAGATAGAACAAGAGAGAGAGAGAGCGAGACACAGCATCATAATTCCCAATGCTCTTGGCCCCATGAGACGCACGCATTTTACCGTTTCGAGACGGTCGCTCATGCAACTGTGCGTGTTTGGGCCGGGCCTTAAATATGTTCTCACATTGCTGTTGTTCTTGCAAGCAACAAGTTGTTGTTGTTGTAGTTGTTGCTGTTGTTGTTGCCGCATGCTTAACCGCAATCTGTGAGTGCAGCAGAACAGAAAGAAATATGCTAACGTATCATAAGCACAAATGCGCAACAATTGCCAAGCTGCAATTGGCGTCGTTGTTGTTGCTGCTGCTGCTGCCGCCGTTGTTGCTGTTGTTGCACACTCTCGAGAAGAGATGGCTCAACGCAAAAGTGTGTCATGTGAAGGCAAGAACATTTGGCAGCTCATGCGGCATTTAACACTTCTGATTAAACTGCGTTTTTTTCTTCTTTACTGGAGTGTAATATCTTGACGGCAGTTGGGGTATTTAAAGGTATATATAGGGTAGTATAAGCATATGATAGACTGTAGAAGTTTCTGGTTGAAGAGTGAAAGAGTTTGATTGGAACTGCATTTGATTAAGAATTTAAATGTATTTGATTTATTTCTTAACCTATTTGGATTGATTAATCAATTATAGTTGCAATCAAAACTTTATTGTTTATATATATATATATTATATATATTATATATATTAATTTATTATATATCAAATAAATTAGCACTATGCTGGCTAAGTGAAGCTAGATTTACTAAAGAGTTGCAGCTTCATGAGTCAAAAATTTAAATTTTAAAAATTTAATCTAAATATAAAAAAACAAGTATTAGCGAAATATTTAATAATCTTTTGAATTTAAGATATAAAATACATAAATAATAAATTTAAAAGATTTTTAATGTATTTAATATATATCTAAACTCATCTTTTTTTTACAATTCATACTTAAAATGAGTTTTCTATAATTAATACAATTTAAATACTTTGCCCATTCACCAGGTATAAAGCGAGTATATTGCCTTTGCATGATCACACTTTTATATCTTCCACAGTTACACAGGGGTAAAAACTTGAACATTTACTTAACTCTACTACAACGATTGTCTCTTTTCAGATATGTGACTCATAACTTAATGTAAGGGTATCAACTAACTAACTCTCTAAAGTATACGGAGCGCTGCTGGTTAGAAAACATAAATTTTTTAACCAATGTAAGTGTTTTTTCTATAGTGAACGGGTATTAAGTACTCGGTTACGATGATTGCTCTTAATGTTGTTATATTCAAAGCAACAATGTCAATTTATTTAATTTATGTAAATAGTATTTTTTTAATTATATTATTATATATATTTTTTTCTTATTATATATATATATATATATATATATATATATATATAACTATAAATATTTATGGAAATTCATTTTTGGTTTCGCTGGCATAAAAAATTGTTTAAAATGGCAATTAATGGAATGAAGAAACTAAAAAGATTTATAAATAGCAATTGTTTAATTAGAAACATAAATATATGATTATAGGTAAACTTAAAGCTAATAAATTTAGATATATGATATATATATATATATATATATATATATATAAACTCCATTTTTTTATATTTAATTAAATATATTAAAATATTGTTTTCATGTAGTTAAAAGTTAATGCTTCTCTTTCAATTCATATATCTAAATTTATTAGCTTTAAGTTTACCTATAATCATATATTTATGTTTCTAATTAAACAATTGCTATTTATAAATCTTTTTAGTTTCTTCATTCCATTAATTGCCATTTTAAACAATTTTTTATGCCAGCGAAACCAAAAATGAATTTCCATAAATATTTATAGTTAAAGCTATTTAAGCTGCGCCTCTAACTAATCATGTTTAATTATATGGAATTAAAAAAGTATTTATTTACATAGTAAATACAGGGTATTTACTGGCACGACAGCTCGCCTAACTCCTGCCCTAAAACAAATATTTTCTAAATGCCTCCGGGCGATGCAATAATTTGATTTATCGCTCCGAATTGGGCTTTGTAAAACATTTTATGCATTTAGCGCTGAAAATTTATTGGCAGCAACAACAGCAGCAGCAACATCTATGACAGACTGCAGCTATGCAATTGTCAACGTTATGCCAATAATTGCATTGATCAACAATTGAATAAACAGCAGCAGCAACAACAACGACGACAAATCTTAACAACTATTGCTGGCCAAGTTATATGCGAAACATAATGGTCAATAACCTTCTGACCAATAAATCATAATTGTTTGGCGGCATTTCGGATTTAACTATAAATTAAATATAGCAAAGAGTCAACGAGAGCTGCTTTAGGCCGTCGCAGCTCTTACAGATAATCATAGGCACAGCGCAGCTATAAACAATAACAACAACAGCAACAATAGTGACAACAGCAAAAACATGAGCAACGATAAAAACCAACAACTAAAATAATCGCTCGTAAATGCCTAGTGACAATAAAATTGATGATAAACCAAATCAACAGAACAGACAAAATAGAACCAAATAGAAAAGCACGGCGTCGTATGCCCTGCCCGCCCCTCCTCTGGCACCACTATAAACCCCTAATAACCGCTCGCTCAACTCGAACTCAAATCGAATCCAAAGCCCAAAACGAATCGAAATAATGCAAAACGAATTTGCGTTTTGCCTCGTTTCGTGTCCTCTTCTGCGTCTTCTTCAGCTTCATTCTTTTCTTGGCTGCTTGGCTGTCGTCTTTTAGGCTGTAATTCTGCCTAATACCCTGTAATGAGAGGCTTAAGCGTAGCATATTAAATATTTTTTAACAAAGGCATATTTGAGTAAATTAAAAGCAGTAGGAAACGAAAAATCTGACAAAAATTGTTAGCTATTCTATTTGAGTAGGTCTTTTGCTGGTAGAGTTGGATAACAGCTATTAGACGAA
This sequence comes from Drosophila eohydei, assembly GCA_035045825.1. NCBI lineage: Eukaryota > Metazoa > Arthropoda > Insecta > Diptera > Drosophilidae > Drosophila > Drosophila eohydei. Next base: position 3,109,938 of record JAWNOT010000072.1, on the reverse strand, counting down.
GTTAGTGCTGGAAAACTGCTAAAAGGATTGTGATTAAGCGATTGATTTCATTAGCTATCGATAGTTGACTCGGCTTCAAAGAGATTTCCTAAGCAGTTTTTGATAAACGAAATATAGTGTTGCATAACAGCTGCTGGGCTTGGCATTAATGTTGACTGAGTCTTTACAAGTTGACTGTTTATGCGAGTTATCGATATTTATCGATCAGCTGAACTCCAAGGCAGAGAGCTTTAAGTATTCAAATTTTGTCATATTTTTTATAGATTTGTGAAAGATAGAATTGAACATGGATAGATAGAATTTTTTGTAGTTTGAGGAACTATCGATATTATGAGTGTTTGAGCCTTATCAATGACATGAAGCACATTTGAATGCATGACTATATTTCTATAATCGATTTTTGTCAACTGTTATCGATATATAGTTGAATCCAGTTCATTTGTTTCCAATCGATATAGCTTAACTTAATTAGTTTTGCTCGCTCAATAATTCTGCTGCGTATGTTACACAGCCAATTAGAGGGTATTTTTGGCTCTGTCATTTCTTTTTCATTTATTAGCTGCTATTGCTTTTAGCTTAGCCAACGTCCAAGTTGCTGTTGTTGTTATTGTTGTTTGTGTATTATGCTACTTGAACATTAAATGAAATTAAGCTGACGTTCGGCTTGATTGGTTCTCTAGAGGCCAAGCAATGTCGGTATACAATTGACTTTGTCTTTTTCACTTAATCATTTATAGTACCATCGGAAAATCAAATAAACACACACACACACACAAGCTTGCACAGAAAGACAGAGTCAGAGCCACAGGCGGAGGCATAGACAGACCCCTAATCAAGCTGCTTCTAATGACACGGCAAGTTCTATTAAAGCCGCCCATGCCTTCAACCCAGCCCAAGCTCTGGCTGCACACATACAAAGACACACACACGCACACTTACACACACAGAGAGATACAGCAAACAGAAATCAACTGCAATTATGCTGAAAACTCAAAACTGTACTTAATTTTCAATTTTCAATGGTAATCAATTTTGTAATTGAAGATTCGTTTAGAGGTTTTCAAATAGCTGCTGCTGCTGCTGCTGCTGTTGCTGTTGTTGTTCTAGAAGTACAGTGAATCCACTCACTATATGCAGCATGCACAGTGCTTACTCTTGCCATTCGCTTCATCTGTTCATCAAGTTTGTTTTTGTGCTTTTAATTCTTGTTTAAAATTGCATGCCCATCTCTTAAGTGGGCAATGCTGAGTTTAATTTTACTTATTCATGTTTCCTTTCTATATATACTACATATACTATATACATGTATAGCATATATCTTTTTGCGTTCTTAAAAGCCAAGCGGCTTTGCTGTTTGGACATTGGCAGTTTACAGCAGCAACAACAACAGTTGCTGCTGTTGCTGATGTTGCTGCTGCCATTGCTGTTTGGCTTTTCCAAGAGGAAAATATGCTTCTATTAGTTCTTTTTTTTTCTTCCTCTGCCAACTGCAACGCTTGACTGCGCCCCAGGGCTATTATTTAATTATTTTGTCAATGTGTTTTCGTCTTTTTTTTATCTCTCGCTCGACCTCAAAAAAAAAAGAAGCGCGCGTGCAGCATCTACAGTCAGACAGAGCTGAGCCGAGCTGAGCTTTCAGGCTCTCGGACTCCCGGGCTCTCGAGCTCTGAGCTCTCATACGGCCTGGCACTTAAATTCTGCTGATTACTTATTTTTTGTTGTATACCCAGCATCCAGTTAAATTGGGTTTAATGCTTATGTGCAGGCAGAAGAAGTGTCGGATGGATATACGCTTGAGAGTGAGTTAAGGGCATAGGTAGTTGCTTGCATGCATTATAAGTGTATAATTATATTCGTATATCTGAAAAGATCGATTTCGTTATCTATAAAAGCGACATCAAGCTACTCCTATAAGCAAACTTTAGTTATTTAATCAAAGATTCCACTTTTTAGAAGATGAACTAAGCTAGCTAGACTCAGGCAACTGCAATCAGAGATTCAGTGACCTAGACTCAGGGATTCAGCAAGCTTAACTCAGTAAGGTAAAGACAAAAATATTTTTTGAGTTAGGTTCAGCTGCGGGAAAAACTAATTAAGAAGCAATTTCAGGGTATCCTCAACTCGTTCTCTTCCAAATTAAGCCCATTTTTTTCAATTTTTCCCATTCTCAACTACTTTTTGCGCTGCTCTGTTTTCATTATTCCTCTGCTCTCGCATAGCAATTGATTTTTCCAGCTCAGAATGTTGCAGTGCAATTCGATTTGCTCTGCTCTCTATATTTATTTTTTTGCTCGGTTTCTTTTTATTAATTTGGGATACTTGGCTTTAATCGCTGCCAAATCTGGCACCTTCTGAATAGATATAGAAAAAACTCATTTTGTTTTGTATTTATTGTAAATTCTTTTTTTCAATAAAAGCCGCGCACAATGGCAGCGGGCACACAAAGTTAATTATTGTTCAGGTCCCATATAACTCATTTCTTCTTTTGGCCGAAGGTTTTATGCTTGCATTTCTTTTACACTATTTTCTTTGTTTTTTTTTATTCTATTTCATATATATTTTTTTTAACCTCTGCTATCCGAAAATAGTTTGACAAAGAAAGTGCGCGAAATAGCAAGAAAAAAACATCATAAATAATGTGCTAAGAAAAGCCGCTAACAAAAGCGCCTAGCAAAAATGCGCTCTATGTGTGTGAGAGTGTGTGTGTGTGTGAGTGTGTGCGTTGCCACTGGGAGTGCCTCCAGCAGCGTGTCTGCATGTGTGTCTCTGTGTGTGTGTGCATACAAAAAGCCAAAAGTGAAAAAAGTTTATTCTGGTCAAACTGCTTCCGTCTGCGGAATTGACCTAGAAAACAAAAAAAAATTAATACAAAAAAAGCAAAAAATTGGCAAAAGCAACAACAGCAACAAAAGCAACAAATAAAACTGAAATCCACGAACAGGCGACAGCATCGCAGCTTAAAGTGTCAGCGCGTAATAACAAAGTAATCAAAAGAATTCAAATGCCAGCCGCAAGAACGAAACACGAATGCTCTGCCAAGCATATACATATCTATATATATATATATATTTATATATATATTTATATATCTATACATTTAGGTAATACAAATAATCTATAATTAAACAAATTTCATTCTGTGCATGTTCCATAAATATTTAGTTAGTTGAGGCAATTCCTTTCAGTTCTCTCACATCTCAACACATTTCTAAGACTTTATACTCTAATGCAGACACGGAAATTAAATAACAATAAAAAGAAAAATAGTTTAAAAAAATGTTTTCAACAATAGAAATAGCTACAAAAGAAAGAAAGACAACAACAAGAGTAACAACAGCAACAAACAACGGCAAGAAAACAAACGCAAAAGAATCTAAACCGCATGAAAGCTGACGGCCACAAGGGCAGTCTAGTTTGGAATGCCCTGTTTTGCATGGCTGAAAGCGGGTATATAGGCACGCAGCGAACAGAAGTTATAGACTGAAAGCTATGCTAATTCATAAAAATGTTCAAAATATCAGAGCCACAGATATTTCTATAATAGATGCAAAAGTTGGGCTTATGAAGTTTGATAAATATGATAACAGTGGTGGCAATATAAATAGGCACACTTCGTGTCAACTAGCTGAATACATGCTAGCTAATACAAAGTATTTCGCAGGCATTTACCTTCCTTACAGTGCTGGCCATATTATTAGACACACTTCATATATGAACATATATTAAAACTGAACTTTAAAGAACTGTATACAAATTACCTGATCAGCTTTAAAGAACGAGTAGCTACAAAATTTTCAATCAATAAAGTGGTATACCTCTGAGCATAGAAAATCGTTAAGTCCATTGTATTATACAGTGATGTCCAGCAACAATTTTCAAATTTGATTGAAAAATAAATTGAAACTCTCTAACGATCCAAATCATCCAGTTGGAACACTTCAACTGCTTACAATGCTGTTCATTTAAATAATTACACTTTAACTGTTGCTTTATATACATAATTTAATGCGAAAATCAAACAAACAAAAGCTGTTCTTGTGCTGAGTTTCATTGTAGACAGTGCTGGTCATATTAATAGACACACTGTGTGTTTTCTCAAACAAAATTTTTTCTGATATTCTCTCTCTCTCTCTCTCTCTCTCTCTCTCTCTCTCAATACTAATTAATACTCTCTTCCAATTTTATTCACTTGAGAGCAGAGTATCTTGCAGTCAGTCAGTTACCTTTGCCTAGCTTCTTTGTCAGCTACCACTGCTGACATTCTAGCAAAAGTTTTGTCGCCGCTCTGCGAATTTTTGTTACTGTTAAATAAATCTTCTTCAGTTAAGTTTTATGTCTTCTTCATGCGGCTTTAATGAAGCCAGCCGCAGCGTCGTGCTGCGTGACATTCGGCTGGCCAAGCGGGCCAAAACACGGACAAACTGAGCCAACTGGACAAAGTGGACGTGTGGACAGGTAGACGGTAAGACGGCGCAGCGTAGACGGACTTAGCCTCAGGCTGTTGACATAGCGCGTTGTTCGCTTATTTTTTTTCGATTTTGGCATTATGAAAATTGTTGTTTTCGTTGCTGAGTGAATGTGCCATGGATGTTTTTGTTGTTGGCCATGTAATTATGTTTTCATTTGAGCTTGAGCAGCAGCAGCCAAACTTAACAATTTAATAGGCTCGCATAGAACTACTTTCGTTTTGCTGAAGTTTGATATTGATGGAGCAGCACTTATAAAGCACTTTTCTTCAAATACAACACGGACAGAGAGACAGACAGGCAGGCAGATGGACAGACAGTTGGACACGTTGCGTGTGGGCATCAAGAAGACACCAAATAAAGATTCCAATTCAACTTGGCAGCAACAATAAATTGTCAATATTGCCATTTGGCATGTGCCCTCGTTTGCTGTTGTTGTTGTTGGTTTCCACTTTGGCACTGATTTGATTTTTGTCTGACCGTCTGACCGTTGACATTTTTCCAAAAGCCAGCGCCTTCGCCTGCGTCGTTGCCATTTCGCCTTGGCCATCGCCCGCTTTTCTTTATAGCCCAAAACTGTATTTTTGGCCAAAATGTCACTTTTTTATTGTCTTTTTATGAGCGCAACGAAGTCGCTTGGCAGCCGCCCCCTGTCCCCAGCAGTTGTTAAACGTGCGTCGCAACTTTCGATTAACGAAAATTATTTCACTACATTAGTGCGAGAGTGTGTGCGAGTGTGCGAGTGTGCCACTGTGTGTCTTGCCTTGGTTCTGCAATAATTGGGATTTGCTCTTTTATTGGCTTATTTTCCTTTTTTATGACAGGCTCTACGTGTACGTCCGCAGCATTTTCAGTCAGCCAAAATTGTTGAACTTGTTTAGTTTGTTGCTTGCCTTTTATATTTATGCATTCATGCAGTTAGTACCTTGGCAAATGGCATAGATTTTATTCTTACTTATTTCTAGTTCTTTAAGGTTCATAAACTTGTCGCATAATACTCTCAACAAATTTCAATTTGTTTTACGACTTAACTTCGTATTTATGTATATATGTAGAAGTTTATGTTTTATTTATGGTTTTTAATATCAAATGTGCAAGACGCAAAATGCTTTTGCGCCAAACTCAACTGTTGTTGGCGTTGTTGCTGCAGAACGAACTACTGCTGGCGTGTGCTCTGTGGTGACTGCTTTTACACTTGGGTTTTCCTCTGGTAAGACCTTATTTAATTGTCAGTCAGCTGCAACGATTTACTGGCTTCATCTATATTGGCAATTCACCAACTCTATTGGGATTGATGGCATAATTCTCATAACATTTTCTCGCTTTGTCGTTCTCTTCTTATATATATATATATATATATATATATATATATATATATATATATATATATATATATATATATATTTATCTGTGTCTGTATTTCTTTCTTTCTGTCTTTCTTTCTTTCTCTTTCTGTCTCTCGCATTTTTTCTCTCTAACGCGCTCTATCACTCTCTTGTTTCTTATTCTCTTATACTTTCTTAACAGCACTACTATCAGTTTCAGTACCTGATCTATTCGTATATATTTCACTAAACTTCTTAAACGTTTTACTGGCTGTTGCGAAATACCAACAAATTCAACTTCTGACTCAACTGCTTCATTCTGTCATCTAGCGCTAGTTATGTCTGCTTAGAAACTCTAAATGCGTTTTATGTTTGAACAGTCTAAACTTTTTACTGGCTGCTTATTCAAGCAGAGATATAAGCAAGTCCTCACTTATTCACTATTAGCTCTAACTCGGCATAAACTTGCTTGCTGAATTCACCGTTCGCTTGTTCCATCTACTCAAACAGATTATCTTTCAGCCATGCAGTTGGCTTCGCTTTGCTTTATATTATTGTATGCGTTGTTTTCTAAGTCAAAATGCGTTGGGCATTTCAATTGCAGCACTTGATGAATGGCCAGCAAACTGAATGTCAGCGGCGCTTTCATCGCTTAGCACCAAGCTACATTTGACGACCGTGGGTGAAAACCACCGAAAATGGCATTCAAGCTTTCGCCCATTTGAAATCAACGAGAAAAAAATAAACGCCAACTGTGAAGTGAGGAAGAAGCAACGATGAGTTGTCGACTTCAAGCCACAAAATACACATTTTTCTAGCGCAAGGTCAGCTGTAGTTCTCTCACACTCGGAACTCATATTCATAACTAACATTCGCTTTTTATTCGTGGATAGCTCAAGTTCCGTTGCTGTTTGCCTTTTGCCTTCAGCGACACGAATTACGTGCCCGCTTCATGCGCATGCAGAGCTCAACCTTTTCATTAAACACTCCAACTGCCACGCCCACCATGAGTGTTGACGCCTAGCTGTAGCGAAATGCAGCTAATTTTACTTACGGCAAAAGATGCGCCGCCAACTTCAACGACAATTGTTGAGCCACTGGACGCATGCGCATGCGTCTCACGTAGCAGACCTTTGTCTCTCTCCCTCTTCCTCGCTCTCTCTCTCTCTCTCTCTCTCTCTTTGTCTGCCTCACTCATAACTGCTGTTGCTGTGAAAGTTCTGCGGCTATGCGCCTGCATAAATCTTTTTCAATTCATTTTTTTTCTGTTACTTGACATTTGTATAGCGCCTAGATACAATCTGTTGTGGGCTTAAATATTTTATAAATAATTTTTTATATTTATTTTTTTATGTTATTTTCATGTTTTTTGTCTAGTTAGCGCCACATTTTTTCCCACAGCTCGCGCATTGTTCTAAAAGTGTCTCGCATAATTATAAAGATAATCAACGCAATGAAATATATTTCTAGTTGTTGTTGTTAATAACGCAAAATATTCTCTCGCGGCGATTAACAACACTGAAAGCTGCTTTTTGCACAAAAAATAAAATAAAAAATAAAATAATTCAAAATATTATTGTCGAGTCATAAAATTAATTATGAATTATGAAAATGCATTTAATTTAGTTGGTCGAGCCGGGCCCGGTCAGCATTCTTTTGGCCACTTTAAATGCCGTTGAAAGTAAAATCAAAAACTTTTTTTTTGCCAACTTTTTGTTTTTTTGTTTTGCAGATTTGACAGCAGCAGACACATTTCTCTGTCTGTTGTCTATTTTTAGCTGGCAAACATCTTTATGGCTAATTTATTTGTTTTATAACATTTGTATTATTATTTTTTGCTTTTACCCTGTACTCATTAAGCAATGGGCATTGTGGGTATATCGGAGTTTTTCGTGGGAGTTACTATGAAGGCCGAAGGCGAGGGAGTAAGGGCAATAAAGGTCGATTTCTTAAAGTAAATTTACCTATATGCCTGATGATTATATATATAAGATCTGAACAGTTGCGTTGATCTCTGAAAATAGATCAGACAAGACTAAAAGGGAAACACTATTCCAATTGGATTTTAGATATTGATTGATAACTTTTATACATTTTCATAGAATCAAGATCAAACTTCAATAATCAAAGCAAAGCTCACATGTTTTAAGAGCTAAACTCAAATTTTGTCTGCATATTTAGCCAAATTTAATTCAAATCTATTGTGCTTATATCTATTTATTTCCATTCCTTCAAAATCCTATTCTCAGAGAGCTTCAGAGTATTATTTAGTCGTATACTTCCGCTTAGACTAATACTCTTGTTGGAACCCATGCCGAATGGTCGTCAGGGTATTATTTAGTCGTATACTTCCGCTTAGAATAGTACTCTTATTAGAACTCATTCTTAATGCTATTTAGGGTATCTTCTAGTCATGCACTTCCGCTTAAAGTACTCTTGCTAGTCTTAGCTGGATGCTTCACGCATCTGCAGCTACGGTTGCTGCTGCGACTCGCATAATGTTAATGCCGCATTATGAACGCCTTTGTCGTCACATTAAAACAAACATAACAACTACGTGACTAATTATGTTGATATCAAGCATGTTTATACATACTCAGATATATCTATATATGTTCATATATATATATATGTATTTCTATGGCTTTTTTGCTGCCTTTCTTCTGCTGCTATTAAAGCGCTCTCTGTGTGTGTTCGTAAAAGAAAGTGAAATTAATGTTAAGTGTGCGTATAACATGTTCAGTTTTGTTAGGGCTGTATATATATATATATATATATGTATATATATATATATATACATATATATCATCTTTTAGCCATTTGGTCTTCTGTTCTGGTTTCTGCAAAACGTGTTTTGTATTTTATATGAATTTGCTATAAAGTATATTAACAGCCTGCTGTGAAATCTGTCTCTAGATAAAACTAAATACTAGTTTTTTTCGCTTTTAGAACATTTTTAATAGCTTCATAATGAAAGTCTATTATGCGTGAAAATAATTTGTAATAAGTTTACGGCAAAAGCTGAGGCTATTATAATTTTTGTCACTTATTTTTAGAGCTGAAAATAAAATCTCTTAGAGCTTTATTGATTTCAACAGACAGTTCACAGATGAAATTCGTAGGAATGTGTGAAGTAGGCTTAAGTATATATATATATATATACTCTATTACTATATAAACAGTGTGACTTGACAATATGTGCTTTCTAATGAGCTTGAGTAGCTGCTTTAGCAACTGTTGCCGCCCAACAGTTTCCTCTATAAGACAGTACATCTTGACAGTGTATGAATAAAATAATTAAATAATGAAATTAATTAAATTAAAAACTAAATAATTCTATAGCTTTATCAAATACTCTATATATGCTCGATGACAGCTTCACTAGCAACTCAATTTTCTCAGGTCTAGTAGCTGCTGCTGCCACTTTCCTCCATTGAAAAGTTTACTTAACTCTCTAGGCAATCTGAACTGCCTGCATATATTAGTCTTATTTGTATATCAAAATTTCGGTTCATTAACCTTTCTTAACGAGCATGGTCAGTTGGTTTTATGTCCATGGCGTAGCCAAAAAGTCTGCTCGATTACATTGAGCTTTCCTTTTCTATATGTCGCCCAGTCAATTTATGGCCGCAATTTTATTTACCTTTTTGGAACCCAGTCAAATGAAAGTGATAAATTTTGTGCGATACGCAGTGAGAATTTTCACCAAAACGAAAAAAAAGCCAAAAGAAAAAATTGCTACAAAACAAAGCGAGCTACACATTAAAAAATAGTTGCACGTAATTTAGTACATGACTACAACAGCAACAACAAGAAAAGCGGCAAAGGCAACAGCAACTGCTACCTAGAGGGCAAATGCGACCCGCTAATAAAAAGAAAAGTGATAAAAATAACAAAAACAAACGTAGAAATAAGTAGGAATGTTGCGAAGGGGTTTAACTGACTGCAGAATGCTCGCTCGTGTTGCAGCAAGAGCTCTAAGACCCTCCAGAAGGCTGCGTTCATAAAAATAGTAGTGCGACTAGAACTTAATTATTTCATATTATTTTCTTCAAAAGCAACGAGAACTGCTTTGCTTGCATACAAATATAGTAATAAACACTCAGACGTACATGCCACAAAAGCTAATATACTCTCTCTGCCTTTTCACTTGCTGTGCGAGCATAACAAAACAAAAAAAAAACAAATATTTAATGCAAATGCCGTGCATTGCATGAGAAATGTGAAAAGATTGAAATTAGCCTGGGAGGCTATGCCGCAATCGAAAGTGCATAATTAATTAATTGTAATGGCGCTTAATTTCGCTTTTCAAACTAATAAAAAACAAAGCGCAGAAGCTCAAAAACAAAGCAAACGTGGACTGGTCAAGCGGGGCGTATGCGTAATTTGTTTTTGACTAAAAATAGAAGCTTACCCAAAGTGTTTGATTGAATAAAAATCGTATATTTCAAGCTGTCAAAGGCAATTTAAGCTGAAAGGCAAACACACACGCACACACTCTCGCACACACATACACCCACGCACAGCTATATAAACTGATGTGCGGTTTTGGTTTCATGGCTTACGGTTTTGATTGCTGCCATCGCTCAATTGATTTTCCACTAATGCCATCGATTGGCACAAACCGAAATAAAAGTGAAATGCAAAGTATTAAAAAATATACGAACATACACGCACACACACACGCTTGCAAAACAAACAATTTGTGCTGCGGCATTATTTGACATGAAATTGAATCGCAGCGCAAATAAGAACCCACTCATATGATTCAGGCCAAACACAAAATGGAGGCAAAATAAAATAGAAAACTGAAATGGGATTAGTTGCGGCTATGCTTCATTTGGCAGTGTATTAAATAGTCGTGTTAGTTGGCCAAGTTTTTTATATTCTCATTATGTGTTTATCAAGGCGAAAAGTGAAAAGCAGCATAAACAGCCGCAAGTAGATTAAGTTGACAGAACAAAAGAGCTCCAAAACCATAGCTGATGTGACTTATGGCAGATATATATATATATATATATATATATATATATATATATATATATATATATATATATATATATATATATATATATATATATATATATATATATATATATATATATATATATATATATATATACATATATCTATATTTAGTATATAGCATATATAGTATATGTAGCATGTATGTATTGTAATTTAGAGAGCTGTCAAAATTGTTTAAATTGATAAGCCGCCGAGCACAATAAATCTTTGCAGTGGGCCTCACCTTGAGGGCGCACAATTTTGTGTTTGTTTGTTCGCACTTTTATTTGCTTTTTTACGTGTGTGTGACCTGTGACACATTGTGTGTGTGTGAGAGAGAGTGTGTGTATCTGTGGATGGCCATATATTTGCTGACACTCGGTCCATTTGAATGGCGTAACTCCCAGTTGCTGCCTTCTCCTCTGCCTGCTCCAACTCCACCTCTTCTGCTTCTTATTACTCCTCCTACTCCTACTGTTCTCTCGCTTACATAAATGTCAAATGCATGAAACATAATAATTTATTTGACTGCACTATGAAATCGTCCAATATCCATCAATAGGTACTCTATGCGACTGATCCATGCACAACTTTTGGAGAATTTTTGCGGTATTTTATATATGGGATATAGATTAAGGGAAAATAAATATATATCTATTATATCTTCTGGAAATATGCCATAAATTGGCTACTTTATCAAAATTTCCCAAACTCTTATGCCCTAAATCCATTAAAATGGGAAATCGAAGTATATTGGATTCGTTAAAATGTAGTATGTGAAAGTTAGAAGGAGAAATGCGTAGCTCTAGTATGAATAACTGTTTTATTTCGTAAAATATCTTAAACTTATTATTAGCCGAAATTTGATAAATATTGGAGCACTGCTTCACATAGCATGAACAACTTTTTCCTGTATGAAGAACTTTATAATTATTTGATTATTTTTAATAATTGTATTACAAGTTTTATGCGTGATTTTAATTATTTGCAAAGTCTACTAAATATTGAATAAGTATAGTTGTATAGTTAATGTAGTCTAGCTAAGTCAAAATTGTAGTTCTTGTATGAAGATGTATTTGATTAGAGCAGTTAACTCTGTTAAATTGAGACACTAAAAGCTTTACCATGATTTCAACTTAAAAACGAACTCTTATTATTTAAAAAAAATTCAGTTCTATAATTCTGTAAAGAAAATACTTTGCTAAACTACTTTCTATATGAAAAGATGTTTATGTCAAGATTTCTCTAGTAAAATCCAAAATATTTGAGCATAAATATTTTTCTAGCATAACTTAGCAAAGCTACTTTATCTAAGTATATAAATAGAAAGTGTTATGTAAATAGTAATTCCATATAGAAACACTCTAAGGACAAAGTCAATAAATAAATACCTAAACTACATTAAAGTCCTTTCGACTCACCCAGTTGCTCAATTAGTAATTTTAGCTTAGGTAAACTGTGGAACTGACGACATTAGTAAACATTTAATTTCTATTTCGCATCATTAACAAAAATGAGATTTGCAAAGAAATTCATTTGCATATTTTGTTGCAGGATTTTAATATTTGATGACGCTCAAATATTTCATTTGCCATTTTGTTTTGTTTGTGTAAGAGGCGGAAGTGCCTAATGAATTTTGTATGTCATTTGCTGGTCATATAAATAAATAAGTGCATTGAAATTTACCAAATGTTATAAACAAAAATGATTCGAAAAACAAATTTCGAACAAAAAATAAGCAAAAATCAATACAACGTTATTTATTTATGTGTTCGTCTGTCTGTGATTTATACCTTAGCCAAAAGTCCCTGTTAGCTGGCGTGTTGCAACGCTAATTAGCGTTAGTCAACACTGGCCAAACCGCACACCGAAACGTGTGCGCCGTGCTGAAAGGTGGGAAAAAATCTGCGCTAATTTGAAACTTGAAATCAGAACTAATGAAGATTTAAGCAGTTGCAGCTGCAGCTGAAGCAAATGAATGTGGCTGTGGCGGTGCAGCAAATCTCCAATGAAAATACAACAAAAAAAGCAGCGCGAAGCAGCAGAAGAAAAGAGAAACGCGCATGAAACGGCGTCCGAGGAGCCAAGCAAAACGTAGACCCCCCGAGAGCAAATGCATTATTAATAAATGAAAACGTTGCGCGTGTAGATTGCAATTTATGTATGCATGTGTGTGTGTGTGGAAGCTGTGTGTGTGTGTGTGTGTGTGTGTGTGTGTGTTTGCCCCAGTGAACGTGCAGTTCATGGACAATGCAAGCTTGAATAAGATGTCCTTTGTTGTCTCACTATCTCGTTGCGCGCGCTCTCTCTCTCTCTCTCTCTGTCTGTCTGTCCCTGACTCTCTCTCTCGCTCTCTCTCTCGCTCTCTCTCTCTGTCTCTTTGCGCGGACATCAGCTTGTGTGCATCGTTGCTTTTCCGGTGTGAATTAGCGTCGAGTGCCACATGCAATTTCCTGTTGTTGTAAATTGCAGCAGCAGCAGCAGCAACTGCATTTCTTGTGCTGCCTTTAATTGCACTAGCTTTGACGTTGTTTTATAGCGCCTCGCGCTTTAAATTGAACGCACTTAACACACACGCACATACACACGCACACAAAGGCAGCTGCCTGTCGTCTTGTTGCTGTTGTTGTTGTATCAGCATTCAATTTGCTTGGTTTTTGAGCAAACGTGCAGCACAAAGCTCAAAACTAGCTGCTTGCTAAAATTTGCTCAGTTACTTTTGTGCAATCCCCAAATCCCAGTTCAATTTTATCTATGTATCTATCTGAAACTACTTGGCAAATAGAAGCAGCAGCGGCAGCGCTCCTACTGCTAGCTGTAGCTGCTGCTGCTGTTGCTGCTGCAGCTGCTGCTCTGCGCGCTGCCTTCAATGAAATTGTTGACGTAAATGGACAACAAAGCTCGGCACTCAGCTGTGTGTACTATACCCATTGAGTGTATTGTAAAAGGGGTAGAATGTTGCAGGCGGCAATAGGCGTGGCGACAGGCACTATAAAGTAGATATATGTGTACCTGATCAGGTTGGGACAATTAGCTGATCTAATAAGCCAGCTGTGACTGCCTTCGTTTGGCTCCAGAGCTGATGCTTAGTCTTGTATACCCTACGCAGTTGAGGCTTTTCATTTTGATTTTCAATAACTTCTATTATTAGTTCATCGATAATTATCGATATTTTGAAATGACTTTTTATGCAAATGTTGAAGACGTTATGAGCTGTAGACTATGACTGATCTGTGCAGCTCTCCGTGCTGCAACAATAGAATATGAATTATGTCGCCAAAATTGCAAGAATTTTTTAATGAAAACGTGGGCTTCTTAGTGTATAAAGGCACTAAATCAAATGTCATTATTATGTTCTGCCAACTTCATTAAGATAATAGAACTGGAAGCGCACGCAGCGCAGGCTTCAGCATGACTTCTAGTCGAGCATGCTCAACCGGAGCTTACTTTCTTGTATATATATATTTTTTTTGCTCCAGCTCGCCTTTACTGGCGGGCACGCCCCCTAAGCTAGCCGCACACCCGCCCCAGTTGAAGCAAAAAAATGCATGGTTCGTTTAATAGCAACGGCTATGAAATTCATGTTTATTGCATTTTGCATGGCTGCCATATAAACGCAGTCACTTTGATCACACAAATGCGAATATATATATATATGTAGTATGTATAGTATATATCTATAGTGAGCGGGAGTGAGTGAGATGTATATATATATATGTATTTATACAGAAAAGTGCAATTCAAAAGCTTGGCGCTTGCTTAATTTTTGATTTCGTTTTTTTTTTCTTTGATTTTTCTGCCCCGTTTTTTAGACCTTTTTTGAAAAAAGAGTTTTGCTGACCACAAAAGCCGCAAAGCTGCAGCTGCCTTGAAATATACCTTTGTAGCTGGGCAAACAGACTTGATTGGCTAGCTGGACGTGCGACCTCAATGGCTACGTAATTAGTGCATGCTATATGCCTTTGCTGCATGCATACATGCATCTACATATATATATATATATATATCTATAAAGATATCTCTGTGTGTGTGCATTCACTCTCCTTTGTTGGCACAGATTGATGCCAGTTACTTGGTTGAACTAGTCGTACCCTACACTTTTTTATTAAGTTATATGCAGAGCTGGGAGTGCGTGTCTGTGTGCGGAGACCACATGCAAATATGCAATAGAAGCAGCAGCTACAGCTAGATAGGTAACTGGTGCACGTTGCGTATACGCAATTGCTGTGCTGCTAGCATTACGCATTCGACTGTCAATAAAGCCTGCCGGCAAACGATTCCAGCTTGCCAGCTCGCCAGCTCGACAACTCGGCAACTCGGCAACTGTCTGCTGCAGACGCTAACTGGCAATCGATTTGTATCCTTGTTCTTTATCCTGCTACCAATTTGCCCAGTTACAAGGAAACCATTTGCGTGTGCAACAGCTACCTCAGCTCTTGCTTTCCAACATGGCTTTAGCTTGCAACAACATCATCATCATCATCGCAGTCATCGTTATCATCATCAGATTTCTTTGGCTGCACATTTTGCAGTGCATCCCCAAGGGACAAAATGATGCACAAAGCGAACATTTCTCGCACAGTTTCGCTTTATCCACACACACACACACACGCGCAGGCACACACTCTGTGCTCTGGGCACGATAATAAGGCGCCTTGTTTGGTGCAGTCGACAGAGAGCAGTGCATTTATTTTCTGGCAGCACTTCAACACTTCGATTCACAATCATCAACGCTTTCATAAGCCAAAACTTGAGCTGATGCATGTAAAATGTGAAATCTCTGCATTTCACTTCAATTTGGCTAAAAACGTTGCTGCTCAGAGTTGATTATAGTTCAGGCAGCTGCATTTAGAAGCGAGAGCAAGTCTTCCAATGGAATTCAAAATAGAACAAAGTTTTGGCTTAAATATTTATGCATAAATGTATTTCAATTACATTTATTAAAGCTGGCACTTAGCTTAAGTTGAAAATAGTTGAAAATTGATGTGAGTTTTAGATTTCTTTCAAGATTTTAAGTGGACTCTAGTTTGCTGTAGTTTAGGACTCATTGACCGAAACAAATAGCAGATCATTATTAGACAACTGAACAAGGACTATCTAGCTTCAAATCACAGGGCAGTGTAAGGCAGTTGTAGGCCATGTTAGCTTGGTAAGTGAACAAAGAGTATCTGGGCTCTAAACCCCAGGTATAATATATATTGAAGAATTTGCCTTATCTAATAGACACATAAACACTTGTTCTGATCACGGTATATTACAAATGTTTTGCAGTACCTTCTACCTAAACCTAGTTCTAGACCTGGTTTTATCTATGCTACAAAA
Organism: Drosophila eohydei; assembly: GCA_035045825.1. Classification (NCBI taxonomy): domain Eukaryota; kingdom Metazoa; phylum Arthropoda; class Insecta; order Diptera; family Drosophilidae; genus Drosophila; species Drosophila eohydei. Next base: position 3,093,818 of record JAWNOT010000072.1, on the reverse strand, counting down.
TGTTCCTTCGCAAGCTAATTCCAATTCAATTTCTTGAAGCTTTTCAGCTTTATTTATCTGCTATCTTTTGACTGCAGCTCAAAATTTAAGAGCTGTAAAATTTAACAACGGCAAAAGTCATAAAAACTTAACAGCAATCAGAAAATTTGAGTTGTAATTGTGGAAAATAGGTGCAAAATGATTTGATCAAGCTGTTTTCGCCCGAAGCTCAAAATTAAAATTTCTAATTCTTTCCATGAAAATTCAAGTGAATTCGAATTGAATTGAATGCAAAATGGTTTTGAAAGGTTAATTGAATGCGAATTGAATTGTCTCCAAGCAGCTGTATATTAAGAAGCATGGAGAATGTAGAGTATATATAGGGTACATGAGTTCTTTAGTCGAAAGTGTGCGAATCGATAGTATCTGATATGAAATTGGCAAAGTTATGAATGAAGCTTAAAATACTTAATTGGCGATTGTTAAGCTGTTTGTCAAACTGATTGATAAACGGTTCTGTTACAAGTTGAGTCTTATAATCCAGTCGTAGATATATATTTCAGAGATTAAGTCAATTTGGCCACTTTCCATTTTAATATGTACTTTCCGGAACGTATTATAATGAATTTCCGCCGTCTTTCACGGCCAAGATAATTTCCAGAATATCAATTTCTAGTTGCCTCTTGTCGTCCATAACAACACTGTTCGAACACCCCAAATAGCCATCTCACTCTCACTTGGCTACAGCTGAAACTATATTTAGCAACAGCTCTCTTTAACACTAGGATAGCTTGAATATTTATTCTCAACAATAATATAGAAAATTTGTGGGATCTTTTGCACTTCATTATACCAGTTCTAAACATCTTAACAAATGCCATAATTCGTAGCCTGTGCAAAGCCGCCTAACATCTGCCAGCAATGCAAATTTTTATCCTAGACAAACAATCAAAAATTTAAGCAAATCTTTTTTTGTTGCTTTCCAGAATAAATTTGAGAGCTTTAAATAGATTTTAATTAGGATTTTCAATAATGCATGAGGCTTATGAGACTTGCTTTCAATGCACATATATTTGAGTATAAGCTTTGAATGAATGTCTGATGTATATATATATATATATATATATATATATATATATATATATATATATATATATATATATATATATATATATATATGGTATATATATTTAAAGTTAAGCAAATTCTATCACTCACTTTTAGCTGCTTTGTGTAATTTAAGTCGGGTTTATTGATGCCGCAATTAAGCATTTTTTATATATATAAATTTCTTTTAACCCCATTTGCAGCTGATGAAAGGCAGCTGATAATGCCTATATAAAATGAAAGAAATGGAAATAGAGAGTGAGAGAGAGAGAGTGGAAAAGGGAAAGAGTGGGAGAACACACCTCGAGTCCTTGAAGCTCGCGAGCCGCGCGTATAGCAATTAAAAATGTTGTTTGTTATATCAACTTATTTGAGATTGTTATCCAAGAACGATGACAACAGAATCATAAAATATATATGCTTAACATGGGAATTTCGTGGGTCACTTTAATGCCCGCTTTTATGTATTCTAATTTAGAGTTTTATGACCACTTTTGGTCTCTGAAGCATTAAAATGCCAACATTAATCAAGAGTCCAATTGGCAAATGTAACAGCTCATTTATATCAGGCGAAAGAAATAGTTGGAATTATGCGAATAGTTTAAAGTTTCTTGGCTAATTTATAAAAAACTGAATTAAGAGCGAGAGAGGGAGAGTGAGTGAGATAAATGCAGCTGGCAGCGTCGATAAATTCATTTCTTTGCCAAGGAAATAACTCAATAAAAGGCAGAGCTTGAATGACAAGAACTTGGCAAACTTTAAGATAAGTATAAATGCCCTTAGATTTCAAGACAATAAATTAATAGGGGCCAAAGCAAGCAAAAACAGAGAAAGAGCACAAGAGAGCGAAGGAGATGGGGAGCGTGGAGGCAGCCAAGCAAAAGCGCAGTTAGGAATTTAATTTCGAGCGTTGTCATTAAACGAAATGCAGCAAGAAATGCAGGCAGACTGAGTGGCAGTAAACGAAAGAGAGAGCGAGAGATAGAGTATTAGTTAGAGGCAGAGAGAGGACGAGAGGCTGAGGCACTTATCATGCTGCACTTAACAGCTAACAAAGATTTTGCACATATTCAATGGAGTTGAACAAGCAAATAAATTTCCTTTCACTCAGCCCTCCAAAAAAGCATTCAATCAAGCGCACAGAACGTGAAGGCGCTGGGCGTGGCAGCTTAAAAGTCAAATGGCGCACAAGTGCCATAACAATGAGCAGCAGCAGCTGGAGCCGAGTCCAGCTAAGTCAAAAGAAAGCGTAACGAAGCCAAAGCTACGTCCTTTGGGGACATTACACCAAATCGCTTGTAATCAATCAGCAGCAAATTAAATTCCAAGCAGATTAACTATGAAAATTGTGCGCCGCATTGCACACGCTGCAGCCCAGGCTCACCATCTCTCGCTCTCTCGCTCTCTCCTGCTCTCTCTCTCTCTCTCTCTCTCTCTCTCTGTCAGTCAATATGCCCTGTGTTATTTGGCCGCTCTATTTGTGCGTTGCTTCATCGAAAGAAAGTCAACTGAGCGAATTAATAACTTTTAGCCAGCAGCAACAAAAAAAAAAAAAACAAAACACATGCCACGCCCACCCCCCGCTCGTGCCACCAGTGATAGCAATTTCTCACACAGCTCGCGTCGCCATGGTGACGCCTCAATGTGTGCGTGAGCTGAAAAATTTTTATTGCATACATTTGAGCAGTCAGCATAATTTCTCACTTGACGCATCAAGTTTATTAGGCGTCGGCACGCACCAAACCAAAAATGTGTCGTTAGCCAACACTGGCAGCGTCGCTAACTGTATTTTGATAAATTTCCATGTGCCATGTGTGCACCACAAATGAGACAGAACTAACTGTATCAACTAAGGTTACTTAACCAACGCCTTAGCAGGCACTTGACATATTTCATAGTCTTCACATCGCGCTCTTATATTCATACAGGTGTACTCGATTAGATACAGGTGTATGCCATTGCGTTCAATTTCCATAAATAGATTGTAATTAAAAGTTTTTATATTTTGATTTAAGTTCAATGGTCTCTTTGGCTGGGTTGGCTAGACAACTTTGATGTTTCGCGTCCTGGAAATTTGTATCAATATTTTTATCGCAATTAAAAGTGTGAGAGTTCAGTAAGAAGCTTAGCTGTTGGAATGTGTTATAATGTGTTATATATATATATATATACCATTGCAATTTAGAGTGTTATAATGTGTTTTATATACGTTGTTTTTATTAGTATTAAAACTATTTAACTTTGTTATAAAGTGTTATATAGGCATTATAAACAAATATATTGCCTCCTAAAGTTGTTGAATGTTATACTGCTTGACATCATTTTTCTTGTGTTATATGGGATCTCTCTTTTTTCTGCTACGACTATTATATTGCCGTATACTAAAAAAAAAGTAAGTGTTATACGCCTCTATTGTTATATTATGTTATTTTGAGTACGTTCTGAGCAATATTATACTGTTATACCGTGATATTTTATCTTATGCTCTAGCATTGCCTGATATACACTATATTATTGCATAATGCTGTATTCTGCACTGTTATACAGTATTATGTAAACTGTTACATTCTGTTATACTTTACTATATTATGCACTTTTCATATATTACTGCAATATTTTAGTTAATAATGATCTGTTGTTATATTGAGTGGCTTAAACTATTATATTCTGTTATACTCCGTCATATTTTATTAGTATTATATTACGATAAACGATATATTATATTTTTTTTATAATGTGTTATATTCTGTTATACTTAAATGCTTAACTAACTGTCTGGCAGTTAGCTGTTTTTTTTGCTCCCAGCTTTGGGCTTGCTGCCGAAATCTAAAAATCTAAATTTGATTTTTAGCATCTGAAGATGTTAAGCTGCCCATCGTACTCAAGCGCTATCTCTTGGCCAATTTAAGCCACAAGCTCGGTCACAATTTTCGGGTGTTTTATGTGATTTGCTCTGTGCTGTATGCGTGGCTCCTGAGATGCTGCTGTCAAGCGCTTAATATTCCAACATAAACAGTTTATTTTAATGCCTGCTGTGGACACGCCCAGCACAGGCACGACCATGGCCATGACCACGCCCACGCCCCGAAAGCTCATAAATAAAGTGGGTAAAGTTGGTCTCGTAGACAGGCGAACCTCAGAGACAAGTCAGCGCGAAAGATGATGAATTGTGTTGATGACTCATTTGGGAGCATTCTTTTGCCTTTGCCTTTGCTCTTGCTTCTTTCTACTTTTCGTCTTCTCTATTTCAGTCGCTTGCTGTAGTATTTTGTATTTTGCTTTAGATCCTATTTTTTCATTTGGTTTCGCGCTCAGCTGGCGCCCATTTCCCGTTTATTGGGTAATTAGTCTAATTAACGCGCAGTTCTTCAAAGGATTAAAAACGGAAACAAACAAAAAAAATGAACCTGAACTCGCGTTACGCACTCCGCTAATTAAGCTTTGTATCAAAAGCTCTGTTTTTTTGTTTTTTTGTTTATTTTGCTACATTTTCGTGAGAATTTTTGTTGATTGAAAAGATTTGTAAAACTCTCGCGCGCTCTTTATCTCTATATATGTCGATGTTGGTTTTTCAGTTGTGTGACCCGATTTTTATGACATATAAAAAGTGGAATTTGATTTCCTTTGTAAATAGTTGAGCACTCGCTCACTTGAGTCTAGCTATGTGTGTGTGTGTGCTGAACAATGCAGCAAATAATAAAAGGAAAAATACTCATTCAGAGTGGGGCATAAAAGTCAAGACCTTTAGCTGAAGTGGGGCGTAGTTTTTTTTTTAAGTGCAACTTAAACTGCGACTCGGCACTAAATCAAAAGTTTAAAGAAAGCAGCTCAATGTCCAGGGCCAGTTTGCTTGACTCAGCAATTGCTGCAGTCGCTACGTGAGCAACTACGACCAAGAATTTATGCACTCGCCGCATGCCAACACACAGACAGTTACAGATACAGGTAAGGGCGGAAGTTCGTGGCCCATAATGGCTCAAATCTGAATTATGCGGCAAAATGCAAAAAAAAAAAGGGAAAAGGGAAGAAGGGAAAAACTATCAAGAGTCTTTGGTTCGTTCGGTCGTTCGTTCCTTCGTTGGCTGGTTTGAGCTCTTGGCAGGCAATGGAAATGACATGCGGACATCCGACATAGGTCAGAAATCAGCATGCTAAGCACTGTGGCGCCAGCTAGCGGCAACGTTTGGCAACTAACCATTTGGACAGTTTAAGACACCTGCCCCACCTCCTACACCTGGCGCCCCAACTTTATCAATTATGCAAATGGCAAATTTAACACCTCAACTACGTGCCACATACGACTCGGCTGCCATGCTCTGCCATGCCGTTCAGCTGGACGTCGCCTGCGCCCATAAATCTTTGACTGCAACAGCGCGGCGCAGCGAAAGCCGCTGCAATGAATTTTCAACTACTTTTCGCGAACTTTTTATACAGGCTCACTGGGATTATTGGCGAGTATATTGGCTTCTCTGCTAGGTGAACTAAAAGCAATTCGAGAGACTTGAACGTTGGGACTAATATAGTCGTTGCCTGATAAGTTCTTAAGACGTTGTGCATAGGCCCACTTAAAGGAGAATATTTGCATGTATTATTATAGAGAGATGTCATTTTAAATATATACTAAAGTAGAGGACTGTTAGGATAAGCACAATTATGCTGCTAGACTCATTCAGCTCATGAAAAAAGCTTTAATCATGCATAGTTATTCCAGCTACAACATCTACAGCTCCGCTAGAAATTCATTATTCTTAGTCATTTCAAATTGATAGGAAACTATGTCTTCATTGTGATCCTAACTCGAAGACTGTGAGCTGGGCTCTCGAGGCTCTGTAGCTACTCCTCCCTCTCCAAGCTTCTGCACGACAAATGAGCAAATTTAAGTTACCTTCATGCCGGTTGCCGTGTATTAGGCGGTCGGTCATGCCCAGTCGAAGTGCTCTTATTTGCTGTGTGTGTTTTTTTAAGTTTTAAGTGCTGCTGTTTAATTTTACGTCGCTCTCAAAGTCCGGATATCACGGCAAAGTGGATTTTTCCGTCAAGCATAAAAGCAAAGTTCACATTTGTAATTAAGGTGCAGAGCGGTGCGGTGTGGTGCGGCGTGGACAGGCGAGCAAGCCAGTGGGCGTGGCGGTGACATCGTTCGAGGGCGTGGCATATTGCCACTCAAGTGCAGTGTATTTTATGCGCAAATGAAACACAAATGCCCAGCGGCCTATTAATTTAAATGCGAAAACGAATACGAAAAAAGTGCGCAAAAAATTCATAACATAAACGAAGGACAAAGCAACATTTGTGTAGGATACCCTGTTGAGTGCTGTTGCGTGTTTGGGTATGCTGTAGTTCTGAGTTCTCTAAAGTGTTTGCTAGTTGGAATATAAAATTAGATGGAAACTGCAGCTGCAGTAATTAGCCAAATGCAGAGCAGATTATGCCTCATGATTAGTTGATCCTACTTGGATTAACTTCAAGTTAGTCTAATCAGCACTGTCAACAATACATTAGTTAGTCTTTAAACTTGATTTTTAGTTAAATTGGCCTATAATTGTTTAAATAAGAGGCGAGAGCTGTGCAGTTGAGCAACCTAACTGTATCTGCGTTCAAGACTCACACAAAGCTTGGCTTTAGCTCTGCCATTGAATTTCTTTAAATCGAATTTTATGCCTGAAGCTTTTCCTTATTGTTGAGTTACATGATAAATAAGAAGTCGCACTTTCAGATTTCCTTAGTTATAAATCTAAAACTATAGAAGTTGTTCTTTGTAATATCCCTGTTGCAGGTATACAATTGGCACTTCTAGTTCAATATATTGAATTCATTTTTAACTCTATATCGCATCAGCTTAAGCGAACTATTGAACAAATTTTGTTAACATTAACTATATCGTATATATGATGCTTAGAGCTCAGCAGTTACATAGCTCTAAAGAACGAGTTGTTCATAAACTGCTAAGCAACTCAAAGGAACCAGTCGTTCATAAACCCACTGCATAACATAAATAAATAAAACAGTCATAAGCACATTAATAGCTCAAAAGAATGAATATTTTATGTACACTTTAATAGTTCAAACACACGATTAATGCATTAACAAGTGAATAAGCAAAAAGAGCTAATTGTTTAAGAACAGTTAAGTACCTCTATAGCTCAAAAGAACCAGCTGTTCATGAGCAGCTAAAAAGCTGTTAAGAGTTGTTCAGAAGCACTTTAATAACGCAAAATAACTAATCGTGCCAACTGCTTAACAGCTAAAAAGAACGAATCTTTCATAATTAGCTAAATAGTTCAAAAGAACTAGTCGTTCCTGAACAGCTGAATAGCTTAAAGTAACTATCATAAATAACTAAATAGTTCACAAGAACAATTCGCTCTTACACGTCTCTGAACAACTCAAAAGAACTAATCGTTCACTAAATAAGCCAATCGCTCATAATTGTTTGGCCATTTTGGTTCATTTTAATCAGTTTCTCAAATGAACTTGACACTTGTGAACAGAACAGAATATCTTCAAGTCGATTTGCGTTTCACTTCTTCTCACTTGATTTTTATATGTGCTTAATAATGCTTCAATGTTTCCTTTTTTGCTTGCACAAGCATATATCTTACCTACCGAGATATATATTTATATATATATATATATATATATATATATATATATATAAACACACACATGCGATTTCTTGGCAAATGACAGACTCCAATTTCGACTCCGACTTCAACTTTTGGCCCGTCAGCTGCTGCTGTTGCTGCTGCTTCTGCTGCGCTCAGCATAAAATGCCTTTGCTTATAATATTAAAATAGCCGGAAGCGGAAATTCGAAACGCCAATGCATGTGTGTATCTGTGTGTGTGTGTGTGTGCTCTTTTGCATATTTGATTTCATGTGTGAAAGAGAGAGAGAGAGAGAGAGAGAGTGAGTGGGAAGAGGCAGAGAAACTGAGCCCCTTGCATGTCACAAAGCATTTGATAAAAGTTGCATGCAAGCGCCGCTGGCTACTTTGGACTGTGTCCATCAGTTCAGCCACTTGTACACACACAGACTCGCACACACACGCACACTTATGAGAATCGTTGTTATTGTTGTTTATTTGCACGTACTGTAACAAATTATAAGTGCCGCATGTCGAAGGCTTCCTTGCCGTATCGTCGTTGTCGTTGTCGTGCAGCTCTCAGCTTGTTTGCATAACAAACACGTGCAACAGAGCCGGAAAAGCAGAGGGGAAAACTGGAAAAATAAGTGAAAATAAGAAAAGGCACTGTTTGTTTTTCATAATGAGCACTCAAGAGCTGGAGGCAGCTTCAAGCAATGCTTGGTTCAATGACTGCAAATTGGCCAAGCAGCCAGCCAGCCAGTCAGACCTGGCTGCATGTAAGCTGAGTGTAAGAGCCTTTGTGCTAGGCCGAAAACCCTTTATTGGCCATTTGCATTTGGGCAAGCTAAGCTTGACTTGACTCGGCTTTAGCAAGGTCATTACAAATGTCAAATGTCGTGGCTGCCTAGGCTAACACACACACACACACACACACACACACACACACTGACATTGATGTTGAGCGCGTCAATTATGTGGCACAGCGATATGCAAGCACCGCACACCCAAGAGACGCTCATTAGTTGGCAACATGTCAACTAGATATGTGAGTGTGCGAGTTGGTTTTCCGTTGCATATTCCCGAATGCGATGCACCTACAATATCCTGTTCATTAAAATTAATGATTTCGATTTAACCTGCGCACACAAACGCATGTCACATATATGTTCAAGGCTGCTGCTACAGCTGTGTGCTTTGCTCTAATGAGAATTGAATATTAGGTAACAGTAATACACCCACACACAAGCATATATATTTATATATATATATATATATATATATATATATATATATATATATATATATATATATATATATATATATATATATATATATATATATATATATATATATATATATATATATATATATATATATATATATATATATATATATATATATATTATATATTTATGTGCATAAATGCATCCGCTGCTCAACTGAACTCAACTCAAATGGATCGCATTACCATCTTTGGGGAGCGCCTTGATGTATGCAAAGCTATTTGCATTGCGTCGGCCAGCAATTGCTTTCAGTTTAATTGTTTTGCATTTGGCCTCTCGAAACAATATTTATGCATTTCAATAAATATATTAATTTAATATTATACTTAAGGTCAAGTTTGGCATTTGCCATTTGGCGAAACTCTGACTTTTCAGTTTAATAATAAGCTCATTAAGTCTTAATGGCTATTAGTATGTGGTGGTCGAAGTTGAGGTAAATCATGTTAATTATGTAACAATTCAGCTCGGTTGAGTTTCGTACATAATAATACTTCAGGAAATGTCCTGGCTTGAAAGTAATGCAGGAAAAAAGGAACGATTATCGAGTCTCTTCAATTGAACCGTAATCCATGGAAGCCATCCAGTAGAGCGTTGCCTTTTGCACTTATATCAAAAGTTAAGGGTTCCAAGAATTGTAGCCTGAAGGAATAGCTAAAGAAATCAGCTTATCAGCTCGAAGATTAACACAAGCTGCTATTTCAGGGTTAAGTCTTTCTAAGTAAAGGGCTGACAAGAAGAAATGTCTTAGTATTCTCTCAGTATATAGTCCTCTATCTGATACTATCTATTCTTAGAGATTTTTCTCTTTCCTGTTTTATTTCTCTTTCTTTCTCTATCTGACTTAATATCGAACTCTTCAACTTTCTCTCTTTTTAAGCTCTCAGTTTTTGTGTATCTCTTTTTCTATCTCTCTGTATCCATCTCTCATTCGCTATCTGGATATCCTTCGTATTCTCTCTCTCTCTCTCTCTCTCTCTTACTGACTAGTTGGATATAATTCTTCTCTCCCTCTCTCTAGTTTTCCCCCTCTTTTTCTCTCTCATTCTCCTTCTCTATCGCATTATTTCTGCCTGTTCTTCACATTCTTGCTTTCTCTCTTTATATATTTCTGTCTCTATTGCTTTCTCACTCTTACTCTCGTTATCTTTGTTTCTCTGAATCTCGCGCTCTATATACCTTCTCTCCCTATCACTCTCTATCTGCTCTTCCTCTTATGCTCTGTTTGTTGCAGTTGAGACCCAAGTAAAATCCACTTTGCTTATCTCTCCATCTCTTAATTAAAATCAAGCGTTCTGCTCAAGCAAAAACTATTGTAATATAATACGTATGTTGTACTCTATTTATATATTCATGGTCTTTCAAAGTTGCTTTTTTTATCGTATTATAGAATACTTTTCGCTTTCCACTTTCCACTTTTACTTTCAGCAGCAGCAGCAACATAAGCGAAAGCCGTTGCATATGTGGCTAACTTTTTAATTATCCCAGCGAAAATAAAAATTAAACTTGTGTTTTTCCAGCACATTTTTTATGCTGCTGTTGCTCGACCTTCAAGTGCTACTCGTGCTGTCCGAGTCTGTGTGTTTGAGTGAATTACAGGAACGTGATGATGCACTCGCCTTTCAGTTACCCACGAGCCATTGATGATAACTTTTTTCAGCACTTGCGCTCAATACACAAATGTGCTATAAAATATGTGCAAAAATATTTCTTCTGGGGGCCCGGTCAGGGTTCAAAAGGGGCGGGACGGGGGTACGGGTGCAACCACGTAAATGGCTTTTGGCTTTATTTTATGGCGTGCAGCTGTAGTTGGCGCTTGTTATTGTTATTGTTTTGCCTTTTTGCCAATGCTGTGCACGGTTGCATCATCAATTATGCTTATCAAAACGCTGTGAGGGGTAAAACTTTTGCCAACTGACCAGCAAGAGGGCAGCCCGCTAACACTCCTTCTCTTGCTGCCTAGCCCTCTGTCTCTCACTCTTGCCACTGCTTCTCTGCCTTTCGCGTAAACAGGCAGGCAGCGAGTGCAACTGATTTGAGTGCACTCGACAGGTAATAAATATGAAGTGCTAAACACGAGATACGCGCATTTTTCCTGCCGCAAAACTTTTGCCACACAAACATTGTAGCATATTGCGGATAAAATATTTCACAAAAAATATATAAAAGCGAGAGAGAGTGAGAGAGTGTCGCTATTGGGTGTGATTGACGTGCAGATGTCCTGCATATTCAGTTATTCTATATATGCTATATGCATTGATCTGTTGTTCAGCTTCTGAATTCTTAGACATCTGCTTCTGCCTTAGTTTCTTAAGTTGCTTTAATATTTAAGATGCTTTCTTATACAACGCTGTTTTGCCTTGTTGCATGTTTGCCTTGTTTATGCAATTTTTAGCTGCATAAATGAGGCTTCAAAAAATGGGTTTTATATGGCTGCTATAGAAAGAGGAAAAGTTATATATTAATAAAGAGAAACGGGTTTGTATTGCATTAAGTTACTTTATAGCTGTGAATGCTGTACAAGGCATAATAGCGTTAAATATGAATTTGTTTCTGCAAGCTTGAAATCTACATAAAATCGTAACAGATATGCCAAATAGAATAGCTGTCAGTGGGAGACAAACATCAACAGGACAGGACCTCTAAGAAGAGAGCTTCGTAGGCAGCCCAACGGTCTAAGCGGATATGGTCTAGAAGGGCAGAGCTTGGAAGGATTAGTACTAGAAGGACAGAGGCAATGGCAAAGTCAAGAAGAACTAGGCCTAGAAAGAGTACGCAGTAGGACCAAAGTCTACAAGGACTGAACAGCTTTACAGACAAACAAATTGACAAAACTAATATACCCCATTGAAAACACTTGCAGCGAGTTTAGCATATTAAAAAACTAAGCTTTTAAACAATTGCCGCAGCCAGTGGGTGGCCGGCGGCAGTTGGTAGTCGCCAGTTGGTTGGGTTTGGTTGGCTGACTCGCTCGTCGCGATGTTTTCCAATCAATTACCGCAAATGCGCAGCTGGGCGTTGGGACACGCCCACGTGGCATAGATTTCCACAAATGCACAATAATTTCTGGCAGCCACGGAGTACATGACAGCGACAGCTTAATGCCACCTTCAGCATACACTTGAGAGAGCTTCCATTACCTCTCCCTCTCTCTCTTTCTCTCTCTCTCTCTCCCTCTCTCTCTCTGTGTTTGTCCACGGAGCGTATGCGCAATGTGTGCGCCATTTGAATGATTGTTTTGTGCTGTGTTTGCTTAACGCCAGGCTGCCCGAAGATCCCCGCTCACTTCGAGTGTGTGTTGATTACAGTTATTGCAAGTTATTTACAATTTATTGTATGCACTTTTGGCATTTCCACTTTGATTGATGCGGCCCAAGCACATTGGCAATTGAAATTCGAATGCCACGATTTGGCAGACATATGCAAGAATAATGTTTGTCTGTTGTTGTTCCATTCTTACATTGATTGAAAGCATAGCGGAGGCAGCTGCAACTGCAGCCATTCAGCCAATTGAAGTGTCAGGATGTTTGCTTAACATTCCTAAGCGTAAAGTCTTTGCTGAAGGTTAAGCTTAGATCTTAGCTTAGCTAAAAGTTGATAAATAAAATATCAAATTTAAAGAGGATTAGCGCAGATAGCTCGAGGCACGAGCAAAATGTTTCTTGATGCATTTGAATCAGTTTCCAGTGCAGCTGTTTCCTGTTTCATATTCTCTGCAGAAATTGTGGAAAATTGGAAATTGCTTCATATGCCTCAGTGCACGTGGACATTCAATCTATCTCAATAATGAATGAAGTAATCATATATATATGTATATATATATATATATATATATATATATATATATATATATATATATATATATATATATATATATATATATATATATATATATATATATATATATATATATATATATATATATTTATATAATTCTGAGATTCAATACAAAGTGGCCAGCTAATATGCGCTTTTTCACGTGATAAGCAAGTTTCCTGACAAATCTGACTAGGCATACACTGAAAGTGAATTAAAGTTTAAAGTTTTGAACGCTGCCTATCCCGTGTCTAAGACTTACTAAGCACAAAGCCTTGTGCGATACAAAATATATCAAAATCTGAATTTATATAATATTATTAAATATAAACTTTAAATGCATTAGTTATTAGTGCAAAAGCTGAAACAGCTATGATGAGATAGTTATTATAACTGACTACATCAATCTGTATGAAGCTCAGCCTAAAAGTCCATAAACTAGTCACACATAAACTGTACACAAATATTTATATATATTCATCTATACATATATGTATTGCCTTTAAAAAGCCTTGGCTGAAAGCATTTCTAATTTATGTCTGGCTGCATTTGCCTAATTTTTCATCTAATAACCAAATCCGTTAGAAAGGCCAGAAACAATTTTGGTAATTTGCAAATTGCTGACAAATTTTGTGGCCCCAAACAACGAGAAGAATTTCGAAATAATATAAATTTCTCTTTCCTTTTACATATTTTTTTTATACGTATTTATTTTGTTTTAAACGTAATAAATTTGATAATCTCATTCGCCTCAATGTTAAATCATTAAAGTTAATGCTCTAGAAAATTCGATTATTAACAATTTTTAGCACTTGCCATAAATTGCAGTCGACGGCTACGCTGACGTTGGAGTTGGCGTTGGAGCTAGCCATAAAATGTGCTGCATTGTTGATTTATGGGTAAATTGTTATAGAGTTTTTAAGTGTTGGTTAACAATTAGCAAACGTTTATTTGCCAGTTATTGCGTGTCCATGGCCGTAGTGAACGCTGCTCAGCACTCAAAGGAAAGCGAAAAGTTTTTAATCAAAACAGCAAATCGAAATTAGAAAAAAAACGGCAAAGTTTTCAATCTCCCAGATGTCGAAGTATTTCGACACACTCAAATGGGGGGCTGTCAACAGCCAATTTTGCGAATTTTCGAACAGCTTGTGTGAGAGACTAAAAGAAAACGACGGACTGAGAGAGAGAGAGAGTGCAGAATGTTTGGATAGGCGAAGTTTTCTATACACTTACAAAGAGTCGGAAAACTTTCAGAAGTTCTCATTAGCTGTGCATTCAAAGTATTTTGGAGTATTGTGGCTCGAATCCCAGAGACTTGTCTATGAACATAATATTGGCAATGATAAAGGGCAGCTCTATTGATAGAATCGATAGTTTATTATTATAAATGCATAATGTTTATGGTAATGATAATACGAATACTTACGGTACAGCTGCAGCTAATTCTGATAAGATTGATATTGGTAATAACAATGACAATGACAATGACAATGACAATGACAATGACAATGACAATGACAATGACAATGACAATGACAATGACAATGACAATGACAATGACAATGACAATGACAATGACAATGACAATGACAATGACAATGACAATGACAATGACAATGACAATGACAATGACAATGACAATGACAATGACAATGACAATGACAATGACAATGACAATGACAATGACAATGACAATGACAATGACAATGACAATGACAATGACAATGACAATGACAATAAAAAGGAGAATGATATTGATAATAGTGATTAAATTAGTTATTGTAATAAAAAGACAAAAGATTATGAATAGGCCAATATATTTGTAGGCTGTACTTACCCTCCACACTATCTAAATCAATAAGCAGTCAAAAGTGCTCATCATTATTGCCTACTTTATAGGCCTATATTCGCCCCTTATCAAAGAGATTTCGTACTCCAATTCACAATTCAAATGCCTTTGGTTAGTGTATAAATGGAAAGTTTTTTTGCCCGAGCTCAAAGGCCGCTGCATGACCAGAGTTGGCTTGAGTGTGCGAGTGTGCGAGTGTGTGTGTGTGTGTAATTCCTGTTGAAATTTCTCCATTACTTTTGCAGTTCAATGTTTTACTTTTACGCTCTTTACCGTCTCAGGTCCTGGCTCCCTCTGTGCAAGGCAAAATTTACTCGAGGTTCATTTGGTTTTTGCCCGAAAAACTTTGGTGGCCACAAAAGTTTTTGGCTCTCGGTTCTTTGGTAGCGCGCGACGGCAATGTTCAATGCATTTGATTTTCAGCAAAAGTTTTTTGGCCTTTAAGAATTGCGAATTGAATGCGAGTGTGTGTGTGTACGCTTGAGTGCTTGAGTGCAACATGTTTGCTGGCGAAATGAACGGCGGCGCGTTGAATAAAATGTTGACAGAAAGCAAACTGCAAAACTGCCAAGTGCCAAGGCTTACAAAGAATGCTGAAATATAATTGGCGTACAGCTGAAAAATGCCTCAGCTGTAAGTATATATATATGTGTATGTGTGTGTGAGTATTGGTGTGTTGTGCCAACAATGGCGTCCAATTATAGCGCAAGACGTGCCACAATGGCCAACGATTTGATGTTACTTCAAGTGCTGCTAACTGATTGGCATGGACCAAAAAAAAACAGCTTTTTGTTGCTCCAAACTAAGTTTAACTTTAAAATAAAACAAAGTTTTTATATATTTTTTAGTTATTATTTAAATTACATTTATTTTCTCATGATAATCACTTGTGTGTGTTTGTGTGTGTGTTTTGAATGCATTTCATATGCTCATGCACTCAATATGGCTATTTTTCGTTTGTTTGTTTTAAAGTTTTAATTTTATTTTTTATTTTTTGTTTTATTTTTAAATTCATATTCATCAAAGTTGAAATTTTACATAAATGCGCGCTGAGCACATTTTACATTGAAAACTTTTTAAATGATTTTTTTCTCGTTTCGCTTATTTATTTTTTTGTAATTTTTTTTTCAATTTTCTTTTATTGAATACAGTACATACTTATATTAATTTCCTTTTTGTTTCTTTTTCCGCATGCTTTTTCCATTAATTAGTTAATGGCTATTAGCGGCCATAGACCAATATGCTTTAATTAAAATATTTACAGTGAAAAATGCTTAACAATCGGAAACCAAACAATATTCATATTATATTCATTGTTTCATATATAATTATATATATATTTATTTAATAATAGTAATATTATTATAATTATCTTTTTATAAAACATAAATCAGAACGTGCTTGCTGGCTCTTCGCAAACACAAATACAAACACAAACACAAATACAAATACAAATACAAATACATACACACATATGGAGACATTTAAAAGTATTTTCGGCTTTGTTCTCTTTATACTGTTAATGTTTTTTCGTATTTGTTATTAATATTATTTATGATAATTTACGCGTCTTTTTCACACTAATGAATCTATTCAAAGTTTCATGGAATTCTTTAACAGCTGTGGTTTTTTTGTTATTTATATTATTTTTATTCGAGTAATGTATTTTGTCGTTATGCTTTATATATATGGCAATGCATGTATTTGTATTTTAACATTTTTTCCAGTTTTTACTGGTGTTGAGAAACATTTATTTTATGTCAGATGATTTGTATACTCGTTCATGATGGCAAAGGTGGGCCATATGTGTTATGTATACCTGACATTATGAAAGCCAAGCTGAAGATTTGAATTTGGGAATACGTACATGAGTGTTAACCCTTGTCGCATGAAATATGTAGGTCTTCGGAGAAATGGCAAGTCAGGAATAACTCTAATATAACAGTATACAAATTACTATAACAGAAGACTTACTGTACTGATATATAAGAATCATTGAAGTGCATTCCGAGATCAGATATGCGATTTGAAATTTTCGTCGGGTAGGCAAACATAGTTTTGACTGTTTTTATCAGAAAAAGGCAAAATTAAATTGGCTACGAGGACGAGAAAAACTATAGTTTTCTTCTTTTTTCTTTAATTTATATTTTCTTTCGTTTCTATTTTATTTTAATTTCTGACAAATCGGAAATTTGCAAAAACATTTTGCTTCCTTTTGCAAGCTGAACAAGTATTATGCAGTCGATTACAACCGACAGCAGTGTTCTTATTTGCTTTGCATTTCATTTTTTTTAATTGTACAACACACAAATATGTTTATGTTTTTCTATATATTATTTTTTCTAGCTGCGCGAGAAAAAAAAAACAGTCGAGAGAATTGTACATATTTGATTACGTAGATGTTGTTTTAATCTTCAGGTGTTTTGTTTAATTAGTCATTTTATTTGTTTTGGTTTTTTTTGTTGAGAAAGCGTAGAAAGTAATTATGAAATGTCGCATACTCTATGCTAGTTGCTTTTGCTATGGCTAACAATTTCGTTTAGCTGATTTTCAACTTTTAGTTTATTTTTTGGTTTTTTAATGAATTTTCGAAGATCTTTTTCCCTCGTGTTTGCTATTTTTTCTTCTACTCTTTGTTTCGAAGCAGCAACATCTAAAATAAGCCTTCTCCTTTTTTGGCTGATTGCTGTCACTTATGCTATATATATATATAGTGGTATATATATATATATATATATATATGTGTATGTGTGTATATATAGTTGTGAGCTATAGCTACTACATCAATTGAATTTGTCTCTTAGCTTTTCTGCTTTTATCTGGGTTTTCAACTCATTTTTTCATTTGCCTTTGCTGCCCTATAAAGTTTTATTTATTCATTCAGTCATTTTTGTGTGTTGTTGCTGTTGTCGTATTTAGTTAGTTGTATTTACACTTGAAATTAAATATATGCATATATATTTATATTATTTGCTCTGCTGTGTTGTGTTTGCCTTTTGCCATTTGCAATGCAATTTATTTTATTTACAAACTTAATAATGCAATTAATTATCGTTTTATTCTTTATTCTTTATATTTATGTTGTTTATTTTATTAATTTCTATGCCTTCGGGTTTTCATTTAGTAATTAGTAACAGTAATAATAATAACGCTTTGGTATGTCTGTCTTTTTTTTTTTTTGCTTTTTTATATATATTTTTTATGGACTGAAATTGGCTACTTATGCAAAATGGTTTTCTATATATCAATATGTATTTTGCATAGATATATATTTATGTATATAAATCTAAAAGTGTGATCCATGCTGTTTACAACTGCTGAAGACCAGAGAAAGTCGAACTTAGAGTGCGCGAGTCGAGCTTGATCGACTAGAAGATACCCTGAACATTAGTTGGAGTTGCTGTTTGAGACAATCGAGGCATTCTTCTGTTATATATGTTTATATATATCAAATTTCGAATCGTTAGCTTATGTAGTTTTCAAGATCTTCGAGACCTTTTTGCAGACATACAGACAAATGGAAGGAGGGAGCAGCAGACGCATATAGCTCAATTCTACTGAGCATGTCTCTCTCTTATGGAGAATTTATATACCAGTTTCTATGCTTAGTCAGCCCCAAATATAACCGCTCTTTTGCATTTCCTATGTGTTCAGAGTATGCCATAAAAAGCTCAAATTAAATTGCAATTAGCCAATTGCAATTGCTTTTGGCCAACTAAAGTTCAATAAAAGTGTAAAAACTGAACTCAATTTGTTTTAAAACTTTAACAATTACTTTAACTAATGCATTTTACATGACGCACAGACATAGATATTTATATATATATCCTTTAATATATATATAAGTTGGTGCCTAATCAAACTGGTTAAACATACTGTACACAATTAAGACAAAAAATGATTTTTGTTGCTAATTTAACTTAAGTTGTAAATGCCTAGCAGAGACTGAGACAGAGACAGATTTTTAACATGATTTTTACACAGTTTTTGTTTCCTTCTTTCTGTAAATGGAACTTAGCTTAGGTTTTATGCTAGATTTTTGTTGACTTTTGTTTATTTTTTGTATTTATATATATTTGTTTGTTTCTTTGTTGTTAAATTCTAACATTGAAATAGCTTAAATAGGATTTTTTACTATATATCATATATATATATATATATATATATATATATATATATATATATATATATATATATATATATATATATATATATATATATATATATATATATATATATATATATATATATATATATTTTTTTTTTTTTTTTTAATTTTGTTTTTTTTTTGTTCTGCTGCAATTTTGTATATTTTAAGTTGCTTAGGTTAAGAAAATGCGTCTGCAGCAGGAAATTAAGTAGACAAAAAAAAACAATTTGAGTTGAGTTGCTTCTTATAGCTGTGTTCTTGGCGTACTTACCTAACGACAACCGTGTTTAGCAGCAGACAGGGCGCCAGCATTGATCTAAATATGTGCGTAATGCGATCGGCCGAGGAAGTTTTGCGCCTCGATATGGCAGCCATATTGTCGCCTAAGGGAGAGTGAATGGGAGAAATATAAATTTGAATTAGATTTGCAGCTTTGTTGTTGTTGTTGTAGATGGCAATAGCTGGCGACAGATACTCTGCATTTTCATTAACATTTTAATAAGCTGCAGGCGACGCGCGCTGCTGGCATTTGCATATTTTCATTTACACTTCTTATCGCTCGCGATGGCTATTTAAATGCTAAAATCACAAGAAATTCAATTTGGCCGCGAGGCAGTCATGCAAATTGCATGCAACTGTTACGTGCAACAACTAAAAACCCCAACGCCAGCAGCCCTGCCCCCACGCCCTCCTTAACAATTTGCACGCTAAACAGCTGCCATGAGCTGAGCTGCATTAGCAACAACAGCGGCAGCTGCAACAGCTGCTAAATCCCCACTCAGATTTCATGATTTCGCTCACCTTTTGATACAAAGACATAAATGCTAGCTGGCTCGGTGTTGCTGGCAGAGCAGGTGTAGTTGCCAGAATCGGTGATTTGGGGCTCGCGTATAATGAGGCGACTCTGTGTACGTGGACCCGGTGTCGTTTCAATGGATATGTCTCGCCTCGAGTCATAGTAGTTGATGAGACGATCATTTTTTTGCCAGTACACGTACTGCGGTGGTGTGGGGCTCTGTGGAAGGAAAGGAAGCGAGGGAGAAGAAGAGAGGCGAGATAGGAAGAAAGAAGAGAATGCATTGAGTATATGTATAAGTATTCAAACAATTAATTTGGCTGAAATGCTTTTCTGTTTAGGCCTATCGATCATTATTGGTATGAAATACTAAGTTATCGATCGTTTTGCTTTATATTCATATTAAGATACATTAAGGCTTACGTCGAATATGCTGTAATGAAATTATTGATAATTATCAATGCCTTTCCATGTCCAAGCAAAGTTATTGAATCAAAAGTCAAACTGTTAATATATTTCTTTAGTATAACAAAAATGATAGGAGTACTAGCCAATTTGAATATATATCAGCTCTTATAAGTAGTCAGAAGTCAAGCGTATTGCATGGCCTGAGCACATTAAGTATACGCACAAGCCTAATGTGGATAAATATCACGTATACGTCGTGTGTGATACGAAAACGATCGATATTCAAACAATAAGATTATACGTTGACTAAAATTTAATTGCAGCAATAAATTATGGTAGAAATAATTTCGATTATTATCGATTATCAATAAGAATTTATAAAGACTTTAGAGTACAGTTGCCCTGTTTGCTTGTATTTCCAGTTATCGTTATAAAAGTCTAGTTATCGATAGACTTAATTTGCAAAATCTCATCTTATGTTTCTTATGTTTCTATACAGAGAACCTTCACTTTTTTCAAGCATTAATATTATTCACTCAAATTAGTATTTTCCTTAGTATATTTAGTATTTTCGTACTCACCTTCTCGATAATGCAGACCAAATTGATTGTTGAGCCCATATCAACATGCAGTTCACCAGAGCCAAGTATAAACGCCTCGGGCACAACCACTTGAAGATTCACAAAGTGCGATATGATGCCAGTGGGTGTGGATACCTATTGCCAAAGACAGAGTCAAGCAAATAATGGCAAATGCCAGTTGAGTACATGTTTGGGGGAATTGTTCGATACGCATGTTCGATGCTTAAGCATTTGTCGTAATCAACTCAAATGTTAATGCATCTCTGCATCTAACAGACTCTCTATCACGCTGTCTGTCTATCTGGCTTTGGTGCAGTGAAACGTTTTGACTGCAAAGAAATGTTGCACTCATTGAAATGCAAATCAAACAATTTCAATTTGGCACGCAAAATGAAACAAAAACGAACCATTTTCTAGATATCTATATATATATGTATAAGTGGTAGAGTGCTACATACGAACAAAAGTAACCAGAGGGCAGATGGACGAGCTGCTATGCAAAAGGAAAAATAATCATTTCGGCATATTTGCATGCAGTGCTCGTCGGGAGGCAGCACCAACTGACAGACAGACATGCGGACCTTCTCCTAGCCTGGTTCTTATATTGAAATTGCATGCAAACAATTTTTGAAATTGAAGCTACGCTTTTTCCCATTTTTGAAGCTGCCCCAACGACATCTATCTGCTTCTCTCTCACACTCTATCTCTC
This sequence comes from Drosophila eohydei, assembly GCA_035045825.1. NCBI lineage: Eukaryota > Metazoa > Arthropoda > Insecta > Diptera > Drosophilidae > Drosophila > Drosophila eohydei. The sequence goes on along the minus strand of JAWNOT010000072.1, from coordinate 3,072,555 downwards.
TAGTTGTAGTCTCTACTTAGCTGTAAGTCTCGGCGCAGCACTTGTGCGGCTGCTGCACAAACAGAGTTACTGTCAAGTGTCCATTTCAGGCGTTGCCCAAACTTTGTTGCCTTTCGCTTAGTTCAGTCTCTCGACTCGACTCGACTCGACTCGACTCCACTATCTGTAGCCAAGACACGCCTCTGACCATATCCGCTTGACTTTCGGGCTTTTGTATGGCTGGCTGGCTGACTGGCTTACTTTTTGCATTACTTTGCACACATTCCGGTTTGCGTTTCACTCGCTGGCTAAATATGTCAATGTCCAGTTTATCTGGCAGCCGCAGCGTCTGCCTGCGCGTGACAGCCACATGGTTTCGGCTGTGCCCTGTCAACGTCACATGTACGTACATGCGTACATGCAGCAGGTTGTCTTGGATCGAAACGTCATTTGCATATTACAATTAAATCATGCGCCGTCGAAATCAACGTAAAAACCAAAGGCAACAAAAAAAAAGTGGAAAAAAATGTTATGGGTTGGTGAGGATGGCGACTGAAACCCCAAAAACCTCAATATTGCGTATACGCCTGGCTGTCTGAGCCCAAACGCCGAAATGGAGCATATGCAAATGCACTTTAGTTCATTTCAACTGCATTGCATGCATAAAATATATGCAATTGCAATGCAATGCAATGCATTCTCTCTCTCACTCACCTGGCACTCGTACATGCCGTGATCCCGTCGCTGTACAAACTTTATCTGCAGCGTCCACATGTTGGAGCCGGGCGAGTGGAGTATCGCGAAACGTTCATCATTTGTGTAGAGCTGGGCACCCGAGGATAATATGTGCCAGTCCCGGCGTCGTATCCAAGATATTTGATTCTGTTTTGCCAACAACAAAATATGAGAATATTATATGCCAAATATAATAAAGAACTCGGTCACAATCACACATATTATTGTCTATGTTAATTGCGCCAGCGCGCTCAAAAGTAGGCAACAGAAAATTGAAAATTCACTCACGATACAAGCGCATGCAATTAGTGCCGCAAATACATGCAAGTTTGATTATGAAAAGCACTTTAAACTGTAGAGATATAGAAAAATACACACATATGTGTGTGTGTGGGTGTGTGTACCTTTGGATCAGTGCAAACTTAGCAAGAGATTTTCATTTCCTTACATAAATAGGTTTAAATGAAAATTTAAAAATATGCAAAATAAATATATATTTTATAAGAAACATAAATAATATATTATAAGCAATTAGGAGTGTTCTTTACTATCTATTAAAGCTCTACCAGGAGATGACATGGTAACAGAGGAAATGGAGAGGTTTGTACCTTGAGTATTATGTTTGTTTATACTACAAATCTCAATCTTTCTACTACTTTTATTGATTCTTTGCTCAGATATGCTCAAAGTTGACTGCCTCTAAAAATATGTCTCAAGTTAAGCCTTGTTTCTTTACAGAATTCTACCGAAAGATAGATGTACTGTGCTACCATCAATGTCCAGGCAGATGTAGCTGACAGTCAAAGCTGCTGAGAATAACTGAGGTAAGTTGTCAACTAAGGAATCACTCTCCACCCCACGGCAAGACCCCATACCCTGCTCCATATCACAAGTCGCTAAATTCTTATAAATATTCAGTTAATTGTTGCATTTAGCCATAAATTTCTAAAAATATTCTGCAGCTCTTTCAAAAGGCATTTCGCGGACTCTGATTAATTGATATTTTGTCACATGCTTTAGCTCAATTATGGGCTCTGTGTCCATGTCCGTGTCTATGGCTGTTGCGTTCCATTGCGTGTCGCATTTTGTGTTCATTTTTTTTTCGGGGGAGCATTTAATTGCTTGTTAGCAAACGTTGAATGCCAAACAAACTGTACACAATGTCATGGCAAACGTTTTCTAGCTTTCAGCTGCAAATTAAGCATTCGTATTTAGTATATTTCGTGCTCGACTGCCAAAACAAATTGGACATTTGCGTGTCCCGATGCCGCGACGACCCAGCCAAATTCCCATATACAAACAAAGAGAAAGCTGAAGCTAAATGCTATATAATTAAAAACTGAAAATTGCAATATAAAATATGCACTAACAAAATGCAAGCGAAACTTAAGTTCAAAATGACATTAGGGCTGAGCTTAAAGTATAAAGGGTAAAACGCGCCCAGGAGGCGTCGCACAATTAGATACACAAGAAAAAAGCTAAACAAACCCAATTGACACCCACACGATCCACGCCGGTTACTTTGCAGACGAGAAAGGCGGTGCCACCCAGTTGGACGGTTGTGTTATGCGCCATCAGCTGTGGGTGAAAAAAAGAGACGCAGAAAAGGAGAAGAAAAGCGATGGAGGGAGGGAGGGCGGTAGGTAGTGGGAAAGAGGAGAAAAATACAAGACAAAAAGTTAAAAGTTCACTTTTCATGTGTTACCTGCGAAAGTAAAGGTAAAAGGCGAGCAGAAGAATGCTATAAAATGCAAGTAGAAGTGTGCTAGTCGGGTATGCACGACTGCAAGTTGGGTTGATCACCTTCTAGGCTGACTGAACAGTGCCATTAGGGTTTTTGTTACATACCCAGACACATTATACCCGCTTCTAGCATTAGGGTGTTTAAGCTTTAAAAAACCCACAAATGTTGCCTGCTTCCACAATTAGTCAGCAGAATTAGAAAAGCTAGACATATACAGGGTGAGGCTGATTGAGCTGTTACGAAAACTGCTATAAATTTTTAAGCTGCATTCACATGCTGCGCGAGTCAAGTTTTTTTTTTTACGACTGTCACGTCTTGTGTTAAGACAAAAAAGGAATTTACTTCAAAGAGAAAAAGAATTCAACTAGCCAGACGGGTAACCAGACAGCAATTACAGATTTGCGCTGTTTTAATAGTTAATTTGATTTTATTATCTTTCCTTTTTTGTGAACTTGAAATCAAGCAAAGTTGGCCAGTTTGTTGAACAACTGTTTAGATTTTGGATAGCCAAATATTGTGACTGGAGATGTTTAAGAGCAACAGAATTTAAACGATCAAAGCCTCTAACAGGTGATCTTGGATAGTTAGAATACTTTGACAGGAGAACTGTGATAGCCACAGATTTTGATAGGATGTTTTGAATAGTCAAAGAGCTTGACAGCAGATCTTCAACAGCCAAAGATGTTGATAGGTGATCTTTGAGAGCCAAAGAGCTTGACAGTGCTTACACAAAAACTTTACAGGCGCTCTTGTATAGCCAGGTGGTTTGACAGCAGAACATGCACAGTCACTCTAACAGGAGGGGTCATAAATAGACTAAGATTTTGACAAGAGATTTTGAATCTAGAAAGAGTTTGACTGGAGATGTTTGAGAACCAAAAAGTTTGACAATGGAACTTTTAAAGACAAGAAATCAACTGAGACAAGCCAACAGCCTACTAAGAACTGGCAGAGATTATGCAGAATTAAAGCTTTATTGGGCCTTAGAAGAGTATTTTGCAGATCAGATATAACTGACAAGCATATATAGCTGATTGAGTTTTCATAAGATATAATTCTTTTAAGCTTGTTTCTAGATTTATATATAGTTAAGTCAATATTCATAGAGCAAGTTACCTTGCAATATTAGCAGTTCAATTGCCTCACCCTGTATACCCTGTGTATAGCTAGAGATAGACATACATATTCACATGTATGTATATATATATATCTATATACATACATATATATATATATATATGAACATAGTTTGACCAATTTACGGCGTGGCCTCTTTGTCTGATTAGATAGTTAAAGACGCGCGCGAGTGTAATATAAATAAGCAGTAAAAGATTAATTAGAGCTGACGCGTCTTCATGTTGTATAGTAATTAGCATTGGCCACGCTTTTAAACTCTATTTGCATGTCCTTCGTTGGTTCACATTAGCATATTGATCAGGCTGATAGCTATTTGGACTAAGAGGCATCGAGCACACTCTGCTTTGTATTCAATTCAATTTCGTAGACGCACTTCGCTGCACTTCATCGACTGTCCGTCCTTCCTTGTGCTGTAGCTGTATTGAGTCAGTTTGTCAATTCTTACTTACCTCGCTGTCCTCGAACATGGGACTGTCGCTGGAGTCGAGATTATTATCCAATTTGGAATCGGCATTTATGCCATTGCGCGTCCATAGCTTCTTCCAATCGTTATCTGTGAGTATTGACTTTTGGTCTAAAAGAAGAGAGAGAGAAGGTTAGACAAGAGCCTGACAAATAAGCCAAGTCCAAAGTGCAATCGCAAATTGCGTTAAAGGACTACACAGTCGTCGCCTACACTTTTTTTTTTGTTGTTTGGCAATCAGCAAATGCGACCTACAGTATATATATATACATCTGTCTATAAAGTTTCGTTTTTTTTATTGCTGACTGCAATTGCTAGTTAAAAGATATCCTTTATCCTTGCCTTACCTGCCGCACAAAATCAGCTGCGAACTGTTGAAATAATAAAGCTTTTGATTGACATACGAAAACTCAGCGTGTTATTTACGATTATTGCCTCTACATGGCATTTATTGATTCGTCCTACTCACACAGCCATTGTTGAAAGGGCACACACACACACACAGGCACTTAGAAACTGTTTTCCCCATTGTCCTTGTCTAATTTGTGTTTATTTTTGGAGCACGCAAACTGCCTTATATGAAATGTAATTACATCAACTTTGAAGCCATGTTGAAAAATTGATTATTAGCTGTAATTTTATTGAGTTAACACAAGAAGAATCCACTCTCAGCCTTGCAACAATTTCTTTTTAATTAAGCAGCAGTTTGCGATTGCAATATAGCTAATTTTGTGGTGGACAGAAGGAAGTAAGTTTTGATATACCATAGAAGAGAAAATAATTATAGACCAACCATACTCGAGTAGAAGAAGAAAAGACTTAAAGAGTTATTATAGTCTCTATAAATGTAAGTTTACTGAGTCAGGGCATGCCAGGTGTTCATGAAAATTGCATAGAATGGCGCTGCAATATTAGCAAATATTCATTTATGCAAATCGGCTTATATTTATAGAAATGAGAATGTATAATATAATCTTATAAAATACTTCGCTCTTATTAGAAAATCTTGCATTTAATAATTTAAATTTGTGATTTGTCGCATACCGGCTTGTAATTTTTTTACTGAATTCATGAAAAAACATATAGACTCTCAACACAGACAGAAATTCTATTATTTAGATATTTGGAATTAAAAAAAAAACATTAAAAATTCAACCTAAGTTTCATTCATAAATGCAGCTGTTAATAAGAATTCATGAAAATCGCATAGAGAGGCGATTTAAATAAAATCAGTTCTTGCATATGTTAACTTTTCAAACATAATCAGAGTAAACTGAGAGATGGGCAAAAATTCATTCAGTTATTACGAGGATACATGGCATGGAGAAGAGGTTTGAAAAATGTATTTAGCCAAAATTAAGTGGGGGAGACGTATAATAACACAGCGATTAAAATCTGTTACAGTCAAATTTACTTTATTTATGAAAAGTTTTAAGCTTTTACTTTACAGCAGCGAATCTTTTATTAGTGTTTAAAGGGAGTTAGAAAAGAAGTCAATTGGTAATTAGAAAAATAAACATTTATTTTGAATTGATGAAAATCGCAGAGAAAGGCGTTTCAGATTTGCAAAGATAATGAAATATATATAATAATATATAAGCAATTTCATTAGATCCTTAATGCTAATATACACGACTGTGTTCATAAAAATAGTAGTACATCATCAGAGATAGGGAAAAAAACTATTTATCATTTGTGTAATTTCATATATCTTTACATTCACATGTACCCCATGAAACGACCGCCAATTTCAGTTTTCATTCATTTTATGGAACATCAGAATTCAATGACCCGCAAAATTTTTCGAGCTGTTAAATAGCTGATGAACTTTTGCAGACGCCTTAATGTGTACTTAGCGCGCGCTTTTATGATATACAAAAGCAAAATCGATTAATCTGAAAGCAAATGCCGATTAATCCAATTAGTCTGGACAAACAGAATTGCTTTAAATAAAGGAACCAAGTCTGCCCGAGGTCCCTTGACCCAATATGGGTCGAAAGACGTCACCAGCAAACACTTTTCTCTTTTGTTTATATTGAACAAACGCTAATAATGATAAGTAAATTACATTACAAAGGTAAACTCATAGCTAATATTTACCTGTGCAGGTAAATAGCAAGGAAACTGTACTTTCGTCTAGCCTAAGTGGCTTTCTAGCTAGATTTCAAGATAAGCGTATGCATGTCGTGAAGTTGACCCTAATAAGAATATAATTTCGATACAAAAGAGTTATTACGAATCGATAAGAGCTAATGGCAATTAAAAGGCAGAGTATGTAAGCTGTTTGGCGACCCCAGAAACTGGACTGTGCTCGACTCGCACTGCTGCCCGCTGGCTTATTAGTAAGCAATTTATTAAGTATACGCCTCGTGCTAATTTGAATCGAGCTGAGTGCAACGCTAACCAACTAACTAACTAACTGCTATAATGCTCAACTTGATGTTTACTTTAATTAGGAAACTTTGATTGCCCCGGCAACTGGCAACCGGCAACCAGCTGTGAGCGGCTGACCCATGGCCAAATTAAATTTCCGCCACGCTGAGTCTTAAGTTTTTCTTTTGCTGCTTCTTCAAAATGGATTGCGTGCTCAAGCAGCTGGAATATGACTGACCAGCGAGCAGAAGACGAGCCGCCCGAGCGCATATAAGCTCAAGAGCGTGGAACGCTGTAAAAGGAAAAGTGTATTAAATCAATCAATCAATCAGCGATGCAAAATAAGAAGAAAAAGAGCACAAACTTTTAAGCAGGCAGCGCACACACACATGAACTCTTTCGGCCTTGGCCAAATCGGTACTGCAATTGGATTTTTGTGAGAGTGAAATCGAGGGAGCGCCGCAGTGCGCGTCTCTGCCCTTCTGCAGCTCCACTCATATTTACCTACTGTCTGCCTTTTGCTGTTAGCCATAAAACACAGCGTAGCTTAGCTCGCACTTTTATTGCCTCGTAAATTTTTATAGTTCATACTTTAGGCATGCGTATGCAGTCCTGAAAACATACAGCTACACATAACCATATCTTCTACTCATATCACTGTTTCGCTCTCTGTCTGTGTGTGTGTGCGTCTTATGCCCTGCATTTGTATTTGTTATTGAATTTGTATTCGTTTTCGTATTTGTTGAGTACATGCGCATTGTCCTTTTGTCGGTGTGTGTGCGAGTGTGTGTGTGCATGTAATTTATGCGCCTGTTTTGCCAATGACGTCAAGGCACTGTGTGTTTTTTTTTGTTTGGTTTATGCTGCTCTTCTTTAATTTGAATACTGGTTCATGGTGCGTAGTGCAAGAGTATATTAGCTTGCTGCAATTTCTGTGGATTCATGTGTCTGTATGCAGGTTGGAGACTTGAGTCTTGAGAGGTAAAGCTAGAGATTTGTGTGTCTGCTCTTCTTACGGAGTATTAAAACTTCCAAGTCCATATCTTTTATAGCATAAACACTCTTATTTATATCAGCAAAGACTAGAAGCGGAAAAGACCTATAGAGCAGCTTACCATAGTCTTAACTAAGATTTATAGCTCATACTCTAGAGCTGTACCAAGTTCCGTTACCTTATCTACGACCAACTCTAGTATAGTACAAGAGAAACTATATATCTCGCTTATCATACTTAAGTTCTACAGTTAGAAGACTACTCTTAGCCTACTCTATATATTGCCTACTCTATAAAGGCGTGGCATTTAAGCAATACACTTTATATAATATCAAAGCTAGCAGCAGCTGCTGGGTTGGTTTCTGCAGTGTGAACAGGTATTAAGCAGTTATTGATGCCCGTTTGCTATATCTGAATGCTCTTCGCTCAATGCTCATGCTGCATTGACTGTAAATTTAAATATATATATATTTATATATATGTTTATATCTATCTATATATATAAATATCATAAAATACATTAAAAGTCTGCAGACAATAAAAAGTGCGTCATTAATAACAACAAATCGGCGAGGTGGAGGCAAGGCAGAGCCACTTTATGGCGGGTCAGGTCGATGTTGGTGGTCAACAGCAAAAACACTTATATATATGACACTTATGTATGTGCGTGTGTGTATATATATTAGCTGTAGAGCTGAAAGAAGTATAAATTCTTTATCTTTGCATTTGTATGCATGACAGCGCATACACACACGCATAGGCACAGACATACACACACATACGCACTGACAAGTCAAAATATATTGCGTATGTTAAGAGGAATGTAAATGCTTAGACCTAGCACAGCAAAAAAACGTAGAAGACGAAAGCCAAACGCACGCTCAAGCCCACAAGCAGAGTCTAAGGTCAACTGCCATAGAGACAAGGAGAGAGAGGGAGTGGAAGGAGTGTGTGTGTGTGTTTTGTGTGTTACTCGCTATTATAGTAAAAAAACACGCACTGCTAATAAAATGGCTAAAAGTCGCGTATTTCGCTGCTGGCCGGCCACCCGCCTTTAGCTTTTTGGCTCGATACGTGCGCATGTCAGCTGCCTGCGGCTTAGCGGCCGAGAGTGTGAATTATATTATGCCTGAAAGTGGGCAACAGTAATAAAACTTTCTGCTATAGAAATGACAGTGCAGAGAGCCGAATGTCCAGCAGCAGACTGGCACGACTAGCTAGCTACCCTGTAGCAAAAAAGAGTGCAGATGGAGAGAGATTGAGAGAGAGAGAGGCTAGAGTGCAGGCTCGATTAGCTTCTAGGTAGCCAGTTGTAGCAGAGTGAAGATGAGTGAAGAGAGAGATAGAGCGAGAGGCACTGTGTAGCAGACACGACTAGCTAGTTACCCTGTATCAAGAGAGTGAAGAGGGAGAGAGAGAGGAGAGAGATTGCCAGCTATCAGGCTGGACTGCAGGCTCGACTAACTAGGTACCCTGTAGTAGGAGAGTGAAGATAAGTGAAGAGAGAGAGAGAGAGAGAAAGATAGAGCGACTGCCTATACTTCACGCACTGCAGACACGACTAGCTAGTTACCCTATATCAAAGCATAGTGCCTGCCAGCCTGCCAGCCTGCCGCTCCTTGTTTGTGCTGGGCAACACAAATCCTGAAGCTTCGCTGCCTTTTGCGCATTTCTTGGAGCTGAACTGTAAAGCGATAAATAATGAAGCCAGCAAGTGCGAGTGGCGTTGCCTGCTGCTTGCATGTTTATTATTAATAATAAATACTTCTTGTCAATCTTGCGAACGTTTAACGTTCTATGGCTGTCTGGCACGAAACAGAACTGTTTTCGGGGCGCGCACTTGTCATGTTTCCAAAATGATTATTTATATCCGTTGCTGCCGCACTTGAGAGTGGCAGAGAGTGCGTATGCGTAATATTTTAATGCGCTGCCAATATGTTGGGCGCTGTCTGCTAGCAGTTAAGCCCGAAAGCTGCTTAAGTCAACGTGGCCAAAGTGCTTAGCAGTTTTTAAGCTGCCTGACAGTCGACCTCACTCGAACTTCGGCTGGCTGACTGCCTGCCACATGCTGCGTTGACTCACCGCCCAGCCCCAGCACTGCCACAACCTGAGCTCTCATTTTATCTAAACCCCGTAAGCCAAAGATCGCGCGTCTAGCGTTACAAATGCCTCGAGCTTAATATGAAAACCACTAAGAAAATTTAGCGAAAATAGCTGAAATTTTACAGCGCATTAGAGAAGCATGCAGAAGGCAAAACTCATTTGCACTTGAGAAACATGAGCTCGAGCGTCAACAGCGAATGGGAGACAGAAAAAGGGCGAAAGGAAAGGAAAAGAAAACGAAAATATTGTGAATATTTCTGTGTGTGTGTGTGTGTGTGTGTGGGGTGTGTGTGAAGTGTGAAGCGTGAAACTGGCTCTGGTCGACCTTGACGCAGGCAAATATGCCAGAGAAAGAGATAGAGTGAAAGAGAGACAGTGAAAGAGGGAAAGGGCGAGAGATAGAGATGTAGCTTCTTCTCTGTGTGCACAGACAGGAGTTGACACGTGTGTTTCGGCTGTTGGTATTGCCTCGCCTGTCAGCCGAAAGTGCTAAGCTGAACGTTTTTTCACTGAACCTGGCAGACAGCATATACATTATCCAACATACATATATATAATATATGATACACTTACAATCAAAAGTATGTGCACAAAGAAATTTCTTTTTTAAGTTATTTTACTGCAGAAGATGCAGATTGTTGAGGAGACGTTGAGCTACGATGCAGCTCAAATGGAGTACGGCTTAAGACGTTGATTTATATGAATATATGTGTTATATAAGTTTGGCTATGCTTCATATGGGCATGTGCTAGCGTATATGAAGCATAGATGTTATGAAAGCAGATGACATATTGATCAGCTATTAAACTATTTAATCACATTTTATTTGCTTTAGAAATGTAAATTTCTATTTCTTATTCTATTATTTGTAGAACTTGTCGCAGTGTCAAACAAATTGATAATATATATCATATTGATATTGAATTTGTAAATTTATATAAATTATTAAATAATTAAATAATAATAATATATAAATAATTAAAATTACCAAATTTTAGATAATTATTTGTGTCCCAGATAAGCTCACATGAAACATGCATATACGAGGTATATTCAAAAAGTAGCAGGAAATTTTAATATTATGTTAAAAATACTCTATTTATTTAGGAATATGCATTTCGCTTTCTTTCAAAGTATTACCCACTACATGTTATTAATTTGTGCTCACGTCTTTGCCAATGATCGAAGTATTTCAAAAAACCATCTACATACTTTTGACTGTAGCTGTAGCTATGCCTGCATAATCTATATACATAACTGTACACATATATAGACATACATACATATATAAATACTTTTGCAGGCCACTGTATGGCTTCAATACTTTTTGTTGGGTTTGTGCTTTGCTTGGTGCCTCTTCCTTTGCCTTTCTTTTTCGCTTGGTAAAACTGACAGTTGCGAGTTCTTGGACTGTTTGAATTATTTGCATATTTCACATTTGCCACTTGCCATTTTTCTCTCTGTTTCATTTTGCAATTTCATTTGTTTTTTATTTTTCGGACACTTTAAAAAGTCAATTTAAGAAAAGACAAAACTTGACTTGTCTCTCATTTTTTGTTTGGCATAGATTCTTAAGCCACAAGGCGTGGCAATAAATTTTCAATTTTTGCGCTGTCACGCGACGCCCCCACCCCGCCCACGCTGCTTGAGCGGCAGAGGCGGCGTAATGAGCGCCGAGTCGATAAGGTGTCGCCATTGCCCACTTTTTTAGCGACGCTTGATAATTTATGCGTAACGCGTTGGTCGCAACAAAAAAGAAGCCGCTAAAAAAAAAGAAGAAGAAGCAGAAACAAAGGTCGCATTCGGAGAGCTTTTAGGTCAAAACCAAAGCCACAAGGGCAACAGCAACAGCAGCAGCCGAAAAAAATGGCGATTCGCCCTTAACGCTAATCTCTCCCCTGTGTATTTTTCATTATCCTTATTATTTGTGAATGTTACGTGTTGGCCATAACTTAGCGGGGCTAACGATGCGTATACGTGATGCCACACACACACATACACACACACAGGGACAGAGACTCTCACACACTCCCGCATAAGTAGCAGGCGCTGAGGCATGCCGCGCTCTTAGCACAGCTCTCGCATCCATTTAAACCAAATTAGCCAAAAGGTCAAAAACGCTGCCGCGGGCCAAGCACTGCGCGCTTGATGAAAAATTAATAATTGTTTGCCAAGCAATTGCCGCCGAGGCTGACTTTAAAATGTGTTTACCTGCACTCACTCGCTCACCTCACTCTCGCCCCCTTTTGCTCTCTCAAAAAAAGTTTTTAGCTAAAAACTGTGCTACACTTGAGCTCTAGGCCACACGCCCATTTCAAATTGAATGACAAACATTTAACCAGCGCAAGTACTACTTCATTTCAATGCCCGTTCACAGAGTAAAAGGAGAGCATATTGGTTTTTCGCCTGTCTGTAAAAATGCTAGCTAGAGACTTGAAGTGTCGTACACTTGGGTAATCTTAACTTTTAGAGTGTTCAAATAGTTTGACTGCTTGCACGTTGAGGCGTGGCAACTCGTGAGTTACTAAAGTTTTACTTAAGCGGCAGACTTGCCTATAAGACTTTTGCTAGAAATGTATAGCATATATACTTGCGCCCATATAGCGCATACTCAGTAGAGTTAGAGCCAGAAAGTATGACAAGTTAGTTACTGTGAATACAGTCTATAGATCGAAAAAAACCTATGTATATATGTGTATTGAGGCTAGCTTTTGAGCTCTTCCTTTATCTGTCTTCAATTTTCTGTCTTTTATTTTCTGTCTTCTATATTCTGTCTTATATCTTCAATCTTCTATCTTCTATCTTTCACCTTCCATCTTCTATTTCCATTCTTTCATCTGCTATCTTCTTTCTTCCATCTACCATTTTTCCTGTTTAATTTTCCATCTTTCATCTTCCATCTTCCGTCTTCTATCTTCTATCTTCTATCTTCCATCTTCTATTTTCCATCTTCCAGCTTTCATCTGGAATCGTCCATCTTCCATCTTCCGTCTTCTATCTCGCATCTTCTATCTTCCGTCTGGAAGATGGAAATCTTCCATCTTTCAACTGGAATCGTCAATCTTTCATCTTCCATCTTCTATATTCCATCTACCATCTTACATCTGGAATCGTCCATCTTTCATATTCCATCTCCCATTTCCTATCTTCTATCTTCTTCTGTCATCTGCGTTCTATCTTCTGTTTACTTTTTGTTACCTTCTAACATATATCTGCCATCTTTTATCTTCTGTCTTCTCTCGATTATTTGCTTTCTCTATCTTCTAGCTCTATCCTCTATCCTTATCTTCTATGCTTATTTGATATCTCAAAAAGAAGCAGTATTTCGCAGTTGTTCATACCCGCCTATCATTTTAAACTTATTTTGTCTCTCTCCCTCCCTTCCATTCTCATAGTCGCTCTTGGCCATTAATGAAAATATTTGGTCTAAAAAGTTTCAGCCGCAGGTGCCAGGTGCTTAGTCCAGCTCTCTCGCCCGCCGGCCCTACTCACTCACAGCCTAATAAAATTTGCTCCCGTAATAAATCCGTAAATTGGCAAAGTTTCGTCTAGGCTTAGGCATAGCATTTAATTGCACGACTGCGGCACGAGGGGCGATGGGCGTGACCAACGCGCCCAGCGCTTTATGTAAATACGCTAAATAAACTGAGGCGTTGCGCTTAGGAAAATTTCATTTAAATTCAATTGTTTCGAGGCCACTAAAACCTGAATTCGCTTTTAACTGTCTCGTGTTTTTTTTTTGTTGCGTCTAGCTGTTGCATTAATTAAATGGGCAGTCAGATTTGGCGGGTGGGCGTGTCACTTACCTGTTTCCAGCGTTGTGGCCAGAAGCAAGGTGGGCAGGCAGAGCAGCAAAATGCGCAATTCCATTAAATGCAACGGCACACGCAACAGCCGCAAGCGCAGCAGCCGTGGCGGCAACATTTGTGGCAGTTTCTGTCTTCTCGCTCTTTTTTGTTGTGTTGTGGCAGCTGCAACAGCTGCGGCAGCTTAGCTCTAGCTGGCGTCTATTCAATAGTTGCCTAGACTACACTGCACAATGGCACATCGATGCCATGCGTATAGCTCGCCCTCTACTTGCTGTTGTTATTATTGTTGTTGTTGTTGTAGCACGCTTATTAGGGTTAATGGCTTTTTGAATGAACGCGCTGTTTCCTTTCAGCAAATGCTAGCACAAAAGGCGCCACAAACTAATACACATATGCTAGTTGCTAGTTGTTGTTGCTCTACAACTGATGCGCTGATAAATGATGCTGCTTTTAGTTGTTGTTGTTGTTGTTGTTGTTGTTGTTGCTGCTGCAGTCCCTTGCTCCTGCTGCTGCTGCTGCTGCTATTGCTATTTCCTGTCTGATTTTTCTACCACTTTTTCTCTATTGTTGTCGCTTGTCAATGCGTTGCTCTTGCTCTACTTCTGCAGCTCCTGCTCCTGCTGCTGTTCCTTCGCCTTCGTCTTCTCTCCTGCTTCTTCTGCTGCTTGTTGTTTGTATCAAATTTGCAGCTTGTTATTTGGCCTGCCGTACGTATTCTTACACTAGCCGAGTTGGCTGCTGCTGTGGGCGGGGCGTAAAACTTGCATGTTCTCCATCATTTTTCATGTCACTGCGCATTAGCACATTAAGCCAAGAGCCATGTATTTGCTATTGTTGTTGCTTTTACTATTGTTGTGCACAGACACACACACACTCACACGCCCGCTGAGAGTAAAAAATTAACACTCGCTTTTTATGAAATTACATTCAATTTGCTGTTGTGGCGCTGCTGCTACTGTTTTTGCCACTGCTAACAACAACAACAAGCGACACAATCACAACGTCACGTCGATGATGAATCGCTTTTAATGTAATGTCCTTCATACACTTGTTATATATATATATATATATATATATATATATATATATTTGTTGCTTTTCCTTTTTCTTTTACTTCTTTTTCTTTCACTCTGGGGAATTGTCAGTTATTTTGCGTTGCTCTCTTAATAAGTTCTGGCTGATCCATCTAGTCTCCGGTCTCTGTGTATTAGAATGAAAGTGGCAAAGAGAAAAGAGCATAAATCAGATAAGTTTACACTGTTCAGTTTTGGGTTCAAATTTAAGATTTAAGATTCCAGCTTCCTGGAAGCAAGTAATTGATTTCAATGTTTTCTTTTGATGCTAAACATTTTTTTGATGTTCTTTTTTTTGCTGGTTTAATTGGAGAAAGTTTTTTAAAATTGTTAATTGAAGTATTTTATTTTTGCATACATTTTAAGATATTTCATTTGACAGCGGACATTTCAGTTCAGAGCAGAAGCATTTCATTCTAAATATGCTTGAGTTTTCTTTTAATGAACTTAGCTTGACTTGGATTTTGCTGTAGATAAACTTGGTAATGTAGTAAAATTCATTATAATGTTTCTTTGTTGATCAGTTTTCATTCATGTTTTTCTATTTACCATAAATTGTAACTAAATATAAATAGTTGTAAGGCTATTCCTTTAGAGCAAGTTT
This sequence comes from Drosophila eohydei, assembly GCA_035045825.1. NCBI lineage: Eukaryota > Metazoa > Arthropoda > Insecta > Diptera > Drosophilidae > Drosophila > Drosophila eohydei. The sequence continues at coordinate 3,057,541 of JAWNOT010000072.1, read as the reverse complement.
TTTTTAGAGAATATATAAAACTTTTTCTTCAGCTTAAGTTTTCTCTTTCTGCTCACTCTGCACTCTGCCCCAGCTCTTATTATTTTATTCAATATTTCTACATGAACAGATACAACATTTTGAGCTGAATGGCGAGTCCAGTTGTTCTAGGTATGTTCTTCAACAAGCTACAGAATTGACATCTGAAATTTATATTTCTGTATTCCACAGGCAGTGCGAGTTTGTTATTTGTTTCAATAAATGAGCACCTTTTATATCAATGATTTATTTACTCTAAACTAGCTTTAAATTTGTGTTTTTTTAAGTGAAAAAGCAAAGTTTTATGGTTTCTACTTGGCATCTATATAAAGCAAGACAATTTAAAAATGTTTAAGCAGTTTTCCCTATATCAAGAATCAGACAAAAATTTATGATAATAATTTCTATACCACTGTTAAAATATAGAAATATTTTTGATTGCAAAACTGATGATAATTCTCACCATGATTGTGATGCATCTCTATTTTCGTTTTGCTTTGCAATCAAAAACTTGAATTCAATTTAGTTAATCAAGTTAGTTAGCTAAAATCCCAATTCTAAATAGCTAACATGAGCTATATTTAGCTTTACTTAGCTTTATTTTATGGTATATAACACTCTTAGCTACAGTCATTATGTTAATCTGCTCTTTAAACTGTTGCCCTAGCAGTGCAAGAGGATGTAGAGCTGAGACTCTTATGTATTATTTATATGTGCCTGCTTGCTCAAATGTCAATCCTCCTCAAAGCTTTGGAAGGTTTTGCTTTAGATATCCTAGAGCTAATGCCATGTGCCAAGCATTCAAGTTTGCTGCACGCATCTGTATACCCTGACAAATGCTGATCTCAAAAGTATTTATTATCAATTTTAAGTACAGTTGATGCAAAATTCGGGGCAGAAATTCTTTTGGTATTTGAGTTTTATTTTGTTTGCCAAATTATGAAAGTTGAGCCGTTTAAGAACTTTTGCTCTGCATTTATTGTAACTGCTTAGTGCCTATATAGTCGCTTAAATTGTATTTAATTTGCATTCAATGAAAGCTGTCAATCCAATTAGAATTCGGCTGGCGACCATTTGTGATTGTCTTAAGCAGCTTCTGTTACAGATTGCAGTCCACAGCAGAGCTGGCCCGCTGTGCCACGGAGAAAGCAGGATATTCGTAATGCGCATTTTGTATTTGGCATTGTAATTGGACCGCTGTGCCTTACAAATCGCCCTAATTGTATGTAGAGTATGGTAGATATAAGGTTTTGTTCCTACATTAATTTGCATACCGAATGAAATTTATTTATTGTGCCTCGCAAATTTGCCACATTATTTATAGGTCAACAAGAGGCGACTCGTCGCAACTTGCTACGCGTAATGAATGGACAAAAGATAGTAGAAGTGGGAGATAAGGGGAGAGAGAGAGAGCAGGAGTGGATGGAGAGGGCAGATGGCGACCAAGAGGTATAGATATGAAGCCGAGCTGAGCTGTGCTGCTATGGCAGCAGCTTCTCTACTTTGTGGCTGCCTGGTTTTTATGCTCGCTCATTATGTGGTCAAGAGAGTATATGGGTTATGTCCTGCTGTTAGTTATATTGGCTACATATGTGAGCTTAACTTGGGAGTATTCGTATGCATATATGCTCATCTCATAAAGCACATAAGCTGCTTGCTTAATTTGGCAAATTTGTGTATGGTATATTGAGTATTCCTATAACTAGAGACTGTGATATTTGATATATATGCACATAGAGAGCAGCTACAAAGGGAAATATAAAGCTCATACGAGGTCTGCTCAAAGACTAGTGCTGTAGCTACCGATCTGACAGCGTGTGACTGTTTCTAGTACTTCAAGTAGAAAAGCAGCGAAGCAGAAGCTGCACAAGTATAAACAATAAATTTGAGTTTATCTGACGCAACTTACTCTGAAGGAAACCAAAAGCAATATTCATTAAGAAGTTCCATTGATCCAAATTCCTGATACTTTTTGAAACGATCTCGTATACAATTTTCTATAAGCAAATACAGCTTAGTTTAAAGCCAAGCTTAGAATAGTTAGAACTGCAAGACTTAACTAGGCTTCTTAATATTTGCCTCTGCTATAAATAAATTGAAAACGCTATAAGGCTGTGCATTGGGATCGTATTAGTAGATTGTATAATCTTTTCGACTTTTACTGCAAGTGGCTCAAGATTTCTGAGGACTTCTTTTAAAAGTTTGTTATTGTATATTGTAGAGTCTCTTGGTAGCAAATGCGGGTTGAACTGTATCTGACATAGTCTTATAGTAATGAACTGCAAGTTTAATTAGTGAGAAGTTGCCCTGAAGTCATATCTATCTATCAACTAACTCTTATTTTCATTAAATTTGGCTATTTTTGCAGCTTGAGCGCGCATCCTGCAGTTGGCTAAGCTCGACTGTTACGTTCAAAGTTGTTTTTTCTAATTTTTTTTTTTATTTTTTTGTTCGCACGCACGAGTGACTTTAGAGTTTTTTATTTTGGTTTATTTTTTATGCTAAAACCCATAAAAAATCTAAAAAAAAAAAAACAAATTCTTTTTTTTGGCTATTTGGTCAGCAAGTTGAACGTAACTCATAATTTTAGCTGCTTTTTTTATTATGATATTTATTTTCTCTGCTTTCCTTTCGCTTTTTATATGTTTTGTTTTCTTCATATATTTTTTTTTATTATTTTTATTCTAATTTTTTATTATTTTTTATCTAACACAAAGTAGAAATTTTGTGCCCAGTAGCGCGCTGGATTAGATATATATATATATATATATATATATATATATATATATATTTATATATATATATATATATATATATATATATATATATATATATATATATTCTATATGTTATAGATGTGTGCTCTATGCTCTATGCTCTATGCAAATGCAAATTGAAATTTTTGGCCACAAAATGGAGGGAGAACGCGTCGCTCGTTGCTCATTTTAATTACAAAACAATGTGGCAACTTAGCTAAACAAATGTGTGTGTGTGTGTGTGTGTGTTTTGTGTAAAAGTATGGTTAGTGTATTTAATTAAGCAATGTCCATGGCAACTTATTTGCAAACAAGCATTAGCAAAATGTCATGTGGCATGAATTTATGACACACTCGTGTGCAATTCATTTAAATTGATAAAAGCAGCTGATGTTGGCAATAGCAGAGGGGGCCAGGGGCGTGGGGGCGGTGTCGTCTTAGGGGGTGTTGCCTGTTTTGTTACTTTTGTATCAAATGCAGCGCAGTTTTAGAGTAATTCTCTGGCAAATGTTATGCAAGTGGAATGCTATTTTATGTGCCAATGTCTGTGTCGCCCGGCGCTTGAGCTCTCTCTGTGTGTGCAACACAACTATGCACTTAAATGCAGTCACGTATACACATAGAGAGAAAGAGAGAGAGAGGGAGAGGCAGAGTGTGCGTGTGTGTGTGAGTGAGAGAGCAAACGTACATATTATTATCTTGACACAATGGTGCCATAAAACTTAAAGACCCCCACAGCAGTTGCTGCCAACCCCGCCGCCTCGCAAGGGCAACTGCTTGCTGGCAAAGAATGGGTGGGCAGCTGGGACGTGGCACAGCGAAATGAAGGACATGCCATTTGCCGCCCGGCAACCCACTCTGCTGGCATGCCAGAGCAATGTCTCTGTTGCTGTTTTGCTGCTGCTTTCTTTTCATAACACTCGCATATGCACATTTGTACATTTGTATTTCACAGGGCTGAGGAAGGGGGGTAAGTCCAGCTGCAGGCGCCTCGGGGCGCGTTGGAGGTTATATGGAAATTGTAATAAGTTGAAAACCAAAAGCTGATGTCATGAGGTTAGTTGCTCTGGCTCAAGTTTCAAGCGACAATCATGTGCTTTTCTTTTGTATGGCTCAAGCTTGCTGTTGTTGTTGCTGTTGTATGCTGACCTCATACTTCATTTTGTAGCTTTTGTTTGTTTGTAGCTGGCATGCGAATGCTGCTGTTGCTGTTATTGTTGTTGTTGTTATTGTTGTTGCATAATGCACTGAGCTTGTGCCCCGTTGTCGCTGTCGCTGTCGGAAATGTAACGGCATGCCACATGACACAAACACACAGAACGAGAGTGAGACAGAGAGAGAAACACACACACACACACACACACTAAGGCAGTCATAAATATTTCATATGCAACTGCTGTGCCGTATTATTGTTGACAGTAATTGAGGAGAAAGAGAACGCGTGAGAGAGGGAGTGGAGCATGAAGGGGGGTGGCTTGAGAGAATCGTAGTAAATTATTTAAATGTTTATTTGGGGATTTGCAGATACACACACACACACACACACATACACACGCACTCACACACATTTCGCATAGTATAAGAAATCGTAATGCGGCTGCTGTCTGAACTGGACCACAGTGCGTATGATGAATGCCCAATTGCATTTGGGAGTCGTTAGCTAAAGCCAAACAAATCGCTTTAGCCTTATTTATATTTATTATACAGCAAGCTTACACAGCGTTGATTAAGCGTTAGTCATTGCAAAATGGTAAGGGCATTTGGCATACGTGTGTGTGCGTGTGGGCGTGGCAGCTGGGCGTAAAAAGAAATGCAAAACATTGCAATTGCACGCAATCGAATGCACAAAACTCGTTCCCTCTAGTCAAAATAGCAAAATTCATTCAAATTTATGTAATTTCTGATGTGCCACGCCCCGATTTGTAATAGCTTTATCTGCAGAGTCGATCAGCAGGCAATTTATTGTAAAGTCAGCTCTGAATTTGTGGAAAGTTTAGTGTGTAGTTTTTTACTTTGTTTTTGGTGCGATGTCCTTCGTCTTAAGGGATCGAATTAGTGGGTTATAATATTCTTGGAAAGGCGATCTTGACTCATTATAGCAATATGCTTTGAATTGAATAACCAAATGTTTGAGTTGTAATGTTCTTTCTGAGCGAGTAGCCCTTGTTTTTTATCTATTAATTTATTCTTGTCTCCTGTGTGGTCTCATCTAATTGGAGCATGGCTGCCATGTTTTTTTACTTGATCTTGAAATTTCCAAATTATCCATTGCAAATGAAGAGAAACGTATAAGATGCCTATCAATACTATGCACATGCTTGAACAATCGTTTATGCTTGGGAGCTTTATGGAAATAGGATATAAGATATTTCTTGCAATAAATTTCCCTTTACAAATGATTTTCTAGGCTTGCTTAAGATGAAGAGCTATTTCAATATTGTAATCAAAATGAAATGAAGCTAAGAACTGAAGTATGTTGTGTATATTCGCTTGAGTCTTTGTGCTGTGGCGTAGAATTTTAGAGAAGAATAGAGACTAGAGAGGAGATCTAGTAATAACAGTCAGTTGCCATGTTTTGAGGCTCTTGGTTATGAATAGAAATACCTCAAATGAGCTAGGCGGCATCTGAAATTTTTATAAGAAGCCAATAATAAGAGTTTTAATATCCATTCTACCTTTAACTGTGCTTTTAATAATAGAGTTTATTTAATAAATATTTGAATTTTTACCAATTTATCATTCAATCAGTGGGACAAGCTTGTCCCATTTATATTTAATTTAAATTTAAACTCACCAGGCAAGCATATGTTAAACATTCATGCAGGGAAACCCATATACTCTCTGCTCCCCTCTATCTTCTCCTTTTTTCACTCTCTTCCCCTCTCTTTCTCTTTTCACCTGCTGAATCAACTTCAGCATTTGCAGCTGTTGAAACGCTTGTTTTTAGAATTTTTATTAAATGATTTTGCTTTAGTTTTTTTTTGTGTTTTGCATTTGTCAATTGGGGACCCGCAGGCGTTGGCTTTTTAATTAGCATTGCTAATTTACATAATTACTTTTGTCGGTCAAAATAATAGATAATGTTAACGCCATAAATAGGCGTGGAGCGAGTGGGAGAGAGTCAGAGCTCTCCATGCGGGAAGTCTGTCATTGGTTGAATGCATTTCAATTGCAGGCAGCAAATTTCACATGTCTCCATTTGGTACATTTTGTCCATTCTGTGGCCAGCATTATGAAAGCCAAAATGCCCGCCGCTCTCAGCGGCCCGCCCTCGCCCTTTGCACTTGTAAATGTAAATTGCGCGTAACGCATTTTGATTGCACTTGAGTGCCAGCATAAAAAAGCGCATTATATATAAATTTGCCTCTTAAACTGCTGACCAACTGGTTGGGGCTTTTATCTGCATATGTGTGTGTGTGTGTGTGTACACTTATGTGTGTGCGTGTGCGTAGATTCGCCTTGCCACGCACGCACGTAATTGTTTTGCGCACATTTCCGTTTCCGTTGCGCTGCACTTGAATGACTTTAATTTACGCCCGCTTTTTATGTACCCGAGTGGATCCACTTTGAAAATGGTAATTGAAGGGTATATTGGTTGTAGGCGTGTTGGACTCCATAAATAATATATACATATATTTGAATCAGACTGAAAGGGTTAGGCGATTTAGCCTTGGCTGCTCAACTGTTTCCCAGTCCATTGCTTATATGAATAGATGTCCTTCTGTTTAAAAATCTCGATTTTATAACTTTTCACTGCATCCATAACTATTTGAATTTCCATAAAATAGATTTAAATCGATATCAAACTCCAGTTCTTTGAATAGTTTACAATTTTTAGAGCTAGAACCAGAAACTTTGGCATATAGATATAGTTTATAGTTCTGAGAATTACTTGGTAGATCCCATTCTTTAAGAGAGTCTGCAGATCGATTATTCTAGACTCTTTCAATTCCGCTTCAAGTAAGAAAACGAAGCATTTAAATATAGGAAATTTCTATGACATTAAACAAATAATGCTCAGGTTGTTCCATAATGCTTTAATCAAATATTTTTGGTTTAGGAAACTAAGAAGCTAAAAGAAACTCAGCAATAGCAGCTGGTTGCTTTGGTGCGAGGTATCTGCTAGTCGTGCACTGCCCACTCTCGTACCCTTACATGTTATTTACAATCTTGTGGCCATTGTCGGAATGTAACAAAGTAATTGACCAATTGTGCTGGCAGCTTTGGCAGTCAGAAGGCCAACAACAAAATTGCCACGAATTTAGCATTAAGCAAATTAAGGTATTTCATAAAGTTTTTTGCCTTAAAGTATTTATTTGGCTATTTATTAAGGCTTCAAATGCAACTGGCTAATATGCAGGGCATATTTGATGAAAGTTTGAAACTATAAGAAAATATTGTCATATATTAAATTATAATATGCGACAGTTGAATTGTTGGCTGAGCAACTTTTACTAAGAAAACTGTTTCATTTAGTGAAAAGTCTTAGAATAGTGAACTGAAAAGCAATTGCTGCCAGCAAGGAAAAGTTTTTAAGAAAACTGTAGAAAATTTGTGTAAAATAATTTTAGAAATATTATTGTTTAGCTTAGCTCTGATTGGACTGCAAACTTTTAATAGATTTGTGGATTAAGACTTTTAAACTAAATTTAGTTATTTTAAACAATTGTTTGCATTCAGTTTTAAGGAAATAGAATATTCTTTATTAGCTTTAAGCTAATGCGAAAATATATGCAACATTTATAAACTAGCCTCAGGCTTGAAGTAGCTTAACCCTGATCAATTGGCTCAAAGACTGGGCTGGCTATTGGCTGACAATTATAGTTTAGATATTCAATTAACTACTATAATTTGCTGCTAAAGTTAATAACTTATATGCATAATTGACTTATATTTTATTATTTATATATATATTTTTATCGTAACTAATTTGCTTCATCTAACTAAAAAGTTTTTCTTGCTTTCAGTCCTTTAATCACTTTCACCCACACAATCGGTAAGTCTATATGTAATAAATTAATTAATATTTAATCTGAACTATTTAAAAAGCAATTATAAAGCTGTGCGGCTCGTGTTGCTGCTTAGCTTTATAAGCATTTTGCTTGCGCGTATTTGAGCCAGCGTTAAGTATACGCAACGTATGCAATTGAAACTGCTTCAATGTGGCATATGTCGGCATGTTTTTGTGCCTGTGTGTGTGTGTGTGATGGTGTATGTGCATGACCTGTTTGACTGTTTGCCTGTCTGGCTGCCTGGCGGGCTGCAATGAATCCCAGCTCAACGCACAAAGAGCGCCAGTCGGGAAAAAATAAAGTGATTCAAGAAACTTGCAAGTTGCAAAAGTTTTTCAATTTAAGCCAGCGCCGAGGCGCCCCGCAGCAACTCATGTTGCATGTGCTCGCCCTCTGTGCGTGTGTGTGTGAGTGTGTGTGCGTCTGCTTGTTAATTTACTACTAAAAAGCACAATGGCACTGGGTAAGGGCATTTGGGTCTGGGCATTTGAATTATTTCGTGTCATTGCCTGCTGGCGGGACGGTTACATTGAACCGGGCTGAAAAGAAGCTCGTGTGTGTGTGTGTGTGTGTGTAAGTATAAGTACCTTGTTGCCAGAACCTTAATTGGTAAGGCCGAAAACGTCAACAGCTCATTAAGTTTGTAGCTTGGCGTCAAAACTATTTTAACAAATGTTTAAGACGTCATTTGGCTCCGGGCCTCCAATGTGCGTGTGTGTGTGTGCATGTGTGTGTCAACTGTAATACTAACAGTTATAATAAAAATAAAAATAAAAAAACATTTTTCGTGTTTATTTAAGCTTTCAAATTGTACAAATTTTGGTAAATTGTTTTGTAAAAGTCGCTCTCACACACACGCACGCAGGCAGGCAGGTACACCAGTGTGTGTGTGTGTGTGTGTGTAACCCCCTTAACTGAGTCCTCTGCTTTATTTTACTACTATTTTTTTTCTCTGTTTTCTTGTTGTTTTTTCGTGACTGCAGCAAAGTTTTAGTTTGGCAATTTTGCTTTTCCGTTCGCTTCTTTTTACCAAAATTTTTCTATATAAATTTTTTTGTTTTTGGCTCTTTTTTTGTTGTTGCTCGTTTTGTGCTTTGTTAGTTCCGTTTCCGCTCGGCCTCGGCTCGCAGCGCACAGCACCCACTCGTAGCTACGTGCAGCGCTCGCTGTTCCATTTAGCTAGCTGTCTGGTTGGCCTGGGCCTGGGCCTGGGTTGTTCGTTTTTATTTCATGTGGTGTTGTCAACTTATTTCGGGATTCGGTGATTTATTTTCTAAACAATTAAAGAAAAACAAAAACGTGGGAAGAGAACGAACAACAGCACATGCACGTCCAGATACCATGTATTCCCTCTGCTTGTGTGTGTCTCTTTCAGTGTGTGTGTGTGTGGCATAGAAAGTGGTCTAGCTTTATGAATTTTTCAGTTGAATTATTTACAGGAAAACGCAGGATAACAGTTTGCCAGTTGCGCTAGTTTTTTCCAGCTCCAACAACAACAATTTCTGTCCAAAAAACTTGCAACTGCAACATGAAAAATGTTTGCTAAATGGCAGCACATTTATGCGGTGCAGACCAAAAAAAAAAAAAAAACAAACAATAAAACTTGAATATAATAAAAATATGTCACTTGGATTACAGGTAACAAAACAATATTTGCAGCTGTTCATGTTTGTGCAACATTTAGGGGGGGCGACATTTGAGAGTTGAGTTGGATTTTAAAGTGAAAGCTGCGAGTGCATTAGGATGTGAGTTGTTATTAAATTTAAAAGACGAAGAGACTTTATTGAATTTAATAGTAGATTTAATAAAGCTTGACTAATATTGTGTGACAAGAGTGTAGAAAAGCTGAGCTGGTAAAATATATAACTTGAGAGCTAGCTTTCAAGAGAGAGAGAGAGAGAGAGCTTGATTAATATTGTATGATAGAAGGAAATAAACTAATATTTATTGCCTTAGATAATAATCTGCCAAGCATGACTAATATATCAAGACATCAGTGTTACATAGCTTGAAGCATATTTTTGTATTAGTTAAAAGGTATTTATTTGTTTATTAAATATTGATGATGTCACTAAAGTGCCTGAATGCCTAGTACTTAGTGGCATGATCAATATTCTGTGACACTAGTGTAGCTTGTACCAAGATTCATTTTATATAGTTAAATATCATGTTTAGCTTGAAGTGTAACCAGCTGCTGCTCTCTTGCTAACTGGCATGACTAATATTGCGTGGCACTAGTGTGGCATTACCTAAAAGATATTCTGACATAATTTCATAGTTAAAATAATTAAGCTTTTAGTCTGCTAACCACTTGTGACCAATGTTTTAGGACACTACTGTAAAATAATTTAACTCTTATAACTTATTTTATTTAATTTAATATATTGCATGGTTTTTTGCATTGCCATGGCATGCCTAATATTTCACGCCTGCACTGTTACTTATGGCAAAATTAATTCCGCTTTTTCTTCTATATTTTTTTTTTGCGCTGCGTTACTCAACTAGCACATAAATCGTGGCAGGTATTTCATTAAACTAACGTCAAGTTGTTGTCGCAGCGCATAAATATACACGCGCCCACAACACACACATTCACACACACGCACACACAGGTGCAGATACCTCACGTATATTCACCTATAAAGTCATGTAATCGTCTTCATAATTCCGCCAAGACAAACCATCCAGCATAATATTTAACACGACGCTGTGAACAATAAAGCATATTACACACACACACACACGCACACACACTTTTTGCTGCACTACTTGAAGAAAAACTACTGAAATTATGCGCATTTATCAAAGCAACAGCAGCAGGAGTAAGGCACTAGCTGGTTGGGTGACAAGGCAACAGCGACAACAGCAGAAACTGGTGCAAGTGAATGCACACACACACACGCACAACGACAAGCGCAATTACATGCACAGAGAGAGAGAGAGAGATTGCGAGAGGGGGGCGAGAGACGGTAGAAAAGTGCATGTAATTTTGTGTCTGAAAATTGCAAACTTCACACACAGGCACAAAGGTTTTCATATGTGTGTGTGTGCGTGAAGTTGCAATAGCAAAGTCGTAGTCAAGGAAGAGGAAGCAGCTTGCAACTCGCGTGGTAAATAAATCAGGCGTTTGCACATTGCTATAGCAATTGTTGCCATTGCGTTCGCCCGAGCGTATACTTGATATTTAGCGTTTGAAGCACGAAATAATCTTTATGCAAAAAATTGTCGTCATAACTGCATGAAATTAATTTCCATTTACATTTCCCTTTTTTTTTCTCACGTTTTCCTTTTGCATACATTTTGATTGATTGTTTTCACTTTGCGGTAAAAGCTTTGCCTAAACTTTGGGTTTCTTTTTTCTTTTCTTTTTTTTTTTTTTTTTTGAGGCAGCCAGAGAAATGCATTTGAATTTACAATGTGTCAGAGCAGAGCTAGCGCCATTAATATGCGCATGTGTGTTTGTGTTAGTCTAAATTATGCGACGGTCTTTGGCCTTTGGGCGCATATGTACATATATATATTTATGACGGCTGAGGCCAAAAAGTTGGCCAATGCATAAAGATATCGCCCATATATATTTATATGATATTATCGCACGCCTCGCCTTCAGAGATAATAATGCACAAAATTTACGATAAGCGCTTCGCTCGCAACGCTCTTTTCTTTGTTTCTTTTCTCAAGGCCACATAATGTGAACCGGTTGGACCATTAAAAAGGGTCCAAGTAACGGCAACGGCAACGGCAACACAAAAAGGTTGTCCGGCCGCAAATGTTTCGCTTTTCGTTTTCGATTAAGCGGCCGGAAGTGCGCGGCCAGCGTCTGTGCGTGGTGGACATCATTGCCGCCATTAAGCCCTAATGACCGTAATAAATAATAATTTATTTCACCTGCAGGGCAACAGCCAAAGAAAGCGCTAAAATCTCTCTCTCTCCCTCTCTTTCTCTTCCTCCTGCTGCTGGCAATTGCATGCATGGCGATTTAAGCTGCTTGAGAGGGCCATCTTTGGCCTCGCTCTCTCCCTCTCTCTCTCTCTAAAAACAAAGGCTATTGTTGCATACGGGATTATTAATTGTTTTTTGCTTTGGCGTCGGCGTTGTCGTTGTCGTTGTCGTTGTCTGGATTTAAGTGGCATTTTTATAGCCGCAGCGTCGCCAAGTACGTGCCACGGTTAGCCAAGTAAACCTCGATCAAAACGGGGTAAGCAAGTTGCTCCCTTAGATAAACTAAAGGCGGTTTCCGTTGAGCTCTTTTATTTCTTTTTGGTTGCTTGGTCGGGGTAATTACCAAGTTTTTGGGTTGAATGTTTGGCTTTGGCATTGGGGCTAATGCATGCTTATTAAAATTTTAGCTGTCATTAGAATGAACGGAAATTGGCCAGCAGCAGCAGCGACGGTGGCGGCGGCGGCACTGGGGGAAGCTGGCTAGATGGGCGTGTCTCTACACCTTGTTGCGTGCAGGTGTTGAGCCGCTTCTTTTGGGACATTTAATTGCACGCCTCGCCTTGGCCTTAGCCTTTGCCTTTGCCTTTGCCGCTGGCAAATTAAATTTGATGGCCATTTGACATGAGCAAATCATTTAATGAGCCGCAGGCCATTTGGCTTTGTGGCCAAAATCAATAAATGCCACAAAATGCCTGGCTTTTTGGCAAAAAAAAAGAAAAGAAAATAACAACGAAAATTAAATGGAAATGAAAGTGAAATGCAGAGAGCAAAACAAAATCCGTAACGATTTGGCTCTTAACTGTTTTGTCAGCGCTCAAAGCTCAGCGCGTGTCCAATAAGCCGCAGCTGATTTAATCTTGAGTGTAAAATTTTATTTAATTTGAGGATGAAAGTTGTGCGAATCGAGAGAGCGAGGGAAGGAGTTCGATATACGATATATAAAAAGCTCAGTTGAGATTTTTTATAACTTTGTTAAAGCTGCATCAATCTTCAATCTACATTTGCATCTTTATCTTCACAGGTTTATTAACTCTATATAGATTTGTCATTAACATAAATAATTCAACGGATTACAGCTCTTAGAAGTCGCATTAGTACTAGTATTAGAAACACCAAAAGTATTTGTATTAAAATCAGTTTCAATATATGATCAACATCTTCTTAAGTTTGAGTTCAATACTTCTGGCTTTCATTTTCTCCAAGATCTTACATTATTTTTGCAAATTCGAACACAGCTTCAATATTTCTTATATGAACAATTCTCTAGATTCTTGCCACATTCATTTTCGATATCTATCGGTTTAACATCTCTGGCTCTATTTATTCTCTACCTTCTTTCACTCACCCCACCAAGCGTCAATTGTTTTGGGGCATAAAAAATAAATAAAGTACTTAGTTTCTTATGGCGATCAAGAGTAAGGTTTATACCTTAAGGCAATACTGCTGCTCAGCTCTCTAAGGTTCAAGCCCTAAGCGTTAAACCCTCTTTGAGGATATCGCAACAGAAAACCGCAAAAAAACTGCAGCAACAGCGGGAACAGAATAAAAACACTGAAATTGGTTGTTTAAAAATTGGCTCCAAAGTGAGGGAGAGAGAGAGAGAGAGCGTGTGCTGGGTCGATTCGTTTGCTTAGACTTTGGCTGTGGTTTCGGTTTTTGGACTTTTCGGTTTTAGCTTAGCTCTTCAAAAAAGCAGAACACATAGAAAAAAAATAAAATCAATAGACGCGGCGCTTGCCAACAATGGGCAATGGGCAACATATGCGGCCGCTTGCAATAAACATGGGCGTGAAAACCACAAAATTTTATGCAAACTCATAAAATGATTTTTACAGCGCGCACTCTGAAATATGCCCCGAGGCTATTGTTATTGTTGTAGTCGGTTATTGCCGTTGCTGTTGCCTTACACACACAGACACAAGTGCAAAACAGGCCCGTGGATGTGCCACATAAAACTCCAAACAAAAAACTGCAGTAAAACATCGCTGCGAGACTTTGTTCCTTTTTTTTGAGAATTTCTTTTTTTTCGTTCGCTTGTTTTTGAGTCCTGCGGCATCAATATTTTCTCTAAGGCGATTTCTGTGGCGCGCTGCAGCTAACGATTTTTATACATTTTTGTGTGCTGCGAATTGGCCCAAAAGAGTTTCGAGATGGCTAGCCAAATCCATAAACTCTGCCCTCCATATGCATTGCGGCCGAACTACAGCTGAAGCTGTAGTAGTTGGAATTGGAGTTGAAGTTGAAGTGTGCGCTGCCCTTTTCATATAATAGAAATCGAAGTGTGTGTGCGCGCGTGTATGTGTGTGTGTGTGTACAAAAGTTTTGGCCAGCATTTTGGGCTGACCTCAAAGGATTTGAGCACGAAACCAACGAGGAGTCGGCACAATGGCAACAGCAACGAACATTGTATTGCGGTCTATTGAACTAATATTGAGGGACACACAAATGTGTGTATATATGCCATGGATATATACATGTATATATATATATTTATATATATATATATATATATGAAGCTTGAGTTGAATTCGATTTGGAATCGGATTTCGGGCAGCGCATGTAAAGTGCTCCCCAAGCGACACAAATTTGTGCATTTTATGATGGGCTTTATCTATGCCTTGGTGTGTGTAAGCCTGGAGCATATTTGTGTGCGTGGCAGGCTGTTAAAGTAGCCAAGAATGCGACGTTCTTTGGCATGTGAGCTAGCATTAAGGTCTGTAAACTATGCTTAGATAAACTTTATTGAGTAGCTAACTAATTGTGACAGCAAAAGGCTTGAGGCGCTTGGCTTGAATAATATGAAATAAATATTGAAAATGAAACAGTTAAATGGGCGCTTAAATGAGATTTGAGCTTAGATTTACAATTTACTTTGCCCCAAAAAGAAGCGAATGAAACTATATTTTTCCTTAAAAATGATTTGGATGGCAAACCTGGACTAACTTGGCCTATGTCTCAGTTGTAGTGGCAGTTAAGCTTCTTATAAATAAATATATTTTATACAAAGACATTTGCTTAAGCAACAGCTTAGTTAGCTATCAGAATCAATGTTGATAGTGTTTATTCTTTACGAGAAAAGGAGAATATGAGGCTTATTTCTAATGCGAGATTTTTGTAACTAATAAACAGAATCAATTACTTTGCGTAGGTTCTTAAGATGCTCAATTTGAATGTGATAACAGGTGACAAAAAGGTTTCGACTGCTAAAAGACGCTTTATCGTAGTGAAGGCATAAGTAAATGCTGAGGAGAGAGCGCGTGAGGAAGATAGAGAAATAGAAGAGAGAGAGTAGGGAAAGAGACACAAATAGAATGAGAAAGAGGACAAAGGAAAAGACAGGAGCTAGAGCTACAGCGCGAAAAAAACAACTATTCTTTAAATTCAACCAATTACCGCTTAGTATAAGACAGCTAAATTCACATATTTTTAGTACAAGATCTGCATAGAGCTATTAAGAGAGTTTAATAGATATTCTCATGTTTTAAATTTACTAATAGCAAGTGAAGAGACTTCAAATAACCTTCCACTAATAGACGGCTTTTTATTAATTATTTTTTTTATATTTATTTTTATAGTTCTTTCTCTTTGTAAGCCTCAGCTCATATTCCTCTTTAAATGCAAGTCTTTCGCGCATAAAAAGTAATTTGATTCACAATTTGCTTGCGTTGCTTTGCATTAATATTTATTTCATTTCATGACTTTGACATGAGCCTTAGTCGGGCTTAATTTGTTGGCAGAGCAATGAACGTGAGCTGTGCGTAAGGTTTCTTCGAGATTAAACACATACTGAAGAGCTGGGGCAACATAAAATGGCTTTCACAAAGTCAACGCTGGTGACCATCAAAGCAATTTGTGGCGCACACATCAAACACAACTGCCACACGAGGCATTCAGCACAGCTGCCGGCAGCTGCATGTGTGTGGGCGAGTGTGTGGGCGTGTCACAGCTGTTGCGCCCTGGCATTTAAGTGCCAGTTTATTGGAGTTGTCATTGAATTTTGTGAAGTGTTTATGCAGAACTTTGAAGTTCAAAAGAGGCAACGACAACGGCAGCTCTTCAGTAATAGAAAAGCCCACGACCCCTCCCCCTCCACCCCTCACATATGTGCCAAATGCGCAAAACAATGCGAAAACCAACTGACAAATATTTGCATTTTATTGATTGACTGACAAGTGGCCGCAGTGCCACTGGAGCAGGCGTAAAAAAAACGAAAAACATGCGATGTGAAGAGTAGAAAATGAAATCGTTGCGTATACGACGCGTGTGACGCAATTCCCTTGATAGCCATAAGCAGCTATAAGCAGGCAGCTGGCAGCAGAGAGCGAGAGCGCGTTGCCTTGGCATGCCTGAAGATGTGGTGCTAAAATTAAGCAAATCCCAGCTAAGCAATTCTTACAAGCATGCAAGCATTTATGAGACAAGGGCAAAGATGCCAGCATAGGGCAGGGGGAGTGTGTGTGGGTGTGCTGCTTGCATGGTAAAGTTCATTAAACTGCTGCTGCTGCTGCTGTCGCTGCTAGCTAGCCCGCATGCCCTCACACATACATTTCAATTACCCTCACCTGCGCGCTGCTATTCAGCTCAAGGATTTCAGCAGCAGCAGCAGCAGCAGCTTCTCTCGTTCGCAAACTTTCAAATTGCTTTTACTGCACATTGGAATGCGCTGTCAATGCGTGCTTAAAGCATCTCTCTGCCTGCCCTGCCCTCTCCTTCCCTCCCTCTCTCTGTCTCTTCTGCTTTCTATTGCATTTTGTAAAATTTATAATTATTGCATTCAAATAAAACTTAGCTTTGGCTGGCGCTGCATTTGGCATGCATTTGGCCCAGTTACCCAAGCAGCTGACATTAGCAACGAATGCAATTGGCATACAAATGAGCAGCAGTAGAACTCAATTTTCAATTCCCATTTCAAGCACGGGCGAAAAAGGGGAAAAAAAAGGAAACTACTTCCACTTCCAATTCCACTCGCAACTTCCAACTTCATTTTCATTTTCATTTACATGCTTATTACAAATGCAACATGCTTCATATTGAATGAGTGGAGCGTGGAGTGAGGAGTGTATAGGGTGGGGCGGGCAGGCTTGTGGGGTGGCCCAAAAAATATTACATTTGTGCTCGTCATTGCCGCAACATTATTTTCTTGAGTTAATTGCGACTGGGATCATCATGAAGCACAATGGCAGAGAGACACACACAGGCGCGGGCGCGGGAATCGTAGCAGTGGCAGGGCCAAGCGTGTCGTGGCGTGGCATAGCGGGCACAAAGCAAGAGTTTCATTTAAAAAATAATGAGTTTTCTGGCTAGAGCGTCAGCCCACTGCGACACAGACGAAAATAAAACCAAATGAAAAAAAATTAACTTTTGCTTTAATTATAAAGCTGACAAAACGCTCGGGAGCAGCGCATGAAAATTGCCAGTGCCGCGGCTCAAGTGTCCTCGCAGTTAACTATAGTCAAAAGTCAGGCCTGGCACTTGTCACACACACACACACACACACAGGGAGTACAGGGAGTACAGCTTAGCTGTCCATAAAATAACCAAAAGAAAAAAAAGAGTTAAAGCACGAAAGGGACACAGATAAAGCCGCCAGCGAGACGGACAGCGGGCGACGTTCAAATCCGTCGTTCTGAAGAAGTCATTGCGAAGCGTCAAGCAAATCATGATAAACTTCAAGTATCCCAGCATTAAAGTTGCCCCGGGGACCCACAGACCCAGCGACTGGCTCAAGCACAAGTTACGCATACGCCCCGCTGACCTTGGCAATATATTTTAATTAATTATGAGGCCACAGCGACCCAAAAAGAAAAGCGTCTCTAAACAAACAGCCAGGCGAAAGTGAAGAGCAACATATAGTATATATAAAGCATGTGATATATACATATATTCAGCTTTATATACCAAATATTAGCCGAAAATCCATGCTCAATACAGACCTCTCTAAGCCACTCAGACAGCTGCAGCTTCAACTTTAAATACAAAATAACAAATGACTTTTGTGTATAAGTGAATGAGTGAACGTGAATAAGTGAATAGATGAATGAATCAATGAATGAGTGTATGAATTAATGAACGAATCATTGAATGTATAAGTGCTTGACTGTGTGAATGCGCTAGCTACACAAAACAATATAAATTACAAACTAGAAGTAAGTGTGGCGTAGTCGGTAATGCCCGACTGGTAGATACCGCGAAACTTAAAAAGAACTGCTGTTTCAATTACTTTGAGTTTCGTTTATGCACAATCCAACCATACACACCTATAAACACTTCACTTACGCAGCAGCTGAACTTATGGAACATGGTTAGATCGACTCAGCTGATCGTTCTGATCAAGCATAAATATACTTAATGGAATCTGCCATGCCTTCAGCTGTCTGTTACATACATTTTCAGCAAACCTATATACCCTAAATTACACTTTTTCAAGGGTTGAAAGGGCATAGAAATTTGAAGCATGAGACATGAGGCTCAGAAATTGGCAGCAGCTCAACTAGATAGATGTATATATAAAAACATGTATATATATAAATATATATATATATATATTTTTTTTTTTGTGTATATATATGTGTGTATATGTGTTCACATATATGTCTATATATGCGTGTGTATATGTGTATATTGTTATGAGCACATGTTATGAGCATCCTTTACACAGCATGAGATAGCATAATATGCCAAAAAGAAAAACTGAGCGCAACTATCCTAAACGGATATAATCACAAGTCAGTTGTGTTTATACAGCGGAAATTAAATATGTTTTAGCTTTCTATATATATATATATATATATATATATATATATATATATATATATATATATATATATAGCTGCTTTTGTCTGTTCTCTTTGCGCATTTGGTATTTAGTTTGATTTGTGATTTTGTTTTATATATTTTTATTTCTTTATTTTTATTGGCAAATGCTCAACGAGCGCAATTGATTTTGAAGCTTGTGGCTCACTTTTATGAGCATTGGCAATGTAATTGCGTTACATTATGCAGATACACACACAGAGACAGGCATACGGATACACTTATAGCCATTTAAACAGATATAGTTATTTGCTTGCCATAAATACTGTTTGGAGGCAATAAACGAATTGCCATTTCATTTGCAGTTCAAATTCTCTCTGCTTCTAATGCCCGTTTAGCATATGTGTTACAGCTCCGCATGTGTGCGAGTGTCTGTGTGTGTGGGTAAATTTATCTTTTTGTGCATCGTAAATCTTGTTGCCTTTTCAGCATTTTGCACAAAATTTATTTCCTTATTAAAACTTTTTTATTTGATTTAATTCGGGCGCATGTGCAGTGCGCCTTAGCACCAATTCCAATTCCAATTTCGATGCCTTTGCATATATGCTAGGTAAATGCACACACACACACACACACACACACACACACACACACACACACACACACACACACACACACACACACACACACACACACACGCCGCTCAAATTGTGATAAATGTAACGAGTCTTTGAGTTGGTATTTGTAAGGCGTCCTCGTCTACCCTTTGCTCAAAGTCAAATAGTTTTTCGAAAAAGCATTCAACTTTATCGTGCGTTTCCTGGGAAATTAACATGCCCGCCCATGTGCCCTATCACACAAATGTGTATGCGTGCGTGTGTGTGTGTGAGGTAAACGAACCAAAGCATAGACACACACACACACACACCCACACACACGCACAGCTATAAAAATATCGTTTGTGAACTTTGCTTGCTCCTTGCTCGCTCTGTGCTAGGGCGAACGCACTAAACTTTTATTTTAGATTAAGTCAATTTGCCCCAGCCACAAAAAAAAAGTATTTTTCATTTGCCTGACTGGCCTTTTCTCTTTCCTGTTCTTTTTTTATTAACAAGCTGCTCGTTGGCCTGGCCGGAAAAAGCGCTGCGCATCAAAACTATAGGCATGGCGGGGGCCAGCTGCTGCTTGTGTCTGTGTCATTATTACGTGTACGTATTCGTTACGTCTACGTTACGTTACGTATACGCAGTGTGGTCGGCGGTCTCAACGGTATAATCGCGCAAAGTTACATTTTCGCACTTTTGCCGGCAACTTTTCTACTCGCATTTTGACTTTGATTTTCGGGGCCCAGCCGCATATTAACAGCCATTTGGGTCCACTGTCGCTGCCCCTGCCGCTTGTGTTGCTGGCAAGTTTAAAGCACTTGCCATAAATTATGTTTTCTGCTAGCCCTTTTGCTTGGCGCCAACGTTGATTGCCTGATTTATCCGCTGTCTTTAGGCTAAAGACTTTATTGGAAAAGTTTGATTGGCTGCGCAACCCAAGCCGCGCCAACATCATTATAAAATAAAAGAAAACAACTTGAAAATTGATTGACGTCACTGTCGCAGCTCTGCGGCCATAAATCAAAAATGCATATGCCAAAAAATCCAGAAAAAAGAGTGTTTGAAG
This sequence comes from Drosophila eohydei, assembly GCA_035045825.1. Classification (NCBI taxonomy): domain Eukaryota; kingdom Metazoa; phylum Arthropoda; class Insecta; order Diptera; family Drosophilidae; genus Drosophila; species Drosophila eohydei. The sequence goes on along the minus strand of JAWNOT010000072.1, from coordinate 3,037,389 downwards.
TGCTTAAAAAATTAATGGAGCTGCTTCAAGTGAACTCAATCAATAAACGATATGCTTCAATGCAGCGCAGCAAAAGGAGAAACAAATTTGTGACATTTAACACACACACACAGATGAGTTTATAGGTGTGTGTGTGTGTGTTTGGGTATTATGTTTGGGCATGTCAAAGCTGACAAAGTGCATTGCGTTTACCGTTAGTAATTGCATTTGTAATGACTGCAGAGAAGATTTGATGGCATGGCAAAATGCTCTACGTTTGAGGCATGTTTACTTGGGCTAGAGCTTTGGCTGGGCATGCATTTGATTTAAGGTATGAATAGTTCTAATAGAAAGATATCAAGAATATACAAATGGAATCGATGAACTCGTTCATCAAGTGAAAAGACTGCCATGCTCTTTATTTGTCTATTTGACTATATGAGCTCGAAGCATTTGCTTGCTATGGAATCTAGGCATTTTAAAGATGGGTTAATTGCGCCTCTGTACGCTTGCCTTATATAATGTTAAGATGCCTCTTATTCGCCCAATTGGGGTAAATAGCAAATTTGCTTAATTTTATTGAAGCTAAATACTTTGAGCTGGGCTGAGGCTTGGCAAAACACTATAGTCGCCTTAACATATGCAACTTGTATGAGATCTCTGACTCTGCTTCCGCCTCTGCACTTGATTGAAGTCGCCTTTTTTGTTTGCTTTCACTAGTTTCGAAGCGTTTTCCTGTCGTTGACACATTCATACAAACAACATTTGAAGATTTATGGCGCCAGTTGTACAGCTAGAAACTCAACATTTGTCATGTAAGCTACTGTGGAGCAGTTCAATAGATTGTCAAAAAATGTGATTATATACGCCTCTTGAAGGCGTGGCAAAGCGGAAAAAATGTGTTTGTAATGGAGAATCAGCAATTTTTGCAATTGAATTACTTTACAACTGTTCTATAAAGAGGACTATTTGATGCGGCAATAGCATCGTGATTATGTGCAGCTTCGTTCATAAAAATAGTAGTGCTGCACTACACGAAAATTAAATCAATTAAAATATTTAATAAATAAAACGCTGTCAACTTCTTGTTTAGAATAGAATGTCAAAAAAATCGTGTTACTTTCAGTCATGGAAAATCGCTTGTTCATAAAAATAGTAGTGCTGAGTTAAATATTTAAATTGACAAAAAATTAAGCTAAGTCTACACGGTTTATATATTTTTATGTAATTAATTGATCAGTTTCAAATAGTCTAGAGTTGTTAAAGCTACAAATTCATTAGTATAAAATTTGTTAAAATTACAAAAAGCAAATAAAATATATATAAAATCCTCTGCATGTTAATGTTTTCCGAGTTGCCGCTATAATTTACAAAGGGAAAAAATGCAAACAGCAAATAAATAAATTAAAGCGCATTTGTTATGTTTTTATCTTAAGAGAGGCCGCTGAGGACAGAGAGTGACATATTTCAGCAAGGACATTAAGTCGTCGCTGCTTATCCGATGTACATTATTTTTATTTTCCTGCCGCGCAAATTTAATCAGTGTTGCAAATTAAAGGTGTGAGTGTGTGTGTGTGTGTGTGAGAGCACAAGAAATTGGTTTATTAAAAATGCTTTTAAGCATCGTTATCGAAATGGCGATAAAATAAATACAACAGCCAAGTGCCGCGCCAGCAAGTGTGACCTTGCAGGAGGCGCTGCCAGTGCTAGGGCGTGGCATTGTTGAATTTATTATCCATTGCATAAATCAACGTTTTAATTATGTGGCAGTCCGGGCGGCCTGGCAAAAAAAAGTACATAAAAATGTTAATTACCTGCAGACAAGAGGCAAGCGTAGATGGTAGAGAGAGAGGGATGGAGAGTGGGTAAAGAGTGAGAGAGAGTGAGGAAACTGGGTAGAGAGATCTTAAGCTGCTCATCAAAAAGTGTGGCAAACAAAGCAGCAACTGCTTTAATTAGCTACAAGCAGAAGAGAACGCAGCGGAGCGAACGTAGAAGCCAGTAGGCAAGCTTAAGCAGCCGCTTTTGCTGTTAAATCTTTTTAATTCAGGCACAATTAACAATGTCGCTTGGCATATGCAATTGAATGTGTGTGTGCCTGTGCCCTCCTCTTTAGGTGTAGGCGTGGCAACAGCTTAACGCTACGCGACTCGACTCGACTTGCTGCGGTTGCTAACAGCAGTTACACGAAAATTCCTGCTTTATTTTGTTTGTTTTTGTTCCCAAATGATTGCCACGCCCCTTGCCTCTTGCTCCTTGAATTTCTATGAGTGTGTGTGTGTGTGCGTGTGTGTGCGAGGCATTTGGTATGTAGCAATTGTACCAGGCCGTCTGGCTTTTATATGATATTTGCAAATTACCTTTTATAATACTTAATACGCCATAGTCACAAGACCTTGCCACAGTCTGTGACGCAGCTTCTAGCTTGCTGCTGTTGTGTAGTCTTTACCGCACTCTCAAGCTGCTGCCGCAGCTTCAGCGCTAGCTTCGAACTCACCTCCTGCCTTTGTTGCGCTGCCTTAGCCTCAGCCTCAGCCTCAGTCTTATGCTTCAGTAGCCGCTCCTCCCCTAGCATCAGCCACTCCCTCAGGCCAAGCCCCTGCTCTAGCCTTTGCCTCAACCACCATTGCTTGCCTCAGCCATAGTCTTGCCACCTCAACCTCTGCTTCAGCTTCACCTCGCTCCTACCTCAGCTCATACGTTCTGCTTAGCAGAGCTTTGTGTGCTCTCTCTCACCCCCTCTCCCTCTCCCTCTCTCCCTCTCTCTCACTCTTTGTCTCTAACAGTTTTGTACTTTCGTTTTATGGTTTTTACAATGCTCTTTTATTGCTTAATATGGCTAAGCAAATACTCTTGGGCACAAATTGTCGCCAGGGCTAAGCAGCAGCCCGTCGACAGCTGCACACAATGTCTGCTTGTTGTTCTTGTTGTTTTTTCTGCTTTTCTCGCTGGCTGTAATAGAGGAAACTGTTTATGGCATTTCTGTGGGCTATCGTCTGTCTGTGATGTCAGTTAGTGTCCTTATAATGTATCCTTAATACATTTTAATAAAGCAATTAATGAGTTCTGGCTGTGCGCTCTAATGACACAGCTTGCACACACAGGGCACATATTTATTTGTTTTCATAAATACATGCATAAATCATACGCAACGTGCGCCACGCACACAAACATAAATCAACATGAATGTCATTGGTAATCTCAACCCCAGCTCTTAATGCCTAACACCTTCAGGGCGAACGCCTCAACAACATATGCGACTTGTATGAAGTGCTCAAACCTCTGACACTGCTTCCGCCTCTGCACTTGATTGAAGTCGCCTTCATTTTTTGTTTGGTTTGGTTTGGTTTTACTGGTTATGGTGGCCTTTGCCTGCCGTTGACACATTAATACAAGCAGCACTGCAAGATTTATGGCGCCTGAACCGAACTGAACTGAACTGAACTGAGCTGAGCAACAGCCAAAAAAGTTGCTACCCAAAACTAAACAAAGTCATATAAATAATAGGTCAGCGACAGCTGCCGCCTGCCACTGCTGAGACCTCAACCTATTGCTTTATCAGCCTGGCTATCAATACCAAATTGCACTCACTTAAAATATGCTCGCCTCGCCCGCCACCTTCGCAAACAAAACTTATTAAATTTGTTATTCAAGCAAGCAGAGCGACAAAAAGAGAAAGGCAAAAATAATAATAATAATAAAACTGTATAGAGACTGTTGGCAGCTTGATTATCCCGACAAATTGGGGTCCTATGACCGCCTTTTGCTTAATGCCAAACTCAAGCTAATGTCCACTCATTAGAGCCAGGCGATATTGTCCCTTTTTTATTTTTATTTTTTTTTTCTGTGCTGCTTTCAATACCCTGTGGCCATCAAAAAGTGTCCGAGCAGAGGTATATCGAATGTAAATGCAATAAATCATCGAAAATTTAATGACACAAAATCGATAAATACCGATGTCTCTTGTAACTTTGAAAGATAATGCAATAAATAGTATATTTTTGTGATTTCTTTTAGATTTAAAAGTACTGCCACAACTATGACCTAGGCCTTCGTCCCATATCGATATATGTATATTTATCGATTGGCATATCAAGTAACAAGTGGAAGTGAATGCATATAGTCGCTTGAAGTATTTAATTTCGAATATATTTTTTATATAAAGCTTAGGAGGAAGCACTTGGGTAAAGTTATTTTCCGATGATTGGTAATAATAATCGATATATATCGAATTCTCAGTTTTCATATCCTATTCTTTGACTCGTTTGATTATTATTCAGCTATAGTTTGATATCTACATAATTTTAATTAATAAGGAGGTATCGATAAATGTCGATAGATGAGGTCAGTTAGTTGATTTGATTTTTGGTTTTTATTTGAGCTCTGCGTTGCAATAATTTAAGCCACTGCTAATCAAATGCACTATTTGGCAGCTGCAACTATAGACATATATTTATATCGATAGCAATATCGATAAATATTGATTACTAAGCAAATTAAAACGTATAATTCGGAATACGTAGAATATTCGTAATTGCAAATTATGCGAGATCAGCTATATAAATATAGCTATATAAATATGTCCCTAAAAGATGAGTTCATTTTCGATAGGTGGCGATATATCGATAAGTATGAATACATGTAAATTGCTATGTGAGCTCTTCTCTTTTTCAGGGATTGTCTGTGAGATTTGATTAATTAAGGTAATAATCGATAACTATCGATATTAGGTTACATGTATACTCATAATCATCTAAACATTAACTTCATTCGGTGCCAGGGTATCTGCCCACTGTGCACTCGCTCTCTCCTTCTCAAACCCCGCCATCTAAAATGTTTTGTTGTGTGGCTCGCTGCATTGCCTCACGTTTTGCGTGAAGAGTGGGGGAAGTACATAAAAATAAAAATAGAAATAAAAATAAATTTAAAAGCAGACAACAAATTATGCAGCGATGCGTATAATTAATCTGTTGGCATTAATTGCGGCAAAGGCTGCACAAAACCGCAAAAGCGTAGGGCGTCAAAAAAAAAAGACGAAGAAGAGAAAAGGAGCAAAAGGAAAAGCCTGAAATTATTTAAACGCTCGAGATAAACTAAAAAGCCAGCGAAGCCAACGAAAAACGACGGAACGCTCCACTTGAGTGTCATTGTGGCCAGTGAAGCGTGGCACACAAATATAAATCTGTGGCACGGATAACGGGGCTTATTGAGAGATCAGGCCACACCGACTTGGCCAAGCCGATTAAATGTTGTGCGCCTTTAAAGCTGATGGACTGCCAAATGGTCAGACTGCGAGACTGTCAGTCATTGTGTGTGTAATTAATTGCTGACCAAGTTGAGCAGCAACACATTCGGGCAGGTGTGTGTGCAGCCAGCCAGGTCAGAGGCCAAGAAAAACGACTGCACAATTTATAAAAGTCAACACTTGAGCACGTTTCAGCAGTTGAGGCAAACTAACGCCGACGCCGCAGCAGCAACGTAGCAGAGAGAGAGACAGATAGAGAGAGAGAGGGGGGGAGAGAGCCAGAGGTAAAGCCTCACTTCATTTTATTATCAAGCGTTATTCTGCACGTAATTGTTTTGACGTCTCTTTTGCAAATTGTCCTTTTTTTCTCCGTTGCTGCTTTTGTTATTGTTTTTTATCGTGAGGCCGTGGCCAAGTCGTGACCTGACAACGCGCTTAGTCTGCTGCTGCTGTTGGCTCAACTAGTTCATTAACCAAAGGTATTGCAATTAATTGCTAAATGCCAGAGCTAATGACAGACAAACACACGCAAACTCACACACACACATTGACAGAGAGACGCTGCAAATGAGCGTGGAGCACGCGCGCACCACCTGGCGTATGCGCAATGTGGCAAGCGATTTGTCCTACTAAAACCGCCAACAGATACAATTAACAGCTATCTGCCATTGTCAATCATGATTTAGCGCTATTCAGCGCCATTTCTACTTGGCCACACCTTCAGTTCTAATCGAGCCAGATAAGCGACTATATTTGGCATATATATATATATATAGATATATGTTCAACTTACCATATAAACACAGACACACGCAGCTGATTATTATTGCCCTCACTGTTGAGCTGCAAGAGAGAGAGAGAGATAGAAGGGGGCAGCAAATTAGTATGCTATGGTATAACTCAGCTGTATGCAACTAACTTGGACATAGACAATGTTGAGTTTAGTCACAGTTCAAGGGATTCAAGAAGTTGTCACATGTAAATGACTAAGAGATACTCTAGTTTTATCTAAGTGAGGCGAAAGAAGAGAGCATAATGGATAGCGAAATAAATTGAAATAAAATTGTATATATAAAATAAATCGAAAGATAGAAGTGGAGACATATTGCGATAGGTTGATGCATAAATGGATATATGGATAAATAGATATTGGATAGAAGAATAGATGGAGAGATGTATTAAAGGAAATATGGATCGATGGATATATGTAAAGATGAATATATGGATAAATGGAGAGATGGATAAATAGACGGATTGATAGAAGCATATATCGATAGATGAATCCATGGACGGATGAATAGAAGGATGGATGGATCGATGGACAGATAGTTGAATGGATAGGTGAATAAACAGATATACTGATAGAAGCATAGATCGATCGATCGATAAGTGGTAAGACAGATATATGCATATATGTAGATATGGAAAAACGGGCTATTATATATAATATAATAAATGGATAAAGCGATGAGTGGATAAATAAAAAAATAATAATAAATGGATTCTCTTTTGAATTTTCTTCTGGCAAAACAATTTTCAAATGATGTATGCCCTTTAGTCGTTGTCTTCATAGGGTATACAGCCAGTTGAGCATTTATGTCAGTTCAATAAACTTTTTGCTTGGCTTCAAAAGGGTATCAGAAAAGTGCCCCGTTTGCTTGTTGTTTGTTTGTTGTGTCTGCTGCTCAGCGCCAGTGGTTGTGGCTGTGCCAGTGCCTTTTGCATGCAAAACAAACAGATGAAACACACACACTCACACACACATATACACATATACACAAGCATACACATGAATTGACATTGAACTAAGCTTAGGACTGAGATGCAGAAGCAGCTCGCTGATTGCCGTCTGCTGAGTCAGCAGACGCAAGCTTCAGCCCAGCATCAGCTACAGATCGCATGCTATTGACATAACGGACTAAAAATCTGAATGTGAAACAGAATATGAATCTGAATCGGAATCAGAATCTGAATCGGAATCACAAGCAGAAGCCGAACCAGAAGCAGAATCCTGTTTGGTCGCTGGGGGCCCTCAAGTGCAATCAATGCTGACAAAGTCAGCGAGCGTCTAAATGAAGCCTTCATCTTCATGGTGAGCGCAAACCCTTTGGCCCATCATCCGCAAGCTGTTTTTAGCTTTGTCATCAATGCCAGCTAAATGTCTGTTAATCCTTTTCATTTGCTCAGCGAAATGCGCAGCGTACGCGCCTTTAATTAAATATGAGCGTCGCACTTCAACGGCGAGTGTTTCAATTAATTATTGGCAAATGTTCTAGGCAAGAATAAAGTAAATATAAAAATATATATATATATATATATATATATATATATATATATATAAAGAAATGGAAATAAATTAATTATGCTCGCCTGGCTAGGCGAACGCTGCTAGCAAAGTTAGCGACAGAGCCTTTAGCAAATAATTAAAAAGGGACGAGTTCGGCCAAAATCTGAAAAAGTAATTATTTGGACCAGGCCTGCCCAGCCCCGCGCTCTCTCTCTCTCTCTCTCACTCTCAGTTTGTAAGCCAAACTTTTGCAACGAATTAAAATTAATGAAAATAAATTTTCCAAATTGTTTTAGCAACCCCTTTCAGTCGTTCGTTGCCCAGTTGACTCTTGAAAATGATTCGAGTGTAATAAAGCAAAAGGACGAAAGGGTTACGGCTGCCTCTGCTGCTGCTGCTGCTGCTGCTGCTGCCTATGCCTATATAAGTAGGCAACTGACTTGGCACATGAAAACACTTAAGAAATTTAGTTCTTGTTCTCAATCTTGTATTTGAGGTCATTTCTGGGGCTCAGCCTTTGACTTGGCTTGACCTTTCCCATTTTCCCTTTTCCCATTTTTCTTTCTGCCAATTCATGCTGTTTGTTTTTCCTTTTTTGCTGGGGCCATCTTCAAGCTCATTTGCGATTGTATTAAAATAATTAAATATTCGATTAGGCAGCGGCTCGCGCGCACTTCAACTCCATTAATAAAATGCGACTTGTTTCGCTCTTTGTTTGTTCTGGTAGCGACGGAAGTCTCTGCTGTTTACATGCATGTCCCGAGATCTAATTAGCTGGCTTTACACGCGTCTTAGCTGCCTCTGCCATGAACTTTTAATGCGACTTTTGGCCAAAAACTCGCTGCCATTTGTTTATTTAATTAAGCGCATTAAATGGCCAGCGCATCGATTTACTCTACACACATATGAGCAGAGTCCTCCTCTCTACTCATACCTCTCCTTATCTGCGTGTGTGTGTGTGTCTCTGTCCATATGTTAACACACATACATATGCATAATTAATGGCCAGCTTTTGTGTTTGGTTCCTTTTTTGACCATATTGAGCTGTTTTGGACCATATTGTGCTTGCAACTTCTCTGCGCTCATTTGATACGCGCTCAATGAAGTGAGCAGCGAGTATATTAGCTTTTATGTCTGTCTGTTTATATGTTTCGTAAATAGGGATTTACCAAGTCTTTGATAACACCAATGCTGTTTAGTGTGACGCTATTCAAGGTAGATACTTGAAATTTAATATATTAAAAACAGAGAAAAATTATTATTTGAGTGAGTTTTCATCTTAGCTACACGCTTAACCCTTCTGTCTAGTATTCTCTAATTCTCACTCAAAGATAGCTTTGATGAACGTAGTGCCGGATCGTGCTGAGTGAGAGCCGGCTGCCTGTTCAGTTCATTTGGATAGGGCCGATATGAATTTATGTGAAGGAAGAGAAACGACTAGAAATTTTAATTGTGATGAAAGGCTCACCAAAGGCTCTTCCAGAATGGCAATTTCTAGTCGGGAAGTCGATATTGGGAGCACAAAATTTTAATGCAGGTCGAGTGACTCAAAAACGATATATATATTCTTATAAGTTGGCCTTGAATAAAGATAACGGGTTTTATGTAAATATAGAGTATATAATACAACATATATTATATTAAATCTTATAAATATGCCAATCTATATCTATATATAACTATTTCCCTAACACCTTTTCGACTTGAACTGCTAAACTTGTCAAATAAGTTAGGCTGCTCTATAAATTCATCTAAATTTATATGAATATGCACATTATGGCCAAATAGGGAAAAAAAAGTAGAAGCAACAATTTGACAGCTGCAAATCTATCGAACTCTGCTATAGCTAGAACTAATATTATATATAAATGTCTTTCAGAAGCGTGCCAGAACAGAATCTGACTAAATTTTCCATAATTTCAGTTCTTGACTAACAGTTAACTTTCTCTACAGATACAACTGAAATAATATCAGATTCTGAAAAAAATGACTTTTCTGGCTGCTTGAGCGAGCATTCAAGCAGTTAGTTATGCTCGACTGCAGCATTCTGACTTGTTTCTTTATTTTTTGTTTGTTTTTGGGTTACAGCATATGTCGTACCCAAGGCTTGGCTTTTTTTTTTGTCTTCTTCGTTATCTGGCTTGACATTTAAAACGCCTAATTAGCTGTGGTGTCATTGTCATGAAATTATTGGAGCGTGCACCACCGAAAAGGACGAACCACGCAGGCCGTACAAATGCTGTGCAAGTGCTTATTATGTTCCAGCCTGCAGACAAATTTAATTTATTCAAAATAACGCAACGAGGGGAACCAACTGTGTGGGTGTGTATGTGTATGTGTGTGTGTGTGTGTGAGTTCAGCTTCTAATTTGCACGCCCGAACGCACTTTTGAATATGCTCGAGGAAAAAAAGGAGCAACTCGGCTGCTTGACCATTTCATATCAGCCGCACGCTCAATTTAATTTGAATTGCGACAAGCCACGCCCACGCACACACACACATTTTATTTATATCGCCCACAATTCACAGTCCACATGTTAAAGGTCAGCCAAGACTAACACTGGCCATAAATTAGTGCGCTTCCTGCATGAATTTTTAGACAGCTTCAAATTATTGCAAGGGCCAAAGACCCGAAAGCCTAAGCCGCTCTCAGGTTTATTGAACTTTATGAGCTCGGATTACTTGACAGAGACAGCGAAAGATAGAGAGGGAGAGGGCGCAGAGAGCTCTGGCTAAATGACAAGCTTTGACCACCGGCTGGGTCTTGGCTAATTTGTGTGCTCTACGTGTGACTGACAAATTTATGTTTTTCATTTTTTGCCCACATAAATTTCACAATATTTTTGGGCAGTTTTCGAAAAACTCAACTGGGTTATAAATTTTACGTGACTGGCTGAACTTTAAGGACAAGCTAGGACACGCTACCTATCTCCCTCTGCCTCTGGCTCTCCCTCTCTCCCTTTCACTGCATACCTTTTGCTAAACAGCTATGTGAGCTATTGAAATGCCAGGCTAAAAATTAAGCACAAAAAACAGGCAGCTAGCCACGCCCACACGCTCTTCCTCTCTCACTCTGTGTGTGTGTGTTTATGTATAAGCTATTTATAGTTATGTAATCAGCGCGTAGTTAAGTTCTCATTTTATGCTCGCCTTTTTTTTCTTCTCTCTCGTCTCGCTTTTGCTTTGAAAATTGTTTGTAATGGCATTATGAACACTTGGCTGCATGTGGCTAGGGCCAAAGCGGAGCACCACTCGGCGTATGCTCAACATTGATTTTCTATGTGTGTGTGTGTGTGTGTGTGGGTGTGTTGTTCTCTTGCTTTAATTTTTATTTATTTTAGAGCATATTTACTTAACTTTACTTTACAACCATTAAATGAATTAATGTGTGGCACTCTAGCTCTAGCTCCAGCTCCAGCTCACGCTCACTCTCTCTTTCACTCTCACTCTCATTCTGTCTCTCTCATTTCACTTTGAAGTGCTGCTGCCTCGTTCCGCTGCCTTTGCCACTAGGCGCAATTGTAGCCACTTCTCTGGCCTGTGCTCAAAAAAGTTTCAGGTTTTTTTCTTGTTGTGTCTAAACATTTCGACAGCAATGGAAAAAAAAAAACAAAGCAAAAGCACTTTTTGCGTGTGTGTGTGTAGCTCAACTTTACTTCTAGCATATTTTACATCGCGACTATGCGAATTGGTTTTAAGTCGCGTATTCTCGTCACAAATTGCATTCGCAAGTGTGTTTTTTGCCAGCTAATACCCTGTAAAAATGGAACAAATAGCATAGCAGAAGGAAGCGAGCAATTAAGTTGTGCTGAAGGCTTATAACAGGCAGCAGCTGCCCCACTCTGTGCTATATGTTAAGCTAATCAATAGCAGCTGCAAAGCTTTTGAGAATTTTGCTGAGTTTTTGTGTTGAATACCCTGTTGTCATAGAAAAAAGTTGGTATAGAAATTTGCCATTTGGTAGGGCATATGCGCGGTTGATCTAAATTGAGTTCTCTGAGTTTTGTGGTCATACAAGAGTCTGCTCAGAGAGCATGATAAGAAATAGGGTTATGTCTGGCCGATCAATAGCAACTCTAACTGCCTAGCTGCCTGTTGTCTTAGTATAAAGTAAAAATAAACTTAACTCAATTGTGTCCTAGTTGGTAGAGTAAATGTCAGGCCAATCAATAGCAGCTCTCAGTGCTAAAGTTTTTATTTTGTATACCCTGCAGACATGTAGTATAAAAACATAGTCTATTAAAGTTATAGAGGGCATATCAGCACAAAGGTTGTATGCATATCTGCAGAGGCTTTTTGTGGCAGCCTAAAGATTTGTTGAATTATTGTAAACTTTTGTGCCAGAGTTTCTACTGCACAGCTGCCATAAGTCAACTACAAATTAAAATTGAAAAATTTGGAAATTTTTTATTTAACAAGAGGTATATGCTACAGAAGGGGTATATGCGTTGTAGAAGGAACTCAAAGTACTATGAAACTAGGCTCAAATAAGGCATAACATAACACAAACTAAGCATTCATCTATACAGTGCTCACTAACTATGTTGTCTTTGTGTTTGAGGCATGCTTAAGCAGAGGATGCAGACGCAAATCTCATGAGTGAAAAGTGAGTTAAATTTTAATTACTATAGAAAACAAAAGCATTAAATATTTATATAAGCTAATGTATCACATAAAATGAGCTAAATTTACAGGGTATCTAGCAGTAGTTCACTGTAGCTCTACATGTAGGAATGTGTTTTGTTTTAGCTGCTTTTGCCATGCACTTTAGTAACATTTATCGTTGCCGGCTGCCAACTTGCTTTTGCTCATTGTGCCGGAATGACCAATTTTTGTGATTTTCAATTAAGTTAACTGGACGAGTGGCTAAGGGGCGTCGTGGGGGGGGGGGGTATGGTCTAGGAGCAGTTGGCAAGGGCTGCTTGCTGTCAGGCTCACAGTATTTTTGTAACGTTTTAAACAGCTGCCGGCTGCATGAGCTGCGTCCCTCTCACTCTCTCTCTCTCTCTCTCTCTCTCTCTCTCTCTCTCTCTCTCTGTGCCTCTTGAGCCAATCCCAATCAGTGCCACAGTTCGTGCCACATGAAGCTGGTCTGGACTCAGGGCAGCCATGTCTTAGCTAGCTGGTAGTTCAGCTATTGCGGCTAGCCAGAGCGCTCGGCACCATTAGCTGAAAAATTTATCTACATGCACTTGACAGGTGGCCACGGCTTGATTTAGTTGTGCTTCCACAGACAGAGAGAGAGAGAGAGAGAGCTGGAGATGGAGATGGGGTCAGTTGAGCTGCCACATTAAATTGGAGCGCAACAAATGTCGGCGCCACTTGATGTGCCAGCTGCCTGCCATGTGCAGCGTGCAGCGTGCAACATATATCCATAGCTTCGGGCCAATTTGGTCAGCTCTGCCACTCTCTCTCGGTCTGATCAGCTAAGTGCTGTAGCTAAATTGGCTAAAATTCAATAAGTTAATGTTCTGGCCACGTTCAGCTCACGTGTTCGCCCAGCTGATTGACGGACGATAGACGGCTGCACTCGTCTGCCCCTGTCAGTTGCACTTAATTTCATTTTGCATGTGGCAGCAAGCTAGCTTGTTTTTTTTTCCCTTTTCTCAGTCAGCCATCAGCTTTGATTACATTAAGCATTAAAATGTGCTACATAGTTCTGAACAGAACTTGACTTGGGTAATAATTTCACTGTTTTTTTCGCACTGGCTGGTTCCACTTCATTTGCCACAAGCGGCGGCAAATAAAATCGACTTCAAATGCCATTTGTCCTTGTCAGCGCACAAATTTACGATTGACAAACGATGCGAGATGTGCGTTGTGCGTTGTGCGCTGTGCCCGCTGCCTTTAGTTTGGCTGGGAATGAAGCAATGCTCACAATTGTAATTCAATGCCAGCTGTGGAACATAACAAATGAGCCTGAACCGAACCGAGCGCACGAGCAACAGTCGTTGGCTATCAAAAATAATACAAATTATGCGCGTGTCACACAGCAACAGGAGATGACAAGGGCAAGGGCAGGCCGCGAGGGGCATATTTCCGGTTGGGCTGCATAATTCATGGCAGTCCGTTAGATAAGACACTTGTGCATCAATTCATCAGCGGCGATGCCGTTGCCGCCGCGTAACACATAAGTCGCTTTGACATACGTGTGAACGTTGGTGCGGGCGAAGCGCGCTGTTACCAAGTGGCGGCTGTGACACAGGCAAACAAACCCTTTTAAGCTGTCAAGTGGCGTTTTTGTTATCAGCCGCGCCTAATGAACGATGACACTGATTCAGCAGCAGCAGCAACGGCAGTAGGTGGAAGCTGCAGGAGGGGGCAGCAGGAGAAATAGCAGCGGAATGAGTAGGTGCAGTAGTTGTGCGAGGGAAAAGGTTAAAGCATGAGAGGAGGCACAGTAGTAGCAGGGAGAGGAGCTAGAGGAGGAGTAGAAGGCAGAAGCGGGAAAGGCGAAGGAGAAAACGGGGACGTAAGAAACAGAGGAGAAGGAGGCACAGGAGTAGGAGGCACAGGAGTAGGAGGAGACATAGGAGGAGACATAGGAGGAGGCAGAGTAGGAGGCAGAGCAGAAGGCAGAGGAGAAGAAGCAGCAGAAAGAGGAGTAAGCAGAGCAGGAGGCTAGGGAGGAAGCAGATCGGGAGGCAGATCAGGAGGCAGAGCAGGAGGCACAATAGCAGGAGGAGGAAGCGAAGCAGAAGCGTATGGTAGAGGCTCACCAGCACCAAGAGCAGCAGCAAAAGCTGGTGAAGCAGGGGAGCAAAGAGCAGTAGAAAGAGAACGAGGCGTAGCAGCAGCTGCCAGATTGCAGTCACACTCACACACACACAGACACACCCATCTCTTAGCCAACGTATTGGTGCAATCTTCTGCTTGTTTTCATACTCAATTAGCCTTGACAGTGATTAATATTGACTGTAATTTCATTAAATCGCCTTTTGATATGGCCTCTGGCCGTAGCCAGCTAGCAGCTAGCAGCCTGCCTGAACATAATTTCGTTACAGCCCACAGCTCCAACTCCGTCCACTTATTTTTTTTAAAGGCATGTGAGTTATACGGCAGTTACTTTGGTTAAAAACCACTTTTGGGCTTTTGGCTTGTGGTCAACATTAATTCAGCTCAATCGAGCGTGTTTTAAAGCCATATTAATGAGCGCAATTTAAAGGTCTTAAAAGATATGTTTCTGCTCTGTATCTTCTGTATACGCACTGGAAAGCAACATTTGCATAGACATTTTCTATATTTCTATAAATGAATGTAGCCAGAGCTGCGTATACGTAATATTTGCGGGCACAAATATAATAAATTATAAATATATTATAAATTGTATACAAAATTTGACCTTATGAAATTCCAATTAATTGGCAAGCCAAAAGTTTTTAGCTTTCTTCCGGCTATGGCCCCCTGGGACAAGTTTGCATAATAGGGAAAAGCGTTGTTATAACTTCGACCTGGCTTTGGCTGCATTTTTCTGCTTGTTAGCTGTCAAAATAATTGACATAAAGTGGCATGTGTCTACGCAGTTGTTATTTACGAGCCAGCATAATAAACACACACACACAGAAACACACCATAGCTACTATCAACCCCAAACCAAGTCTGAGAAGTCTGAGTGCGAAAGTGACACGCCCACAACTATAAATAAATGACAAAGGTGTTGACGTGTCGGCAAGCTGAAGAAGCTGGCAGTTGTTTTATTTTCTCTTCTCTCTCCGCTGCTGCTGCTGCTTTGTGGCACCTTTTTTGCTCTTGGCCAAAGCCTTATTTATCTATCTGGCTCGGTTTGTTGCAATTTATTTGGGGCTGGTTTTAATGCCCCTAAAGCAGCAATTGAAATATGTTGCATACTTTCTGGGGCTCGCATGCATAATAAAAGAGCGCACATAAAATATAGACTAATTTGCCAGATATTTTGCACCATTTCTATATACGTGTATTTGTTGCCCGAATAAGCTGCTTAAATTATGCAGCCAAGTTAAGCTCTACACACACATATATATATATTCATATATTTATAATGGCTTTTACTTGTGCATAAATTATGTCTGGCAGCAGCAAAAATATTTTACTAATGAAATTTTTTTGCCCTTGTAGCTGTTAAATATTTAGCCTCGGCTGTTGCGTAACTGCGACAAGCTTGTCCCCTAATTTTCATTGTGTATAAGAAATGACACGCCCACTGGGGCGTTCATGAAATTCACACGGTTCAATGTCATCGACAATTTTTGAGTTCATCAAAAATTTAGCGTCGACTCGTTGTCAAAGCGCCAAAGCGCCAAACGCCAAAAGATGCCAAAAATTTGTGTTCGGTACGCAAAATTCCGTTAATGGGCATAAATGTGGCAAAGCAGGCGATGACAGAATGACAGGCAAAGAATCGAGTTTAATGTGCGCACAGCATGCGAGAGAGGTTCCTGCCACACACACACACATACACAGTAAGTATGTATGTCCTTAGGACCTGTGCGTGCTTGCTAAAAACTTATTGCACTCAGAGAAAGGCTAAGAAATATTTATAGAACAAATCTTATTCAACGAGGCAAAAGGATATGCGAAATTCGTCAAGATTTATACTAGAAAGTTGATGAAAAGTAAAATATATGAGAAAAGTTTGCTATATGAGAAATATATGGATTATGAGCGAAAGATATATAGAATTTATACATGAAAAAGGCAAAAGCAAGCGAACAAACGACATAAAAATATAAGATTTCTTAAATTTGAAAGGCTGAGTAAATGATGAATTTGTTGATGTGAGTTTTAGAAGAGCTTTGGTATTGTACAGAATTGAATAAATATATGAAGATATCTAAATATTAGTATTATTGGAGATATATAATATTAATATTGATATTAAACTATATATAAAATGTGTAAAAATATATATAGAAAATATATATGCAGCTGAGTTCATAAAAATAGTAGTGGACTGAGCACTAAATGTGGAATGATAAACAAATAATTTTTAATGTCCATAAATATAGATATATATATATATTTTTTTTTTATATATAGTTTTATAATATATTTTCGTCTCCTCTAACTATAAACTAAATTTGAAACATAAACAGTTAAGCGGAAAGCATACAAATCGCAAGACGACGCAATACTGCTGAAAGAATCTTTAAGATTCAAGCTGAATTTCATCTTCAACCATTGGGTATGGCACACGAAAATTTGCCATTAAAAAATGTGTCAGCAAATGCGAAGCACTTGGCAGCTTGGCAGTGCCAGCGCCAAACCCGGAAGTTGTTGCACAGCCTAAGCCAAACTGCTACCATCTCTTTCAGCCAAGCAACATCTACCTAAAGTCAGTCCGAACTGTCCTCGATTAATTCGAAACCCATTTTAGATTTAAAGTGAACATGACATAAGCATGCCCAACACCGATGTGTCGCTGCTTAGAAAAGGATTATGATAGATCTAGATGATAAGAGCAAGCAGTCCATGCCTCACTCATAGACACACACACACACACACACCCCTTTTTTCGCTGAGTGTAGTAAAGCCAACATTTGGCTGTCTGTTCGCTGCCATTGGTGGCTTCATCTTTTGCTGCTTACGTAGCGCATAGTTGGGCGCGAGTGGAGTTCTGGGCGGGTTGACAGCTCATGGGCATTATTAATAAGTACAGCAAGCAACGTTGCGTATACGTGACATTTACGGAAATTTGATTGAAAAATATCGAAGATGCTTTTTTGGTCGCTTGCGCACGACGTCTACAACATTTCCATCATTTGATGCGTAAAAGAAAGCAAAGGCAAAATCGGGCAAAGAATGTCATCAGTCACGTATAGCCAGAGATGCCTGTAGCTGGTGCTGGTGCTGCTGCTGCTGCTGGCGGTGTTGTCGTCGTGTTATGTCATATTTCAGGGCACACCTTTTTGTCCCTGCATTAACAAATGTCATTGATATGTGTAGGTGCGTGTGTGAAATTACGTGTTGCCAATGTATGCCCAAAATAAAGGGTTTCACAACAGCCGCAGCCACGGCTACAGTCACTGCCTCGCGTCAATGTCAGCTGCCGGCGACAGTGGCTTTTGTTTGGCCAACGAGTGAGGCTCAACTCTCTTGGCAGCGCTTGGCGCGCTGACAGTTCACAGATTTGCAGCAGTAGTTGACATTGATTCATCAAAAATTAATCGAATTCTCCAGTGGCAGCAGAGGCCAAAAAGGCAGCTAACGCATGCAGCAACAGCAACAGCAGCAGCAGCTCTCAACTGTCAACTGTCAGGCATGACAGTTGCTATATGCGTGTGCGTGTGTGCGTGTGTGCGTGTGTGCGTGTGTGCGTGTGTCTGTGTGTCACCTGAAGCGACAATACTTCCATACCATAATCCGTTTAAACAACAATTCCTGCTGCAATTGACAGCGAACTATGGCTAAAAACTCTGACTGCTGTCCACATTGCTGCTGCCTGGCGGGGGCGTGGCAACTCATTTTGATAGCATTCCATGGGCATTGCGTATGCAATTAATTGCATGTCCTTTGTTGCAACACAATGCTGACATCCTGGCTGACACTGTGACAGGCCTTTGGCCCGTTTTTTCACTTTGTAATTTCACTTTTAGAAAAATGAAAGAATTTATGCAGCTGACAAGCAGAGAGTGAGAGCGAGCTGCAATAGCCTTAAACCGATCAACTGAGTTGAGTTGAGCAGCACATCATAAAAACCTTCGAAACCTTGTGGACTTTTGGTTAGCTGACACCAGCCACAAATTAGCCGGGCATGGCAAATGGGTTTTATGCTCTATTTATTATCAAATTGCCAAAAGTTTTTTCTCTCTATTAATTTCACAGGACACGCTGGCTGTGTGTGTATGTGTGTGTGTGTGTGTGTGATAAGGTGCGGTGCTTGTGGCTCGTAAATATTTGTCAAGCTCATTCGCGCGCGTCGTCTAGGCAGTTGGCTCACATGGCGTATGAGTGCTGGCCAACGCCTGGCGCGCTCATAAATTTCTTGTCATAAATCCTTCGCACTTTTCGGCGCTGCCACTGAGCCGGCTCAGCAGGTGAGAGATAAGAAGAAGGTGGCACTAGTGGGCGCACCGCAAATGAGCTGTCAGAGCTAACAGTCGTGTCTGCGTCGGATTTATGCGCATGCAAAACTTTTCCCAAACAATTTCTGACCAAAGACTGTCTGTCTGGGTGTATGTGTGTGTGTGTGTGTGTGTGTGTGTATTGTTGTCCTGCGGCCCATCATCCTTTGTGCGTGTCAATAAATGAAGCGTGATTGATTACGTGGTAAAGTTTTCTGGGCAAATTCCATGCCATGTTTATGACAGCGCTGCAAAACCGGGCCCGAAGCTTTTTTCCTGTTGGTAGCTGTTGGCTGGGGGTAACCAGGTGTGCGAGCAGGTGTAGCACGCTTTACTGTTAACGTTTATTGTTTGAATTTCGTGTATCTTTTTTGTTATTATAAATATTATTTTTTTTTTTTTGCCTTTTGTTTTCCTTTTGCTCGATCTCCTCTTGGCTGGCCACGCCTGTCAAAATATTTTGTCAGCCATTTTTATGCAAATGAAATAAATTTTGCATAAAAAGTCAAACATCAACAGAGATTTATGACTTGTTGAAACTTTGGCATAATTTCATAAATATTTAAACCTTTTCCTGCGCCGCTTTACAGAGAACAAAGACCAAAAAAAAGGAATCATTATGTTTATGATGATGTGCAAATATTTGCGCTTATTACGCAGCTGGACAAGGAGAGCGGCCAACAGCTGGCCATGTTGAAATTGGACCCCGCCCTAATCGTATGCCTGCAGCACGCCCTAATTATTGGTCAAACAAATTCAAACGGAAATCGGCTTACAATTTCCAGAGTCCGAGTCAGAGTCAGGCTGACCTGCAATTTAACACTATTAATCCACTCTAATTAATCGAGCCGCAATAATTGCATTCGTCCTTTATCGTATCAATTTACATGCACTAAGCACCATTTGCAGCCGTGTCTGACCTCTCCCTTTGTTTGACCTGGTCACACTTTGTTTAGAACCCTTTCAGCTATTGAAATTCGAGGCAAATGGCAAAGATCAGCTGAACATAATTACGTGGTTTGTTATCGTATGTATATAAAGCGAATTTCTGTTTAGATTCAATACTTTGTGTGTTTGGGTCAAAGAGTTTCTTTGATACATTTGATGCGGCGACACTTTGCAGTGGACTTAAGTTTAATTAGAGCTGCTGGAAATGGCATTGATTGCAAAACTGAACTGAGCTTTGTATATGTTATTTGCCTTTATTGCATATAAAGGGGAAATGTGCTTAAGATTTTCTATTTGTCATTTAAGATTCTCATTTGCTGTTTCTCTAAACTTTATTATATGATCACATTTAGTAATAAAAGGAAATTGCTGCTATATTCATATATCATATTCATATGATATAGTATCAAGGGAATTTGATTAGGTTTAGTAAGTTGGAATGAGAATCTAACCTTTTTTGTTTTGCTCAATGGGACTCTAACATTCCTGTAACATGCAATATGTTGAAAGCTTATTCAAATCAAATTATTCTACGTATTAACTTCATAATCAGCACAAGAGAATCTCTCTATTTTATGCTACTGAATTAGGTTGTTAAATCACAAAGTAATTCGAATTATCGTTCCTTTTTCTTAAGGAATTGAGCAACTCATATACAGTTATTCCATTTCTTAAGTAAAAGAAATTCTAGTACCTACATAAGTCTCCTTTTTAAATTTAAAAAAAAATCGTAATTTCTCTTCGAGTTGTTCCCTTCCCTCTCTCTATCCTTAATACACCCCTTTCTTTTCCACTTGTGTATGTTTCTCTTACGACAAATCCCTTTTTACAGCTGATACCTTTTAGGTTAGCATATGTTGAAAACCTGAGATAATTGCCCCATTCTGATTATCAGAATTTTGCAATCAGCAGCTTAACAATGGTAAGTTGGCTACTCAACGCTGTTGGCCTGTGTAAGGCATAATCCATAAAGAACTTGAAAGGCTTAACATTTGTTTTTTTACACTCAGGGCGCATCTCATAGTTCTTGGAAATACAGCATTTTTAGTTACTTCGACTAAGTGAAATATCGATTAGGAACTTTAAGGGCGAACAATTTTAGCTTCAGTTTCGACTTGGCTACTCGGCTTAATGGCTTAGCAATAGTTTGCATATGGCCAAAGCTTCCAGTTACTATTTCAATTAAAAATGCGTTTGCCAGGCAGGGAGATGTGTGGAGGCAGCTATAGATAGAGAGAGAGCAGGAGAGCTTAGCAATTATTGATTCTAGAGCAGAATATTTGTTAGTCGAGTACTTTCTCTTATCGCACTTTTTATCCCTTTTTTAACGCTTCGCTTTTGAAGCCTTTTCTAGCCATTTTTAAAGCCAATTGTCGTGCATGGAGAACGTGAACCCGCATTGATTTAAATATTAATTAGCTATTGCAAGTGTGTGTGTGTGTGTGTGTGCGTTGTAGCTGCTCTGATAGTCACTTCAATTAATGAGCGCGTCGCTAATTGCAGACAGGCCAACGGCATGCAATAACTCAATTGCAGGCTGCGCTTTGGGCCAACTTGTGTGTGTGTGCGCAACTAGAGCACGCCAAGGACATGCCACACACAACACCCCAACACAACACACAAACAATAAACAACAAGCAACAACAGCAACGGCAAATGGATGGCAATTGCGACACGCATTTAAGCTGCCGCAGCTGTTGGGCTCGATAAGCGTCACGTAAGTTGCCACGAAGCAACCGCCGCTTATCGCTTGCAACATTTCAAGTTAATTTATTTTGCGACTTTGATCCTGGCAGGCAAATAAGTTTTCATATAAATTTGCAAAAGGCAGCTTGACGAGGAACTAGAAGCAGCGCAAATAGAAGAAGCAAACAAAATTTATCAACGCCCAATAAATTGCGCAACTTGTGATTCAAAATATTTGCAGAAAACTGTCAGCTGTCCCAAAAATAAAAAGCTGAAGCACTTGAGCCAAAGGACGACACACACACGTGTGTGTGTGTATGTGTGTGTGTGTGCTTTGCCACAAAGCAATAGCTGACGAGTGTTTACAAATAAGCACAGTTTGTGTCTGTGTGCGTGGGGAGTAGAGGATTGTAGCTGGTCAGAGCTTAGCTGGCTGACAAGTGATTACACGATTGCTGCTCAGGTCCTGGGGGTTGCCAGGACGACCACAGGCGAAGTTTCCATTCCGCTCTATTCCAATCCATTTCGTTCCGAGCACCAGTTAACAAACAGAGGCCCCAAAGCGCCTAGCGTAATGTGGCTGCCATTGTTGTGGCGGCTCCCTTCGCCTGACATGAGACGTCAAGATAAGCAACTAAGGACAACAACAAGGATAATTTAGGATTGCCGCTAGAACCTAGAAGCGAAACTTATTTCAAATACACTTATTTATTAACTGTTAGCAACTGAATATAAATGAATTGTCTGGCACTTTGCCTCAGAGTTGCCCCGAAATTATCTGCTGATAGCTTGTGGCTGGCAGAAGCAATTAAAAGCAACTAGACACAGTTCCTGTGACTACTTGCAATGCAGCTAAGCTTCGGGTTAAGGCATTATATTCTAGAGGCTTTATGCAAACAGCGAAAGGGTATTTGGGTTGTGTCTGCGCTCAGCTGTTGGCGTTTCATTTTGATAATAATAATTTATAATATATCTTATACTCGCCATAGATAGTGTCTAAGTTTGTTAGCCACGCCCAGCAGCTTGGCTTACCACATTAATCTAGCTGCTTTAGCAGAACTTAAGCTAGCGCCTGACATGATGAACTGCTTCTTGAGCAACGAAGCAAACGTTAAATCTTTAAATACAAAGTGCAACAATTTCGAGTATTTATTATTATCATTGTAATTAGTATCAATGATGCCCAACGACTACCTCAGCCTTTAGCATTCTGGTAGGGCTAAATGGTTAAATGTGCACTGAAAATGATCTTCGAGCTAGAGCAATGCGTAGCAAGCAAGGAAAGACTTGGTTACTATCGAAAGTACCTACAGAAGAAGAGGCAAAAGGAGGAATACAGCTGCCAGAATAGATAAAGCAGAGCACACTTGCTTCTAATGCAAGGTATAGCAGAAAGGGCTCACCTGGCAGTAACTGTAAGTGGTGTCAGAGTAGACGCCATGATGAACTAAATGTGTAAAGACAAAGAGAGACAAAAAGAAAATGAAAAGGGAAAAAAGTCTGTGACTTCGTCGAAAAGATATTGAGGTGAAGGAAGTGGACGCTGAACGTTGGAGCAGTGACAGCAAAAACTAATGAATGAGAATGAGAGTTTAATACAGAATACAAGATGCGCGGTAGTCCAGGAGATAGTCCAATAGGCCGCCCGAGTCGTTACGCAAAAGGTAGCCCAAGAGCTAGTGGCAGAGATATTGCAAGACGTAGGTAGACCAAGAGAGTCAGAGCACAGAGAAGCGCTTCCCCTAGGTTATTTAACCAGGAAAAAACCCGAATGGAAAGTAATAGCAAGAGCTAACTCAAGTCATAGCGCAAGAGTTAGCCCAAGAGATATACTTCAAGTCGTAGCACAAGAGGTAGCTCAAGAGCAATAGCAAAAGCAGTTCGAAGCACCGATCCAAAGGAGAAGAAAATGCATATTATTATTAACATAAAAAATATGTCTAATTGTTAAATATTTTTACCGTTTTTATTATTTTAATGCTTGGATGGGACTACAAGTAAAAGCTTATGCTGCTTGCCTATATAATCAGTAGCCATGCTCATTCCTAGAAACTCAAGTTAAGCCACTAAATTATTATTTTTCTTCTTATTATTATTATTATTATTCAAATAAGCATAATAATATTTTGCATGCTAATATATTTCCCCATTTTATTATTCTTATGTTAAAAACTTTTCATTTTAATTATTATCATTCGCATTTCCATTAGTTAACCCATTGAAACTTTTATCGTTAAATGCCATAAAATTTATTTTATTATATTTATGCCTTTGCATCTTTTCCCAACTGCAACTAGTGCTAATTTCTCATTTAAAATCTTTCAGGCGTCTTTGCTTTGGGAACTATTTCCGTCCTGCATCGTCAAATTGCTTGCACAACTTAACGGCGCTTGTGTGTGCCCTTGTGTGTGTGTGTTTATGTGTGTAAATGTATTTGCGCCATTTGCCATTGGCAGCCATTGCTCCGCTGCTTATGCTACAAATACAAATAACTGGAGAAAGCAGCAGACGTTGAAGCACAGCGAGCAGATATCCTAAGCTTGCCAACGTAGGTGAGTATAAGCATATACCTACAGATTCTTTAAAGATCAGTCAGATATATATAGAGAAGATCTAGGCTTAAAGTCAATTTAACTTTGAGCTCTGTTGCAAAGGCATTAATTCAGCCGCGCTTTAACCCTTTCTTTGTTGTGTTTTTTTTTCTTTCTGGCTGGCTGCAGGGTATAATAAGCGGCACTCGCAATCTCTCGCTGTCAATGCCAAGCTGCCACGCCCCCTGCGCCCTGGCGCCCCTGTTACTCACTAGTGTCCCCGCAGGCAATGCGCTTTGTAGCTGTTGAGATTTTATAGCTTGCATTTGTTTCACGCTCACTCGACGTCAACGGCATTGACACACATACAAACAAACACAAATGCCAACATTTGTGTTACACACACACACACACACACATACACACACACTCGTACACACACTTAGATACGCTCATATGTGCATTCAATTTACGATGCGCTGCAAATGAAATTTTGTTTGTTCGTTTCGTCGACATTTTGAACTTTCGCTTTGGCCCCGTTCCTGTTGCCCAGTGTTATGCTTAGTGTAGTGCAGTGCAGTGGAGTGCAGTGTTTGCTGCAATTTGCGCTGCATTTTGTTTTCGGTATTTGCAATCTTCTGCATTATTGTTATGATGCCCCCAAACGGCGCTAATGCAATTTTATGGCTAGCCAACTCAAGCAGCACAACCAGCTGAACGAACGCACATATTTATGGCAAATTGTTTATGCCAGCGATAGCTTCATTAATTTCCACTTAGCTCTCTCCCACTCCCGCTCTCTCCAACATTGTTAGAGTGTGCGAAATACAGTTAAAACGAAGCGAGAAACAATTAGAGAAGCAGCAGACTGTGCTAATCCCAACAAGACGATATAAAAACGTAGCTAACAGCAATTAGAGTCCGTGCAGCAGCAGCAAGTGCCTCTAATCCTTAGCAATGCGAGAAGCATTAGATAAGTGCATGCAGGTAAATAACAAATACAAGAACTATGTTATGTTTGCCGAGCTTTGCAGCTTAGCTGCGAGCTTTATTTGGTTACATTTAGTTTCTCGAACAACTTCGCACTCGACTTCTCCTTTAGCTTCTTCGCGGCTCAGCGTTAAGCCTTTTCGTACTTTCTGTTCAGTTTGGTTTTCAAGTTTCTCTTTTAGCGTTCAACTTATCGGAGTTTATAGTTAGTTTTACCGTGCGCTTGTCGCTTTACAATTAATGCTGGATTTCTATTGATTTTCTACTTTCTTTACACTTAGCTTCTCTCTCAGTTTCTTTCTGCAAAGTTGTTCTCTTTGCTTTTAAATTTCTGTAGTGTATACTGAGTTATGTCAAGTTTATTCCTTCGTTTCACTTTTAACTGTTCCTGTTTAGCTAAACTCTCAGCAGCTCTGTTCACTTACTGCGCTTCTCCCGTCACAATTTCATTTAATTTTCTTCTTAAGCTCAAATTTTCTAGCTTCTCTCATTGTCTTTGATCAAGCCTCCTTTGAACTTATTGTTTAGTTGTCTTTTCATATTGTTTTAGGTTTTCTCCTTAGTCCTTAGTCCTTAGACATCTGACTGACTTCACTCTGCCCTTGTCCCTTCTTCATTTCATTTCACTTTTTTTGGTAGCTTCTTTTGCAGCTTCTCTCATTGTCTTCGACTAAGCCTCCCTTGAAACTTTTTGTTTATTTTTCATATTGTTTTAGGTTCTCTCCATTTCCTGAGTCTTTAGACATCTTATTTACTTTCACTGTGCTCTGCGTGCTTCACTATTTCCGCACATTTTTTTACTGAATTTTATAGCTTCCTTTGCCATATTCACTCTCAGTTACTCTCTCCGTTGCTCTATCTGCCTTTGCCTTCGTTTCCTCGCTCGTTTTAAGCTAGGCTTACTGTGCGACTTCCCATTAACTTGCTCTTTATCAGCTACGCTCTGTTTATCAGCTTATCTTTTAGCTTCTTGCGCAGCATATTGTTAGATTAGTTGTTAAGCTTTATACTTTGCTTCTTCTCTTATCACTTATCTTTTAACATATCATGAGGTTATGCTTCTCTCTGTACTTAGTCACCCTTTGCGCTTTATTCCTCGCTGTAGCTGCTCGCTCTACTTTGTTCCTTAGTGCACTTGTATCGCACATAATAATTGCTTCTCGTTTTACTGTTGCTTTGCTGTGCTTCTCTCTGCACAACTCAGCTGTGATGCTGATGCCTTGTCGCACTTGAAGCAGGTACTATAATATTAACTGCCTTCTCTTGACCAAATGCAAGCAGAAAGTCATGAATAAATTTCAATAAGTAAATGGCTGCAATGGTCGCTTGTATTTTAAGCATTTTATTTAACATATTTTACGACCAGGACTCGCAGGGCCAGCCAGTGGCCAACGTTGAGCTGAGTCTGTGACGCTTTATGTCAACTTTGTTTCGCTTCGGTTTTTCTTTTCTTCTCATTTTTTGTTTTGCACTTTAACGGCCGCAGCGCTTTAATTTATTGCAGCACGTCTTCGGCACGAGTGTCGCTGTTGCCAACATCATTTTGAGTGGCAACAAAACGCTGACGTTGCCAAGGCCAGCAGCGCGCACTGAAAAGGCAGCAACCAACTGCCAGCAGCCAGCAGCGAGCAGCATAATTGATGCCAATGTCAAACTCAAGTTTTGCCAGCCCAGGCACAGGCTCAATTCACATTCACTCTCTCTCTATCTCTCTTGATGTATGCCAACGGACAGCGTAATAGAGATGATGCTGCCCCTTGCCCTTCCCCTTACCCTGCTGCCCTTCTCTCTCTCTCCCTGCAGCTCACTCACTCATGTTGCTCTCTGCATGGCAGGAAGTATCTTATTGCCATTTGCCTGGCATTAATCGCATAATTTGTGGCAAGCGTTTGTCGCTCTTTAACCCGCCAAACGGGCAAGCGGCGAATGGCGAATGGCAAATGGCAAATGGCGAATGGCGAAATTGTGAAACGCGAATTCAATTAAAGCTGCGGCAACAGCTGCTCTCCAGTTGTTGAGAATGAGTAAGCACAGCATGATTTTGTTGAAATCTATGTAACAGGCAGCAGTAGGCGTGGCCGAACCAGGTGCTTCAATATCATGGCACAGCTGAAGGTATAGATATGTACTTTATTAGGCGAGTCGAAGCAGCCTTCGCCTTGGGTCTATTCGTCTCTCAGTCTGTTTGGTTGTCCCAATCTATAAGAGCCTTGATCTCGAATGCCATAAGAGCTAGAGACTTTGAATGGCTTAGCTGAAGACTTCATATGACATAAAAGACAAGTTTTATAACCTATAGCTATAAGGACTGAGGACACACATACTAGGCACGCTCCATTTAAGTTCCTGGACTTTATTCCCCCAAATTAAGACAGCTAAAGTATTTTGTGTTGCGTAATTCATATACCTGTTATCAAGAATATATATAATAAATATGATTGAAAATTAATTTAGAATATATTGAAATCTCGGAAATTTCATTAAGTTAACAGAAGCAAACATCGAAGTTATTCAATAAAGCATTTTCGGTGGAAGAAGTAGGGCCATAGCTTGTAATGTTAATGTGTGTGTGTGTGGGTATATGTGTATGTGTGTGTGCTTGTTTTATCTTACATAGATATAAGCGACTGGCTAACAGGTAGCTGCAAGTCGAGCACACCCGACGAAACCACTCTGGCTTGTTCTTGTTTCTGCATTTGTTGTTGTTGTTGTTGTCACTGTCAACCGCAAAAGATGTTGATAAATTAAGTGTGCTGCAGGCGAAGCCATTAGCAAATCCGAAGGCCTTTTGCTTGCGAAAAACGAAGAAGAAGCAGCAGAAGAAAAAGCGAAGGCAGAAAAACCGCAAAGTTTGTCCAATCCAAAGTCGTTGCCTTGTCAGCGACACCTGCTGCGTGCGTGTGTGCACGCGTGTGTGTGTGTGTGTGTGCTTAAGTTATTTATTTTTGTTTTTCTGCTATTTTTTTTGTGCTGGGGCCAAAGTAAACTTTGGCAACTAAAAGCAAAAATAATTGCCAGCCTACTTTTGGGCAGGCTGAAGTCAAGTTTCGTGTGTTGAAGTCTTAGACAAATGTTAAACAGCAGCACGTGTGTCTGTGTGTGTGTGTGTGTCTGTGTATGTGAGGGCTTGTCCTGGCACATCAAAACAATAAATATAATGACAACAATCATGAGAGAGTCGCAGGCACAGCACAAATATATGTTAACATTTGATGGAAGAAAACTTTGAATTTCGTTTCACTCGTCGCTAAACGCACAATTTATTTGTTTATGCTGCCTGGCTGGCACCTAGGGCCAGCAGGTAAACTGGCAAGCGGAGCGGTAAAGTTTATCAAATATGCAAATGGCGCTCGGTGCGGGAGTTGGTGACAGAAATTAAGCATCATAAAAATAACACAAAGCAAGAAAGCAGCAGAAAAAACGAACTCCGAAAAGGCAGTTGACATGCGAGCAGGCACACACACGCCATCTAGCGGCGGCAAGGTGCGTGTGCGTGCCAAAAATTTCAGAAACACAAACTTATATATATATATATATATATATAAATATGTGTGTGCCAACCACCCACACACGCACACACAATTGCCTTTGGGTTTGCTGGGAAATTGATCAAAGGAATGCGTGTGGCATGCGGCAGGGCCCGTGCCGTGGCGTACTTGCAACAGCTATGTGGCACACACTCTCGGCTATGCTGTGGCTGTAGCTGTGGCTGTGGCTGTGGCTGTGGCCAGCTGTAAATTAGATGCCAAGCGTTTAAAGCTGACTTTAAAAACTCGCAAAAGCCACATACGCACACGTGCCACAAGATCGAAATATATATATATATATATAGAGAGAGAGAGAGGGAAAGAGGAGGCATGTTTAGACATGCCACTGCTGCTTGCTGCATAATCAATGCCAAACGCAAATCATTTCTTCTACGCAAATCAAAACAAAACACGTAGCTGCGTCTCCCCAAAGCAAAAGAGAAATGCGCGCTTAATGCGAAACCACAAAGAGTTTTCCTTTTGCTTTTCCTTTTATTTTGTGCTCTGGCGCCTGGGGGCAGTTCTCTCTGTTTTTTTCATTTCTTTTATTGAACAATTTTTAGACTTTATACTTGTATCTGCAGCAGCTGCTGCTGTTGCTGCTGCCGCTGCTCCCGCCAGGAATTCAATTTAAGCTGAAAATATTTGGCAAACATTTTCGTGTCTTGGCACATTTTCAATATTTTTTTAACTGTCAAAGTCATGCAAGCAAATAAGCCAAGCGAAGGCTACATTCTAAGTTGGTCGACGACGGATTATATAAATATCCATTTATAATTTGAGACGGCTAAGCAATAATGGGGAATTAAGTTTGGGCTTAGTTCGCAAAGGAAATGAATTGGAAAAGTCTTTGTAGCAGGTGAGAGTAAACAGTTTAGTTCAGGCAGCCTTTGGGCCAAAGGACATGGATTAGATTTGGTTAAATAGACAATTTGTAAATACTAAATTTAAGTGTGGAAGAAAGTAAAATAAAAGAGTGAGAGAGGCAGAGAGAGAAGGCGTGTAGTGGAAGTGGAGTGAATGTGAAGAAAACTCTTTATGAATTATGTGTCTATTGAGATGGGGGAAAGACATAGCGAGGCAGAGAAAGGGCTAGAGAGCGAGAGAGAGCGAATGAGAAGGAGAAGACTTAACCAATCGAAGGAGGAAACAGGACTTAAGAAAGATTGCGAGACAGAGACAAAGAAAAAGAGCAGGAGAGTAATGAAGAAAGACAAACAGATAGAGAGAGACAGAAGCAAAGCAAGAGAAATGGACAGATAGAGCGCTGGAGAGATGGAGAGCTGGAGAGAGACAGAGAGAGATAACAGAGAAAAAAGAAACAGAAGAGAGATATTGAGAAAGAGAAAGAAAGGAGAAAACGAAAGAGACAGGAAAGAAGAGAAAGAATGAGACAGGAGTTGAAGTAGTGAGAGAAATGCAGAGAGCAAATGGTAGAGAGAGTTAAACACAGAGGCTGGGAAACACAAAGAAACAGTATGAGAGAGAGAGAGAGAGAGAGAGTAAGAGAGAGAGAGAGAGAGATAGATAGAGAGAGAAAGAGATAGACAGACAGAGACAGATAGTGAGATAGAGAGAGGTGTATTGAGACCTAGAGACAGACAGAAAAGTCGCCAAGCAGAAATAAGAACTGATATCCATCTCACTCCTTTTTCATTCCTCCTTCAATGGTAGAGAAAGAAGAGCGGAAGGGAGTGATTCAAGAGAATTATAAGACTCAAAGTTTTTGTTCAAATTTCATAATTGATCCAATTTCGTTTTATTTCTTAAGGAACACTGCAAGAGCACACATTTCGTTTCATCACAGCTTAGAAGAATCTTCTTCTGATCCTCTCAACATATCATCCACTCACACCTAAAGCTATAAAGCCTATTTCACATTTCACATCTACAACTCTCCAATTCAATTAAACTGCCATATAACAACTTCTGTGTAGTAAAAGAAAGTGAAAATTATGCCCAGTAATAAATTGTGTAAAACTGAAAGACTTCAGTCGTATAATAGGTAAGTAAAACTCGGGAATACATTTATAAATATTTGAGTGCCACACAAAATTCACTTTCAATTGCATTACACACACAAAAAAAGCGTTAAAAGCTAGTCAACTGACATATTGACAAGGCCGAGCTGTCATACCAAGTGTGTGGGTGTCTGTGTGTGTGTGCATTAAGAATTAAAATCTGATACAAAGTAATGGACGCACTCAAATGTACAACAATCGCCATTAAATCAAAGGACATTTCCATTTTGTGTGTGCATAAAACGCCGCTGCGGCAAATATCAATAAATAACATTTGATGTGCGGCAGCAGTAACTCCTCCTCGACATGCCTTTTTATATTTATTTTATTTTATTTTATTTTTTCTGCACTGACAGCAACCTGTGTACGTAAAAAAAAAGCTCAAGTGGAAATTGCTTAATAAGCAGCGCAGCTGTCAAACAAAAAAAATACCAAAAATACCAAAAATAAAATACCAACCAAACAACAACAACAAAAATAACAGTAACAATTGGGCAACAAAAATCGCGGCCATCAAAAGTAATGGCGCCGCCGCCGCCCCATGCGCCATGAGCCGCTATCAATTTCTAGTTGAGTGATCTAAGCAGCCCAAGTGCTGGCCATAAACAATGAAAATGGCTCGCAAATATATATATATATATATATACCTATATATAGCAGCCGCAGCATCACTTAAAATGACCAAAAAGCAAGTGGAAAATCAAGGTGAAGCGATTTTATATTTCTGCTGCAGGCAGGCAGCAAATTAATTTTAGCTGCCGCTGCCTGCGGTGCTCTAAGATCTTAGATGGGCGTCACGACTTTTGTATTATCGCGAACGCAATTTGCGCCTCATGGAAATTGAATGGCAACAGCAGCAGCAGTGCCCCCTCGTCTGCTTCACAGCTACAGCTACAGCTGCTCCTGTTTCAGCTCCTTTATGTGTCCGCAAATTGCAGCTGCTGTTGCTGCTCTTGCTGCTGCCTCGGGTTTTTCTTGACAATAATCAGAATACAAAACGACAACAACTTTGCTTAGGCAGCATGGTGGAGAGGGGCGTGGCAATACTGTTACTGGAGTCCTGTTGTCAGGACTCGCATAGCTTGGCGTCGTCTCATACTAATTGCTTTCAATTTAATGAAAATTTTAATAGAAAAGCGCTTTGGCTGCCAAAAATTGTGCTGTTAGTAGATGTTTGTTGTTGTTGTTGTTGTTGCAACTGTAGTTGTTGTTGTTGTAGTAGATGTTTGGCATTGCATGCTTGCCTCAGTAGACAGGCGCGTCGCCTGGCTGCCCCGGACGGGGACACTAAGCTGTTGTCGTCGCCGTGGCGTGCATAAAATATATAAAAGACGCAAAACACACATACAGACTAAGAGCGAGACAGAGAGAGAGAGGGAGATGGTGAAAGACAAGAGCCTTAAATAGTTACAATACCAGTGAGAGGGAGCGAGAGAGAGGGTGCATAAGAGAGCAAGCGTAATAGAGAGAGAGCTGAACGAATATCAACAACAATTGTGCCAAAACAATTTGCACTTAATATTGTGCATGAAATTTATTTGGCATACACAAAAGCAAACACACACACACACTCACACACACATATAGACACCCTTGGCCAAAAAACTTGATAATCAAAAAGTTTACATTTTGTGGCATGTGCAACTGCATTTCATTTAAGTTTCGTATTTGCATTTTGTGCAGAAAGTTTTCAGTGCATGGGGCGAGCAGAGCGTTGGTAGCGAGATGCCTTAAAGCAGACAAAGGACGAGGACTTAGCAGGCAAGGCTTATGTCGCTCGGCTCTGACCCACACAAGCTGCCGCCTGCTGTGCTGCGCCTCAGCGAGCTGTGTAAAACGTTTGTAAAGCGCCTTTCGAATTGAATCAATCTATGCAGGATTCATGGCACTCACGGAACTCGCAAAACTGGCTCGACTGCGCCAGTTTTGAATAGCGAAAAGTTTGTCCAGCTGCCAACTGAAACAGAAACATGTGCGAAGCGCGCGCAGAGCGTGTTTTGCGGACGGAAGGAAACGGAAATGATGCCAAACTAAGCACAAAACTTATTCAAAGCAACAAACTGTTGCCGCGTGCAGCTGCTGTAAATATGAAAGAACTTTTCGAAAAACTAACTGCAGGGCATTCACAAGTCGTCCACGCCCATTTTATTGCATTACTTACTGTCCATTTAGTTTCGATGCTAGCTCGACAGGTTTTACTTAAAAATCGTAGCATACTTTTGAGCTGCTCACACAAAAATGAAGTCGCTCAAAAGTGTGGCATACTTTCAGGCTGTGTCTAATATTTACATATATGCTCATCTTGCAGCTGCTTAAAAGTGTGCTGAAAGTAGACAAAATTCAAGCCAAGCCAATTTTCGATGCTTACCTAACAGCGGCAGCCCAGCTGAAACACTTGCTTGAATATCTCTAAACACTTTCTCTAGCATATTCTGTCTTTCTCTGAACAGTCCTCAAATCTTTCCTTAGAACTGTTTACTTATTTACTTAGACTTTACTTATGCTAACATATATCTAGCTCAAATGTTCGACTGCGTTTCTTGGTATAGCTGCTTTATCCTTTATTGCTCGCAGCGCTGTTGTCTCTGACGGATTCGTGGAATGTCGATTTGCCGCAAGGCTATGCAGGGATACAATTTCAAACTGTTTTTTGCTTGGCTTTCGCTGTTCTCAAATCATTAGGTAAACAGAAAAATTCCACTTGAAGCTAAACAAATTAAAGAAAATAAATAAAAATAAAAAGTATTTAAATACAATGCGAATTTTGCCCTTTAAACTGACTGCAGATATCACCTGCTTGACTAAAGCTCTTAACGGCCCTCAACAAATGGCCAAACAAACGAAATCTCGCTGGCCAATTGCCTAATGAAGACAAAGCAACAGCAAGAACAACAATGGGAAGGCGCTGATATGCCAGTGTGATTTGTTATCGTATCCTGGCCATATAATTTATGATGGAGCTGGGCGCTAGGCCAAATTGTCAACCATAATTCTTGGGCATGGCTCATTCGCGCTTCGATGAAGCCAATAAACAATGACGAATCACTTATAAATTGTTGCCATATTTCTGCTTTGGCGCAAAATATTTACTATGCGTAGCTCCCACACCGTAGCGTCTGCCACGCCCCTTGTCCCTTTCCAGCTATCCACGGCGTGGCAAGTGTGAAAATTGAAATTGATGTTGCCGTTGCCGTTGCCGTTGCTGTTGTTGTTGCTGCTGCTGCTGCTGCTGTTGTTGCTTTCGACTTGTCGCTAAATGGGCGACGCCTTTACAACGACCACGCCCATCGAACGAACTGCCTCCGCGAACAGCCCCGCCTACGGCAGAGCGCCTTATTGCGGTTGTTTATTTACGAACATTAACAAAATAAATGACATGCAAATAACAAAGAATAAAAAATGAAAACAAAATAAATGCAGAGTCCGTCGCGTAAGCGAAGACAACTGAGATGTGGCACAGCGTACCACGAAGCTGAGATACCCTATAAAAAATAATCAAAGGCATGATCAAATGATATTGAGACAGAGAGTTCGGCTAAGTTTTAGTGCTGAGATTTATAGGCTTCCAAAGCAGTAAAAGTGATTTAAAGCACCTAAGCATAGATATCCTTTAAATAAGGCAGCTGATGACAGACATATAGAGGTATATAGCTTAATAATTAACGGCAGAGAAACTGCCACCAAGCACCGGAGCTTAGATACCCTCTAAAACAATTAACAATCAGATGCTTATTAAGTACTTTAATGCAATGAGATTCAGACAGCTTCAAGTAAAAGAGAAACAAAAAAAAAAAATGATTAAAAGCCGAAGCATAAATACTCTTTGAAAAATATTCGCATACCTTAAATTATTGTAAATACTACATATTTCATTCCTTCAAGACATACTCCAAACATATTTAACAAATATAAATTGTTTATAAAAAATATTTCTTTTAATTAAAATTAGAAATTTATGTTTTCATAACTTTATTCCTAGAAAAAGATAAATTAATACTATTTACATTTTATATATTTTTTTTGGCAACTTCTTACCATAACCTAGACCATCTAAATATATGATAAAGACTATAAATTCATGAAATTCTAATTTAAGAGAATTAAGAGAAAATTATACAAAAACAATTAAATTACCTGATGAATGTCTCAAATTGAAGCAAACATTCAGAATACTCTAATTGAAGAGTATCGCAGAAGAGAAGAAAAAGTTTAAATAGACAAATTTGTTGCGCTGGCAGCTAAGCGACCTGGAAATGGTTGGGGGCTAAATTACTAATGCTATTGGCAACAAGAGAAGGGCAGAGAGAGAGAGAGAGAGAGAGACAGCGAGAGGGGCTGGGTTGGGTGGACATCATATTAAACGCAATTCATTCTCACAACAGCGATGAAGAAGAAGATGAGGCAGAAGTGTGGAAGTGGAAACAGAAGTCGCGGCAGCAGCTGGAGAAATTGACTTTGGAGGTATTTTTAATTTTGCAGCCAAATGAGTCGCGATTCTTGTTTAATTTTCTGTTGATTGGTTTTTCTTCTCTCACACTTTTTGCTTTCGAGCGCTGCTCCAGTGGGGGTCAATCAGTCAGCGAGAGTCAATCAATGAGTTTTTCTCTCTCTCTCTCTCTCATTGAGTTGGCCAAATAT
Source organism: Drosophila eohydei (assembly GCA_035045825.1). Taxonomy (NCBI): domain Eukaryota; kingdom Metazoa; phylum Arthropoda; class Insecta; order Diptera; family Drosophilidae; genus Drosophila; species Drosophila eohydei. Next base: position 3,002,498 of record JAWNOT010000072.1, on the reverse strand, counting down.
TGATGTTGGTCACGTAATTAAGAACAAGTTTATAAAAATCTTAGAGCTGGCTAATTAAGTTCAAATTGGCCGCACAATTTCAAATGTGTTTAAATTACTTTTCTATCCATCTTTCTCTCTCTCGCTCTTCGGTGTATCGTTGTGACGTCACGAAGAGCACGTGCAAATTAGGTAAATGGCAAAAAAAAACCCTTCGCCCTGCTTTGAACACACTCAAAGTGAGAATGCGGCATGGTGTTGTGGCCTGGTTAGTGGAAGGGTGGGCGAAGCTTTTGGCCTGGGGCAGGTTTGAAGCCGTTTGGCATTTGGCTTTGTGGTAAACGTGTTGAAGGGCTGCCGCTGCCGTTGACAGCGAGCACAGGACGAGGCAGCGCGACGAGGCTTTGCCCAAAAAACATTTTCCAAAATTTCATAATAATTATAATTTTGGGTAGATCTACATATATACATATACATATTTGCATGTTTTGTCAAGCTCAACCAGGCAAAGGCGAAAACAGTGAAGCGGCTGGGGGTGGACACTGTGGCAGCTGGCGGCTGGCAGCTTCGAACATGGCCAGAAAGTTGCGTCAAGCAAAAAGTTAAGCGTGTTTTATGAAATATTTGTGGCAGCATGCGTGGCAGGTGCACCCCTTCTCGCTTCCAACTTAATCAAAGTCTAAGGCCAGATCATTTTCACTTTGCTGCCGGCTGCTTTTCTTTTTGGGGTTTAACATCATTAAGCTGCATGTACAACAATTTTAATAAAAATTAAAACAATTTCGACGCGCACTTTCCGCTCAACAAGCTCAATAATTGTATAACACACACCCACACACGCACACACATACCTAGCATTACTTATGCTTAGGTTTCTGACATAATTAAAATTACAAGCAGTCAGAAGCCTGCTGACAGCGAGAGAGTTGTGCGCTGCTATTAACTAGCTCAAGGATATGAATTTCATATTTATGCACGCTTAAGCAGCAAAAAGGCTTTTTACGCAATTTCATTACAAACTTGAGCGTATGTTTATATATATATATATAAATATATCTAATATATTTTGTTTACAAATACAAATTCGGTTTGCATTTGCTGCCCTCGAGGCAGTCATTAGCTTGGCTACATTGTTTATCTGTCTAGTTACATTTTAGATATCAGCTTTGACTGTCCAAATTATGATTTGAATTATTTATGTCTTGCTCATGCGTTGCATAACTTTTGTCGGTGTCTGTGCCTGTGTAAGCTGCAAAATTAATCGTTGAACACTTTTAAGCTCTTAATGGATGCAACTCGGACAGCTGTAAGCTGTAGGTAAATATTTTTTTAATACATTTAGCTAAGAGTTTGCTTCACATGAATTTAAAGCTGTGCATAAAAATGCATGAAAACCAATGAAGCTGCTGACAGAACTTAATGCTGTCAGAGCCTAATGAAACTGCAAATTTAAGTGCAGAGTCTACAGAGACTACATATTGAAAGCATTGCTTAGGGTTAACTAGAACTGATGATGATAATGATGATTATGAGAATAGCAAACCAAAGATGACAAATCCTTGTGAACTTTGCAGCATTCTAAGTCATTTATTGTTTGCTGCTATTTGACTTATACAGATAAGCATTCTCTAAATGGCATCTATAATTATATATTTAAGGATATATTCTAATAAGTATGATAATGCTAATTGTTCAAGCATGAAGTTGCCCATCTTCTGATGGCCATCAAGTGGACTGCGGGAAAGCATTGAGGTATTTACGATCTTCCCCAAACTTAAAACTGTCGAGCTTATAAATTATTTAATATTATATAAAATTTTTAAATTATATAAGAATTTTGAAGACAAGTTTTGAACCTCAATCATTTAAGCTAAAACATAAATAAAGTCTCGAACATATAAAATTTATTCCATAAATTAGCAATTTTTGTTTGGGTCGACGGATTACAACTTGAAGAGTTTTAATTCAATTTTTACTAATCATCGACTTAAATTAAAATATGTTTCATATTGTTTTCGCATCTAGCGAATATTCACACAATTTTCATGTATTTGAACTCATTTTTGAATCTACTCTTCATTTAGCTTTTTAAACGAATGCATTAAATAGCTTTGCACATTACTTATGCTTAATTCCTGCTGTCTTTACCCTACATAGTAGTTACTTTAATACTTCTTTAAATCTCTTTAATACTTTCTAAGTTTTGCTCCGCTTTCATTTGCCATATAGAACTCTGTCTGCCGCTTGAAGCAATCCATTAAATACGTCTTTCTGCCATTTAAAAAGCATCAACTAGACTTAAATATCAATAGCGAGCATTTTCAATTGCATTGTTTGTCTGTTTAGTGATTGCAAAACATTGCGCATTATCAAACACCAAAACACAGCTGCCTGCCCGCAGGTCGTCCCCTTCAAGCCTCGCTCAGTCTCAGCTTCAGCTGAAGTTCTGCGTTACAGCAAATCGCTCTGCACTCATTTGCTATATGTCGTCTGCCTCCCTCTCTCTATCTCTGTCTCTCTCTCTCTCTCTCTGTGTATTGCAAGTGTAGCCTGCGATACTTTGCAACACTGCAATTGACATTTTGTCAAAGGACAATGGGTTATTGGCGAAGCACATGTAAGCATGGAACTACCATTGTATCGCTCACATATCTATCTATCTCTCTCGCTCGCTCTGTCTCTCTCCCTCTCTTCCTGACTCTCTCTGAAGAGCAGTCAATTCTTTTATCCTGTTCGCATTTTTTTAATGCTGCGCAATAAATTGAAAAGAAAGCAAGCGTAAAACACAAACAACAAGCGCAAAAACATTGTAGGCAATGCCAAGGCGACTATCAGTTGCAGACAGTAATAAAAAAAAGGGAAGAGCTATACAATGCCTTGCGCTGCAATACAATAATACCAGCCACATGAACACACACACACACACACATATATATATAGAATATATATATATATATAGTAAATCCTCGAGTCTCACATTTGGCATTGGTTTATGTGGGCAGCTGCGATTGAAAAATTTCGCTCGCTTTGTTTCGTTTAGCGCAGCAGCTCATTTTTTGTATACCCTAGACAAAAGTGGTGTGCTGAGAGTGGTTATGATAGACTTTGCTTGTCTACAGCAAATGCTTGACTAAACTCTACTACGACTCACTTACAGGGTATTTGCTAGTCTATCATGCTCAGCGCTTTAGTTATTTTTTATGTCAATACTGTTATTCGCAGTACTTTTCATTCAATTTTCAGCATTTTTTACGATTTGTTAGTTGCCCGTCAACATGCCCACACACAGTCCACGCCCCTTTTAAGCCACACAGACACACAGACATATGTGTGTGCTGGCCGTGTTTAATGTCACGTATTTGATCAGAAAATTAAGGATCAAAAAGGCATTTGTGTAAGCATCTGAAAATGTTGTGATTTATTGCGCTAAAGCGTTTTGCAAGCAACTCTTCTCCCTTTCCCCTTAACTCACTCAGTAACTGGCTTACTGCTCTCTCTCTCTCTCGCTCACACTCTGTCCTTATGATGTACGACTCTAAGCAGCTGCCTGCTTGAGGTCTTCGCTTGCCGCCTGTTTAGTTTAAAAACTGGGACGTGTACAATTTAATTTAATCTTTCAGGATTTTCTTTTGTGCATGCCAGCACTTGCCCAGCATCTGGCTGTCTCCCACCCTCCCTCAACAATAACTATGCTAAATGCTAGAAATACATTTTATTCTAAGAAATCATTTCAAGTTTTGCTATTACTTTTCTGCTTTTAAAGTAAACGAACAAAGTTTGTTATAAATTAAAAAATAATTAGAAAAACTTTTCAAAATTTTTGTTGCATGCTTTTCAGCTGCTTTTAGTATGAATTAAAAGTTGTATATATTTCATTAAATGGCTCGTTGGCTGATGTATTGTATCAGAATTTGTCTGAATTTCCATATGTTTGGAAATTTAAAAGCTGTACCCACATTTATTTGCTTTTTGCTTTACACACCAGCATCATTAAGCTTAGAATCTGCCTTTCACTCCTCACATATGCACACTTTGAAACATTAATTGGCTCTCTTAACCATATATATCTAGTACTTACAAATATGTAGTAAACTTTCAGCTCAAGCTTCAACTTACCTGAAAAATAGAAATAAAAGAAAAATTAATATTAATTAAATTGAATATGATTTAGGGAGCAGAGATTTGCCTCGATATGTGTATTTAAATTAATGGAAACAATATTAAGTTCATGTCAAAATATTAATTAGAAAATAAATGTTATGAAGAGCCACGATACTTGTCTCTATGTCGATAAGCAGAGAAAGTCAAAATGCTGCCATCGACGATGAAAACTCAATTTAATTTGCTGAAAGCTATTGCTTTACACGGCACGTACAACAAATTTCAAATGAGACACGTTGATACACAACAGCAACAACAATGGCAATGGCAACTGCTGATGGCTAAATTTAATAAATATTACACGTATCTGATAGGAACATATACATTTATATATATATATATACATATATATATATATATATATATATATAAAGTCTATACAGCAGTCTAGCTGAGCTTATTAAAAAGCGTCTGTCATCGAGCATACGCCATGTGCGCCTGTCAGCCTGACTGCTGCAGTGCTTATATATATATATATCGTATGGCTATACGATATACGATATACGATATATATATTTGCCATGTGCTTGTTAATGAATTTTTGTAAAATGTAATTGCAACAGCCGTGCAATAATTGCTGTTTATGCTAATTGAAAATCAATATGAAAGTTATTTGTTTTTCCCACACACCTACACGTATACACACACACACACTCGCACACACACTCTTACTGTACTTTCGAGTGCCATTGGTTTTATTTTATTGTCTATCATGTTAATTGCTTGCCCTAGTGCTCTGTCAGTAAAAACTTTTAAAAATTTGTAGCTGCACGTTGACAATTACCTGCTGAAATAGTTGGTTTTAAGCACCTAGCGTTAATTGGGCTTAACGCGTAGCCGAATTTGATTGTAGATAAAAGTGATGTGTTTTACTGTAAAAATTACCATTTTACTACTGTAAAATTTGTGAGTTTGTTAAGCTAACTGACAATTTATTGTTGTCTATTCTATGTCTATGTCGATGACGTTGTGACTCAGCAAGAGTGTTACTATTTATAATGTATCTATAGCTGTTGCTGCATCAGCTATAAATCATATTTAGTTAACGAAATATTGAAGCAACTATTGCCTTCATCTCAATCTACATTGACCGCTGATGATCATGAAACTCTTCTTTTCATGTAGACTCATAAGTTGTTACATATTTTTAGTTATATTGCAAACCGCTGCTAAATCCATTAGTAAATAAAAAGTTTCATTCAGGAAGGCCACAAACCAAAGCGCCAGAGGATTAATATAAACTCTATTACAGCAATCCATATCTATATCAGTTTTTCGCTAGATAGAGTCTGTTAACTCACTGGAGTTTATAGTTAAGACGAAAAATTAAAAAGCAATTCATATGCCAGGCTAATTTGTGACTTGTGCTTGCAGGCAGATCGCAGTTGAAAGAGACTACGAGGTGGAGATGAGGCAATGTCGCTTGTATTGCTAAAAATAGTTTTCAATACTTTCAATTTCTTTATAAACAATATCTTTAGAAGCTAGTTAACTCTTTTTACATTGTATTCTAAGCCACTCAGGCTACATATTTCCTTCTAGAATTACAATTCTTTGCATAATTTACTTTAATCTTTTATATTCTCTACGAAATAATTTTCAATTTATTCCCAAATATTTTCATGTTTTATTGCCTATTTGAGAATAGGTTTGCTTTCATCTCAAATGGTTTCCCTGCATATTTCACATTCCCCATTCACATTTTGTTGACCAAAAGCGTCAGTCAAACAATGCGCATAATCGAGTTAGTCGCCAAATGATGCTCTGTAGTTGGGTCATAATTTCAGCTTTGATTGCATATTATGCACATAATGAGACGAATTGGACGCTGTATAATATCTATATACAGAGACGCACAGAAACAGGGAGAAAAAATAGCAGACAAATACGGGGCGTATACTTAATCTGCGCAACGGCCTACGACCAGCGTTTTGGGGCAGCCGCACAAAAGAGCCAGCGGTTATTTTTGCTCTTTATGTCAAATGAAGCGTGCAAATGCGGCAAACGCCCCTTTGACCCCGCCCCCACCACTTGCTGCGTCCCTTCTGGAAAACAGGACGCACATTAAATGCGCAGCCCAAAACATGCGCTGCAGGCGCTTGCCAAGCAGCAGGACAGCATGAAATGGCAGAGGACAGCACAGGACAGGACAGCTCAGGACTGTGGGCCACGGATATACATGCATATAGTGGAAGCTTTTGCTGTTTACTCTGGTGTGTGTGTGTAACAAGTGACCAGGCAGCTAAGAGGGAACAAGCGTTGCCACTGATAAAGTCATCCGAACAGCGCCGCAAATCGATAAAAGAAATAAAAAAAAGGAAATCCGTAAGAGTGGTCGAGTGCAGCATGCTTGACTAAGGGATGCCCTGTTGCCACTTTCCGGGGTGGAAGGCAGCAGAAGTGGGGTACTCGATATTTAGTTAAAGCTGCATAACAAATTTGATGTGTAAAGCTTCTAAAACGTATGAGTTGTGCTCAAGTAACTAAAATAACTGTTATCGATTCATATCGATTCATTGAAATGGGCAAAGTTATCGATGAGCTAATACAAGCTTACTATAAATATGCTCTGAACTCATGCCTCTAGCTTTGAAAGGTTTGAAGATGAGCGCATTCATGCAAAGGGACAGACGGACGGAAAGGCAGACAGACGCACGGACGCATAGACAAACAGTCGGAGAAACTATAAATAGAAGTCATATGAACCGCTTGACAAAACACACTTTTGTTATATAGACAAACTGATGGAAGAACCGTTAGACAGACCTAGCGATACATAGACAGACAGACGCCTGCACACCCGGACCAACACTAAAGCTAGATCGACGCGACCCATCAAATATAAAGATGAATTTGACCACACTCATCTTCTGACTGTCATTCACACACTTACAATAACCAATACACTCTGTTTACACATTTTCAATAGATACAGGCTACAAATAAGTATATATATAACAGCTAAACAATTTTATATATATATATATATATATAAATATATTTCAATAGGAATTGCGCGAGAGTCAAGTGTTGGGTGTGGGGGCCAGCGTGGTTCTGGCTTTTATGCTGGCGATTTCCGACTCATTTGCCAAGCATCTAAATGTAAAATTAATTTACGTCCGCTATGAGCAGCTGCCTGCCACGCCCCCTGCTGGCCTACCGCTGTGAGGTTAATTAATTAGACGCACGTGACGTCATTTGCAACGCTTTGCTGCCTTTCGAAATTTAGCTATTTAATGTGCAAGCGCGAAGCGTGCAATTGTCTCGGTCTCTCTCTCTCTCTGTCTTTCTCTCTGCCTAAATGTGAAAAACAATAAAACCATAAATCACAAAATTTTGACCGTGTTTAATAAACAAATAATGTGAGGCGAGTTCTATGATAGATGCGATATGTATATACCATAAAGGCAGAGAGAGAGAGAGAGAGGGAGGCAGAGGGAGCGAGTATATATATCAAATATATATATTTTTATTTATGCAATATGCTGGCTGCAGCTATGAAACACTCAAACAATGCAAATGCATTGACAGCACGCGTGTCCTGCTGTGTTTATAGTTGTTTGCTGCATGTTGTTTGCTGCTAGTTGTTGTTGTTATTGTTTATGCGCATGTTTAGCATGAACTGTGGGCGGTCGGTCACAGTGCCGTCAGCTCATAATCGAATTAGTTGCAATAAAGCACAAAATTAATTTCCGCTCTGTGCGTGGCCAAACAACAGTGACCGCTGAAAAGCAGCGCACACTAAAAATGCTTGACTGTAAATACAGAGCATAATTTATGTGGGAATGCAGAAAGCCCATTCAGCCGCGACTGAGCATAAAATATTTTTTTCTTTTCAAGGCAGCGCAACTAAATTCGTTTCTATTTTTTTTCCAGTACATAAAACCTAGGCCTAGGTCCACTCTAATGGCTAGCGTGTGTGTATGTGTGTGTGGCTTGAAAGTGAAAGAGATAATAAAATGAAAGCATAAAGAATGCAGCATATAAAAGGATAACGGCATAAGGACATGATATACGCTTTTATCTTGAATGAAGTAAATGCCAGCAAATATGACTACAAGAATGAGACCGAGAGACGGACAGACAGCAGGCAGATAAAGGCAGCACACACACACACACACACTTGTATAGCTGTATATTGTAGGGCAAAACAATGCTGGCTTTAACTGGGGTTAGACCATAGGCAGCAGCAATCCAGCTGGCATCCATATATAAGTTTACAGTTTGGCGTAGGCAAACGCAAACAAATTCAATTTTGCTGCAGCGTGCCAAAGCTTTTGTCTAAGTGGATAACGTGTTTGTGTGTGTGTGTGTGTGTGTGCTATGGTGTTGGTATATTTCAGCTAGACTGTGCATTATGTGGCCAGGCGTATTTATGCCAAAAAGCTTTGGCATGCCTTCACTCGCATACGCTCAATAGCATCTTAATGCGCCCACACACACGCAAATTTTCATAGCATACTTTTCGGCAGCCACAGCGCAGTTGGCAGTTGGCAACTGGGATATAGCAAATCCTAGCTAGCACAGCGCAGCTCAATAGCTCGACTCAGCTGTTGAGTTTTATTTGCATTTGCAGTGAAAAGTTTTCGTTTGCATGAAATATGCCTTTCACCTACAGTTCAATATGCGAGTTGCAGCTAGCTGCATGGAGTGTGTTGATGATGATGTTCATAAGGCAGACACATACACACACACACACACATGGATGAATATACTCAGCTTGTTGCTGTTGGCACTCAAATGTATTGCAAACAGTAGCCGTAATGTTTTCTATTGCCCAAGCTTAATAGCCATAGCCCCAGCGGGCATATTTTTTAAGCCTTTTGTATACATGGGTGTGTGTGTGTGTGTGTGCGTGTGTGTGTGTGGCTATCAGCATGCTTCATCAGCTAGCAAGATACTGAGACACTTAGACAGTTAGTCATTCCAATTGCACAGATAGAGAGCGAGGCAGCTGGGTGAAGCGCCTTTGCCTTTAGGCACTAACACACTTTAAAATCCACCAGGCAGCAGTTAAAAAAGTTTTTTGGCCAAAGGGGTCTTTGCGTAGAAGTCCCACATGCCCCGAAGTGCTATTACTGAAATTGAAGACATCTATAAGTTCAGCCAGCAGTTTTCATTTCGCTTTTCTTTCTTTACGGCTTGTCTGCTCCTTCCCGTATTTTTCTTTTTTCTTGCTGTGCCACTCGGTTTGTGTTCATATGTGCGTACTGTTTGGCATTCGCTGGCTGACGCCTTCATTCGCTCTCTCAGCAACGCTTTTATGGTAATGAGCTCACATTACAAGCGACAGCAGCATCAGCAGCAGAACCAGCAGCGACAGCAACGACAGCAAAACCAGCGAAAAAAGCAAAGAAACATTTTGACATGACGCCCTTTTGATAGACGCTGAAAGTGTCAAAGCGGGTTGTTTGATATGTTCCCAGATAAAAGGCCGTCGACGGACGACACACTCGACTTGCTCTTGAGTAAGCAAATGCTTTAAGCAGCTAACCCAGTGTCAGCTTACGTGCATACCCAATTCTCTTTACCAACTAACCTAACCTTTTTTCCTATTTACAGCTGGAAGCTCAAGTCTTCGGAGTAGAATTTGTATCACCTTGAAGAAATATACATAATGTATAAGCCTTAAGGATATACGTAAAATAGGATTGAAAACTCTTATCCGCTGCAGGTAATAGAAACCAGGATTCGGAAACCAAAAGCAAAGATAGTCAGTCCGAATTTTGATGTCTCTTGTTATAGAGACAGATTTGCTTGTAAATATCAAAAAGTATTTACAAAAAAAAAAATTGAAAAAATTCAGAAATATTTCCGAATGCCTTGAATTGATTTTCGGAAATATATCCGAATTTTTTTTAAATTTTTTTTGTAAATTGTTTGTGATCCTTACAAGCGAATCTTTATTTTTTCGGAAATATTTCCGAATGCCTTGAAATGATTTTCGAAAGTATTTCCGAAAAATGAAAATGAAATCAAAAATACTATTTGCGGAAAGTAAAATTCATTAGCTTCAAATCGTTTCGAAAAGTAATATTTGGAAATATTTCCGAAAATGTCAAAACAATCATAGAATTGATTTTCGGAAATATTTCCGAATTTTTTCAATTTATTTTTGTAAATACTTTTTGATCCTTACAAGCAAATTTTTAATTTCTCGGAAATATTTCCGAATGTTTCCGAAAATGTCAAAACAATCATAGAACTTTTTCTGAAAACTGCTTTTTACTTTATCTATTCGAAAATTGTTGAAATTGAAATTGTCGGAAATATTTCTGAAAAAGTAACAAAAAAAAAAACGTATAAAAATGTTTCTGAGAATTTAAGAAGTACTGTCAGAATGAATTTTCGGAAATGTTTCCAAAGAATTTTAAAAATATCAGAACAAACATTTTAAGTCCCTTTTAACACTTGCTCTACATGAGGCGCCCCAATTATAATTAATCGAATGCACCTCGCAAGACAACGAGGCATATTTGGAAAAGTTTCTCGTGCTTTTAACATTTTTTTTGTCCCACTCCTCTTCTGTTTTCCTGCAGCCTTATCGCATAACAGAAAATGAATCGCAGTATCCTGGGCTGAAAAGGACGAAGGAGTCGAGTCGAGTCGAGTCGCTTTAAAAGGCGCTGCAGCGTGCAAAATGTTTATTTCCGTAATTTAAGTTGAGCATCTTTTATTTGGCGTAACGCGTTGTTAAATTGTTGACTCTGAGTGTGTGACAAGCAGTGTGTGTGTGTGTGTGTGTGTGTGAGTATGAGTGCATATGCCTAAGTGTGTGTATGGCATGCAGCCAGCTTGCAAAGTGTTCACAGCTGAAATGCATTTTCCTTTCAAATAGCACAGCTGTGGGTATGTCTACCTCTCGCCCTCACTCTCTCACTCTCTCACTCTCTCTCACTCTCACTCTCTCTCTCTCTCTCTCTCTCTCTCTGTGCAGGTGTCGGCATAGGTGTCTACGTTGTCCTTGCCTAGCGCATTTTAAGGCCAGGCCTGACACACCTATGCCGTTTGTCAAGTGCCTTCTAGTTACGTTTCTCTACATTTCATTTGCGCCTCGTCTCGCCACGCCACGCCACGCCCCCTTACCATGCTCCGCCTTTGTTATAAATGTAGAAAAAAAAGCAGAAATCTTGATGTTGTGCTCATTTTGGCTGGGCATTGTTTTTATTATTGTTGGCACTTACACGTTTTTATTTGTGCGCCTCGCAACAACTTGATCCTTGCGCCGAAGGACCTTGAACCCAGGACCCGACCACTGCGCGCCCCGCAACGCTAACGAGTTATAACAAGGCGCATAAAATAAATGTGTGTGACTCTGTGTGTGTGTGTGTGTGTGTCTGTGTGTTTGCAAATATTTCATATTTATTTTATGTATTTTTTTCTTATTTTTTGCGAGTGCTCATAAAATTTAGAGAGCGTGTCGGCCTCCCTTCTCCCATGCATTACGCGTGATTTACTTTGTAAGTTTTAATTGAATTTGTGCACACATACACACACACACACACACACAGTGAGAGAAATTAAGTTTAACTGCATTTAGTGCTTACGAAAAATGGCTGCCATTCAATAATTCAATTAAATGCTCGCAATAATTGTTGTCGAGTGTCACTCGACCGACGCGCTCGACCATGAATTTCAATTGAAAATTCAAATTCAAATGCGTAAAATTCACATTTTTGCCGTTTGCCCATTTTTATGCAAAGCAGCAAAAAACTAGCACGCAAATACGCACGAGTAAGCAGCAGCAGCTATAAGCTATACTATAATGAAATATATATATATATATAGAGAGAGAGAGAGGGGGGAGAGAGGGTAAAGAAAATCAGTGTCAATCAGAGCGAGCGAGGGAGCTATATGTATGTATACCCTATAAATGTGGGCATATTTATATATAAATACAACTTTATAAGCACATGCTTCACTGAGCCAAGCATTTGTATGTTAAGCAATGTCAGGCAGACAACAAAAGGAAAACACAAAGCGGGCTGTGAGAGAAATAGATGGAAAAGCTAGCGGAGCTGGCGCTGAAGCCGAGCGAAAAGGAGACAAAAATGGTTTCAATAAAAATACAAAGTAAACCAAATGCAAAGACATGAAGAGTGCCAAAAAAAAGGAAAAATTTATACAAGCAGCAGCATGCATGAGCGTGCTTGTGTGTGTGACATGTGTGTGTGTGTGTGTGCACATGGGGTAATTCTTAGTTAACGAGCAAGCAAAAAACGTATTCACGCTTTGCTTAATCCCCAGGGAAGACCAAGCAGCCCGCACAATGTGCGCGCTCTCCCTCACTCAACCTCTCGCTGTGTGTGTAGAACAATGCATTGGCGCCTCTATGACCATACAATTCAAGCCCTAATTGCGGGCAATTACTTTTTGCTTGGCTAATAAAAACGTTAGAGATATTTGCGTATTTTAACTAATGATTTTCTGCTTAAGCGCAAAGCTCGACACCAAACGAAAAACACGTAAATGTTGCCTAAGTAAACAGAGCCTAAACTTTACCAACTCTCTCTCTCTCTCTAGCTCCCTTCCTTCCTCTCTCTCTCTCTCTCTCTCTCTCTCTCTCTCTCTCTCTCTCTCTCAGCATGTTTGTGTTAAAGGTAAGCTTCTTAGTTGCTCTGTTGTTTCTATTTTCAGGTCTGTCACAGCTTTTAATGACTTGGCACACACACAGCACACGGCACACAAATATTGCGTATACGCCCCCTTTAACGGTTAAGTCCTTTGACACACACACACGCACACACTGGCACACTGGCACACAGGGGCACACACACGCACGCCTTGTTAGTCAGACCGCATTGACACACTTATTAATAATTCATTTTGTGCTAATAGAATGTTCGGATTTCAAGGTAAAACATAGGCAAACATATGTACACAGAGTGTAGGACAGGACAGCACCTGCACACACACACACACACATGTGGGTGCCTCTTCCATTTGATAAAAGTTAAATAAATCACTAGCCAGTAGACAACACGTATTGAGCTCTTGGCTCTTAGCATAATTAGTTGATATTCAATAATTAAGCACGATTCGAAAACCAAATTCGTTTGTCAAACTATTGCTTACATAACAATATGAAGATGAAGAGAAGGCGCCATGGCCTCTGGCAACCTAGCGAACTATCTCACCTGGCCGTGAGCCTTGCTCAACTTGATTGATTGCCTGCAAGGAATGGAAGCGAGTAGGAGTTTTATTGGTCAGCTAAGAGCACAAGGCTGCCTCATGTCTATAGATTAGCTGCCAGCTGCTATTGATAGCTAAATAACTTGAGGGCCAATGAGAGCTGTGAATATGTAGCTATGCAACTCTGAAATTAGCTGCCATAATTGTGTTTAACTCTCTGTATTCGACAGTGCTTGAGGCAAGCTGTGTAGGCTTATAAATTTGTAGCTAAATATATGTTTATATGCGTTACTTCACACGTTGTATACAGATACAAATACATTGAGCTTTAAAATCTATGCTCTATATTATTCCTTATAGAGTCACTGATCTGTAGATGAGTATCTATATATGTCTATCAATCTAAGCCTTATCTATCTGTCTATATAACAAGCTTTCTTTGCATCCAGCTACCTATAGCATCTTTATTTGTATAACTATATATATGTCTATCTATATGCCTCTCTATCAATATTATATATACATATATATTATATATCATGAGCTACTCTCGTCCATCCGTCACAATGCCTTCATCTGTTTCTCTGCACGCAAAGTCGAACTGTATCTAAATAGCTTTCACTTAAATGTATCTACGACTGCTCTGCCTTTCGCCATAAACTTATTTACTATTTCTAAGTACATAAACAGCGCAGACATAATATCTTTCGCCATTTGTAACTCAAACTCCAATACTTTTTCGACATCCTAATCAAGTTAAGCTTCCGGCAATTGTAGCTGTATCTTTTGGCAACTGTATCTGTATCTGTATCTGTAGCTTGGCTTACGCTCATAAGTATCTGGTGTTGTGCCTTTGGCATTTAACGTCTTTGATTATGCAAGAGTCGTCATTAGACGCTTAATTTGTTAGGCGCACTCCAAAAACGCGTTGTAAATTTAATTAGCTCATTATTCTATAAATGTTTATGGCCCATAGTTGAAATTCATTTCGTTCATTCAGCCAAAATGCGGCGCAGTCATTAAAATTACTACACACCACGTCCCGCCCTCTCGCCAGACTGTGTAAATTTGCTTAACATTTTCGTAAGCGTGCCCGTCTAAATGGCAAGTGCGTTTCGCATTAAGTATACGCCCCTTATTACCAGAGGGCAGCTCGCAGTTATGTTGAACGTATAAAAGTAAAATGATTTACGCTACGCAAACTTTCACTTCAATATTCAATGTGAGCTGCTCAAATGGCAGTGTAAAATGCCAGCAGCTGTCATAAGTTCTAGATACCCTAGCTAAAGCTTTATGTGTTGAAGTTGAAGTATGTAGGAAATGGAGTAGATTGACAGTATAGCATAGACTTCAGCTTGAATCTCTATCTAAGCTTTAGACAATTGAGAGTCATATGAGAAGTGAGACCAGCTTCAAATAACTTCAGTATTCAGTTTATATATACAAAATAGTATTAGTATAGCTTATCTATATTACAGCTATGCTACACAAGCTCACGATCTAAACAAATTCGATATATGCTTTATCTTAATCTCTGAGACAACAGCTCTATCTGATTCATAGTAGAAGTAAGGCATAAAGTCAACTACGTCTCCGCTTATGCCATGTGTTTGAAGGAATTTATCTAGCTATATAAATTCTCATATAAATGCATATACTTAATGATATGATATCTCTATATATGCATCCACTGCTCTTAAGCTTAAGGCATGGCAAGACAATATTAGCATGCTCGACGGCCTGCACAGGGTATAAAGAGCTGGCAAGCAACCAATCAAATGGAAAAGCATTAAAGGACCAGCGATATATATCTACAAAAGAGACTGCACAATGCGGACAGAGCAGCAGTAGCAGCAGCAGCAGCGAGGAGCAAGGACCAAAGCCTGACTGCAGTGTGCACAATGTGCAACAATAGAAAAAGGCAAGGCGAGGCAAGGCGAGGCGAGGCGAGGCAAGGCAGTGCAGCAGATAAGCCTGGGGCAGCTGGGCCAAAAAGTCGGCCAAAAAATAAATGGAAATTAAAAGTTCACAATCACAACAAAAAAGGGGCGACAAAAAGATACAGCATAGGCGAGCAGCAGCAGCAGCAGCTGACAATGCTTATTTGAGATGGAATAAAAAATGATATGAATGGGTGCTTCAAATTCATATGCTTAGACAGAGAGAGAGTGAGAGAGAGTCGGAGCCATGTGCTTAGCATAAAAATTGTTTGTACGTGCAAACGGAGACGAATTGAGACGCGTTTCTTTGGTTAACATCATGACATCATCCTGAATCTCTAATGAATAAAAATGAATTTAAAAAAAATAAAGAAAATAACAAAAATGAAACAAAACAAAAGCTGAGCTGAGCTGATCGGAGTTGCGAGACAATAAAATATGCGGCGACATAGGCAGACGTAGCGCAGCAGGCTGCCAGCCAGTCTACGCAGCGGAGAGCTACTGCTACTGTGTCCATATACCAGTGTCCTGTCAGGCAGTCAGCCAACTACACACACACACACGCTCTCAGTTGAGATTTCCATTTTCCATGTTGTTTTTTCTCCATGCTGCAGGCCATGTCCTGTCTGTCTGTCTATCCGTCCGTCTGTCTGTTCTGTCTTCATAATCCTTTATTTAAATATTGTTTGCTTTTTATTTGCCATTGTTATTATGCTTGTAGATATTTTGCATAAATAACTAGACAGCACACACACAGACAGGCAAATCAAGACAAGCAGCGCAATCTCAATCTTAGACTGGGGGCAAGACCGGCAAAAAAGTGCTGCTGCTTGCTGTTTTATAGTACTTGGCTCTTAAAATATATGTATACTTCAAGCCCAGCAGATGTTTAGCCAACAGTCAAAACGTTGACATTTTAACTTTATGCGCAACGTGGCGTATGCTTAATATATGTGTATATCCATATCCAAAGGCATATTGCGCATACGCCCCATCGGCTGCCGTATACTCATTAGCAATTACATGTGCGCCCTTTGGGAAGCAACCCGCTGTCAGCTAAAATTTGTGTCAACGTCCAGACAGCCAACAACAACAGCGTGCCCCACAGGCGTTGCCATATTTAGCATGTTAACGTGTATCCTCCAGGCAGACGTGCAACGCTTTTGGGGTCTCAGCCGCTGCTGACGTCTTTTGAACGCTTTCAATGAAAGGTTGTTAGCTGGCCTCGTTAAATGCCTCGACAGTCGTGCCCGTTGACATATAGTCAGGCATCTTGTCAGCTAGCCACGCCCATACGCACCCCACGCAGTCGCTGCCGCTCTCTCCCTCTCCTTTGTTGCTCGCTGCATGGCATGTGCGTGCGCGCTTTCAAATATCAAATTCACATTAATTTTGACATCGAAGCGGAAATATATTTAATTGCTTTCTAGCCGCAGCGTCACCTAGACATATTGTACCCACACACATGACACACACACACACACACAAAGAGGGTCTCACGTATTCTGCAGCGACTTTTCGCCATTAGCTCTCGCCTGTCCCTAAGGCTCCAGGCAAATATTTGGCTTTGCCGCAGCGATTTTGCCGTGTTTTACTTTTTGTCATTTCATTAAGAAACCGCCGCTGTAGATATTTTCAGGCATGCCACACCCACTCGCCACCACAGCCGCCGACGCCGCCTTAATAGCGTTTAGTCGTGCGGCTGTTATTGCGTTAAGTTGGCTTAATCGCATTGGCCTTGTTTATGGCACGTTTCAACCAAAAAATAATCAGACGACGCCAGCAAACGTTGTCGATTTTTGATTAACTTAACACAAACTTACTTCATTTGCGAAAATTTCACCATTTGATTGGCATAATTGGAACGGAAATTCATTTAAAATACTCAATTTATTGCCACTCACGAGCACAAATTGCGCATAAATTGTAATATTATAATAATCATTTAAAGCGCCTCCGAGCACATCGAATGCCAGACATATTTTGTCAGTTAAGTTTGCAATTGAAGTGGAATTTTAATTTCATTGACATGGCAACAAAGGCTTGTGATTAAGCAGAATTTCGACTGAAAAACAAATCGCAAAGCCATTCGATTAGACAAAGTAGCTCTGAGCCACGTCTACTTCCGCCTAACAACTGCGTCCTCTTTCTCTGACTGAAATAAGGCTGACATAAAACTGGCTCACAGACAAATCATATGAAATTGCTTTTGCTTATTCAGGAAATATTTTTAAATACATTTCTGGCTTCTAGATAGACTATATATGGCCAACTCGGCAGCTAGTTAAATGAAAGCATCTCAATGGCTAGCAGCTTCGTAATTTAAAGACTCTGTCGAAACGCAAATGGTTATGCTGACAGCCAATAAGAGAAACAGCAAACATTTGTAAATAAATTTGCATTCTAAATTTGACAAGTATCTTTCTAAAGGACGTAAGGAAGCTGGACTCGAATGCAAGAATTAAATTACTTTCATAAAACAGGTCAACAGGATTCAGACAATGTCAATCAGACTACGAAATTCGAGTCTGAAATCTGAATCACATTAGATTATTAAGATACGTTGGCCTAAACATAACGATCAGAAAGGCGGCATTAGTGAGACTGAGATATTGGTCATAGAAGATAGAGGCAAATATATAAATGGGCAGGGAGGGTTGAGTATGGGTGAGCTGCTTAGACAGTTTATAGGATAACAACTCGCTACAAATAAAGACTTTAATGTTATTGGAACTGCTTATTGGCAGAAGTAGTAGGAGTCAGAGTTAAAAAAACTTTGCTGTCATTTTGCAAATGTTGATAAACAATGAGTTTCTGGTGGGCCTTAAGCTATTCTAGTTTCAGCAATTTTCATTGCGTTAGAAAATTTTCATTGCGTTAGAAAATCTTAGATTATGAAGAATATAAAAATTCGATTAGAAAAATTAAATAGATATTTTCGGGTATAGATGCAAAATTTAGTTTATTAAATTTTAACAAATTTTCTGGGTCTCTCGAAACTATTGCAGAATTGGAGAAATATAAAATTAATATATATATTAATTTTAGCAAATTTTCTGGGTCTGAGAGACCCAGAAAATTTGATAAAATTTAATGAACTAAATTATATAGCAAAAATATATATATCAAAAATGATATAAAAAGACAAAATACAAAATTCTAAACAATTTAAATATTTATTTTAATTATTTGATTTGCTTCATATTTAATTTATTTTGAGTTATGAACATATAAAATAAGCAAAATAAAAAACTAAACAAAAATAATTCAAATAAAACATAATATATTTATTTAAACTAAATACAATACATACAATGAAATATAATTAAAAAAACACAATAAACAAAATTAGTTAAATAAAATTTAAATTATGCAAAAAATATGAAAAAGTCATATTGAAAATGTCTTACAAATTCATGCGTAAAAGAAATATATTGAATTGATGAAAAGATTTTGGAAAATAAATTAGACCCGGAATAGTAGTTCATACTTTTAAAATATGAAACAAAAAATTGAAAAATTAATAAAGAAACCATAAAAATATGAAGCAATTAAAATAAAGAAAACCTCAAGCAGCAGCTGATGAAAATATTTGAAAATAACTTTCAGACTGAAGACTGACTGCCAGCAGCAGGATATGGCAAATATTCAAGTATTCATATTCATGCGTCACTCACGCGTGAAGAACTCAAACCCCAATATAGTTTCGATAATCACAACCAATAGGCTAAGCAATTAAGTCAGTCAGGCATTCGCCATAGAGACTGAGGTCTGTGATACAAGTTCGACAGGAAATATAATTTTTATTTGTGTGCATAAAAGGGAAAGTATAACAAACGAGACGCTAAACTTGTCGCCGACGCGTTGCTGTCGTATAAAGAGCACGTATTTATGTGCGGGCCGTAAATGCAAATGCCGTAAAATGTGAAACGGAAAATGGGGAATACGCGAAAAATGCTGAAAGGTGGCTTTGCCTGCAGGGCAGGGGAGCCGTTGGAGCAGATGGAGTATACATGTGGAGCCGTTGGCCATAAACTAACGAATGCCAAAAACTTTGTATATCCGTGGCAGAAAAAAAGGCGAGGCTTAAGGCCAAAGTAAAAGTAAAAGTCATGCATTTTACAGGTGTCAAAAAAATGAAAGCGAGCGAAAACTCACATGTGTGAAGCTGCTAACTGTCGTCTGTTGACTGTCAACTGGCGCTGCTCTCCAGCTGGTGCTGCTGTTGCCGCTGAAATGCACTCAAGTCCTAGAAGTTTTACACACAGCTATCAGTTTATCTGCTTAGCATGCTTGTTTTTCGGGGCTCTGTTATCCTGTGTGTCACGTTTTTGCTTATCCTGGCGCTGTGTTGTGCTAGCTCGACTTTTTAGCTGTTGTCACACGGCATTGACACCTTGCCGCTTATCGGTCATGCATTTCACACACACACTCGCACACACACACTTGCTACGATTTGGGTCAAAGTGTTAACAAAACATGAATGCAGCTGCAGCACATGGCATGGCAGTTGCCGCTTTTTGCCTCTTTGCCACTCGCTTCTGTTTCCTCTACCAGCTGCCTAGCTGCTTCCGTTTCCGTTTCCGCTTTCACTTTTATTTTATTTTTTACTTTTGTTGTTGTCGCATTTGTTGCCAACTTTTTAGTTGCACACACACAGAGACAGAGACGCGCACACACACACACGCACCGAGACTTATTTTACGGCTTGTTGCTGCCTTTCACAGTTATGCGTTTTCAAGGATAAACAAGGATATGCGGCGCACACACACACGCACACGCGCCGCCTAGGCTGAACTTGGTGCTTGAAACTTTTTGGCGGCTCGCTACAAATTCTTTTGGCTGGCCAAAAATAAATTTTGAAACACGTTTGCCGCCGGCCAACGAAACAGAAACTCGCTTTAATTTCTGCTGCTGTTGTTAACAATTGTCGTTGTCGTTGTTGTTGTTGTTGTTGTTTGTTGGCAATTGGCGTTGTTTTGCTTGTTTTTTTTTGTGTATGGGAGAACCGTGCGTGGCAGCCGCAACGTGTACAGCTTACGACGAGTATGCGAAGTGAACTGAAAAGGACACTCTGGCCACGGCTAACGAGCAGGACAACGAGGCAGGACGACCAAGGCGACGACGATGTGGCTGACGACGACGGTGCATGGCCGTGTGGCAAGCCAAGTCTAGTCTTCGTGTCTGTCTGACAGCTGGAAAGCAGCGCATGCGCAGCATAAGAGTGAGAGTCTCACTCTCTCTATGTCGCTCTGGCTCTCCTTCCAGTGCATCGCAGGTCAGTTTTCGTTTTCATTTGACAGCTGATGTGCTTCCAGTGCGCACATTTAAGAGAGTCAGCCGAGCTGCTCTTAAGTTGCTTTGCTATTTGTTAAGTGTGTCAGAATTCTAAATTGCGTTTACTTTTGCTAATGTCACGTGCTTATTGCGTTACACATTTAATTAAGCCAAGCAGCCAGGCAGCCAGGCAGCCTGAGACAGCCTGAAACTCGGCCCGATTGCAGCAGTTGGTAGCAACAGCAGATATGGCACACATTAATGACAGCACTCGTTGCGGTTGTGGCAGCGTGGCCAGCAGCAAATCAGTGCTTGAAAAAGAAATTGATCCTGTAATGCGGCGAAGACCAGCGGCACGCAGCAGCCGCAGAGTGAAGACAGCAGGACTGGCAGGACAAGCGGACGTACTCTACGCCGCAACTAGCAGCTAAACTTTTGCGGTGACCAAGCCCAAACGTGAAGTAAACTTGCAGCAGTAGCAGCGACCCCTTAGCCCCCCCCCCCCCCCACCCTGCCCTTTCTCTACAACCCCCCAGCTACTCCCCACAGTAACCGCAGAGCTGACAACGACAACGACAACTATCGTTCGGGCAACATCCGGCTACGTGCGTGGCACGAAAGCATCAACGGGGCAAAGGGTCTACGCAAAACTAAGGAGATTGCAACCACAGGCAAGAGTGGGCAATGCTGAAGAGCAGGCAGCGGGAAAAACGTTTGCCCACATGCCGCTTGTCGTTTTCCATTAGTGTGGCGACCAACCTCAATGATTTCTTACTTACAGCGCGCAATTTGTAAGTTTGAGTGTGCGCGCACACACACACACGCACACACAGACATGTACGCAGAGCCGCATAATCGCAGTCGTATTGGTTTTCGAATGCTGTCGAGTGTCGTGCAGGCGGCAAACACACACACACACACGCCGAGCTGAGTTGGCCAATGCGTTGAGGTCGCGTATTGCTCGCGTCTGTGTGTGTGTGTGCGTGCGTGCGAGTGTATGTGTGTGTATAAGTGTGGGGTAAAAACTTCAGGAAATTGCTTTTGCATGAGCGCTTTGGCGGCTGGAGACCGCAACGAAGTAGTCAATGCAAAAAGGAAGCTGCGGCGATTGCAAAAGACGCACACACAGAAATGTATTAAAAAAACACAGAAAAGATGAAGCGCACGTAATTGCAAGTAGGCGACGCTGCTTAAGGGGGCGTGGCTGTTGGGGGACATGATAATGTGGCAAGCAATTTGTCAGCATTTTGAAATCTTATTGAAATTTAATCAGCGAGCAACGCTGCGCAATAAATAATGCAAGCAGAGCCCAATCAAACACAAACAAATGCAAAGATACAAAACACACACAGAGACAGACAGAGAGACAGAGCGACGTGCAGGCAGGCACATAGCTATAGATACAGATACTTTTGGCAGTCTGTATACTTTTTTGTGTTTGGCTCGCATGTTTGCCAGCCATTCAGTCAACGGTCAATACGCTCGAATCGCATTCATACACTTTGACCTCGTTTAACTTTTGTCGTCAGCCACGTTCGAAATGATTTCGTGTCTGGCTGTGAAAAAGAATGAACACCCCCGATCACCCACACCCCCAATAGACCGTGCTGCCCATTCAACACTATCGGAGTGTAATGTTTTGTTGTAACTGAAATGTAGTTTTTCTTTTCAATTGAAATATGTTGCCTACTTTTTTGCAGCCAAGCAAACTGCAAAAAAAAAAAACAAGGCTGAAAGCAATTGTGTATGAACGTGTTAGTGGACAGGAAACAAACTGTCAGCCCTTAAGCAAGCCTAGCCCTACCTGCAGCTACATATATATATATATATATGCTATATATGCATATACACATAATAACCAGTCAGCAAGCCTGAATTGAGCAATTGAACTGAGTGCTTATCGAAGATTAATGAAACATGAAAAATCTATAAAAAAATATTTATTAGATTTAAAAATTCAATTTCTGTTTTATTACTTAAAAACTTTGTTTCGAAACGGTGTAAAAGACTCTTGCTAGAAACTTTGCATCTCATAAAACTTTTAAGTTAGGTTAACAAAAATATTGAATTTCACTTGAACTCTAGTTTAGATGAAGAAACAAACTGAAAGAAAAACGGCCAGTCACTTGACACTTGATTTTCAAATGGGTGCAGAGGCAGATATGTATGTATATATATATATCGATATATGGTGGTATAAAAATAATAATAATATTAGAGATTTTTAAATCTTACAAAATAAAATAATTTTCCTAAATTTTATTTTCAAAATAAATAAATACTCAACGCATATTCATAAGTACTTTGACTGAACAAGCTGCTTGGTACTATTTTATATTTCGCTACTATATATAAGATACATATATATATATATATATGTGTATATATATCGAATGCCTAAGTTCTTAGCTAGAGATCAGCCACACTCAACAATTTTAAAGCTACAAAATGCGGCCAAAGCCAATTATTTCATCTATTAAAAACATTTATTCCAGTTAGAAATTTAGTTCAGCTGCTTAAATTCGAATGCAATTTTCAGTCTAAAGTTCAAAGCAGACATTTACCACTTCAAAATTGTTGGACTTCAGGTTTTTTACTTTTTTTTGACAAACTTATTGTTATGCAACATTCTGACTGTAGACCAAAGCAGATTTAACTGAGAACTTCGCACTTAAGTTTGTGTTAGCAAGTTAGTTGACAGTGGACTTTAAAGGATTTAAGGATTAGCTGGCAGATAAAGCAGCTACTCGAAAAACAAAGAGACTTGACTTAAACTTAATTGAAAACTGAAGAAGAATTATAAAGCTGCATGCACAAATCTATGCAGCGAAAGATAATAACAGCGACCTTTGGTCGTGTTTGCCTAATTGTTAATAGAAGCATCTACACTCTGTTAACACACACACACACACACAACTACACGCACAACGAGAAATTCAAATTACATTCATCTGATTATAATGGATTTTAGGAATCAGTCATTAAATTCAAAATACGCCCAGTTCATCTATAATATTTGGTCTAATGTGCAAAAACAAACATTTAATGCGATTAAACAATTACACTGGCTAACAGGATTTGGTAACCAAGAAACAGACTTTAATTTTGCGAAAGCTGTTTTAAATTGAATTAAAATACTTTTTGTCAGTGAGATTTCTTGACAGACAGAAGCAGAGAGAGAGAGAGAGAGAAGAAAAGACAGAAGGCAAAAGGGTTGTTGGGCAGCTTTGTAGAAAATTCAACAGAAAATTTCACAAAGGGTTAGCGAAAGTGAGGCACAGAACTTCCAAACAAACTCCAAAGTCTGAGGTGAAAATCATGAGAGCTACATTTAAAGCCAGTTCATATTCCAATAAGCAGTTAGAAAGAGAAAGGAATAGAGAGAAACGCCCAGCAGCACTTAAGCATAGAGCAGAAACATTCATTAAAACAACATATTAAACTTGAAAATCGCATAGAAAGGCGGTGCACATTTATGAGAGTAGACAAAGAGAGAAGGAGCGAAAGATTTGAAATTTGAAATGTGCCTTAAAGCATTATATTTAAACATGAAAATCGCATAGAAAGGCTTTTAACAAATTTGGAGAATAAAGAATTGCATAGAGAGACCACGAGAATCGCATAGAGAGGCGTTATTTAAGCATTTATTTCCTGCCACAGCATATATTCATCCAAACTATAAAAAAGCAAAGATTCTGTTTCATGATAAATGCATTTCATCCCAATTTTGTTGGTCTGTGTAATTTATGGCAACAGCTTTTGCCTTGTGCTGCAGCTGTCTATCTCTCTCTCTCTCACTCTATCTCCCATTGCTGGCTTAGTGCAAATTATATTGACAGGTAGGAAACAATGCATTTGAAATGATATATCACATGTAGGCCAATATATATAGCATATATATGTATTGGTTCTATAAACATGGACTGCATTGTTTTCCCGTTTCCCTATGCCCGCATAATTTGGTTCTATTAAATCAATTTTGGTCTGTTGCTCTTTTGTGCTACTTTCACCTGCTGATAGGCACACTGCCTGACTGACTGAGTGACTGATTGATTGACTGATTGACAGACTGCCTGACTGCTTGGCCAACATTTCCGAGTAGGCCTGGGCCTAGGCCTAGGCCTAGGCATGCGATATTTGCACAACGCCCAAAGGCAAAATCAGTGCCAGGCCGTAAGCACACTACTGTCAGCTATGTACAGGTGTTTACAGGTGTGCGTGCGTGTGTGTGTGTGCATGTTTGCTTGTTTACTTGTGTGCGCCTTTAATAACTTACAAAATTGTTATGAACTTCAAATAAACGCAGCGGCTTAGCAAATATTGGCACTGCACAACAAATTATCTGATTACATTTGGGTCAAGACATTTTTTGGTTGTTGTTGCTCTGGGATATAAACAATGTGTGTGTGTGTGTGGCACGCACACACACACATAGCTGTTAATCAGACGCATTCGTGCACTTGCGGTTCGTACAGACGAAAATTAATTAAAACTTTTGTATGTTGTCTAGCAAAATGTGTGCCTCTCTCTCACATACACACACACTCTCTCTCTCTCTCACTCATTATCTAGGTTTTGTTGCTTGTTTTTTGAATGTTTTTTTGTTTTTATACACATGTTTATGAGCGCGACCTTGTAGCCAAGTTAACAATTTGGGCCACTCGCTGTCGCAATGTTTACAAATAATAATGGCATTTATGACCCTGCTCTACACTCGCGCAGCTCTAACTGTACGGCTGTGTGTGTGAGGGTGTGCGTGTGTGTGCGTGCTGGTGTGTACTTCAGGGTCGCTAGATGCTTTGGGGAATTTTGTTCATCATCATTTTGTTTGCGGCATTCACACACTTATAGCTACAGAAAGAGAAAGAGCGGGAGAGAGAGCGAGAGGAAGAGAGAGGTAGACAGAGCGGTAGAGAGCAAGCAGAGCAAAGCGCTCAGCAACAGTAGCAGCTCACCAAAGTGCAGTTTGTATATTTATGCTTTATACACGTTCACGTGGCAACAAGCGAGTATATTGGCTTTGCCTTGTACCAATTGTAGATCTGATTGTATGTATATACCCCTCGTTTTGGAGAGTGTGAAATAGAGAAGTCACTTCAAGAAAGACAAATGTAGCTCAAGCCCCGCATTCTCTAGAGTTCAATCTGTTTATATATATATAGATCATATGTCTATATCATACATATATAGATCAATGCCACTGTCAATGCCCATGAACAAGTATTACGCCGTCAGCTATGCCCAATTGCAACGCTCGCACTTCTCTTTTTGCTCGCGCTTAACAGAGAAAAACAAAAAATGAAATACAAAAATTAATTTAATGCTTGGCTGCGAAATTATTCTAAGCATTTTATATTCCATTTACATATACTACCACATAAATGTAGTATTATGTAACATTTTACACACACACACACACACGCACATACATATACATATGCATGATAATCACGCTCATCATTTTGAACAATTTGCTGCTGCAGCAGCTGGGCTTTGTCCAAAAACTTCATGAATTTGCATACCTATGAAACGAAACTAAGCTTGACCTGAGCATAAAGCAGAATTCTGACTTAAAATTTGAAAATCGCAGAGGGCCAATTGAAATGTACTTACAACAGTGCTCAAGAGGCAAAGAATATTATAAATATTGTATAAAGTTGCTTTCACAATGCTAATTAAAATTAAAACAAATTAAAAGCAAAGCTTGTCTTGAAAAACTTGCCAAAATCCATGAGAATCACATACAAAGGCGCACAAAGAAAATCATTTTCCTTCTATACAGCATGCAATACCTGAAATGAAGTAGAAAATACAGCTAATATATGAATAAATTCATAAGGAGTTAAGTCTTATATTCACTCATTCAACAATGCTTACAGGGTATTTCAAAACAGCATGTAGCTGTAGCAGAGCTTCACACTTATGCATGCAAATGCCGTTAGTTTCCCAGTTTGTGCACAAAATATGCACAGCTGATTTAAGTATTTAAGCCTTCGGCATACCTACAAAATTCATGTGTACAGTCGGGCAGAACTGACTGCATAATGCTCGTTCAGTCTCGAAAATAGCTCAATTTGAGGTCTAAATGTGAAAAGGGTCAACAGTGCAAAGCTTTCTGATCTAAATTCTAAGGCAAGAAAGTGTTGTCGGGAATGATCGACTAGGAGATACCCTGAAGCATTGATGTATTTAGCTAATATAGATCATAAGATTCAGCTTTCATGTATATGAACTGACAGATAAACAGATAAATAGATAGACATATGAAGAGATATGCATATGAGTAGATAGATCTACGGATGGAAAAACAGCCGGCTAGCATCGACTCAGCTGATGGGTTTATTTGAAGAGAAGTAATTCATAGGGCTTAAAATAATTCAGGCTCCTCAGCTGTTTCTTTACTTTCATCATGACTATACGTGATTCAAATTCCGAGGCTCTCGGCTCAATGGAATCTTAATTAAATTCATTTTATCTAAAGGATTTAATAATTACGCATTTACTACGCTTCCACAAAGATTCGAAATTGTAAGAGCCTAGCTAATACATGGGCGTGCGATAGCAAACCCATATACTCTCTCTTGACTCCATGAGCGGGCAACAATATGAACAGCTAAATTTAGGACAAAAATGAAACGTGATTTGCTAATGATTAATAAATTGTGCAGTCACACGAATTAAACAAATATTACATCAAAATAAACATGTCGAACAAATAGATATATAAATGTAGACTTGTGTGTGCGTGTGTGTCTATGTGTGTGTGTGAGTGTGAGAGCACAGGCAAGAGCTGGCAGACCGCCTCGTTGTTAACTCCATTAATTTGCAGCATATCAAAAACAGATTGACACTCTTAGCTGAGTGCCAGTGTGTGTGTGTGTGTGTGTGTGTGAGTTGGTTGGGATCTCAACAAGATACATTGAGCGATACATGTGCCCGCTGTATATGTCTGCCTGGCATCCTTTTAGGTGGCAGTGTCCTGTGCGTTCATGTGTGCGCCTGTCGTCAGGTGTTTGCCAGCAGCATCTTCCTCTGTGCGTGTGGGGCATGCCTCCGAAATGTGTGTAAGCAACTGCAAACATGTTCGCACAGCTGCGCACTGTGGCATTAATTTCCGTTAATTAAAATAAATACGTCAAGCGATAATAAATGACTCGCTGATGTTATTAAATGCACATACAACACATCTACTCGCAGACAGCCAGCGGGATGAAAGCCAAAAAAAAATAAATAAAAAAAAACAGACACGCGCCAATTGCAATTAGTTGAGCGAGTGAACGACGCACAGCTTTAAAGTGCCGGCGACCCCAACCCCAAAGCTGAAGCTGAAGCTGGCTTAATTGATACGATTGAGCAGCGGCTGCAAAATGAAATTTTCTAACCAGACACAGCTGACCAGCAGCTCCAGCATCCTCTCTCTCACTCTCTCTCTTTCTAGCTTTATTATGCTGCATAAATTGTGTTAGATGTCAGCACGTAAGCTGCGCTGTCAGCCAGGCATATGAGCACACCTGGGCGTGGCAATGGGCAAATACACAGCTAAGGCAAAATACAAATATGTTGTGTGCCCAAAACAGCTTTCAGTATACCCAGCTGCTGCTGCTGGTGTTGCTGCTGCTGCTGCTACTGCTGCTTACCTTGCAGCTGAAAGTAACTGAAGTGTGAGTCGTACAATAGCAAACAAAAGATTATCCTTGCCCTTGCTTCACGCGCTGCCTTTGGACACACACACTACACACACTTGCGTTCATTTGTAGCCAGGCAGCTGGATGCTGCTGCTGCTGCTGCTGTTGCTTCTATTGAAACGTTGAAGTAATGAAAAAAAATGTCAACTTGCGCAAAGGAGAGACACACGAACAGAAAAAGGAGCAGTAGCTCTGCCACACAACACAAAAGCGACAACGAGCGCACGACAACAAAACATGTGTCAAACGCCAGACATTCTGAGGAATATTAATAACACTCACCGAACATATTTTTCATTAAAGCTACACTGAAATGTCAAGCAGCAGCAGAGAGACACAAACACGCACACACACCCACTCTCACACACACAACTTTAAAGCTGATTATGCACAAGTTGCCTTTGTTATCAGTTTAATAATTGCATTTGAACTTGAAAGCTCAACTGCGCCTTGAACTTGCCCTGCGATTAGCGCACATTTTTGTATTAAGGCTCTTTGTCTTGCATATGAAATGCGAACGATAAAGCAGCGAAGAGCTTGAAGGAGAGACACTCATGACTATATGATACCCTATAGTTGGCTTATATAGAGCTGAACGGAGATATGAATATATATTTACTGTGTTTACTTTAGAGCCTTACAACTTTGAGTTGTCAACACTGCTTTATTTGACAACCAATTGAACAGCTCATAAATGTTTTTTGTTGTGTCTGAACTGACATTTTTAATAAATAAATTTAACTCAGAGCAATGCTTGTAGTAATTGTTGTAATTGTTCTGTTAGTCAAACTTATCGTGATGATTTTGAATCAATAATCAGAATTTTCGCTTATGGAACGAAACTACTCCAGAGTATTACTTTAGAGAGTATTACTTTAGGGTGCGCTCTATAGGCTGGCGTAGTCATTAGTTTACAGGTCTTTCGAGAATGGTTATGATTGTCATACTTTCTATGCCAGCTACGCCAGTTAAATACCTAAATACTTATGTCATAAAATATTCTAATCAGTATACTATCTTTCATTCATATTAAAAATATTTTTCTATATATATTTTATATTTATATGACTCAAAACTGTGTAACTCTAAGCAAAACTTTGCTTTTAGAGGCCCATCATTAATGCAGGCCGGAAAGTCAACATGTGGAAATATGCCAGACACACTCACTCACACACACTGCCACATGTATATAGAAATTAGATGAACTTGCATTCAACGCTCGCTTTGTTAATTAAACATAACGACGCAGAGCGAGAAATTCTCAAGTGAATAATTAAAAACAACAAGCGAGCTGCTACAAAACTTTTTGGCTGCAAAACTTTTCCACTGAATTGAAAAAGAGCAAAAAAAAAACAGGAAAAACTTATCCAAAATGTCAACGGGCCAGTTCAGTGCAGTCTGATGCTATATAAGCCGAGTGCCGCCATTGGGCTGATGCACAGACTGCCGCCAGGATGCTCTTCAGACTGATCAAGCCCGCTCCGCTGACGGAGCACATGAAATCGCGCGACGGCTGCATCTACTTATATCGTGCCATGAAATTTATTGGCTGGCGACCGCCGAAGTCGGGAGTGCTGCGATATGTTTATCTCACGTGGACCATGCTTACGTTTGTGTGGTGCACCAGCTATTTGCCACTTGGCTTTCTGGGCAGTTACATAACGGAGATCAAGCATTTCTCACCTGGCGAATTTCTCACCTCGCTGCAGGTGTGCATCAATGCGTATGGCTCCTCGGTGAAGGTGGCCATCACCTATACGCAGCTGTGGCGCCTGGTCAAGGCTAAGAATATCTTGGATAAGCTGGATCTGCGCTGCACCAGTGTGGAGGAGCGCGAGAAAATCCATTTGGTTGTGGCACGCGGCAATCATGCCTTTCTCATTTTCACCTTTGTCTACTGCGGCTATGCGGGCTCCACATACCTGAGCTCTGTTCTGAATGGCCATCCGCCTTGGCAGCTCTATAATCCTTTCATCGATTGGCACGATGGCGCACTCAGGCTATGGATAGCCTCGACACTGGAGTACATTGTTATGTCAGGTGCTGTGCTGCAGGATCAGCTGTCGGACACATATCCGTTGATCTACACACTTATTCTACGCACACACCTGGATATACTGAGGGAACGCATACGCAACCTGCGCACGGATCCAGCCATGACCGATGACGAGAACTACGAGGCGCTGGTCAATTGTGTCATCGATCACAAGCTGATCATTGAGTAAGTGATCGTAGTCTACCGTATTCCAATCTAATCTTTGCTTCTACTCGCTCCAGATACTGCGATCTCATTCGTCCCGTCATCTCGGGCACAATATTCACTCAGTTTCTGCTGTGTGGCCTCGTCCTGGGCCTCACTCTGATCAATGTTTTCTTCTTCTCGGATCTGTGGACGGGCATCGCCTCGTTTCTGTTCGTCATCACCGCACTGCTGCAGACGTTCCCCTTCTGCTACACCTGCAATCTGATTATGGATGACTGCGAGGCCCTGTCGCACGCTCTCTTTCAGAGTAATTGGATTGATTCGGGCCCCCGCTACCAGTCGACTCTATTGTACTTTCTGCACAATGTGCAGCAGCCCATCGCTTTCATAGCCGGCGGCATCTTTCCGATATCAATGAGCAGCAACATCAGCGTAAGTTTTACGAAAATATAACAATGCCATTCACATTAAAGTAATTTTTTGTTATTTTTATGATTTTTATAATTTTTATTTGATTTTATTTCGTTTCTTTAGGTCGCTAAGTTTGCTTTTTCGGTCATAACCATCGTGAAGCAAATGAATATTGCGGATAAATTTAAGAGCGAGTGAAAATTGAGGACACACAGGAAATACCTATTAGTATAACAGTATTACGCGCACTTAAAAACTGTTATATGTAGGCAATCTTAGTGTATGTAATGCTTTTCTAAGTCACTTTAACAACTGTTATACATATTTGGCCAAGACTAGTTATTTATAAAGTGTTATACATCACATCTAGCAACAGTTATACATATAAGCATATGTATTTTAAGCTGTAACATTTGAGATTTATACCTTGATTATTTGTATAACAGTTTTTTACAACTATTAGATCTGATATGTACTAGGTTTATGAATGTGGCCAAACAAGTTAATCTTATACTCTTTTACGCAACTCTGTCAACTGTTATACATACGTAGAAATCCTAGATTTTAGTTCCCTTTTGCAGATGCGAATTATAGTGTAGTGCAAATGCGTAGGCATAAGGTATGTCTCTTAGTGGTATAGGTTAGTTTCGTGACTGTTATACACAGCTTGAGTTACTGTTATACATAGTTTGTCACAGTGTAATGAGTAGTGTTGGTAAGTGTAGGTGTATAACAAGCAATTAAGTGTATTGAAAGCTGTTGTAAATAGTCAAAAACACTGTTATACTAATTTAAAACACTTGTTATACATACTACAAAGGCTTTTGTGTTGTCGCAAGCAGAGCTGGTAAGTAAAACTTACAAATAACTACAACTCTACTATACTATACTAAATCTATATCTGTTATATGAAATTTAAATTGTTGTAAGTAGCTGTTATACAGTTATTTGTTAGCAAATATAGCAAGCATACCATTTTATCACTGTTATACTCTGCTTAAATGCGTATTACATCACATTAACAACTACAGTTCTCTGTGCTATCTAGTGTAGTGTTGGTAAACGCATTTCTTGACTTGAGGTTGTAAATAGCAAGTAGCTGATAAATGATAAACATTTATATGTTGCCTAAGGCTTCTAAGCACTAAATTAAATTAGCACAGTTCTCATCAAATTCCATAAGCACTTAAATTTGTGATAAATTTTGATTTTTATGTTTCATAAAAATACCAAATGAAAATTGGCTTTTATATTTCGAGTGCCTACTCATATTCAATGTTCGATCCTGACTTGGCTAGCTTCTCGGCTATATTCATTTGCTTAACCAGTGTAAAAACAGAGAATGAAAATTTGGTGGCCTATAAAAGAGATGAAAATTAGAAAAAAATATTCCAACCAGCTGTAGACAAAGTGAAGATGCTTGGACTCACAGTCAGATTCGTAGCCACCGAAATGCTGAAAATATTCCCGGCCATAAAGACAATGGGCTTCTGCAGAGTTTGCAGGAATTGCAGAACGATTTTCTTATAGCGCTCATCCTGTTCGATCCAGTTGGACTCGAACAGAGCATCCGCCAGCCGGTAACAGTCGTCGGCCAGATAATTGCAGAGTGTGCAGAATGGCGTCGTCTCCAGCATGATGCAGCACACGAAGGACATAGCCGCAATGCGAGAGCCAAAGTTGGCAAACACCGCGATATTAATGATCGTAAAGCCCAGAACCAAGCCAACTACCAGAAATTGTACAAAAATCGTGCCGCCCACCAGGGGACGCAAATTGTCGCAGTAGCTGGGAGGGTAAAAATGCAATCGAATGCGATTTTAATTGGGTATTCCAAGCAAACCTTAGCAAGATTTTGTGATGCTTGATGCATTCGATAAGTTTTTCGTAACGTTGCTGCGGCTTTTCGTCGGGATCAGTGCCCAGCTGCAGCAGCCGCTCCCTGAAGATGGCCATGTGAGCGCGCAAGGGTAGAATATAGTTAACGGGATAACAATCGACGCAGACATCCTGAAAGCAAGCGCCCAACATGGCAAAGTACTCGAGGCCCGATTGCAGCCAGAACTGAAAACGGCTGGCATGCCAATCGAGCACTGGATAATAGTTCTGAAAGGAGGGCACGCCCATTATGGCGGCGATCAGAGCCGTGCTCGATGCGTAGACCACATAGACGCCCATGTAGCAGAAGAAGATCCAATTGCTGTTGGCCGCAGTTCGATGGACTCTTTCACGTTCGCTCGGCAGCTTCACAACTTTGTCCAGCTCATCGAGTATTTCGTTGGCCCGATCGAAACGCTTGACCAGTATCCAGACAATGATCACCTTAGTCGAGCAGGACCAAGCGTTGAAGGCCACCTGCAATGAGGTGAGGAATTGACTGGGCGTGAACTGAGACAGGTGCGAAATGTAGCCAGCCAGAAAGCCAATGGGCTGATAAAAAGTAGAGCTCAAATTTAGCGCGCACGACCACATGACGTAGATGAAGAAGAATCTCTTAGGCGGGCTCCTGATGCCCATTAGGAAAACGCAGCGCAGCAAATACAGCGAAGCCTTGCGAGACTCAACGGGCGCAGAGTCTGGCACTTTGTACATATTCGGAAAGATGCGACGCAGCAACATGTTGGCAACTGCAGCCGACTCTGGCTACTTCTGGAACTAATGCCACAACAGCTGCCAGCCTTATATAGGCGCATGCCACATAGCCTTGAGGCTCAGCACGTATCCTGTGATTATAAACCCATCAATGCAAATGTGAAAAATGCATGGCCAAAAACAGGGTCGAGCTGCAGGAACAATCCGACTACGCTACCCGACTACATCTATGGGCCATGTAGCGCATCGTAACAGTCTGTTCGACGTTGCTCTTAGCAAAGTGTTAAAGCTCACAATACAGCGTCAATAATTGATGAACTCTGTTCGCTGTGCCCCGTGGGCGTACTCCGAGCCACTGCACACAATTTTCAATTAGTCTACGTGTTTTATAAACCTTTGCAATATTGTAATTAAATAACAGTTAAATACAACAATAATAAAAGCAACAACGAAACTGTTTAAAGCCGCTTCAAATGGTGCATATAATAAAATAATAATAACAATTGCAATACAATTAAAATTTAAATAAAAATTAAAATATATAAAAATATATTTGCATTCGAGAGCGAGAAATTGATTGATTCGCATTGCCCTACAAATTATTTCACAAAAATATACTGCGATAATTGCGAGTAAAACAAATTTAATTGCGGATCATAACGCGTAAGCTCAGTTAATAATCATTGCAGGTGACACAGGTAAAAATACAATTATTAAAAATATACTTAAAAATTAAGGAAAATTATAAAATTTAAGTGAGCTTCACCTAACACCTGGCCGATAATATACTGTAACAGAATTTAAATGTGGAAACTGTGTAAAATTCTTCGGATACAGTAAAATAATAAAAATTTAAAGAAATATTCGAGCTACTTTTAATAGATACTACAACAAAGATTGAAATCTACAAATGCTCTTGTAAATATATAAGTAATATTAAAAATTAATATTTATAAACAATATTAAAAGAAATAAATAATTCGAGCACTAAATCAAATATATATTAAAATGTAATTTATATATATTATGATATTTTAAATATTAAAATATATAATTATAAGTAAATTATAATTTTGTTAAGAAAAATTTCGAAAACTTAATTTATATTTTTGTTAAATAAATAAATAAATATAAGCATATAGTTATATATATTTAAATTCATTTAAATAACGTATTAAATATTTAATTAAATTTTAAAGCTATTTGCAAGATGTTTAGCTAAACTTTAATTGAATCGTTCAAATAAGCTAAGCCACTCCACTGGCTTATTTGTAGACAGAGTATAAATATCAAACATATTTGTATAAATATGACATTGCGCAGCATTTAAGCGTAATTAAAGTATGTTATTTTATCATTTTATTTTTTCTTTCTTTTTTTTTTTTGCATATTTTCACAACATATCTTTAGTTCAATTAACGTATGGCTTGAAGCCAGATATTTCAGTTTAAATTCAATTAATTAAAACTTTTGCCGTTACACTCTGCCAATAATAAGCATATAAAGCATATAGTTCAACAATGGATTGTTTTTATTTATAAAAGCGTTAATAAGGCAAAAGCATATAATCTCATGGGAAATAAGTGACTGGCAAATACCGCGCCACTTTGAGATAAGCTGACCTCAAACTAAAGCTTTTCCTTTAAATAAGTTTTAAATTCAATTTGCTGGCAGTTACATTGTTATGTAGAGTAACAATTTATCCTTTATACTACTATTTAAACAGTTTTTTTTTTAATATTTTGAAAATACGCAACAGCTTTAAAGGCATCAAAGTAAAAATCACATCAAGCTGCTGTGAAATATATTTGGTGGCAACAATTCCCTAAATGCAATCATGTCCGCTATAAGGCGGATATATCCGTTATGAATTCCCTGGACGCAATGAATTTTTGGGTTGCTTCCTCTGTTTCCGCCGCCACATTCATTGTTCTCTTGCCTGTTGTCCGTTGTCTCCTGTTGACATTTTTTCGGCAAAGCGGAAGTGCCGTTGCGGCCATTTTGTTGTGTTTTATATTTGGGGTTGAAATGTTTGTTTCCTTTTTTTTGTACTTTAAATTGCTTAACAACTCGCTTACAGATAGATAGTATTTGAAAGTCTTGCTGGCAAGTTAAATGGAAGGTTTTGAATTTAAAGTGGTTAATTATAAAGTTTTCAGTTACCAGTTCCCTACTTTCAGGTCGGACACCTTTCTTGGTGGCTGGTCGAGAACATGTCACAGTTTCTTAATTAAATAAATACAATGCAGCTGCGCCCTTTGCCTGTTGAATGTGGACCCAATCAAGGGCGACACCTGTCACGGCCATGAATTGGGTTTTAATTTTATATTCTTTCGCGCTCTCACACTCTCTCCCGACACTTAAAGTGTCTAAGTGAATGACCTGATCTGTTAA
Source organism: Drosophila eohydei (assembly GCA_035045825.1). Taxonomy (NCBI): domain Eukaryota; kingdom Metazoa; phylum Arthropoda; class Insecta; order Diptera; family Drosophilidae; genus Drosophila; species Drosophila eohydei. Next base: position 2,966,724 of record JAWNOT010000072.1, on the reverse strand, counting down.
TAGTTTAAAGGTGTGTTAAAATATGCGTGTTGATTGAGTGAATTTGGTGCGAGTTAAGCGTGAAGGAGAGTTAATCAAAGAGTTCCATAGCAACTGTTATAAGTATGCATGATAATAGAATAGGCGAGAGTAGTCCGAATAAAATCTGTTATAAGCCTAGACGAGAGCTGTTTAAAGCATTGCTAAACTGAGAGCTTAAATAAGCTTTAGCCCAATTGGTACACAGAATAGATAGAAGTAGAACTGGTAAAGAAAGAGTAGTTGACTGATTAATAAAAGTTCAAAGATTTGTCTAATGAGCTGCTTTAATGAAACACAAAATAAGCTTCGGCAAGGGTTGCTCAAGAGGCAGCATAATAGACAACAGGCCAGAGTCTGACAAAAGAGTTAAAAAAATGAAAGCTCTTTTAAGCCAATATAAAGAAACCCAAGAAATATTACCGCTCACATCAAAAATTTCCGCAAAGCTTATATTTGAGCCACCGAATACAGGGTATCATGTTGACTAACAGCACGCAAATGCTTGACTTCTACTTTTGGCTTTGAAGTGGGTGCGAGCAGTAGTAGCAGAGGGAGCTGTGGCAGTGGCAACGGCTGTGGCTGTGGCTCATGAGCAATCAACATCAAGTTGGCTCACGCGCAAATATTTAATTTCAGTTGGCTGTTATTCTAGCTGTGGCTGTTTTTTTTTTTTCATTTTTGGCCTTGGCAATGAGGAGGGGACTGGCAACAGGTGGCGCATTTTATTGCCGAAAAGCAAACTCATTTGCACTTGAAACCTCAGCAACAAGTCTGAAGGACAGAGCGAAATGTTGATATTAGCCAAACGAGAGGGAGCAGAAGGCAACGAGAGGGGAAATCAACAGTTGGCTTTGAGGTCAACTTCAAATAAAAAGTGAAAAGGAAACGACAGCTGCTCTCAAACGTTTTTCCAACTTCAAAGTAAATAAACATTGCATCGCATTTCACAGCAACAGCAACAGCAGCAGCAGCAGTAGCTGCCAGCAGCTGACATGGGCAAGATTGCTGGCTATTTAAAAATATCGCCGGGCCTCGTCATTGAGATACACCTTTTGCTGCTGGGTGTGGCAATATTCTTCCTAATCGATCTCTACAATCATGCCTATCGCCGCAAAGTCGGATACATCAACATAACCATTACGATGGTGGGTCTGGCTCCCCGCGTGACTTTTGTACGCGGCATGGCTTTGGTTGCCTTCATACTGAGCTGCATACTGGGCACGCGTCTATCGAGATCATTTGATCTCTACAAATTCACCGCCTACATGCTGATGAGTTCCTACGCGATGTATATGACATTTTGCATTGCATTGTCGCGTTTTATCTTCCGCAGCAGCTACCTATTCTTCTCGAACATGATGCTGCGCTATATGTGGGACATTTCGAAGATTACACAGATCGAGCAGCTGTTCGATTGCTGTGGCCTGCATGGCGCCATCGACTATATCATTACCAATCGCACTTGGTCGCAGGCCGCCTGCTGCGAACTGCCCGGCTGTGATGGCTGCGAGCGGCCCTTTTATGAATATCTAACCACGATCGAATCGGAAATTGCCCGCGACAACATCGCCATCTGCATAGCAACATTAATTGGCATGATCTTTGTGATAATACGTAGGATGAATGTTACCCTGATGGATGATCCATATGAATCCGAGTCTTCCAACTATTCCGAAGACGATGATGAGATGCTGCCGCCGAAAATTAGACGCAAATCAAAAAAATCGAGAATTTCGACAACATCGAGAAATCTGCGAATTCCTTTCGCCAAGCGAAACTCTTAGGTTGCTGTTTGTATGACTTAACTGGCTTATTGCCTGGCTCCACAGGCTATTAGTAGCTTTATTAACGACCCTTGCCATGATTTGCCCAATTGAACTTTAATTCAATGTGCCTTACGACCTGACAGCCTCTCTCCATCTCTCTATCGTTCTGTCTCTCTCTGTGTTTGCTTGTTGCGCCTCATTAATCGAACTGGGCTTCAAAATCGTAGCCAACCTGCTGTTGTTAGGGCAACGTTGCTCGCATCTAATGGCCGCACTTAATTAGCTTTCAAAATAAAATGCTCTCAATATACATATATATATATATATATATACATATATATATATATGTATATATATATATATATATATATATATATATATATATATATATATATATATATATATATATATATATATATAATACGTATGTATAGGTTTATAATGGCTTCAATTTCAGTTGCTGGGAGTTGAATAACGATTATGGTTTTATTTTGGAACGATTTATATATATTTATATTTATATGTGGGGCACGGTGCGTATGATTAATGTGCCAGCTTTAGTTCGCTAAACGCTTCATTTGCCACGCCCATCTTTGAGCAGTTTAATAGACTTGTTATGGCACATAAACACAGTGAAACTTTTTAAATGCCATCACATTGGAGTGGAGTGTGCACTGGCAGTAAGTGCTATCAAAAAATAATACAACTACGAGTATTTTCATAAAATGAAATTTTCATGAACTCGTTCTCTCCCTCTCTATGCCACTTTCTGCCTCCCTCTCTCTCTCTCTGTCTTTACAGGAAATAGTTTTTGCAACTTGCTTTGTCATTTAACAGCAAGTGCAGCCTCAGTTTCTGGCGGATGGTTGCATGGGTTGGGTTGGTTCATTCGGTTGCATCCGCAGCGGTTTGTCTAAAGGAAGCGCCCGCCAAAAAATAAACAGCCAGAAAGTAGGATGCGCAATGTTAAAAGGAAGTGCGCGAAATTTTTGCACATTTTTGGGACCAACTACTTACTGCCATCGTGGCTGTTGCTGTTGTTGTCGTCCATGTCTGTGCCTTCGCCCAAACTTTATGACATTTTAATGATGCCGACATTTATGACAGTTGGCTTGAAGATCTCGCAATGCTTTGACAGTTTGGCCTCCTCCAACACCAAAGCAGAAGAAGAAAACTCGCTCGTTTAACGCTGGCGACAGCCACCGCAAAATTGAAAGCCAAAAATATAAATCGAATTCAAGTTTTTGCGCTCTTTGAGCCTGACAACTGCAGCAGCTCAGCAAAAAAACAAAGTTTCTTAGAACTAATTTTCATGAAATCAAATTCTGAAATGAGGAAATGTAAAAGGGAAAACAGTTCCAAGAACAGTTCCCTTGCATGTGATTAAAAGGAAATTATTTCAATGCATATATATATGGATTATAGTTGATAAAACTCTAGTTCTGATTGTATATTAAATGATATCTTGTCAAGTAGAAAGATTTACGGTTTGCAGAAGTTTAATTAAACTTTGACCCGACAGTGAAGAGCGCGGGAAAGAGTTGAGAGGTCTTCGAAACATATTTTATAGTAGAGTAGTCCAAGTTGGTATGAGTTTAATGATATGTTGGGCATAAAATGAAGCTTTCACTAGAAGATTTTGATTAAGCTGAGCTTAAATTGACAAACTAAACAAGACAAAAAGTTTCAAGTTAAGACAATATTAGCTGTGTGATATATTAATTTCAGAATCCCTATAAATTAAATAAAGCCAACTTAAACTTTAAATTATATATTAGGGAAACACACTTAGAAAGATAACTTATCGAGAGCCTATATGCTCCATTGAGAACTAATATACTCTATCAATAACGTATGTACCCTGTTGTAAGCGTATATACTTAATCGATAACTTATATTTTAAATCGATAACTTATATCGAAAATTATATACTCTATCGATAATTTATATCGATAACTAATATACTCTTTAGATAACTTATGTACTCTGTTGAAAACTTATATACTTAATCGATTACTTATATTGAATATTATATACTCCAACGATAACTTGTGTATTCTATCGATTAGTTATAGTTTATATATCCAATCGATAACTTTTGTACTATCAATAACATGTGTACATTATGGGCTAGTTGACGTTCCCTTCTCTATGCAGTGCGCAAGCCAACAGAAACGTCAATGGCTTAAGAATATAATTATAATATGCCCTAATACGATTTTGGGTTTGTACAGTTGCGATCTAACTAATTTTGATATAGGCACTCATCACTTCCACGGCTAACCAAATTTTATCATAGTATTAAAATTAACCAGTTGGTTAAACATAAGCTTAGCCTATGACTGAAATGCTTCTCTGAAAGCTAAACAATATATCAATTCGATTCAGCCAACTCTAACGAATTTCTATCTAAACTGTATCTATATGAAAGCGTTTAAGCCAGCTATAATCCTGCCAGAGTAAACAGAAGTTAATTATTGGACTCGGCTAAAACCAGTTTCATGAGAATATTTAAGCAAACTATGCTTGCTATATACAAATAGGTTTTAATACATTCACAGAGTCTGATATGTGGCGTTGGGCGAGCTGTTGAAATTAATTTTGCACAGTTTGTAAATCACACACTCACACAGACACACACACATACACAGGTAGCTAGGTTGATTTGTTGCCCATCGCTGTGGCTGCTTACCTGTTTGCTCACCTGGCACAAAGGTAACTCCGGTCTCTGGACTCTGCCAACGAAACAGATTGCAATGGATTTTGTTCGGGCAAATATTGTGACATAAATCAATCACTTCAGCCAACACAAGCACACGAACACACAACATGCAACATACAACATACAACATACATGACATTTATTAAAATTTTATATAAATTGTGTTTGTACACAATGTTATGAGCAAAGCACAGCTACACTGTTTCCCCCTGGCAGTTCTATGAAATTTCGAATGCCCGAAAAACCAAAAATGACATTCGACTTAATGCGCCAAAAGCTCAGTTTTTAATTAAATATTATAAATGTATAAATATATATATATATATTTATATTTAAGGTATATAAGCCTAAGCTGACAGCTGTAACTGTAAAAACAATGTTTTTGACGAATTGCATTTAATATACAAATATTTATACGCGTTCGTGCAGCGTAGAAGCGAGTATATTGGCTTAAGTGTAGACTACGTTCGTTTCCCTGCCCACATGACTAGCTGTCTGTCTATATGCTATAGCCTCATGTGTGTAACCTAGCTATAACAGCTCACGTGATAAATCAGAGCTTAATATATCTTTGCTTGTGGCATGAAGAAGCGAGTATATTGGGTTTCCTGTATTCTATGCCTTGGCATGAGTTCGTCGGTCTCCATGTGTCTATTGAAGCTATAGAGTTGAAATTTGGTGCATATAAAATCAAGTGTATACCCTAACCAGATGGAATAATTCCATTTTTGCAAGTATGGCCTCTGGCAGCATGTTAAATCTGGATTTATTATGATGACCAATTACCAAATTAATTTTGAAGCTATTACAGCTAGAGATTTATTATTTCATATGTATGCACAAATATACTATTAGCAAACAAGAGAATTAAGTCGAGCTGCTAGAGTACGACACGTGCTAGAGTACGAAACTAGTCGAGGTATATCCCTATTTAAGAACTAAGTCTTTCATTTATTAACTCTAGTGTTAGAGCTCGAATTCCACCAAGTAACAGCTGAGTTACTGTTCAGCTCAATAGATAAGTCTAGAGAACTATAGGAAATAGGTATGACTGGCAATAGATCAGTCAAAAATTAGTTATCTGCCTGCCTAAACGTGGCAGATCGAAAAGTCTAACTTAATCTTTCACATGTGAAAAGCTAGCTAGGCTCACTATATCATATATAGGTTGACAGCCAGAGCTAGAGCTAGAATAATATATATACAAACAAGTTACTTTTGATATTGACTATAGAGTCAGATGTAATAAATCAGCAATTTTCAGAGCTAGGATCTGCTGTTAGCTTCTCTTCTTATATACCTTCCATTAAGACATGGCATATGCCAAAGTATCGATAACTTTGAATACATTGAAGTTCCCTGCGAACGAGCACTGTGCCAGCTGAGGCAACCTTCTATAGCATTCCATTGCTTGTTAAATATGTATGGCATTCATTGTAGTTGCTTTCAAGGTCGCTGGGTCGAGGTATAATGAGCTATATATATGCTCGATGACAAATGTTGCTATTGTCCTGCCCGAGTCGGGCTTTAATTAAGTTTTGTCACGCCAAATTGGAGAACATGCAGCATTGACGACAAACTTTCTCGCACTTTTTACATTTGCATATATATATACAAATATATATTTATTTGTATATGTATATTTATATATGTGAAGAGAGAGAGAAGAGAGAGTGAGCAATAATTATTGCCATGCAGAACAACAAGTTGAAGTAATTATTTTTATTTTGCAGTAAAATACAACTTAATTGTGCAACTTTTCGCATAAATAAAACAGCTAACAATGTGGTGTGATAAAGGTAAACAACAACAAAAACAACAATAGCAGCAGCAGGCAGCAGAGCAGTTATAAAAAGGTCATCAAAAGGCAACTTTGCTCTTGGCTGACAAAAATGAGAATTGAAGACAAAAAGTAAGTTGAGATCGTCGCCTGCCACGTCGACAAAAGCCTTTAAACTCCCATTCATTATGATTTTAAAAATAAAACAAGCAGTAAAAAATATATGTGTTTATTTTTAAAATAGTTGAAACGCATTTATATATATGTAAAATATGTATATGTATAACAAAACAAACGAAGTGCGCATACACTACATTATCTATTTGATATAGTTTATTTCTAGAAAATCTGCGCAAACATTTTTAAAATGTTGCATATATAACTAAAATTGAAATTAACTCTACGAATATCCAATTACATCTTCTATATATGAAAGGGCATCTAATTGGATCTGTGTCAAATGTCAAGCACTTTATCAATCAGCCTTTTCATGCAGGCTTAAAAGCAAAGTTCGAATTCGCAGGAAATCGATTAGATTTTACGATATGCATATACGTCTGAATTGTATTAGCAGCTTACGCTCACACACACATACATACGTCTGTTTAGACAGAAATTATAAGGATGAGTAGGCATGACAAACATTGAGCTGCTAATGCGCTGAGACAACAACCAATGCTGCGTTACAGTAAATGCTTTTCAATAGGCGAGAGTAAGAAAAAAGCAAGGATTACACAAATACACAATCGATATCGATATCGATAACTTATCGATAACAACTTTAATTCAATGCGTTTTAAACTGTAGTATAAAAACATAAAATATATATACTCTTGTTATTTTCCCCACATTAATCAAGTCTATAAATTATTTCTATTCAAAGAGTATATCGATAATCTATCGATAAAAACAAAAAGTTCAATTTCTACTCTATATAATTTCATATCATAAATATACATTTATATCTAATTAACCCTGATAAATTCCACTCAACTCACAATTAAATCCACTCTAAGCCGAATTACACCAAAATTACAAATCGATAATTTAAATCTAGCTTATCGTGGCGCTGTTCAAACTCTGAGAGTCTAAGGCCTGTTTGTCACCTGAATATATTCCAATTTCAATTCAAGTTTAGACAGTAAATATATAAAGCAAACGCCTAAAACTTGTGCATGTCGCGAACGTCGAGCGAACGTTCGTCCGCAGCGATGTCACCTGAGGCGTCGAACGTGGCGTATGCGCAACATTTGCATAAACAAACATTTAAGCGTTTGTGCTGCTCTTTTGCAACATGGACGTGGCTTATGGCAGCTTTTATGTGTGTATTTTGCCAGGAATTCGCCAAGTTTTAACTTGAGGTTTATTTGAACCGAGACCACATAAAGTTAAATTTCATAGCAGGAGGCATTCACTTGGCTGACTTTGCTTTGCTCTTCATCATCATCTTTTTTTAAATACCCTGTACTTAATGAAAGTGGTTGACAGTAAGCAGTGGCATGTGAGTGGGCTGGCATTTGTGTGTTGGAGGCATAAGGAGATTTCTTATGTACATAATGCAGATGCTGCTTATCTATGATTGATCTGGTGGCACTGCCACACAATTCTCTGTAAAGGCGAGATATTGTCTTTGCATTGTCTTATAAGAGTAAACTTTATGTGTGCACTTCCTTAATGTTCTTCAACTTGTAAATATTATTACTATGAATTCTAGAATATAATATCGAATCCCAGCTCTGTTTTTTAAATCAATATATATTTATGTCTTTTAACGCTGTATATAGCTCTATCTCTTATTTTCTAAGAACCGACATTTTTATATGCATACTTCAAGTCTTATTTAGCTTATTTGAGTTATTGCTACATATTCTGAAATCGATAAATATCGAGCACTTATCTGTTTTTTACAAATTATTATATCTTTTATCCATTTGTGAATAAGTATCTCAAATTTGAAAGTAAGTTTTATTGTTCTTATTTTGTTCAGATGACTGCTAAGATTTCATTAATCGATAATTATCGATAATCTTTATTTGATTAATTTAAGACGTATATATTATACGAATTTATTATTGCTTATTTGCTCTGAAAATGATTGTATTTTGTTCAGCTGTAAATGCATTCAACAATTTCTGACAGGGCATCTCTTGAGTCAGACACTTCCTCTCTCTAGCTCACCTTTACCTGTTTATATTTTTTTCCTGTCGTTTTCAATTACACTTAAACTTTAAGTATTTGAAATTTGTTGTTGTTGCTGTTTAGCTGCAGCTCTTCATAATTTTATTAAGCAGCATTTTTTATCTGCTGCTGGGATACTTGCCACATGCTACAAATACTTCGTCATGTGCGGCTAAAACTTGGTTACACTTAAGACACAGCTGTGTCTGCGTGTGTATGTGTTGGCCATTTATTCAAAGTGTAGGCCCAGTTTTCACATCGTTCGAAACGTGGCTGGCATTTAAATAGCATATAAAACACATTTGTTCTTGCCCTGCGCAAAGTTTTGCATTCGCTGCGGCACTTGTTAGTTTATTTTTTTTTTATTTTTCAGGCCGAGAAGTTCGTATTCAGTTCATCTGGCGCTTAATTTAGTTTGAGCTCTTTGTTGCCGACTGTCTGGACGAGTAATTTATCAGCAGACGTGCCAGTCGTAGTCGTCGTCGTCGTCGTGTTCGTCATAGTCGTAGCCATATTCATAGTGAGAGCATTTTTTTCTGGCCTTTTGTTGAGTCTCTGGCTAACTACGTTTTAAGCTGCGCCGCACTTGGCCAAAGTTTTTCTAAGCCACTTAAGTTGTTTGTCTGCTTGGCCGTGCCGCATGGCCATAAGCCATTAGCCATTAGGTGCAAATCAATTTCGACTCACACACACCGAAGATTGCTTGAGGTTTTTGCCGTTAATTTATGCCCTGTGCTGCCCTTCGACCGTCCTGCCCACCCGGGCCAGTTCACTTCAGTTCAGTTCAAGTTTTGTCAGCTGCGGCTTTCCGCACCAAAATCTCGCACACAAATCACAATTTGAGCACTTGATTAAGCGTTAAGCATTGGACTTAAATGGCAACAGCTCTCAATGTAAACGATTGCGGCTGGCATTAATTATCCGCACGCCACTTTGCATTGATTGAGTGACTGGCTGACTGACTGACTGCTTGATTGATTGATGGCTGGCGTTGCCCTTTAAGCGCCACAGAAATATTTACAATTGCCCTGAAGAAAACGGGGCAAAATGCGCTTATTTATAATAAAGTGCATATATTAGTTCTGCACTGCCTAACCAAATATTTACATTGGCATTGTTAGGCGGGAGACAGGTGCGCACGTAGGCAGGTGGGCAGGCACTCGCTTCCTGCCTGCCGGTTGTGTTGACAACGCTGCCAAAAAAATAAAATCAAACCCAACGAGCGTAATAATAAAATAAAATACATAACTGCTGCACCGTAAAATGCAATAAACGAGCAATCCACAATCAGCACAGAGACAGAGATAGAGAGTCATACACACACTCACACATACCCACACACACACACACATATGTGCATGGCAAACTATTACAGCGTGTCTTCTACAACTGTCCAAAATATGAATGTCAACTGTCGCCAGCAAAAAAGCAAAAAAATTAAATAGAAAATGTAAAAGCAAAACAAATGAATGGAAAATATTATATCATTGCTGAAGGCAGGCATGCTATGCTAGAATTTAGATTGGGTTACATTTGCCATATATATGCGAGTGTAACACATATGAACATTACGCTTTAATGTGCTTTAGCGTATTAAAATAGATTATAAGCCACGTTGGCTGGCACTGACAATACTAGAAAACATAATCATGTATGAATCATGGCACTTTAGACTAATAGTACTTAACGTATTCTGAAACTGAACTTTGTTAGTGTTTTAAGACTGAATTATAAGGCACAATAATATAAAACAAAAACTCTAGGAAAAAGCACTGTAAAAGTCCTAAATTGAAAGTTCAGTTAAGATAGTGTGAAACACAAGAGAGTTATAGCAGGAGCTGGTTTGTTGAAGATAAGTTAAGTAAGAGCGATGTATCCGAAGTAGAAATTTAGAAGGTCCAGCTCTTAATATATTAAATATGGTAATCAACTATTTGATGGTAATCAATTACTAATTAAATTTAAGCTTTCATTAAGGAAAAAACTGTAAAAATAGTAAACAAATTTAGTAAATTTAGTAAAAAATAGTAAAACAAAATTTAATTAGAATTGTTCATACTAAACTAAATATTTAATATGCAGCTCAGATGGAACCTTTTAAGATGTGTCTATTTCTACTTATTTTTGAAATATCAAATTCTTCAAACCAGCTCATTTGGGAGCTCTATGTTAAATGGAAATTCTTTTTATTTTATTTATATAAAAAAATTATTCTTATTATATAAATATATTAACTTTGAAAAAGAGTAGCAGATAACTTAATAACATTAACCATAGCTAAATCATTAACTAAAGAAAATATTCAAATATTTGACCTAAACATTTGTAATTGACATTTCGAAAGTGAGGACAATTAACTAAGCCCAAGGCGAAAGTCGTTTACTACGCAGAGAACATTTTAGTTTTGGCCCAAAAAAAGAAGTGGGTAAGGGAAAAAGGAATACACACACACACACAGAGAGAGCACATAGCTGGGGTCTTAAACCTGTTGTCCTGTTGACAGGCAATTTGGCTGTGAACAAACAGCAAACAAATCGACAAACAATTTCAAGTGTTCAAATGCTAAACACAAAATGCTTAACTTGACCAATAAAAAGTAAATGGCAAACACGCATACACAAGGACGACACACACACACAGCCGCAAGCTGGCCGCAAGTTAAACACAAATACACACACACACACACAGACTTACACACTCATAGAGCGAGAGTCTGAATGAATGGCAATGGCTTTTGCTGAAAGCGGGTCGACAAAAGAATAAAAGGACGAAATCAGTCGGAAGCCAGAAGCCGTAGCAGCGGTCCAGTCAAGCTATTTGCATAGCACTTAAAATAGAAAGACACACTGAGAGAAAAAAATAGCAGAGACAGAGAGAGAGATGGAAAACTACACACGCTTTAAGGTAAAAATAGATGTGCAAATCTGCTGTGCAATGGCAGAATGCTGAGTGATAATTCGACATGAGGCTCGTGCGCTGGTAATTGACATTGTTGAAGTGGCAGAGAGAGAGAGAGAGAGACAGAGAGCGGCCAAAGCAATGTCTGTTTATCAGGCAGATCTGGCATTGGTCGACGTTTGTACAACTCGTCAACAGCAATGCGGCAGTCGAGTCCCTGCCACAGGATGCCCTAATAATGTGCATGTCAACGCAGCTAGCAGCAGCTGCTGCACAAAAACTATTCAAGATGTGACAATGACATTTGCAGCCAAAAGTGTTTGTCGATGGGCAAGCCCAGCTGCCATGCACCCAGCCCCACGCCTGCCTCTTTTCAGCAGCACACATCTCACATGGAGAACGGCTGACCTAATTGCCTGAAGAGCACCATCATTGCAACACCTGGCGTATGCGTAATTTGTCAGCTTCGCTATGCACCTCCCAGCGTCCCATTACCGACCCTAGATAACTGTAATTTAACAGCTGCGACAACAACTAATTAACTTTAAACAAGCGACAAACGTAAACGAGGCTAAGCAAAACGAAAAAGTTCTCCAACTTATTTCGAGCGTCAGTTTTGAGTTGCATTTCTCATTAAATTTACAAACGTGAATCAACTTGGAAATGCTGTCAGCGTCTGTCTCTCTGTGTGTATGTGTGTGTGTGAGGGCTTAAGAGCACAGCTCAACAGCTGTCAGTGCAGCTGCGAAATTGCGCTTTTGTATTATGCACGCAGCACTCTTAGCGCGACGACAACAACTGAACAGTCAGGCAGGATGAGCTACAGTTGCTGCTGCTGCTGTCGCGCCTCACTGATTAGCGGTTTGATTTTGTGCCAACAAGCTATTCACAAACACAATCACAATTAACTTGCCATTGGCCATGCACAAAGGGACACACGCACACACAAATAATCGCTTAAACTTTTAAGTGACAATCAAAACTCAATTATCAATTCGAGCAAAAACTTTACACCGAAAACATTCATGGAAAAGCTGAACGAGCATGCACGACTGTCTGATACTCTTTAATCAAATAAAAGTGCCTTAAAACACATTTAAGCCTAGTTAATGCCCATGTTAAACTGATTTTGTCGCCTTTGACTGACTTACAGATACCCTGTAATGCATTCCACAGGTAATATATATATATACTCTTATGTCAAATGCACATTTAATTCGTTTATAAACATTTTCTGACAATAAAGCTTTAGTTAATATTGATAGACTACTGCATACCCAGTATACCCAGCTAAAACGTAACATAATATAAGCAGTTGACGATATAAGCTTTGCTATGAGCTATATAAGTATATAAAGTTAATGTTAAAGTTAATGTTAGTGAATCTACTACTCTGTAGATTATGTTTATCTACTACTATATTTAAACCTATTAAACCTATTCCATGGGCCCTTCACTAAACTTAATTACTGGATCCATCATTCAAATGCAAATCCATCTATTCGCTCAGCCAAACAGCTCATTGAACGACTTTCATACCAAATTTCACACATTTCAGCAACATTTTTACGGTAGAAATACAAAAATTTGTGCAAAAATTCTGAAAACGAAAATTGTAAAATTTCCGACACTTATATTTGGTAGCGTGTGTGTGTGTTTGAGTGTATGAGTGCGTGCGAATGTTTGCTTAAATATTTCACTTGCAATTTTTGCAGCAGTTGCGTTTGTGCTCGCTTTCTGTTGCATACTTTTGAGCGCACTTATTTATTTTCACGTAACGCATACGCCGTGTGCGCCGCAGTTGAGTGAACGCGCATTGGCATGTGTGTGCGTGCGTGTGTGTGTGTATAAGTTAGAGCTGATGATTCTCGTTTTGAAAAGAACGCCCGCTGTAACCGCGCTGTATATTATTTCGTCTGTGCATACACACACACGCACAATTGCAATTGTTATTGTTGTTTTTTTTTATATTTTTTTTCTGTTTGTTTCGTTTTGCGTAAAATACGCGCTACACGCCTTGATATACGAGCCACACACACTCACACACTCATACACACACACACAGACGCACAGTAGCTGCAGTTTTGGGAGTTGAAGTTGTTGCTGTGCAATATCTGCATTTTATACGCGCTGCTCCTTTTTGCTCTTTCGTCAGCTTCCGCTCGTCGTCGGCGGCGGCATCCGCCATCATCATTGCTGCCATTTTGTGCGCACTGACCCGCTTTTTGCGCTTTTCCCCATTACGTTTGGTTTTCCTATTTCGCCCTCTTTATACACTGTTCCGCATATGCCATGAAAAGGGTATATGGGTTGCCTTTTTCAAGAAAGTTAGCGTTCCTAATGATATGTTTTGTTTAAATCACAAATGAGCTAAGCTTGGAATATACCAATTAAGCTAAATCTGATGTTGTCTAGCTAATATAATTCGATAATACGCTCATGTCATTCTCTTCCGAATAAGCAATAAGTGTTTCTCGCTTTATTCCAAAAATACTCCGAAAGCACTCCAAAAATACTCCGAAAGCACTCCAAAAATACTCCGAAAGCACTCCAAAAACACTCCGAAAGTACTCCGAAAATACTCCGAAAGTACTCCGAAAGTACTCCGAAATACTTCGATACCTTTTTTCTTTAATTAAACGCTTAAACCATATCTACTTAATAGAAAACACATCCACTCTTTCAGAAAAAGTTGAAATATATATACTTCGAAAATAGTTTACACTCTTTCGATTGACTTCAATTAACGCCATTAACATATGCTCCGAAAATATTCCAAATTCTTTCTCTTGTCCATTACAAGGAGGAGTCTTCAGCTTCTTCTTAAGTAAAAATACTCTGAATATACTTCAAATTCTTTTTTTCTTTATATATACACTAACTATATTTAGCGTTAGTATATTTATATTTATGTATATATATATATATATATATATATATATATATATATATATATATATATATATATATATATTCTTATATATATATATATATATATATATATATATACATAAATATAAATATACTCCGAAAATACTCAAAAGTTTTTCGTTAAAGTCTAAACATATGTTCGGAAAATCTTCTTCTATACTTCTATATCCAAACTCTGTATCTTATCTATAACTCAAATATCCTGGTCATCTTCTATAAGCATATTCATAGGAATTTACATCCTAATCTTTGCTTAGACTGCTCTTCTTCAGGCGCATACTCTTTATGCTCTCTGCAGATCGAGCACTGCCGACCTCAAACAAGTTCCTTTTACAGTGTAATTCTTAGCCGTTTATTGCGCCTGTGGCCATGCTTTGGCTTGTTTATTTTGTTTGTCTTCGTATTTGGTTTTATTTTTCGCCCTTTTGCTTACTTATTTATAGTATAACTGTTTCATTGTTGGCTGCCGGGCATATGAACTATCTGTGAGTGTGTGTCCATGTGTCTGTGTGTCTGTGCCTGTGTGGGGCCAGTGTTTGCACTGGGTGCACGAAATCAGTTGTGCCATGTAGTTTTCATGTTAAACGCGCTCAAAATTAATGGTCACACATAGACACACACACACATGCACACATACACATACGCCCTGTTGGCAGTTTAGAAATAGAAACGAACGTTATCGTTACAAATGTGCTTTCCGCTGCCTGTCAGCGTGGCTACAATTCGCGGCCGCGTCCTGGCTGCAGTCGCCTTTGCTTCTTGTTGATTTTGATGTTGTCCTGCAGCACGCGGCACGGTCCATGCTCCGTTTCTCTTTCTCTCTATCCCCCTCTCTCTCTCTTGTTCTGCACACATGCATTTAATATTTGCCTGCAGCTAAATCAAATTGTTTTTCTGCTTCATTTTTATTTTTGGTTTTTGTTTTTCTCCTCCTGCACACAGTTTATTCGCGTAGTTTTTTTGTTATTTCTGTTTCGTTTTTTTTTTTTGGTTTCTCTGGTTTTGGTCGCATAAAAAATTGAAGATAAATGTCGGTAAATGTAATTTTTAAAAGCTCTAATATCCTGCGTCCATTTGCGCTGCTTCTGCCATTTGTTCTGCGGGCCTTAGACCTTTTGTGACGGCAATTATCTACGCTCAACCAACAAAGCAATTAAAAACAATAAATTTGATCAACATCATTTAGAAGCTGTTAGCAAAGAACGAGCGAGAAAACAATTATTGACTGCAATAATTATGCAGATTTAACTTTTCTCCAACTTTCAGTTTAGATTGTTTTTAGAAAATTTATTGATTGATTGATTATGATTTTCTGGCCAATTTTTCTTAACATGGAACTTTGATTTTTGATTTACAGTACAGTCCGAGGTTTTGTTAAGCTATTTGTAGATGTTTAAGAGCGAATTCTCCTTGCCTAGTAGTCTTCCTTTTATACGTACCACATTTGTCTAGAATTATTTAAGTTGTATGCTAAATCGATTACCTTTTCCCTATTCAACTTCGGTAAGAATTAATTAGAATCTCAATGAAATTTTACATATTTTTTAAATTTTAACTACATATTCCTTTGTCTTTCAATTTGTATACATTCAAAATATTTTTATAATTTTATCTTCAAAAACTTATTTTTCATCTCTTCAAATCCCACAGTTAAAGAAACCTTAGCTCTAACAGCCTGGCTACCTCTGCCAAGCTCCCATCTCGTGTCATGCATCAGAATTCTGACAACTGCTCTGATATTTCGCAGTTATTAGATATCCAAGCGAACATATTAAAATATAATCCCCCAAATTGCTAACTATTTTGCTATTTATTTGGGGAATTGCAAGCGCTTCAAGGCTAACTAACTCTTTCGTGCGATTCAATTTTTGTGGGAACCTTTTGCGTTCCTCCACATCGTTTGCCCCTTTTGCTTCGCTCTCATCCATCACTAATAAGAAATATACCGAGGTTTTTTGCCATTGGCAGCGACCGCATTACCAACGTCCAACGGGGCATTAATATTTAAAAGTCAGCTCTGAAACTTGTTTGACAGGCTGTCAGGACATGTTTACCAGCAAAGGGTAGCAATGTTATCCAACTGACGTCAAATTGAAAGCATGTGCGGAGCGAGCGCATATGCACACACATATACACACACACACACACACAAGACAGACACAGCTGACAGACAGTTCTTAGGAATTTGGATTGAAGAAAATGAAATGAAAAACATAAAGAGTAAATACAAGTTGAATTCCTGCAGTCAAAAGCGAGCGACTGCGTGCATACCACACATTTATTGATTGACAAAGAAAAATAATAGGCGTAGATGGGCGTGGCAAGTCTATTTTGAAAAGCTGATTAACAATTAGAGTTGGCTATGAAATTAAATGAAATAGGAGAAATTTTTTAAATGTCTTCTGGTTTATATAGAGGGTGGTTCACGCTGAAGTCGACGTGGTCTCAATATTTACCTGTTATATTGTGTATATGATAGTAGAAGTTGTTCTAGACGCGGACTACATTAGGTTGGATACACAGCTGCGTAAAATAAAGTAGCACCATATGCTTAAGTAATTTGAGAAATTTATTCCTAGCTTTATGTAGCTTGTGAAAATGTTTTGGATGTTGAAGAAACATAGAAAAGTTTTCGAATCAAAAAACTTAAATAATAAAAATTAAAAAAAATATTTGGGAAATCTAAAACACTAAAAACTTTTTTTTAAGTAATCTAAAAAATTTCTTAAAAATATCTAAATTTTTTTTTTTAAATATAACAAAAAATTTAAAAAATTTGTAAAAATGTGTGAAAATATTTAAACAAAAACCAATATTTTTTATCAATGCAAAACAGCATAACATTGTTTCCAATTATTATTTTCCCTGACTATATATATGCCCTTTTCCCCTTGGTGATGCTATTATTTGTGTTGCCTACTCTACTCTAGCAGTGCTATTTTTATTTTCCCTCTACAATAGATGCCTTTTTGTCCGCACTATGATAAAATTGCCCCTACTTACCCCCTAGTGGTGCTATTAATATTTTCACTCCGCCACATACGCCCTCTTCACACGCTCATTGACTTACAGGGTAGTGCGTAAGGTACTTATGTCAATGTATTCACCTTAAAGCGCTTAAATGTTAATAGTAAATATTGAATATGAGCACGTTTTGGCTATTTTCGAACAGTCAGCGAGACGCTTAGACGCTCTCAAATGAAGCGCGCATTAAAGACGCAAGGAACGCATAAGGAAGGAGCTTGAGGACCTTTTTGCACGTGCGCCATTTGCAATGCCTGACAATGGACGACGACAACAACAGCAACAGCAACGAGGACAGCCGCAACAAGCAAGTAACTCACATCATATTTTGATATTTTGTTATTTTTGCATAAATACGAGGCACAGGAGATGGCGTGGCGAGGCGTCTGTCTCTCACTCTGGCCCTCTCTCCCTCTCTCTTTTTCTGTCTCCTTTGTCAGCAAATTTTAAATTAATTTTATTTTTTTTCTTCTTATATATATGCCTGCCCGCGTGTGTGTTGCTTGAAGTTTGACTCCTGCTTGGGGCAAAAAACGTTGGCGCTATAAGAAAGGCAACCGCAATCTCTAGACATGCTACGGCTTTTATACACAATGTTTGATGCGACTTGTGATTTTTTTTCTGCTGTCGCTTTATGCAGATGGATTTGGCACACACACACTCTCGCACACACACTTGCTAAATCACAATCTTTGCCAAAGCAGCATATGAAAATTGCGTTTTGTGTAATAAAAAAGACGAGTTTATCTGCGCTGCTGAAAAAAAAAACTGATTTACTTTGCAATTTTATGACTTTATTAAGAATTATGCGCTGTTTTGTATATATTTACAATACACAACGCACAGGAAGTTAGAGCAGCAGCAGGAAACTCAACACACACTCATGGCTAGATAGAGGAAGAGAGAGATTGGAGTGGAGCTGCATGCCATGTTGACTGTGTGCATACATTACCCCAAAGTCCTGACTGTATCCTGGCTGCTGGCTGCTGGCTGCCTGACTCACTTGACCTCTAGCAAATGACATGAAAATCCTTTGATAGAGCTCACACACATTCATTCATATCATAGCCAAGCCATGGACACAAGTTATGAGTGCATATTTTTATGCAACAAAATTGTGCAACGAGCACTCCTGTGTGCCAGATGCTCCTGCTGCTGCTGCTGCTGCTGCAATGTACTTCCACTATTTGCTCTATAGATTTAAATGCAAGCTATGGCCTTCTACCCTAGCTAAATTTTGCAACAAATAACAACTGCGTCTGCGTCTCATTGTGCATGTCTAGCCAAAAAGTAGGGGGAACTGAAATTGCATTAGAAAGAGACAGCAAGAGGGCAAGGGTCGAGCGAGAGAGTCCGTATGCTGACAAATGATAATGTCGTGCGATATGTTTGGCATGTAAGTTGTCCCGGATAATGGTTTGTATTTATGTTTGGTATGTTTTTATGGCCACTCATTGCGTAAATCAGCATTAGAGCACAAAACTGACGCTGAGTGCTGCTTGCTGCTGACTGCTTCTTCCTCTTCTTCTTTCTATCCACTTTCTTTTATCCATGAATTGGCTCAATTCCATAGATTTTACAGCAGTTTGGCCTTTGACCTTTCACCTTGCCACTGACACCTGCATTTGTCAGCTGCGTAATGGACTTTTATCAGCGACCAACCCATCTAGCGTTGTGTATTGTGCCATTTAATTAGTTTTCATATATCCTTTGCGAGCATATTTTGAAGCGGGTATGATGGGTAGATAGCTGTCCAGGTGAATAGCTACACAAATGGGCTCAGTTGAAGAGCAATTCGAGTCTATAGAGTAGAGGCCTTAAAAGCGGGCGAATATGATTTCTTAATGTACCAGTGTTGGTAAACGTTAAAAGCATTTTATGTGCTCATTGTAAGTGGCTAGAAGCGAGCCAGTTACATAGGGAAAGGCCATATGGTATGTCCTTAATTCAATAGCAATTTGATTGGGTCTGCAGAGCAGTGTCTTCTAACAACACTTGTGTCTTAGTGTTGGTAAACGCATATTTTGCACATTTTGTAAAATATGATAGTTGATTGACAATATTGATAACTCAAAAATAGATGTTCAGCATTTGACAATCCAAGAGAAGATGCAAAGCAGTGCTGATCAATGAGAACTAGTGTTGGTAAACACAAAAAGCTGCTGGCAAACGCCAAAGATAGTATCGATACTTTAAAGCCAGTTTTTATATTCATTCATCAAGTATAAAAAGCATATTTGCTTGGTGCAACGCTCGCTTTACTGCCCATTCATCTAACCTTCTATCTATACGAAGATATTTATATGATATATGATATATATTGCTATCTAATATGGCTCTTACAACAATGACTTTATTTTTATAGGTAATGCGGCACCAAGAGAAGACACACTTGGAACCAACATACTCTTTTCGATCGCTAAGCGCGCTCAACATATTTTTTCTAATTTGCGAGCAAGAATCAAAAGGTTTTCCCTTAATAATAATTTACAAAGTAATTTTTTACTATAATAGATAAAAGTTTAACTTACCAGAGTATATATCGCATATTCACAGAATATCTGACGGTCAATAACTT
Source organism: Drosophila eohydei (assembly GCA_035045825.1). Classification (NCBI taxonomy): domain Eukaryota; kingdom Metazoa; phylum Arthropoda; class Insecta; order Diptera; family Drosophilidae; genus Drosophila; species Drosophila eohydei. Next base: position 2,946,826 of record JAWNOT010000072.1, on the reverse strand, counting down.
GGTTTTTTCAAATACTTTTCACACTTGAGTAACTTCTTGTTGTGCTTCTAATTGTGTTAAGCTGTTTTGGGGCTAGCCAAGGATTTCAGCCACTCGATGAAAAATTGAAAAAAATCACTCGAGAGCGAACAAATTGAAAATCGTTTTGCTTTTATGTTCAGCGATATAAAGTGTATATGTATATGCATATATATATATTTATATATAGGTATATATGCTCAAAATATAATCTCGTTGTGAAAAAGGTAAAAGCTGTGCAGGAGATATTTTGCGGGTCTACAATTTGGCATTGACGTGAATGGCCACGACGCCATCCTCCTCGGACTTGCCAATATAGATATTGGCACGTCCATCGGAGCCAACTGTGATGGTCTTGCCGGTGCAGCTGGAGCCGCTCTTCGAGCCAGAGATGACATCGCAATAGGTGCCGGCGGAGAGGCCAGTTTGCAGCGAGCTGTTCAGATCGTAGTTGTCGTTGTTGAAGGCGACAAAGCCTTGGCTGCCACGGCTGAAGGCGATCTGGTTGCTGCCATTGTCCCACCAATTCTGGAGCCACGAATCACCGACGGCATTGCGGAAGCCAACCATGTTATAGATCTGGCGCCAGCGATGCTCGCACACCCAGCCGCCGCCGCAAGAGTTGTCGCTATTGAAGGTGGGCGAGGCAATGTTGTGGCCATCGGTAGTGGGTGGTCCCTGATCGGTGTCGTCGAACGCGAAGGAGGACATCACACGCGGTGTGCCGAACGGATGGGCCAACATGAAAGCGGAGGCCATTTTGTACTGCTTGGGCACCTTGTAGGTGAGCACATCAGCGCCACCGGCGCCATGTCCACGTTGATTGTCGTGATTGTCCACAAAGACAAGCGAAGCATCCGAATCGGCAAAGCCCCAGGAAGTGCCCCAGTTGCTCAGATAGCGCAGTTGATCCTTGCCACGGAACACCTTACCAATGGAATCCGAATGACGGAATTCAGTGACAGCGCCCATGCCAGTGTATTCAGACTTGGAGATGGCCTCGTTGCCCAAATCGATGACCTCCTGGAAGATATAGGGTCTGGCGCCCGAGGGAAAGCCATGAGCAGTGTTCAAGTTGTTCAGGCGCCCATAGATGACACCCAAGTCTCCAGGCCACATGTGCTTGGCAGCATCCACACGGAAACCGGCAACACCCAAGTCCGTCAAATGGTTCAGGAAGTCAACGATCTTGTCGCGCACCCAGGAATTGCCCTGGTTCAAGTCGCGCAGACCGACCAGCTCGCAGTTGCGCACGTTTGTGGGGTCAGCATAGTTGGTGATCGAGCAGGTGGGATTGAAGTCCAGCGAGGAGAACGGCACACCCGGGAAGCTCTTGGAGCTGGGATCGGCTGAGGTGCCGCCAGTGCCCGAAGTGCCGCCATTAGCAGCCATATGATTGAAGACAACATCCACATAGATGCGCACGCCAGCATCATTGCAACGCCTGACCATGCTGGCGAACTGCTGCTCGTTGCCCGAACGTGTGCTCAGCTTGTAGGAGATGGGCTGGTAGCGCTCCCACCAGGGACGAGAGCCAATCACAGCGTTCTCATTGACAGGCGATACCTAGGCGAGTAGACAGACGTCTCTTCAAGCTACTACCTGTTGCTATAATTATCATCTAGGTTTCGAGACTCACCTGCACACCACCGTAGCCGTGCGGTCCCAGGAAGTTCTCACATTCAGCTGCTATATCATCCCACTTCCACTCGAACAGGTGAACCATGCCATTCCTGCCGCTCTTGTAGTTGTGCCAATACTGCGCATTGACCAGCGCCAAGAAGGCAATGGCAACCAATGCTTTGGTCAGAAACATCTTTATACTTCAATAGAATCCAGTTCCACACTGAGCTCACTGAAGACGCTCGCGGGCCTTTTATATTGTGCTCACCTGCAACAGGTAAAACATTCATTTGAAAATTCCTGATAGTTCGTGAAGCTCGAATGATTTGTGATGCAAATTGTTCACTTATCGCACTTGACTTATGTCAACAAGTTTCGCGAGCAGCCAACCTATGGGGTCTGCCTTAGATTAGATTCGATCGACGGGCGGCAGTGCTACCTGCCCGATCGATAAAAAATAACTCAAATTTATGATCGAAAATTCAATTTTCAATTGTTGTTGAGTTTTTCTTGTTTATTCGCACAGATAGCTAATTAGATAATTATAAATTTCAAACGCGTCACTTAGCTAATAAATAAAGGGCTGTTCTATAAGCGTGTTAAGAATTAAGCGTTGCCACCTTTTGGGGAAATTGATATACTTTAAGTTCTTTGCACCGTTGAGAGCAAGAATTAAAAGTTATTTTTCAGAAAATAGTAAATCATACTAGAACTCAGGCTAAAGTTTTTTATAATTAAAAATTTGGCGTTGCCATCTTTTAGAAAAGTTCCTATGCCGCAAGCTAATTGTACAGCTCAAAAATTGATTATATTTGAAGCTGGACAAGGATTCAATTGCAAACATTACTACCTTATGGAAGTTCAAGATGTGCTCGGTTAGATAGACCAATCTTAGCCTTAGACTCGACATTTTTTCCATAGAACGCAACAACGTGGCAACTCGAAGCCTTTAGCATCGTTTCATAATCTAAATATGAATTTCATAAAGTATCAGCTGCAACTCAGTCATCTAATTGGAAGGAACTCTTGAATGTTTTCTGTACTGTCATACATATAACCAGTGTTGGTAAGCAACACTAGATTGATAGACAAAAACAATAATATATAGCAATTAGAGTGCTTACTGCAGAAACTGTCAACTTTTAATTAATGTAGAAAATTCCTACTCCATAGCCTAATCTCAATACTTTATTCTCTATTCTCCATTCTCCATTCTCTTTTCTCTATTCTCTATTCTCTATTCTCCAATCTCTATTTTCTATTCTCCATTCTCTATTCTCTATTCTCTACTTTGTGTTATCTTCTCTCTGCTCTTTTTGGTCTATTCTCTATCCTCTGTCTACTATTGTTTATTCATCAATCTTATAATGTTAACCAACACTGGTTATATGCCGGGCATTCAAGCAAGTATTTCAACTATGAGTCTAAGGCTAGTTCAACCTGCAGCTCTTAAGCGTGCAAAACTGTTTGACGTGTTGTTCCCAGCTTATCTCTGCGTCAACTATCGCGTGATAATGCTTTTAGCGCTAAGCGGACTTGGCCCGTCTTCGCGCAACATATATGGCCAATAAACAAATAGCTGGCTATCAGCGAATAGCCAAGATTAAAGCCAATTCGTCACAGGGGAGCCCGAATCGGCAGACAAAGTAAGGGAGATAGTGAGCAAGAGAGGGACAGCGATAGCTAGATATTCGAGTGAGGGGGCAAATCACAAATCATAGCCTACTAAACAGCTGATTAGACGGATGTCAGCGCTCAATTTACAGCCATCGACGGCACAGATTACGGCCCAAATTCTCGTGTATAAATAGACAGATAAATTTATATTAAAGTCGTTCAGATTTTTACGATCTGGCATAAATTGTCGACTATACTTAACAAATGGAGCTTATCGTAGCGCACTTTGTACGACATTTGCCAAAATTTGCGTTATTTTTACAATCGAAGGAAATGTGTAGAAAGGGGTATATTGCTTTGGGCAAAGATGGCAGATGGAGGCGTGCCAAAGCCATCCAAGCAAATGAGATGATGCAGTCATGGCTATAGGCTTATATGTAAAAGGATTGATAACTTTGCGCCTAGCGCTCAGAGCTCAGGTATCTGCTAGTCGTTCACTGCCGCCTAAGCTACGCTCACTTGGCATATTTATTTTTGCCGTCAAGTTGCTTTGTTTTTTAATCAGCTCCGAATTATTTTTAAGCGTCTGCATTTGCTTGAGGGGGTCGCTGCAGTCAACCATTTCCGCTTGATTTGAATTATGAAAGGGATATATATGCTATAAGATTAAGCTTTTGATATAATGCACTTAAGATTGAACGGAATTTCATAACATGTTTGTAAAATCCAAAAGCACAATTGATTCTGCACTCAAGTGCTTTTAATAATTGGCCACGTACTTCAGCTGAATTGTGCTCAGGCAGCTTGGCATGCCTTTTGCACAGGTGTAAATGACAGGTGAATCAAAAGTGTAATAGGCGTGCAGTTATGCTATAGTTGAGAGTGGAAGCTAATGTTTATATAGATGATATATAATGTACATAAATGTTGATATAATTATTATAAATCATGAATCAGCTAGCAAAAAAGTTGAATAAAATTTTAGAAAATAGTTTATTATAAATAATTTCTGTATTGTATACTAACTGAATATATTTATTTATATACTATATAGATCGAAAACTATGCTAAAACTTGATATAAGAGCTCATCTATGACAGCAGCTTTGACCCTGTCATACCCTGCTTCCATTGCAGGGTATGCAAATTTAGAGCAAATTGAATTGCCACTTGAATTACAATTTATTTGCGTATGTGAGAAAATGTAACAAATACTTGAATTAATTATACATTTTTATCTGTGCTCAGACTCAAGTGGTCAAATGCACTGCTGCCAGCTGGAGTGGAAAAAGGTTTGATAACTTTTTCAATTAAATTAAACAAAGCACTAAAAACTTTAATTGTTTTTATTTACAAAAGTGAAACAGTTTCGAGTGCCAAGCACAGGTTAGATAAGAAATGTGTAACAAATACATATACATATATATGGATATTTGTAATCTATATAAATATGTATATGGACAAAACACAATTTTTGCATTGTCAGCTGGCAAACAATGGAGTCAAGTTGATGCATTTCTTGTTAGCTTTATGCACAACTAAAAACCTAAAACAAGCTTTTTTCACACGCTGCAAGAAAGTGCACATGACTGTGTGTATATGTGTGTGTGTGTGTGTGTGTGTGTGTGTGTGTATGTGCATAAAATCAAATTATATAAACCAGTGCAGCAACGGTGCAAAAAGTGACACTTGTGCTGAGGCATATTGATTTGCCAGTCTAAGCAAATTTACATATGCAGCAGAGACAGAGAGAAGAAGATTGAGAGAAAGAGAGAGAGAGAGAGAGAGAACAGTGAGCAAGGAAGACAGCCAAGCAGTTGTCTAAAAGTCAAGTCTCTGTATAAATATTTACTTTAAAGTACGTATACGCAACGTTGTGAGCAGAGGGGAAGAGAGAGCGGGACGTAGTACAAAATGTGAGCATTTCCGCACATTACACCTGAAGTTGCAAAAACTTTGCAGCTGGCAAAAAGTTAGCAGAGCACCAAGAAATATGCCATCTTACAGTCAGTCCATCTGTCCGTCTCTGGCCCAGTCGGTGTCTGCCCGTTCGCTCGTTCGCTCGTTCGTTCAGCTGGCAAAGCCAATTTGAATTGTAAGCAAATGCCGGATATGGCAAAGTTCTAAAAACGGAAACGTTTGCTGCACTTTCAATGCCAAAAAAGCGTTGCCAACTAAACTTTTCAGGGATGGCATGTGACCGGCGACCGAGGGGGCGCCTCAAAAGGTGCGTAGCCAGTGCAATCTATATAAGATGTAGCCACAAACGAACAGACTTATGAAATATAGTTAGATAAGTCAGCTTATAAAACTTTACAATGCCAAAGCCGCACACACACACACACACACCCATACAGCTGCAGCTGCTGCTGCATGTGCGAAAAATTAATTTACATTTAAATTAAATTTATGAATTTGCACAAAAGTTGTTGATTTTTCACAGTTCTCTCTGTGTGTGCGTGACAGTTGGTTGATGATACAATTGCAAAACTTACTATAACTGCGCTTATTACAACAACAGCAACAATAACAAGCATCAATTGCCGTTAGCTATCATCAGATTATATACTGTAAAAGTGTTTGCAGAGCTGGAAGCAGAGAGCTGAACCAGTCGAACTCTGAATTGTGAGCGAGCACAGAGCACGAAGCATGATAAGTAGATGACAGCAGCAGCAAGAGTTATCAAGAGCTTGACTGCTTGCTCTTCTAGTATAGAATATGATTCGAAGGCAATAGTAAGAGTTAGGGAAGGCTGCAATGGAACTTGAAGTTAAATTGTTCATAATCATGTGCATAGCTTGATTGATTCATTGATTCAGGTTAAAGACTTGGCTTGCATAAATATCTATGAACTGTTTAGAACTATATAGAATATATATCTTCTGAGCAATAAGCATACCATGTCGCATAGAGGCTTGAAGACAAACGTATGAACTGACCAAGTACTGAGTGTAAATTCAAGCATATAAATTTGCCTCCTCTGTAGCATATATAGCCCATGGCCTATAAGCCATAGCTTCGACTAGCATCTTCCATAGAAACCATTGCTATGATTGATGAGTAGACAGAAAAAATAGCCGGAAAAGCCCAAACAAGCAAAGTGAAGTAAGAGCCAAGCACTCACAGCTAGGCAACACTCGCGCGTCGAAAATCTCCATACTGTGGCGATAGAGAGTAGGAATATGAGTGATGAATGAGAAATATTTGTCTGCAAATCGAATGAATGAATTTTGGAATCAAAAGCTCGCCAATGGAGTATGATAAAAGTCAAGGGCTTGAGCCGCTAAACGAACTAAAGCTAAGCTCTAAGCCCGAAAGTAAATCGGAGCTTTAGCTAGTGTTGGGCTATTCTACTTGAAAACAGAAAGTTGATATATGATACGAAGAAATATATTTAAAGACTATGTTGCAGATAGCTTGAAGCGAGTATTGTAAGCGCTTTGTAAGTAATATGAGTAGATTTGTCGACCACATAAGAACTGCAGAGAGTCCTTGAAGAGGACATAATTCGAATTTAAGTAAGGGAAAGATGACCTAATTCGGTGCAAAGCACGCCGAGTATCGATGCCAATGACACCATTCGGAATAAAGTAAACAAAGATAGATATGTCGCAGACATTATTCCAAGTAAAGCTCAGCTGAAATATGCCAACGACTGAGTTCTGCGTAAAGTAAAGTTCTCGAGATATATCGAAGACATAATTAAGACATAATTGAACGATAAAATGAGAATACTTATCATCATTTTATAATATAAGAAACGGCATTAAATTAAGAATTTACCTAAGTATATACTCGTACAGACGTGGCTTAAGTTCGATTGATTCGAAGGGAACTGCAAACTGTAAAGAGAAAACAATTTTGTATGAGAAGCTCGATTTCGACTAAAGAGTCTAGATTCATAATTCATATAAAATAAATTATGCGCACGAACTGCAGCAAAGCACGTAACTACGCATGATGATTACAAAAGGACTTAAGTGAATGATTGTGAATGATTTGATTGTGTAAGTGAATGGATTTTATTATTATGACGAGCGTGTCTCCATTAAAGCATCGCTGCGGTAAAGTATATGTGGCCACTGCAGCAGCAGCTGGTGTTGCTTCACCACCTTCTACTCATTACATGCAGGTGCCAAAGGAATTACAGACGAAGTCAACTGAATACAAAACAAGTAAGAAAGCTCTAGTCGGGGTGCCCGACTAGGAGATACCCTGATCCCAGTCCTCTGAGTTTTTTAATATTTTCCGTAGTTTGTATCGTGTATTCAAAAAAAAAAAAGAAAATAAATAAAAACTGACCAGGATTCGAACCCGGATTGTCTGCGTAACGTGCGCCAACTCTACCAACACCGCCACTTCATAATTAAAAAATAAATAAAGCAATAAAAAATGTTTTGTCTGCACTGGTCTCGAACCATGACCGCGCTGCACACGAGCGCCGCCTCTACCAACGCAGCCACTGCTCTGCTTACGCGAGCAGCTGCAAATTTGAACATAAGTAGCAGCTAATAATTCAGCACAGTTCAATCGCAATTGCAATTCGTGGAAAAGAAAAGAATACACGCATTTGAATGTATGTGTGCACACGCATAGGAAAAATGCGTGCGCGTGGCGCTGCTGACATGTGCTTTTGCAAATTGGCCAAACGTTTTGTTTAATAACTTCTGTTTTACTTAACGGATTTTAATGAAATTTTCAGCATATGATCTACATATCCTATTGGCTTGGTTGAGATGCAAACGCCTTCACATAATGGCCCTAGTTCCAACTAAACTTAAATTCTAAGAATTTGGGGAATTTGGAGCCGGTATCCAAAATCCAACAAAAATCAAAATTGCATAAAATATACATAAAACTAAATACAAAATTTGGAGGCTCTAGCTCTTAAGACGTTCGAGATATAATTTATTAACTGCATTTCAATTATGTTTTTATTCGATAACAATTAAATGCGAATAGTTATCGAATATTTGAAACAAACTTGACCTGCGCGTGCTATACACGGACCTACAAAAAAAATTTCAAGTCTCTAGCTCTTATAGATGCTGAGATCCACGCGTTCACACATACGGACAGACGGACAGACGGACAGACGGACAGACGGACGGACAGACAGACGGACAGGGCTCAATCGACTCGTCTTGTCGTCCTGATCAAGAATATATATACTTTATGGGGTCTGCCACGCCTCCTTCTGCCTGTTACATACATTTGCACAAAACCATTATACCCTGATTTCCCATTTTCAATGGGATCAGGGTATAAAAAGGGAAAGTGACAGAGAGAGAGGGCGGCAAGAGGAGAGGTAGAGCGCGCGAGTGGCAACTGTGGATGATATGTGTGGCAGACAGCGAAGTGTGTGTCATAAACCCGTTTACATGCAGCACTTAACTGTGACCCATCGACAGAAACAACATATGCTCAGCGAGTGTGGGACATGTGTGTGTGTGTGTGTGAGTGTGTGTGTGAGTGTGTGTGTGAGTGTGTGTTTGTTGTCGCCTGTCAGCCATGTAATGCATTTTACGTAACTGTGTTATATTTTCCATTTTGATTGCAATATGCTAAGCATTCTATGACAACGCTCTCACACACACTCTCTCCCTCTCTCTGGCACAATGCGTGTTTACCGTTTAACACGTTGCACAATTTTATGGCATACTTTCAGGCGTTCGCAGCGAGCGTCACCGAGTCTTAACTGAATTTGTCACGGCAAAGCCAAGGGCTTAAAGTCCTTTAATAACATAAATTTGCCCAGCAGAGGCTAATAAAATATAATACACTGCCATCCACAGTCTGGCGTCCGAGTGACTGCAACAAAGCAAGCGCTGCTGCTGCTGCTGCTGCTGCTCTTATTATACCCTGCAAACAGTGAAAGATGCGTGCAAGAAGTAGGTATGATAGACGTCAACTGTAGTTGACGTAGTTGTAGTAGTATGTAAAGTCCAGAAAACCAACAAATCAAATGAGTACCTCGTTTATACCTCAGCGAACTCAGGAACTACAACAGCTAGAGAGCCTAAATTTGCTATGTACGCTCTTTGTGAAATTACCAATCTGATTTCAGTCAGTTTAAAAAAAAAACAGAACATAATTCTCGAGAGAGTCAACAAAAACACACAAAAATACATTATAAAACTTAGTTGTAAGATGAGATCATATGGCCTAACCTGCGCCATGTATTCAGAGACTCCTTTAACTGTATTAAGTCTAAAAAGAGACTAAAAGATGTGTCAAACCCCAATGAACTCGGGATCTACTTAGCCCAGAGTGCTTAAATTTAGTATGTGAGCTTCTAATGGTCACATCAAATGAACTTGATATTATTTAATTCAAAAGAAATTAAAGTCTAGCAGGTATCATAAAAAGTGGCCTTGCGTCAGTAGAAAACTCAGTTTATATCTGTTTACAGGATATTTGCTCATTTTACCTATTTACAAGCAGTGCATTGTGTGCGCAAAAAAAGAAGAAATGACCAAATGAAATGCAAGCAGCGAGCTAATAAAAACGAACTTTGCTGCTGCTGGTGCTGCTGCAGCAACGACTTTGACTTTTCGCTTCCTTTTTAGTGTCACACGAAAATAAAACTGAGAATAACGAGCCAGTTGAAAGCGACTGGCCGTGGACGGGCCACGCCCCCGCGCCACAGTTGCACAATGAAATGTAGTTGAAAATTATGAAAATTATCTGCCACGCCATTTTTATGCCAGAAACTTTGCATCTAAATGTCCATAAAAGCGGAAGCGTCGCGTCGCCAAAGTAAAAAAATAAAAGAACTCGCCGAGAATGCAATGAAATAAAAAAAATAGAAAATAATAAGGCAGCGCCGTGACTATGTGTGTATGTATGTGGCTACGTGTGGGCATTTTGTGGGTGTGTCTGCTGGGCAGCCCTTGCAGAGACGGCATGTCATCATTATAATAGAAATTAAGTGCAGCAGCAGAAGCAGCAGTCGCAGCATCCACAAAGTACTTGAAAGAGAGACGCGGCACCCATTGCATTGCAGCATTTCTCGCTCTTGTAATGGGTAATAGAATTAAAATTACTTGGACGCATGCCACGCCAGAGCCACTGCCAGAGCCAAAGGCAATGGCAACGGCAACGACAAAAGCCAAACAATGGCGACGAGTCATTAAAAACAAAGAGCCAAAGCCCTGCGCCAAGTTCTGGTTCGACTCTGCCGTTGGTCTTTAAGCCGATTGCAGTTAACATCTTAAATTCAATGTTCAACGAATGTACAGCAGCAAAAACTATTTAATATTTACTGCATAATGGAACGAAATGCAAGTGTAAATGCCTTTAAGAAAAACAAATTTACGAAAATGCAAGCCAAAGAGACTTAAATATTAATATTTTATAATTAATCTACGCTATAAACTTGAAAAAAATCTGTCTGCCACCAAAAAATATATAACACTTAATAAAAAGTGATATTACACTAAAACCATTTCAAAGAATAAATATGTATAAGTATTATACCCCGCTGAAGAAAAAATATATAGACATAAAACTTAATAAAAATTAGTTTAACTCAGACAAAAAACTGAAAATCAAATATGAAATTACATAAAAACTAAAATATATATTCAATAAAAAATATCGAAAAAAACTATCCAATATAGTAAACAAATGGGGGAAATAGTTACTCATATTTCCAGAATATATATCCAACCAAGTTACGTTAAATAAAGTCCATCATATATTAAAAAAATATATTAAAAACAATTTTACAAAAAATAAATTTGAATAAAATTAAAAAAAAATTAATATAGAACGAGGTCTGTTTTTAAAGTATCGTGAATTTTGTTGGTTTTTCATTGCGTTTCTTTCGCATTGGTGACCATCGAAGAAGAGCCAAAAGAACTTAACTGAGCATTCCAAAAGTCCGAACTTGTGGGCATAAGTGAGAGACATGCCGCCGCAGCAAATAACATACATTTAGTATATCTATATATAAACACATATAAATCAAAATTCGCGTTACTTAACAAACAGGCCTCGTATATGCATGCATAAAGGGATTTACTATATACAGTTACAAAATACAAAAAATAATATGAAAACAAAATTAAATAAAAAATAGTTTAACAGATTTAAATAAATATAAATGTTTATTCCATACAACCAACTAATTTATGCAATTTTTCAAAATAAATAACAAAATATTGTAGAGAAAATAAAAAAAAAAAATATAAATATACAAATTTAATTTAACATATTCCCAAAAACAAAGAAGAAAAACAATGAAAAGAAATTATCAAATAAATTCGTTTCATTTAAATGTTTTTGTATCGTTATACGCCGCACCTCACGTGCCCATACCTAACGCCATTTACGCTGTGGCAAACCAATACAGTGGCGCTTAAAAGTATGCAACGCGTCTGCCGAACTGCTTTTCGCTTTTGCTGGTTTTCTGTGTTGATGAACAACAGCAACAACAACAACACAGATTACCACCACAATCACAAATGCAATGTTGCAATTTCTGCACTCACACAGTCATGTGAAACACATTTGACAGATGATTTTCCACATTTCACATTCAGCTGCATTTTACACTTTATTTTTATATATACATTTTTTATTTCATTTTTAATTTGCTGTGCACAAATTGTATATGGAATTTATTTATATATATAACGATATGTATACATATTTATATATATTTAAAATAAATTTATATAAACACAAACAGACAGAGGCAGGCATTTTGTTTATACAGCATTAAATTGTGAAAAGGACCACAAAACAAATGCAAAAATTGGCATAAAAAATTAACAATTAAATTGTTCTCATTTCAATGGCAGACAATCGAATACACTTTGAAGAAAAGAGAAAATAATTCAATTACAAAGGATTTTTTGTTAATCCAAATAGAGATATTTATGTGTAGACTCAGCCCGAAATCAAACAATTTAACTAGCAATTACTTAGCAACTGACCAGAATCGAAGATGCTTCAATATTTTACTCACATTGCATAACAGTTTCAAGAATTTTTACCTTATCTCCAGGGCCTTGTATATTTCGCTAACTTAAATCCCAGCGAATTTCCCTTAACATGTATTGAAGATTTTAATCAACAAGCGAATTCCACACTCGTTTTAGAGCATTCATATGTCATATGTGATTTATAGTGTTGCAAAACGATATTTAATTAACACATCTAATAAGTGGAGAGTACACACATTTGTTTTAAATTTCTTAGCAAATTTTTTGAATTGACAAATTGTTCCCATAAACAGAATATGGTGTTGGAAAAGATATATAATAAAGTTTTGTTCAGCAAATTGCAATGTTTTTGATACACAGTGTTGTAAACGGTCAATAAACAGTGTTGAACAGCTTTATGTCTAGCCTTAAACTTAACTATAACGTTTTAATGGATCAATAATTGGGGCACTTTTCTACACTCTCTTGCATTTAACAACACTTTTTTCATATTTTTTTGGAACACACACGAATTTTTATTAAATTGCTTATAAAGTGTGCGATTTTCGAATATAGCTTAGCTTTCTAAACAATTTCAATAGTTTTCCAACATTCCACTACACTCTCTTACATTTCACAGCACACCTTTATATACATTGCAATTCATTTTCTATCAATTTCTCGAACACTTGAGCCATAGGCAAGCTCAATTTCCTTGCGAAAAGGAAAGAGTGTTGGTCAACCAATTTGCAATTTAGACATGCCCTTTGACCAGTGTTGACAGCTGCCAATTAACACTGTTAATTGCATTCGATGCCACAAACTGTAGCTAAAATTGTGAACTACTCGGAGCAATGAGAGTGCATTTGAGAAATGCACAACGAGTAAAGAGTTGTCCGACCTGTGACCGCAGCAATGAAAGCTGGTTAGCCACACACACGCATAAGCACAAAGGCACATACACACACACACATATATATATATCTACCTATACATATATATGCCTGTATAGGTAGAGTAAGGATTGGACATCATTATCGCAGCCGTTGATGGCCATAAAACATGAGCACGAAAACCCGAAAATTGCGAAAAATTGTGTGTGCAAACAGTAAATTGAAATTTGAGGTGAACGAGCAGTGTTGGTAAGCGAATGTGTTTTTTCTTTGAGTTCTGTGCATGTAATTGAAAATGTGGCTAGGTCTGCTTTTAGCCGCACAGCCCAGCGCCTCAAACACAAATGACAAGAGTTGCCAAGTGCTGCGGCATTTATGATTTAATAGCTTGATAAAGCTACAATTGAGAAGGAGAATATATTAGAAAGAGAGACAGAAAGACAGAGAACTGTTCCAATTTATATGGCCTGCATTGATAGCTAAGCCGTAAGCATTCAATTTGTCTTAATATCTGTGCAAATTGCATGTCATAAGTTCGATTGCCAGAAACTGCAGCCAAAAATGGCAAAAAGAGCTACAAAAAAGAATGGAATCAGAAACAATGGCAGATCGAAAAATCGTGAAATTGAGCGCCTGTCGTCCCGCTGTTGTTCCGTCCCGTTGTCTTGTCGTCCTCTAGCGGCAGGACAATCAATTTTATGGCAAAAGCCGAAAAAGCAACAAGGACAAACAGCCAGCGGAGAGCGCGTTATGAGCATCAAATAAACATAAAGCCACGCTCGTTGCCCGATTTAGGTTTATGGGCCGCACAGTCAACATCAACTAGTTACGAGCTTTAGTGCGAGCCCATATCTATTGATATACTCGTTACTGGACACTCTTTCTGTCAGTTATCCCCCATTCTCTTTTTGCTTTTGCTCAATTTTTCTCTTTCAATGAGCTTTCAATGATGTTCAAAGGGAGTATATTGGTTTTCCCATTGCTAGCACTAGGACTTGGAATATATATACTTGGGAGCTCGTCTCTTAAGAGATAAAGATCACTAAGGCGTGACTTATTGCAGATTATAATATTTTTAAATTTTTATCTGTGATGGGAGATACATCTATATCGTCTAGACATCCATGCCCTCAGGGAGTGTTCTCCTATATTTTTTTTTGCTATTGAGCTTCTTTATTGTATGATCTAAAAAATATATATGAGGATCGTGGGTAAGTGAATAAATCTATATCTTTCACAGTTCAATAAGTAAAGCTGTGCTGAGGCTTTTCACGTCTGTTGATGTGCTCTCCCAATCAAGCAGAAATCATCTTCGACTCATCAGGATCTTACAGATGGAACCCCCAACAAGACTGATAGTCTACCCCATGTATAGATCAAAAAAGATACAAATATATGTGTCTCAGTGATTAGAATATAGGAAAAAAAAACAAATTTGATTGAAGATCTACTTATAAAGCTCAACAATTTTACAGCTTGCCCATTTTCTATAAATACTAACTTGAAGATACTGCCATACCCCTTTCCTTGAAAGCCGAGAACCACTAAATTTTTATCAATATATCTGATCTATAGATAAGTTCCTAAACAAATTACAACTCTTTTGAGCAGCCTGCACGAGTATTAAACAGTCAGTTGTGTGCCATTGGCAGGCTTCTTACTTGATTTCCTTTTTTGATTTTGGTGCTGCTGACACGTGGCCGCCATTTTCAATTTATGGCGCACTATTTGGACATGGATTTACTTTCGGGGCCTGTCAGCGAGCGACACAGGGAACGCGCGCGCTGCTTCATGCATTACGGTAAATAAATCAAATCAAATCAAATGAATTCTGATTTGTTTGTGTGTAAGTGTCTGTGTGTGCGGGAGGAAACTGTCACTAAAAATAAGAAACATAAATGTAATTTCCTGCAAGTGCTTTTAATGTAGGCCAAACAAAATATGAGATTTATGTGCGTTGCCGGTGCTTTGCGGTGTCAATGAAATCACCTTTTCATACGGATTAATCTTTATCTATCTATTTTCTACTATAAATCATTTCCGGTCCTTGAACTTGGGTCAATTGGATTTGAGCGTAGTTTGAATAAAACAAGCTCATCCCAACATTCAGTCGAGGTCTATACATAAATGACATAAAAGCATGCGAGAATCGAACAAAAGAGATTTTGATTAATTTATCGACATTAAGCACTAAGAGAAGACGGTAGTAATATAAAGCTTAGCTTTGATGAGGCCTCGAATACTCAAATTGGCTTAAATATTTAATAATTCAAACTATATTAATTTCATAAAGAATATTTCTGTGCGCTCTAATTAAAAGTATCAGAATCAGTTTCAAATTCGAATTAAAACTCTTAAAGCTCGCTAATGTTCTGAAAATCTAAAGTATTAAAGTTTGTGCAAGCTAATAAAGCTCGGTCAGGAGAGCTGATAAAAATAACTTTGAGAGCATTAAAGCGCATATTCCATTAAAAGCTCATAAATCTCGTTAATGTTTAATAAAGCTGATTATATAAGTTGGAGAGCATTCAAAGTTCATAAAACTCGATGACGCTCAGTGAAGTTGATATCAATAAACTTGAAAGCATAAAAGCTCATTAAAGCTTATGTGGATCTGTAAATCTTTTTTATGTACGAGTAATCTGCATGCAGTAAGCGAGTTCACTTTCAATTTCAATTCAATTTTCTATGCTTAAATACGGATATTTTGGAGGAAAATCGAAAAGCTTTCTAAAAAGTAACGAGTTTATCATTTG
The DNA here is from genome assembly GCA_035045825.1 of Drosophila eohydei. NCBI lineage: Eukaryota > Metazoa > Arthropoda > Insecta > Diptera > Drosophilidae > Drosophila > Drosophila eohydei. The sequence continues at coordinate 2,930,990 of JAWNOT010000072.1, read as the reverse complement.
TATTTCCTTTCAAAGCAACTAAAAGCTAAAGATACTGATTCTAACTCTAAAGAAATTTGAGATATGATATCGATTTTAATCAATTGGATGAAACGCAAAAAGTTATCGATAGCATTTAAAATAACTTAAGCTGCGCTCGCTATAGCAAGAGCTGAAGACCCCTATAGAAGACCTGAAATATCTCAAGTCTTGAACTTATATAGGTATCGTAGTACTCTTACATAAAGAACAGATCAATAGCTGTAGAGACAGACAAAGAGAAGTTCATTCAGACAGAGATTGTCAAATTAACTCAGCCACTGATCAAGTGCCTATGATTGGTATTTCTAGAATCGGCCACGCCCCCAAAATCTTGTTACCCACATTGCCAAATCACAGCAGCAATTGCGCTATCAACGTCTATGCAAAGTCGAACTTACATGATTTTAATGCAATGTTGAAGAAAACGTGTTTTTTGCGGACAAAATATTTCAAGCTGTGCAAAGCGAATTATACAAAAAGTGGTGTGCGTGTGTGTGTATGTGTGTGACTATGAATGAGCGAGTGTTATGCGCACTCGTATGCCAACTCTGGCAATCACTAACCGCCGACTCATTTTTGAATCCAATTGGTCAACACAAGCGCTGGAAGCTGAGGCATGCAACAGCAGGCGGCTGACAGACAGAAAGACAGGCAGACAGACATGCAGGCAGGCAACGAGGCAGGCCAGGCCAGGCAGTCAGGCAATGCTTCATGAATAAACCATGAGCGTTAACGCCAGTTAGCAAAAACAACAGCAGGCAGTCAGGCGGGCAACAAAAACTGAGGCAGGCTGCAGCCTTGCAACGAGTCAGGCAGGCAGGCAGGCAACCAGTCGGCAGAGCCTACGCTATGTGCCACGCCTTTGGGCACTTGCAAGTGCTTAGCATATTTTGCACCGATGGCGTTTGTGGCACGTAATGGCCACAGTTGCACAGTTGCTGTCTCTGTGTGCCTGCGCGTGTCTCTCTCTTGCTGTGTGTGTGGCACTAAAAGTCTTAATTATTTCAAAAGGTAACTGTGCCACAATGCGCATACGCCATGTGCGCCAAGGTCCGAGCGCAAATGTTCACTGGGCCTTAAACATTCGTTTAAATGTTGCAAGATGCATGTGGCAAGTGCAGCATGTTGCTAGCTATCAAACGATTGCACGCATGACTGCCATTACACACACACAAACACACACACACACACATAGTGTTAGTAGTTTAGTATATGTTACATAAACTAATTTGAAGCATATCTAAAAGGGGCAAGTGGCATGTGGCAAGCGTTGAGAGTTGCATGCAACTTTAAGCAGTTGCAGCTGCAGCTTATCAGTTTTAGCCAGGCAAGCGCAAAGGCAAACAGTGTATGCATACAAAAATTGAATTTCGCCCGCTGCTTATCCGCTTGCCACATGCAGTGGCAACACGAACTGCATTTGACTTGAAATCTCTTTTTATTATTTTTGAACACAAATTAAAATTAAATTGGACAATCGACAATCGACAGCAGCAACAACAGTGACGAGTGCAAGTTGAAGGGAAACAGCTGGCGCTTTGTTGCTTCTGCTGCGTTGCAACTTTTGGCAAACAGTTTTAAGCGTAATGCCTCAACACTCATACGCCGCGTGGGCCGCCACTCGTAACTGCTGCCAGCAAATACACAAATGCGGCCAATTTTCAAGTCTCGAGTCTGCTGCTCCATTCACTGTGCCACGTGCTGCACAACAACAAAGCAGAGCACCGAAAAAAATCAAAACAAAACAACTTAAAGCGTTTAAAGTAGCAGTGAACGACTTGAAGATACCCTGTCAATTGAGCAGGGCTGACTTCTATGCACATCTGTCTCTTTCTGTTTTGATGAGTTGCTATGTCTGTAGATCTTGAAATTAGACTACGAATTACCCTGCAATCTTAGCCAAGTTATCTTTACAATCTTCTACCCATCCAGAGTCAAAAGTAGGTTTCTATATCTATAGAAGATTTTGTATATCAAGGATTGTATTTGTTGTTCTTCAAAATCGACTAGAAGATACCCTGTAAATTAAACCAAACTCTATTTCCAACCTTTTTCTATACATCTACAAACAAGTTTATCTTACTATAAGCATATACGATTCTGTATATACAAAATGTGTCCTCTCACGTGACTGTTAGATATCCTGTATGCAGAACTAAAGTGACTCTTCAACTTCTTCTGTACTTCAAAACGTAAATCTCTATAATGATAAAATATGTTTCCTTAGCTTTAATATTCGAAAAGATTTATCTAAGCTACAAAGCAGCTACCCTGTAAATTGACCTCACTGTCACTGCAACGTTCTTCTAAACATGAACATGATTCTCCGTCTAATTTTTTAATATATATACCAAATCATGTGTCAGCAGCTCTCATAGATAACTAATAAAAAAAAACAAACAAAATGCATCTAAATTTTAAATCGATATTTATCGATAAAGTAATATATGCATATCCAGCTTCAGTCAGTCAAACTTTATGGCATTCATATGCACCTTATAGAATCATAGAATCATACAGCTATCAAAGTCCCTTTCATCCAAATTCAATTATTACAGGGTATCGGAGAAAAAAACTTGATCGTTAGCAGGAAATTTCTGGCAAAAACTTCTGCTGCTGCCAACTTTTGCCCGAGTCTTTTTATGCGCCGTTATAGTTTATCGTTAAAAAGTTGAGCCAGCGCCTCTCCGAAAATTAACCAGCACAAAACAGAAAACAATTCTATGCGTACTTGACGAACTCGTAATACTCTAGCTATTGTCGAGCTGAGTTACTAGAGGAAAAAGGGATTTTGGCTATGAGAAGGGCTAAGGTTAGCGGAGAGGGTTTTGCGTATATCATAAATGATAAAGCAGCTAAGACTGTTGATTGGCTGAAGAGTTGAAGTTTCAGATCATAAAGTTAAGCTGATATATTTTGCATATAAAAATATTTTATATATATATATATATATGTTTACTGTATCAACTCGACTTTATAGTTATTTAATATGTTATAAAGAATTTAAATATATTTTTTCTAAGTATTAGAAATATATCAACAAGAAATATTTATAGATATGATAAGTTTTCATGTGAGATATTATAAATGTTGTTATATTTTCATATAAAGATCAAATCAGATTTATCTAAAAGTCATCTAAGACTAGTATGTCTGCTTTAGATATTTACCTATATTGAGTCTGTCTATGAAGTAGACGTTATCTCGGCTGTTTGCAGCATCAATAAGTTGCTAAGTCAAGCCTAATTGAAGAAAACTCTTGCTAAACATAAATAGTAAAGACGACACTTGACTATATTGATAAGAAAAATTGCAAGAGGGTAGTCTGAGAAGTTCCAAGCTTACTTACATTTTATCTAATTTTATTGGCTATTATTTTTTATATATTTTCTCTATATCATATTTTGTTTCCACTACACTCGCTCCATTTTGAGTTCTCCTCCTTTCTGCGTCTCATATTTCATTCAAAAATCACTATACCCAGTTTTGCCTTAACAAACTGAAATATAAGTTGTATTGGGATTTACGCAATAGCCGCTTCAACTCTTACGCGCCACGCGCCCTGCGCCGTTGCTCCACTTTGCTCTTTGGCTGGCAGGTGAGTAGCCAATACTTGTACTTTTTGAAAAGCTGATGATGACGTGGCTGATCGCCCACCCTTCCACTGCCTCGGCTATATTTAAGGTTTATTTTTGGTAAGCCAAAGAGAATAAAAAAAATTTGTACACAAAATGCAGTTTCCATTGCGCACAGTGCTGAAGTGTTAATAATGCACTTTTACCAAGAGCTCAAAAACTTCTGCCTGAGTGGTGAGCAGACTACATACTTATATATATATATATATATATATATATATATATATATATATATATATATATATATATATATATATATATATATAACTTTCGGGGAGAAACTAGAAACTAGTTGGTAAGCCTAGTTAGTGAGTCGAGTCTGATGAAACGACCTGTAGTCGACCTTGATGGCAAAGACGTTGTTGTGCATTAATTTCGCATAGATTGAAGATTGAAGCACCTACTAACTGAGTGCGTGTGCAATTTATAAGAACGTGCTTCACACACACACACACACACACACCCGCACACACTCTCCTGTGTATATATGCTGAAGCTATCATTCATTCTAACCATTTGCAATGTTCTGTCTGTCTCTGTGCCAAGTTTTTGCTTCAGTCTGCTTCGCAGCTGCAGGCAGCTCACCATATCCTTACACACACACACGTACACACCTTGGCATTTATCTGTGCCAGGAAAACGTTTAATTAAGTCACTTGAATGCGCAGCCAGTTGCTGTGGCATTTATTCTCAATGATGTTGCTAATGCTGATGACGATGATGGCTGCCACCAAAAATGGGCCAAGTGTGTCTCAGCTGTACCACACACACCCTCGCTTTATATGTTGTTTACTCTGTTACCTGGGCGACCTTATCAAGCATGTCAACCAACTGCTCACAACTTCTACGCACAAATATTTCAAAGTGCGCATTGTGATTTTTTTCTTCTTGCATACATTCATATTATATTAAGTATTATTAAAGGTGTGTGTGTGTGTCTACTGACGGCTCTATTCATTTAGATGAAGCATAAAATCGTTTGAGTGGCTCATATAAAGCTGACTTAGACAACAAACATCACAAACAAGTTTTAAGCAGTCGAAATAAGCTTCAATGAATATTTTACGGAGAGGTACATTTTAGGACCTAAAGCTACTTCAATATAGAAATTACAGAAAGATAGGTTTTGACATGTAAAGGTGCGGCTTAAGAGACCACCTAAATTCTATTCATCTAACTGATTTATAAAAACTTAAAAACCTTCTACCTATTGCAGCTTCTGTAACAATCAACCAATTTCTTCTACATACAAAGTTATTACTTTCTACTAAAAACAAAGCTATCAACAAATATATTAACTAAAAAATATTATTAAATTATTAAAAAATACCAATATATTTTACCAAATCTAAAAGCAAATAATACTGCAAAAAAAATCAAATTAAAAAATATATTTTTAAGCTCTAGATGCCAATTAAAGAAATAAAAAATAAAAATATAAATTATTTTTAGTATGTAAAATAATATTATTTTTAATAAATATAAGTATTTATTTTTGTATATATTTTTTTTAATTATGCAATTATGAATTAATTAATTTTATTTAATTTAATTTTATTTTATTTTATTTCTTTCTGCTCAGCACTCAAAACTTTGTTCCTTTTATTAAATAAATATATATAAAAATTTCTAAGAATTTCTTTTCAAATTCAAGCACAAATTTAAAATTTCGCTGCTATTATTTTATTAAATTTATATAAATAATTATGTTTATGGCTTTTGTTTTCTAGAATTCACCTAATGAGAATTTCTATGTTGCAGCTGCAATGCAGTTCTCCGTGCCCTTATCTAATCAACACAAGTGATATATGAGTGTGTATGTGTGCGTGTGTTATAATGAATATAAGTGTGTTTAAGTATATTATATATTATTTAAAGTGCATTTGCTATGACCTGCTAACCACAAAAAGACAAGACAACCGCATGGAATCACAGAAGTAAAATGCTTTTTGTGGTACAAAGCATGACTATAAACATATATATATATATATATATATATATATATATATATATATATATATATATATATATATATATATATTATTCCTGTTGTTGCTAAAGTCATGGTTGTTGCTGAGGTTTAACATTATTTATGCTAGAGACCGATAATTCCCATGATTAATGCGCAACTAGCAGTTTGCACTGTTTGCAATTAGTGCAGGCAAATGTTTAGTTAAGCAAGCTGTGACTGTGTGTGTGTATATGTATGTGTGTGTGACTGTGTATGTGTGCATGTTTGCTTTACTTTTTTTTTTGCTATGCACCATTTATTTACAGCGTCTGCTTGAATTTAACGCACACTCAAATATGCTTAAGCCAACAACAGTGCGGTCCATGCAAATATAAACACCAGGCGAACAACAACAGCACACACACAAGCACACAAACTCATTATGTTTAGATACTGTTACATAATTAAACAACAACTGACATTTGAGTAAATATAAACAAACACGTGAGTTGCGGCGGCACTCCACAGTAGTTGGGATTAGATTGAGTGCTCGCAAAAATAAAGAAGAACAAGAACAAGATGTACACAAACGAGAGTCATCTCATTGAGTGACTAGCAGATGCCCTATGTGATTACAAAATATAGGAGAAAGTATAATCAACGCAATTTCTATTGTATTTATAAATTATTTACTTGATAGTTCCAGATCTGTTAAGCTACAATCTAAAAACAAGCAAACAAATGCCCAATGTCTACCCTTCTCTTGAATAAATAATTAAACTGGCATAAGACAACGTCAGCATATGTCAACAGCTAACTGTCAACGCAGTCAAATGGCTATTTACTGACTAACAGCCTGTCTCTGTCCCTGTAACTATCCCCTATCCCCCACTCTGTCTCTCTCCTTTTCCCCCTCCCCCACGCTACCCGAACACATTCGGTTTTTATTGAATTAAACGATTAAAACCACTTGCAATTATGGCCGAAAAAAATAATATTATATAAATAATTGTTCGAGCTTTTTACAATTAAATATAACTTTTAGAGTTACGCCAAAAATAACGGGGAAAAACCGCAAACATAATTCGACGGCAGTAAATCGGTTAAAACAATTAGTTTTGCATTTGCACACAATTAAATAGGCTTTTGCGCCCCTTTGGCCCTCGTGCTGTGCTTTAAAGTGTTTAATGAATTCACTTTGGGAACGAGTGAGAGCGGAAAAATGGAAAAAGGAAAACACAACACGAAACAGAAGCCAAAAATAGCAACGGGGGCGTGCCAGAGCCAACAAGTCAATTTGTCAATTTAAAACAAACTACAACAGCAACAATAACAACAACAACAACAGCAACAAATACAACTTGGCAAGTAAGCGTGTGTTTGTAGGGAAGGGAACGACTAGAAAATACCCTGAAAACTGAAATGAGCTGATATTTCAATCATTCAATCATTATTGAGTACAGAGATACAGCTTACAGACTAAAGAGGAAATATCGTGTAACATTGATAACCCGACGTCTGAGTTGAATGAATATTTCAATCATTCTAGATTTCTTGTAGAATGTACTGAACTATATATTATCTATATATATATATATATATATATATATATATATATATATATATATATATATATATATATATATATATATATATATATATATTTTATTTTTATTTTTTTTTTTTTTTATAACATTCTCCATGTAAATTTTTTATTCATGAAATGATGAACTAAATCACATTTATAATACTTTATTATGATATTGAACTGAGTTTATATAGCAAAGCCAATGTCTGAAATACTTGAAATATTTTTTTATAGGAAAAAAATGGACCAGGTGTATAAAATACAGAAATCTACAAATAAATTTGGTGCTTCTAGCTTTTATAGCCTTGAAAATAAGCTAATTCTAAATATTGACATATATCGATATAAGCAAATGAAATAAGTTATCGAAAAATTTGTTTTATAAATAGTTCAAATTTCGAGAGTGGCTTATATAGTATACATATATTATAAATATATATTTTCAGATTCGTTTGTAGTTGCAGAGATTAAAGCATTTGTGCAAACAGCCAGACAGAAGACAGACATGGCTCGATCAAGTCAGCTTGCTATGCTGCTCACAAATATTTAATTAAGCTTTATGGTAGCGACCAGGCCGCTTTCTGCCTGTTGCAAAGTCTGGCTAAGAATAATATGCCCTTTCTACCAAAAATGTTGCCAGAGCTCAGAGTATATAAAAAAAAGGAGAACATTCATCGACAACGGCGACACGCTGTGTGAAGGCTGTGCACAAAAATGCGAGGTGTAAAGAAAAACAATATATATCAATATATACATATATATGTGCTATATATATGTAGGTATGTATGTATATGCATATATATATATTTACTGTATGTGTGGCAAATGGGCGCTGGCAGCACGCTGAGCTTATAAATCTGAGTGAGTCAGAGCGAATGTGTGTGTGTGTGAGGTCACAATGTGCAATATTCAATGTGCCAAAAGCCGCACACAAACAACAATCAGGCAGAGGGCGGACGGACAGCGGGCGGGCAACAGGCAAACGCGACATTCAGTCAGCCATGGCAGAGTCCTCGTTACTCGTCGCTTGGAGTTGAGTTTCGAGTGGGGCGCGCGCTTCCGTTGAAAACAAAATCAAAGTTAAGCACTCAATTTTCAATTAAGCTCACAAAATGCACACGAACGCACCACACACACACCCCCACACCAACACCCACAATCGCACAGCAGCCAAGCTCCTTATTCAACCAACGCTGAGCTATCAAAAATGAGAAAAAAAAGTTGTGTAAAAAAGAAAAAAAAGGGAAAGTGAAAATAAAATGGTTTGGTGTCAATGAAACACTCACGTACCAGCAAACCATGCGCACCACCAGACGCACCACTCACCCTCTCCCGCCACTTCAGCAGCAGCAACAGCAGCAGATCCTGGCCCTTAGGCTGGGTCTATCAAACGCGGATATATCAAGTTTGTGATGTCATTAGAGAACACTTGATGTGATAGGAGCACGCAAGACGAGTAAGAAATACAACTAAGATGGGCAGGTGGGAGAATAAGTGCGAGGCTAGCTAATACCCTGTAATTTATGTGTGCGAGAGGGATAGAGAGAATTACTTGATTTTTTGGTAAAATTTTATAAAGATTTTATAAAAGATGTTTAAAGACCAACTTCATTTTGTGGTTTCAAAAAGGAGAAAAAAGTGCTAAAAGCTTTTTTAAAAAATATATAACAATATTTTAAAGTTTCAAAAATTATTTTTAAAAATATTTTTGTTTATTTTAAACAATTTGAAATTTCTCAAGTTAGGGCTACGTATATTCCATTTTTGATATTTAACTTTTACATGGAGTTATGTTGATACTAATATCCCACCACTTTAAATGCTCATCTTGTGGATCACCTCTGATCTTTGCCTGTTCCCAAAAATGGAGCAAAACAAATGTATAAAATATTTACTAAAAATCACACTAATTATGCTGTACCTAAAGTACAGCTCAGATCTCAGCTAAAGTCTACATTAAAGTTGTAGCTGAACAAGATCAGAGAAAATTATTTTTTGAAGTGCTTTGAGATTTGGAAAACATTTTTGATAGCAGTGTCTAATATCTGATGGGGATTGAAGAAAACCGAAATGGATATTCATGAATGCATTTCACATTTCAAGTCAATTAATTCACATAAATAATGAATATAGCCAGAGCTTCAAGAACTTCGACTTAATCTAATCCAAAAATGAATCCAAAGTTCTGTTCACTGAGATCGTGGCAAATTATAAAATTAAAGTATTTTATAATGGACTATGCCTTTCATATATACTTTATAGATGAGAATAGAATCCAAGTTGGGTAGATTTAGAAGTTGGGTAAATTCTCTTTGACATATCCTTCAGTTCGATGTCTGATTCATATAATTATATATTATTACATTATTCGTATCAGATACAAATGTCATTAAAATAAATAAAAATAATTTTTAATATATATAAAAATTATTTTTAAAATATATAAAAATATATAGAAATACCTTTAAAGCTTTAAACTTTTTTCTGTCTTTTTCTAACTTTATTTTCAGTTCGATAATCACTGCTTTACCCAAATTAGATTAGAAAATTAAAAACTTTTATCTAATCAAGTCTTATTTTAATGAGTATTTAATCAGTTTTTGATTCATATATATAAATATACAAATATAAACTTTGGAATAATTATGCTGAAAAGCAGCATCAAGCACAATCGAGAGTTTAAAAATCGCTCAAGCACTTCTTTTGAATTTCTTGGCAAATTGTTAAGAACTCTTCGAACTACTTAAGAAACTGCTGTTTATTCCGACTCTCAAAGAAATTAACTTTAGGCTAAAAATAAATAATTATAGCCGCTTTTACATATCAGATCAAAGCGCGAAATTTTATTTGTTCTTGTTTTGACTTTTTGCCGAGGGTTGGGCATACCTTATTTCCGGGAAATCAAAAAATCAGCTCCATGCTCACACCAACACCAACACGCACACACTAGCACACTCACACATCAGCACACACACACATAAACACGTGCACAGCCAGAGAAAGGCATCGCCGTCATTGAAATGCTCAGGGCACTTTGTATTAAATTCACTTTGCTTGTCACCTGCCAGTGCCTGTCTGCCCCACCTGCCCACCCACTGCCACGCCTTTACCACCCACTTTTTTTCGTGTTGTCCTGCAGCTGTCTGGCACAGCGGCCAAGTTACCTTTTAGTGTCTGAGACTGGCCAAGCACATGACACAGCACAGATCCCGGCAAGGATATTTTTATCAGCTCTAGCTCTCTGCTTGCCTCATTCACATTTTTTTCTTTTACCTGTCTTTATCTATTCTCTCTCTCTCTCCCTCACACACACTTTTTAGGTCCTGCTGTTTGAAGAAGCTTCTTGATTTCCTTCGTTATGCGGCTTCTGATGGTTCCGTTTGTGTTGCTGTTATCGTTACGCTGTGTGTGTTTGTGTGTGTTAGTGTGTGTGTGTTTCTTTCAATACGCACTTTATAGCAAGACGCTGGCCAACTGCTGCCGTTTTATGTGTGTGTGTGTGTGTGTTAAGTGGCAGTCAAGCCTTCAATGTAATTTGTTTGACTTTCTAATTACGCGCCATACACACACACACGCACACACACACTCATATAACTGTGTATCGCTGCGCTTGATAGCAACTGCCATTTAGCCAGTCGATTAGCTGCAGAAGTAAAATGCTTAATGTTTAATCTGTGCTGCATGTTTTGTCAGTTATCGTTAACCAGCTACAAAATAACAACAAATTGTTACGCCCCACCGGCAACCACACACTGACTGCCAAAAGTCAACCTGCTCAATGAAAACAACAAAAAACAAGAAGAAGCAGAGAAAGAACTTAACACAAACGCAATCAACAACATCATCAGAGACGTCGCGACGTCAATAGTTCAGAAGCAGCACGCGGCAGCTGCCTCAGCTGAAGGCGATTATTCAAAATGGTTGGTAACACAGCTTCGAAGACATACACATACTCACACATACGTACACACACGCACACGCACACATATTTTCCTTGTCAATAGACAGGCAACGCAGATGGGGCGTATACGCAACGCGCTTGTTTACATTGCTGGGCGTGCCGCAAAAAATACAAAATAAATACTAAAAAAATACAACAAAAATACTGCAAAATAACGTAAAAAGTTGGGCTGCTCAATTTCCAAGAAAATTTAATTTCTATTTAATTTTTTTCTATTTATCTTTCTAGAAAAATAAATTTTACTTGCGGTTTTAAGGTGTAAAAGCTAAACAAGCAGCTGACAATACATATATATGCCACATGTGGCACGTGTGGCATGTGTGGCTATGCGTGTGTTTGTGGGTGATGCTAAGACAACAACATGCTGGCCACTTATAGCCATTTTCAACTAACGCAATTGCCTGTCTGTAACTTAAGACGCATTTCAAGCAAGCTCTTGCCAGCCCTCTCCCTCCCCCTCTCTATCTGTTTATATCTCTATCTCTATCTACATCTATATCCATGTCTAGTTTGACTGTGTGTATCTTATTAATTGAAATCTTATCGTTTTGCAACATGGCTAGCAACGTGAAGCGCTTGCGGTAAATAGCTTCATTTATGGCTCAGGGAAGCATTGCAAGAAATTCGATTCATGAAATTGGCCAATAAAAATATCTATTTCATTGGCAAAGGAGGGCAAGAAAACGTTTTACAACACTTACTTAAAAGTAAAAAAAAAATAAGAGACGCAACTTAATGTGTGGGTAAGTGACAAGCGTATTATATATAGACATGTTTATATAAAAATATGTATATATATGATTAGTATTAAGAACTAAGCTGCTTCAAGCTACTTTCAAGCAAAATAACAGATAAGGAAACAATTAAGCGCGAGGAATTATTACGAGCTCTACGACGTTTAATTCCATTAACGAAAATTGCATAGAGAAGCAATATATTTATGAATGTATTTGAAAAAAAAAAGTGAGAGAGACAGAGGGAGTGTGAGAGAGAGAGATAGGGAGTAGGCTAAAAAGGGAACTCTGATAGAGAATACAAATCCATAGGAATAAAAGCAAGACGAGTAGAATGAGAAAAAAAAAGGAAATGAAGAATGAAGATTAAGGATAAAAGAGAGAAGGGAAGCGAAAGAGAGAGGCTAGAGAGAGATCGAAAGAAGAAGAGAGAGAGAAAGAAAAATAGAAAGAGAGAGACAATAAGATAGAAACAGAAACAGAATAAGTACAGGAAAGAAAAGGGGAAAGATAGTTAAAGGAACGGAGATATATAAAGATATATAAAGATATATAGAGAGTGAGACTGGGAGAAAGTAATAATGAGAGAGAGAGAGAGAGAGAGAGAGAGAGAGACAGGGCGCAAGAGCGATAAAATATACACTCTGAAAAGAGAAAAAGATGCAGCAAATAAAAGAGACGAACATTTTTTGCGGAAATAAAATATAAAATGAGATTGAGAATACGAATGAAAGTAAGAATGAAATTGAAAATAAATACGATGGGAATAAGAATGAGATTGAAAAAGAGATAAATTGAGTATAAGAAAGAAGTGAAAAGAAAAGATTGTGATGTAAAGATCAATAGATATAAAGAAATGAACAAAATTTTCATCTTATCATAAAGAACGAGATAATACCATAAAAAAGCTAATTTATTTAAATTGAATATGTTTTTTTTTGTCTAGTCAAACATATTTCTCACTACCCACGTACATTTTAAGCTTGAAGGCCTTTGACGCTGTTCGAAGGGCTTACAGAAAGAGTATATAGAAATTTAGAGCAAATGTTGCTGCTTCTATATATGTATTGAGCGAAAATAAAATTATATACACTTTATATATTACAGTTTTATATATATTTATATATGTTTGTATAAGTTGCAATATTCCGTGAAATTACGACTTATTTGAAATTAGTACAAAAAAAACCAAAAACATACGAGTATTACTATATAAGTTCTTAAGTACTGGTGGTAATACAAAACACACACACACATATGAGAAGTGAAAATGCGCACTGCAAAAATAAAAAAAATAGATGTCTGTATGTATGTACTCATCGTTTCTTAACATATGCATGCATATATACATGTATAAATGTACGCATAAACATTCCTTGCTTTGTCTCGTTTGATAATGAAAACTTTAGTAAACTTCAATGTAACTGAATTGATCATGAATAAGCTTTGGACATTTATTTACCTTTCGCTAACTATATACGCACTAAGCAAACAACAAGAGAACAAAACGAAAATTACAAATGCCGACTGCAAAGTATATCAGCAAACTGATCTTCAGTGACAGAGCAGAACCTCAGCAAATTGAGTGAGAGCGCAAAAGCACTCAAATGGAAAATGGAAGCAATCGCACTCAGTAGCAAGTGATGAGAGCGAATGAGCAATGGGCATGCACATAGCAATCAGCGTCAGTTGCAAGATGATGTATTAACACTAGCGTACATATCATCCATATATAGACATACTTACACATATTTGACACTCTCAGTTATTTGTAGTAGCGCCCGGCGCACTCGCACTCTTCAGCTCACACTCACACTCATTCTCTCGCGCGCGCTTGCTTGCTTACACTTTGTTTTTACACTCGCGCCGCTTGGCTGTCGTCGCGTCGTTTGTTCTGTGGCTTTGACGCCGCTGCCGTTAGTTGAAGTTCATGCGTCGCTGGCGACGAGCGCGTCTGCAACGGTGACAAAAGCGCTAAAATACAAAAGAAAAAAACCAAACAAAAACAAATTCAATAAAAATACCCACACCTCGCTAATGATCTTGACAAAAAAATACATACATTATTACGACATATTTAGAAAAAAACTAATAGAGAAATAAATGGAATTTTAAATGTAGTTCAATCACTCAATAAATGCATATAAAAATTGTTTTTATAACAATTGAAATACTTACCGTGATAAATTTAACACTATAAATAAAATGCCATTAAAATCACATTTCCTAGGAAAAAACGCACAAACAATAAAAATTATAGTGAATTGAACGACAACAACACGTCATTAACGTTGTAAACACGCAGCGAAACTGTGCGAACTACGAAGGAAGGAATATGAAAAACTCTGACAATGTTAAGCATTGTGTAAAAGAAACAACAATCACGTGAAAGGTGCCTACTGAAAAGGGACGCGAACAACTTAATTTACATGTTTGCTTTATCGCTGATTCTGATAACGGCTTAATCTCTCTCACACTTTCGCATAAGCTGGCTGTTTTAAGCTCGCTCTCTTGTGATGCATTCGCTCACGAGTGAGGTCGTTCGCTCTTTCGCTCTGTCGCTCACTCTCCGTCTCGTGTTCTAGTTCGACCGGCTTCACGTGCGCCGGCTCAAGTGCAGCTTCTAAACATAAATAATAACAGTTACATGTACAGCAACAACATCAACAGCAGCAGCTGGTGCAAACTAGTTCGATTACATATCGAAAAAGCAGCTCATCAGCAAAAACAACAACAAAAACCTGTTGCGAAGGTCAATGAACAGAAAACCAAAACGCAATTGCAATGCACAGTTATTATTGTTGTATTCATAAATTAATTAGTATATTGTAGAAAACAAAAAATACTTCAAAATTAAAGCTCTTCATTCTTTTGTCTAAGTAAAAGTAAATATAATGCTAAATTTAGCTGTGAATCGAAGACAAAAGACGTCATAAGAAGACGCATGCAATGCAGACATAAATAAACTGTTATAAATGGAAATCACAAGGAAAACAGAATTGAAATGAAATCACTGCACACACACGCACAACACACACAGAGCAAGCCTCGCTGTCAACAATAAATTCTTTTCAAATCAGTTTTCTAGTAGCTAGAACCAGCAGTTCCGGGGAGCTGCTAGGGGTTGTTCCACAAGCAAAACAAAAGTGTGCCAAACGCACGTACATTTTATCAATGCTCAACAGGCATTAGCGGGCTCAACGGTATCTGTATAGTATATGTATATAGAGTATATATATGAAGTTTTTGTTGAAGTGTATTTAATGTTTGCCTTTTGTTTATATTAAATACATTGAAGTTCTTACTACAACTTTCATTTACTCATATATACATACATACATATATCTAATATTTCGTCTTATCAGCATTTTATCTAATCTCAAAACAAAACTGCCTCAAAAACTGATTGAAGTGGTCAAAAGTAAAGAAAAACAGTCACATCGAGTGTTAATTGCTGTTCACTAGTTGCCAGAATGCGTTACGCATCGCTGCCTTAGCATGTGCTCTGTCTCTCGCTCTCGCTCTCTCTCCGTCTCTCCCTCTTTCCGTGTGACAAGGTAATCATAGTCTCGCCGGCATGGGAATTGTAATGTAATGCTTATCTTCAACACGAAGCGCCCAAATATAAAGGCAAACGGCACAATAAATATGCGTATGAGAGTGCAAAACAAACGAAAAGATAAAATAACAAAGTCAAAGCGAAAACATAGCCGAAGCACTTAAGACATGTAAACGACGTAACGTTTTTAGCTTAGATAACAGGGCAAAGAACCCTTAATGCCCTTGAGATATAATTATGAATAGTTCAAAGAGTCTACTATGGTCTGACTAAGATTTGTAGTGTAGTGTGCCTATTAATATATCGACTTAATAGTTCAGTTTGTCTTTTATCGATAGTTGAATACCCTTTCTTTATTCTGAAACCTCAGATAGAAATTGAGCTATTGATATTGCAATAGTTTCTAGTAGCAGCAAGTCTAGTTACAGTTCGGCTATAGCCGCGCTGTTTTATAGTGTATTTATTGCCAGACATTGCTAGTTCCATGATTTTGCGTAGTTTCCTTAATCTAAAGTGCATTTATATACTACATACTATATTATTTATAGCCTTCAAACATTTTTCCCTATAATTTATGTATTTTTTTTAGATCTGCCGATTATAATTTCTATAGCACAAATGTTTTTTGTTCAAATGATTTTTTTTTTTTGAGTACATAAGATTTTAAACAAATGGCATTAATTTAATTTCTTTAAAAGCGCAAAGCATATGCTTTGTATTTAAGCGCTCTACGCTAAAAATAAGTGGGGTATATTAGCTAGCTTCATTGTGTTTGTAGTGAGTAGGTTAGGTAGTTGTAGAGACAGACTATATAGTTAGTTAAAAATAATATTTGATATAAATAAAGTTAATATTTGATAAATATTAGAGCTAACACTTTAGTATACGTTATATTTCTTATATATGATGTATTCAAATTTCCATTCTGAGTCCATCTGAGATTTCACTGCTTACTTAATACCCCTTGTTTCAGGTAATTTCTAAAAGCAATCCTTACTTTACTATATATAATATATATACTATCTCCCTCAATATATTCCTTATGCTAGAGTATGTAGCAGTCGTTACTCACCAACTGCAATTCGTTTAATATATTTTAAAATAGTTTTCGTGGACCGGAAGAGCATTCGTAAACAAAGTATCCACACTTCATGTATATGAAACGAAAAGAAAAGTGAAATAAAAAACCAAAGTAAACACAAACTAAACAAACAAATAAACACAAAAACATACAAACAGGCATAAATATACTTATTTCGACTAAAGCGAAATTATACTTAAACAATTCTGCAAAAAAACTATATAAATATATAGTAAAAGACACGCAGACACGCTGGGGACGGGCTGGAGTACGCCTAATGAAGCACTCGCAGCGAGAACGACGACGACAACAACATAAATGATGATGATAATAATGATGACAATAATGATGCAAGCGATGACAAAAGATGGTTGGAGAATGACAAGCGCCCACTAATTATGATAAATGCAATGTAGATAATAAGCAAAACCCCAAAGAACCAAAAGCTCAAAGCAAGTGAAATACACACGTGCACCCCACAAAGAACTCCCGCCTGAAACAGAAGCAGCAAGAGAAGAGCCAACAACAATGTCAAAATATCAAAAACTTGACAACGCGTTGGCACCCACAATGCACGATGACGATTACGATGAGAGTTTTTTACTCTATGGGGATGAGAAGCAGCAGCAGCATCCCAATCCTAGCAGCAATCATATAAGACTGAACAACAGCACTCACATGCCAAATGGTAATCCCAAATATCACTATTCCAACAACAACAACAACAACAACAGCAGCAGCAGCGGCGGCAACAACAACAACAACAACACCAATCTGAATCCAACGAGAGGCAGCAGAGCCGATGCTGTGGATCTGGATGAGCACACGTGGGAGGTGCCGCTGTTGCGCAGCGGCGGCGGCAGCAGCAGCAACAATAGTCACCTGAATTTGGCAAGTTTTTCATTTATATTAGTAAGCTTAGATATCTTTACTAATCATGATCGATTATGTTTATGAGAAATAGTCCTAAGTATAACGAATAGTTGATGGAGTATTAGTAAATAGCCATAGTTAGGACAGCCCAAGTAGAGTATAAGAAATTTGTTAAACAAACGTGAGACTAGGCATTTTTGGGGGATATTAAATTGGAGTTTCCCGTGGCTTTAGGTTTTCTAGATATGCAATATATATCCATAATTATTAGCTAGAATATCCAGATAGAAGATCGAGTTAGAGTATCTGAATGTCATATACTTTCTGTTAAGCCTAATCTAATTTCAGATTCCGATTCAGCAAGTAAATAATATTTAGGTGGATTCATGCTATCCTAAACATGTTGACCTATGTCATTCAGCAGCATTTCATGCTGCTATTATTAATGAATATTAATGTAAATAATAAGTAGTCTGGTTTTTCTTGTTAACTGTTCACTAATTTCATTTCAAATGGGAAAATAAGTCGAGCTGAGTTCGTCCATGAAGACAGCGTTTTTTGATGACACCAAAAGCTAGAGGGTTTCACCTAGTCATGAACTCGCTACTTGAGCATTCTCACAAGTTATGATCTTTAATTATCTATTTTGTATTATTAATGTCATTTGAATTATTATTATTTTAATAACTATTATACTCATTATGCTCATTGTCCCATTTATTTATATTATTATTTAAGCCATAATAAATTATACAAATAATTTTAGTAAATTATTTTAATTCTTTGCAGCTTTGTATAATAATTTTATATTATTTATTAAATCATTAGCTTTCCCAATAATTTGTACTATTTATATAATTCATGTATTTGTATTTTTATTCTAATTATTGTCCGAAACTTCTTTTCGTTTCTTTATGGCATTGCTTCAATAGTATCTTTAACAAATTCAAACAAAGCTCTAACAATAATTAGCAAAAATACTTTTCTCACAATTTTTTCACTCAAATTGTGTTCGTATAGCTTTCGAATATCGTAAAGATAACAGCTGCCGTAACAAAAAGTATATATTGTAAATAAATTACACATACGCCACGTTCGCCCGACTTCAAGGTGAAGCACTGTCCAATGCAAAGCAATCTATGTATTTTTGGCGTTTCCAAGCGATGGAATGATTAATTTGTTGTGCATGTTATCAATATCGTAAATGGTTTTAATATCGTAAATGATTTCTATGAGCGATAAGATCAAATGGAAGAGTTTACTCTAGCTGCAAATGAACTCTAGAGCTAGTTAAGTGGTATGGAGGTGATTCACTTAATTGTTAGATAAATTGTTCAACAAATTATCATGCAATAACGCCTGTTAAATATATCGTAAATCCAATGATGATACAATAAGCTCACTAACAACTTCTAGAGAGATCACTCAAACAGAGGTTTGCCATAGAGAGGCAGCCAGAAATGATGGCCTACCATACTTCACACTTAAAAGTCTACATAACCTCAATAGCTAGTTTTAAGCTGTGATCCAAGTACAGTTGCTACGTATAGTATAAGTGCACGCAGCTGATTTTTGAACCCTTAACAATGCTCTTAAGTGCCAACAACTTAAGGCATGCCCTTTATTTTTATCTCTCAATATATATATACATATATATATATATAGTACGAAAGTTATGTAGTGTTATACTTAAATATCCATAAGCTCTCCATAACCTCAAATTGTTCAATTAAAGCACTTATTACGCTCGACTCTCGACTCGACTGCATTGCACTCCATTTATATGCAAACACACACACACATACACTCGCACACACATGTGTGCGTGTGTATAGGCTGGCATATTTATAAGGCAATTATTACCGTTATGTTTGCAGCAGCAGCTGGATACGAGCATCGACACTTTTGTCGCCTGTCGCACCGCGCAGCCGGGCTTCGGCGCGAACCTTAAAAGCAAATCGGCGCAGGAGGCGAAATTTAAAATTCTGCTCGCAATTTCGCTCTGTTGCATATTCATGGTGAGCAATACACACACAACACACACATACACACCTACACACACATCTTATATAAACTTGATTTAATTACGATAAACTTCAGCCACAAGCACTTGACTGCGTATACATCTTTATCTGTGTCTCCATATATCTCTCATTAGATTATTGAATTCCTTGGCGGCTATATAGCAGGAAGTCTGGCCATTATGGCCGATGCAGCACATTTGGCATCTGATTGCATTAGTTTCGTCATCGGCCTGGTCGCCATCTGGTTAGGCGGGCGACCGCCAGATGCACGCATGTCCTTCGGTTACAAACGTTTTGGTAAGTATACCAATTATGGTCCCGCACTATGCTAATGAGTGTACCGAGCCACAGTTGACAGACACAACCACTTACAATACCACACACACACACACACACACACAGGCACACACTGGCACACATAGCTCGCTTGGGCTATGTAATTGCATTTATGCCAAACTCACGTTCACATGTCTCTCTATTATTTGCCATGCAACCACACACACACACCTGTACCTACCTGTACATACGCTGTGTCCATTAGTCGCTTATCCTGTTTTTCTCTCCCTCTCTTTTTGCATTGCAATGCCCGCGCAGAGGTTGTCGGCGCCTTGATCTCCATTCTGGGCATTTGGCTGCTGACGGCAATGCTCGTCCTTGTTGCCATCGATCGCATCTATTCGCAGCAATTCGAGCTGGATGTTAATGTCATGATGTGGATATCGGCCATTGGCATTGTCATCAATATTATGTGAGTAAAAGATGCTGATTATCTAAAGACTTGCATAGACATATGGATATATAGATATATAGATATATAGATATATAGATATATAGATATATAGATATATAGATATATAGATATATAGATATATAGATAAATAGATATATAGATATATAGATATACAGATATATAAATATATAGATATATAAATATTGATAAATATAAAGAATGATTTGCAAAAATATTTAAAAAAAAAGCTAAAGTAAAATGCCTTTAATTTTAATATATGAATATTATAAAAATATATATATTAAAAATATATATAGTTTTGTTCACTAAAATAGTAGTGCGATGGAGCACCAAGTGTTGCACAATATTATACAACTTTTTAAATGAATATAAGAAATAAAACCTTTAAAATATTAAATAAAAATAAAAATATTGAAAAAAAAAATAAAAAATATATATAAATAAATATTTCACATTTATAATTTTATATATAACACTTTTATATAAAACACTTCTCACATATATATAAACATACAGCTGTGAGAGGCTATAGAAACCATACTTTCAACATTATAGTTGAGTTGAGCAGTTAATCCGGCTAGCTCTACATATTTTCTTTATTCCCAACGTTTGTCCCTAATAAAAAGTATTTTTGAATAATTTTAATAATTTTAGTAATTTTAGCAATTTTTGTGATTTCTGTAATATTGCAATTTGTCACGCTTGAAACAGTTTCCCATGCACTTTTAATTAAATATAAATATGAAATGTTTTTTTTTTCTCTTGCCCGCAGCATGATGTTCGTATTGCATGGCTCCTGGTTTATGGGGCCCAATGGCCATGGCCACAGCCACAGTCACGGTCATAGCCACAGTCACAGTCACAGTCATAGTCACAGTCACAATCACAGCCACAATCACAGTCACAGTCACAGTGATGGGCATAATCAAACCCACGAAACAATTGGAAGCCCCAGCGAGGACGTTGTCATAACAAATGGCTTAAAGTCAAGCCAGCAAAACGGGTAGGTGTGTCGGCCAAGGGTTGATTTTTAATGTTATATATACCTGATACCATAATATGCACATATATATATATATATTGCATATTGATTCAAATGGCCAGCTGCATTTTTGTGGCCTGCGGTTGAAACTCCTATGAATTTGTTGTCAAACAGCGGCAGAAATTAGTAAAATATATAAGTATGGGGCGTGCCCGACTAAGAGATATGCTGTAAAGTGTACAGTGAATTCTGGAGTGGAATAGTATAAGGAAGTTAAAGGTATGGTAGAATAGCGTTTTACTAGCGAAGAGTAAAGTAACGTATGGAAAGAAAAGGTTATGGCGCGGGGCATAAAAAAGACTAGGGAATGTTAGAGTCATCAGTACAGTGTAGATCAGGCAAATCAGGGAAGATAGCAGGAATATAGTAGAGTAGAGTAGAGAGTAGAGAGTAGAGAGTAGAGAGTAGAGAGTAGAGAGTAGAGAGTAGAGAGTAGAGAGTAGAGACTAGAGACTAGAGACTAGAGACTAGAGAGTAGAGAGTAGAGAGTAGAGAGTAGAGAGTAGAGAGTAGAGAGTAGCGAGTAGCGAGTAGAGAGTAGAGAGTAGAGAGTAGAGAGTAGAGAGTAGAGAGTAGAGTAGAGTAGGATTAGAGTAGGATTAGAGTAGCATTAGAGAGAGAGAATATAAATCAGGATAATGAAGACTGAAATGATGTTAAAAAGATGCAACTAGATTAGGATATATAAAATTCTATAAATGCTGACCTGACCACAGCAGAATCTAAGTTGATAAAAATCTACGTTACGAGGTACCCTATCTATATGCTAATTTGTATATAGATCTGTCTCGGGGTTTCTGGCTGTCGCTCTCACTCTTTGTGCTTCATAAAGTATTTCCATTTGCAACTCTCAATATTTAATGGAATCTGCATAAGTTTAGTTTCCCACAATTACCTGTTCGACCTATATCTAAGAAATATACAGGGTATAGCATAACCACAACAATTGACTCAACAATAACAACAGCAACAATAAGTAGCAGCTGCCGTTGCTGCTGCTGCTGCTGCTGTCTGCAGGCAATTGTTTGTTTGATTACGTGTAATTGGAATTTAATTTAGTTGCATGGCCCACAGACAAGAGAGACGAGAGAGAGGCGTGGGAGTGGGAGTGGGAGCAAAGCTGTATTAGTTATGCTTGATTTGCAGTTATTAATTTGTGCAGCGAGATGCCTGGAGTTAATATTTGGTCTACGCATGCATATTATGTGTATGGGTATATAATAGAAACTCCCTCCTTAATCTGAATAGGTCCACTGAACGCAATCTGAATCTGCGAGCTGCGATGATTCACGTGATTGGGGATCTGGTGCAGAGCATCGGCGTCTTTCTGGCGGCCATACTAATCAAATTCTATGTGAGTCGAGTTCAGTTGAGAGGTCTAGACATCAATTAAAAAAGAAACTAATTCAATTTTATGCTTGCCACGCAGCCGGGCGCCAAGTTTGTGGATCCATTGTGTACGCTGCTCTTCTCCATAATTGTGATTATGACCACGGTGCAGCTGTTTCGGGAATCTGTTAGCGTGCTCTTGGATGCGGTGCCGCGGAATGTGTGTCTGTCCACGCTACAGCACCAGCTGTCCGGCATCGAGGGTGTCAAGTGAGCAGCAGGCGGTCAATGAACTCGCTTAAATTATAAATTATATTAATATATGCTTATTTCATCAACAGATCGGTGCATCATGTGAATGTCTGGCAGCATACGAGCGAGCACAATGTGCTGATGGCTCATCTGGTTGTGGGTAAGGCAGTGCATGCATAACACTATCGTATATATATATACATCATATCTTATCGTATCAGATGGGCTATGCGATGCGAATGTTGTGCTGGAGCTGGCAACGCAATTGGCCTGCGGCGGCAAATACCATATCAAACATGCGACCATCCAAATCGAGCGTTTGACTGAGTAATTCAACTATGAAATTAGCCATAGCTTAATTAGGTTTTATTATAGCCCCCAGGCGTAAGCGACAACAACAGCAAGTTATAGTCGTCTGGCGCGGCATTCATTCATGTGATCCTATTTGTATTGAACGAAAGATAGCGCAGAATTCTAACTAAATCTTTTTATATCTTTCAAATTGTATTTTATTCTGTATAATTCTGAGTGTCTAAAAAAAAAACAAAAATTATATTAAGTATACGTAATAAATATTAAAATCTGCTTTTCATATATTAAGTATACGTAATAAAACAAGTCTTTATAAATTGTTATGTCATTATTGCTATTTATTATTATTATTATTATTTTTTTTTTTTTTTTGATAAATTGCCAACGCCTACGCAATCTTAATTACTTATCAAGCGCCTCCCGCTCCACGCTGGCTCATGAAAATATTTTGAATTTCAATTAGCTGCAGACAATGTAAACATTTTTAGTTGTAAAAATTTTGTGTGCAGAATATATTGTAACACGAGTCAGCCATATTTATATGTAGGATCTATCTCACTCTCTCTGTGCGCTTAAATTAATTAGAATTTGCTGCATCAGCGAGCGAAATTTTGTCGGCTGCTTGGCGAAAAGTGAAGAGAAAAACTCGCGCTGTAATAATTGATGTCTTTATCTTTGCTTCTTATTTTAATTAGAAAGCCAGCACCACTCGGCACCAGTCTCTGCAGCACCTGCTGCAGTGGTTGGTCGAAAAAACATTCACTTACAAATTAATAAGCGAAATGGAATTTACATCAAAGCTGATTTGTTATCAGCTGGCGGTGCGTATACTTAATATTTAAGCGAGGCTAGCAAATTGTTGAGCGAGTCCACTGGCAAAAGTGAGTGGATTGTGGGCAATTTGTGATGAGTATTAAACTTTAATTAATTGGTAAATGTGTTTGGGAAACGAAGTAGCCAAAAACTATTTAAAATACTGAGAGAAAAATATATTAATATATGAGGGATATGAAGGAAAATTAGGAAAATATATGAAGGGATTGTCTAGCATTTGAAGAAAAGTTGATTTTTCATCCAACCAAACAGCTCTATTTCCTTCAAAACATTTTTCATTTCCCGTTCTTTAATGCTGAATAAAATCGAACTGAAATCTATTCAAATTGTTTGCGAAATTTCTAAAATTTACTTATTTAAATGATAAAATAATTATAAATTTTGATATGCGTAAATTGCTCAATGAATATTTATTATACTACGAATTCACTTTTGCATTCAGCCAGCATTTGAGTGGAGCATTTATGCATGGGCTGCGCAGCGAAATGCCGATTAAACATAATTATTTTTGTGCTGCTTAATTGTTGTTTTCATAATTCATATGTCGAAGTGAAGCATGCGCTCATAAAGTAAGTATATTTATGGATAAATATATATATATATATATATATATATATATATATATATATATGGCATAATTCATATATTGTACAAACACGCAAATCCGATTAGAATATCGCATCTCAACACATTCGGACACTGGCAAACGCGGCAACCGGAATTCAATGAACCGGAATTGAGCAAATCAAGCATGGCTCACACACACACACACACACTTATGGCGTCATATAATGTTAACACATGAATGAAGTCAACTCGCAGCATCTTAATCAGCCAACAAACACACACACTCACAGCCTAGTTTGAATGATGCCTGTGCATTTGTCAGCCGTTAAGCTGCTTCAAATTGAACAAAACGATTCGATCCTTGAGCCCTTTTTTTGCTGCTCCTTTTTGGCGCACAGTTCAATACGCTCGGACACGATTAAGTTATTTATAATTTATGAAGCACGAACAAAATAAGAGAGAAAAGAAAAACAACTAAGAGAGCTGCACACGTGCAACGCTGACTGCCCAATACGCGTTCAACTTGATTTGAATATAGATTCGCCATGCCTCAGCGGGGCGAAGCATGCTGCCTCTGGTGCTATGAGTAAGGAAGTGAAGAGTAGAGTAACTTAAGAGTGAGTCAAAAGCTCAACTCTTTGAGTTTAGCTCTAAAACTGTGGTGAAGGTAGTCTCCACGCCCACCAGCTAGATGTATACATAATTTGTGGTTCTTCTACTGAATAGCTCAATATTGAAAGTAGATTATATATGTCATCACTTGTGGTCGATCTATAGCGCAGCTCAGTAGCTACTTCCCTGCCTAAGTTGGTTTTTCGAAGTCTAAAACTCTAGATTATATAGTTCAAATGAGTCTAGGTCTATAACTGCGTAAGCTCTAGGCTTTTTCATGTGATTTGCCACGCCCACAAGGACCTCATATATACAATATTTCAACAAGACTCAGCACCATCTTTTCCTCTATAAAGAATGAACACAAAATGCCTGCCAAACACCGTTTCGAACTTCATTTCTCCCACTTGAATTCACCAGACGCACATCCAATGGATTAGTCTCTCTGGGCCATTTTAGAGAGCAAACTTCGCGCTGGAAGGCATACCAGCCTCAAAAGTGGAACAAGATGCCGACAAGTCAACTTCGTGGTCATCGTCGCGCCATAGTAAACCCTATCCACAATTAAATTTGATAGTTTTTATGTGACTTCAAGCATTGAGAACATATAAACCAAGTTGCAAGTCTCTAGCTTCGATGGAGGCGATATTTTAGTTGAGGCAAGACCACATAAACCAAATGCAAAATCTCTAGCTGCTCTGCATAAACAGACAGTCAGCTGGATATTGCATGCCAAAACCAATATACTCGCCTTTCACTTCCTGAACGAGTATAAAAATAAATACACTTATTGTATATATGCTATATATGAAAAGGAGGTAAGCAGCAAGAGGTCAAAACGAAATGAAAATTTCCATTTCAGTGCCAAGGAAATTGCGTTAAAATGATGAAGCAGGCAAAGCCGCAGCAGCAGCTGAACGCCCACACACACACACACAGAAGCACACTCACACACACTCGCGCACCCTTATGCCTTGTTAAAGGCAATTCGAACTCTGGCATAAACTTTACATAAATCAAGCCAATCGGCCCAATTGTGCGCTGCACTCATTAATATATGTGAGCAGTAAAAAACGTATCGAATGCAGAGGCTTAACTAAATTTAATTGCTGACCCAATTGGCTGCTGCAGTAGCGAAAAAGAGAGCGGGAGCAAACTAATTAATAACATAAAATAAAAGCAACAACAAAAGCGAATTATCAATGGAAAGTCGGGCGCACTCTTCAAGTATGCCCAAGTGCTTGCCCATTTTATTTAATTTTTTTTTCGCAAGTGGGCGTGGCCGGGTCTGGCTGGCTCACTTGAAATGCGCAAATGTAAAATTAATGGCATACTTGACTTGATGCTTTTCTAATTAGAAATGCATATATAACAAAAATCGTAGCATACATTTCAGCTGCAGCTCAGCTCTAAAAAGCGCTTAAAACACAGAGCACTCGACTACTCCTGCTAGCACTTAACACTTTGCCAGCGCGCAGACACACACACATAGACTCCCTCACACACACACAGCTACAGCAAAGGAGAATCAGCTAAAGTAATTGAAGTGGCTTTGCACGTGCGCTGAGGAGTTCAGCTAAAGCGGAATCCATCGTGGACACAGAAAACTTGACAGCAAAAATTATCTGATGGGGAGGGTTGGGTAGGTTGTTAGCAGCTAGAGATGTGCGCGTGACACGAATAACCGACGATAAGCATCAATTTAAACACCAAATGCTAAAGAGTTATCTTAGAGCAGTTTATGCGCCTTCGAAATGTACTTTTCGAATCTCTGAGCAGCTAGAGATGTGCGCGTGACACGAATTACAGTCGTTGCAATGAGCGAATAAGCGTCAAAATTGCGCCAGCGACTCAAGTCTTTCCATCCTTCAGTTTATCTTACCTATTAAATAGGCAATTGGGATTTGGGTAGCTAGAGATGTGTGCGTGACACGAATTAGATAACGATGTTTACGAAAGTGAAATTATATTGAATCTTGGTGGCAGTGGCAAGTGAACTTATTTTTTAGCTATTTTTTATATCTTCATGTTAAAAATATAATAGAAATGTTAACAGTTAGTGCTGAGAGCGTGACACGACTATGCATGATATATAATAATAAGTCAACAAATCATATTTATTGAACAAGACGTTTTGGGAATCACAACATAAAATAAATTAAAAAAAAAAACAAAAACAAAGTTCCCAAATCTCTATTTCTAACAATCACAAATAAATATTTAGTTTTATTTAACCTGCTGTTAAATATACACTGAGTATTTTAGCAGCTAGAGTTAATTGAGTAACACAATTATCATTTTAGTTGTAATTTTAAAACAGACTAATTTATAAAGACAGATAAGTAAAACTAAAAACACACACTGTTTGATTAATAATTTTTTAATATTCATTTAATTTTATCCAACTGTTAAATATAATTATAAAATAAATATCCATCTATGATACACCATACACTTAAAGACAATTTGCCCAGATCTTAATTTACTTTTATTAAAATGTTTATTACAAAAGTTATTTAACTAGTACTTAAATATTTAACATGTGGTTTAATAAATACGTTAATTTATATCAAATGTGACCCATTAGCTGACAAAACGTATCTCTATATCTAAGAATTTCTTACATAGATTATTTACATTTCTATTTCACACACATAAAAAACAATTAAGACACAAATAAAAATAATATACAAATATTAATTTAAAAATTAAAAATTAAACTCAAGTAAATTTATTAAATCATAAACTCAAAAAATGTGTTTTTGTAATAAATCAAAAATAAAAAATAAAAAATTTAAAGAACGCTAAATGAATTCTAATTTTAACTTAGTTTAGTCCAGTTTCTTTTATAGGTGTCAAACATAAGAGGGGTATCAGAACTCTTGAATCTTCTTGCATTATACATTAATTACTTATTTAACCTGAGTTTATTTTTTTTAACTTAGCAGCTTGGAAGTCAGTTCTGCAGCCTAAAGACTAATTATAACGACGCAAAACATCTGATCGATTCGGTGTATTCAATTGAGGAACACCATAGATATAGGACTCCTCCCTAGAGACTGAACGCTGCGAATACGAACGTTCTGGAAAAAAGAATTGCAAAAAAAATTAGCGAACTCGAATCTCTGGCGCTAGACGTTGAGCGGCGACTGACCATCAAATGTATTATTCCGTGGTGGACTGTTGTTCGAGAAGTTGAGCGAATCCAAATTATCCGTTTGCTTTTTTAGGAACACTGCGACGAGAATAAGAAAAGTGACACGATTAATCAAGAGGCAAGATGTAACTGAGCAAAAAACGCGAATGAAGAAAAAATGTACTAAGTTAAAGAAAAGAAAAATTAAGAAAGAAAAGATAGCGAAGCTATAAGATAGAATATAGTGAGGATGCATCTAAAACATATAGAAGATTTATTACAATCAATATAAGCTATACGAAATACAAACAAATAAGTGTGCTGATCGTCATCCTGATCAAGAATATATATACTTTATGAGGTCTGACACGCGTTCTTGATGATCCTGATTAACCATTTTGAAAGGGTTCAGGGTATAAAAGGTGTTTCATCATCTAAGTATTACTTATTTGGAATTCTAAATTGAAGGATAGCAAACCTAGAGATAATATAGTACAACTATATAGAAGCTATACCCTATATAGTTGTACTATATTATCTCTAGGTTTGCTATCCTTCAATTTAGAATTCCAAATAAGTAATACTTAGATGATGAAACACCTTTTATACCCTGAACCCTTTCAACTATATAGAAGCTATACCATAGTTGCTACACCTAATATAATATCATATACTAAAATACAATTTAAATTCTCTGACGATATTTTTACTGGCATGTGAAATGGTCCCTTTTAAACACTCGCAATACTTTGTTGGAGGTAATTAGTAAAGCGTTCTTAGGACATGAAAAATGAGCATGAAGGCCAACAAAAAGCAGGCAGCATTTTTGGCAACACAAAACACACACACAACAAATAATTTAGCTATTAAAATTAGTGTAAAAATTACGTGCGGACGGCCGCGAAAGAAACGTGCAAATAAAGCAGAACATGGAGCGAGATGGACTTGGAGAGGGATGGGGAGAGAGAGGGCAGGGTAACTGTGTGCTGGACGTTGGGCAACTTGCTGAGCTCGCCAAGTGCTCATTAGAGGCAGGAGGCGTGGCCAGGGCCAGGGTGTGCTTCACAAATCTTAAGTAATTAGACTAATTTTGTAATTAAGGTAATTTGAGTGCTGCCAAGTTGTGGCCCAATGCTGATAAAATGCTAAAGAAGTTCGCTTATCACAGTAAATAAACAACAAAGCTTTAAAACTCAAAAATGTACATCAATTTACAAATTTACTACAAGCAGGACTTAAAGTGCATGTTCAAATTCTTGTTAAACTCAAAATATAGTAATTAATATTGCATTTCAAAAACTAAAAGTTTTTAAGTGCAAGCTAAAGTTAATGTTAGTAATTTTATAGGATATTGGCACTAGCTAATAAGTGAAAAGTGGAAAGGGCATGTTAAAGTGCATGTTAGAGACACTAATGTAATTTGTTGTAGCTGCAGATGCATTTGAATGCAAAAGGCATTAGTTTAAGGCGACACTTTACATAAAAGCTAAGCAGGTGAATAAGCTGCCTGCTATACAGTGCACGTTAAAGTTACAGCAAGTGCATGTTATGTTGGTGTCACTCTCATGATTTATAGCAGCTGTAAATGCATTTGAATAAAAGTCATTAGCTTAAACAACATTAAGTTTATAGTCTAAAAAAGTAACTATTTAAAAGCTGCTAGCAAATCGAAAACTGCATGTTAAGGTCCATGCTAGACGCACTAATGTGATTTATGGCAGCTGCCAATACGCTTTATTGCAATTGATGACACTTTGAAGTCAGATTTGTGCCATATTGGCAGCCAGGACTGTGATTGTGATTGTGATTGCATTTGAAAGCCAATTGATTTGCAAACGCATGCAGGCTGTAATTTATGCCAGCCAATAGGCTTGATTAGTATGCTGGCTTTCACTGAAAATGGGGTCAAACGGTAGACTTTTACTACACAGCAGTCGTCGAGTGTATCGATAACGAACGCCAAGTATTTATAGCCACACACTCTCAAGTGAATACAATTTGCAATCACATCACGGCCAACCGACCCAGCCCAGAAGCAGCAAAAAACTAAAGCCGATAGACGACCAGAGGGTAAGCAAAAAAGCAAATAAGTTAGAAATGAGAGCAGAAGAAGCGAATGAGAAGAAAAAAACAGCCAGCTGAAAAATCAAAGTTTAAGTCATAAATAAGAAATTTTTGTATGTGGCTCTGCAGCGAAAACTGATGATGATGATGATAGTGGAGAGAAGACTGCGGCCTGTTATCGCTACCCACAAAAAGTTTTTGGTATTCATGCACGAAATGACTAAAAACTTAAAACTAATAGAGAGAAGTGTAGCAAAAGTTGGGCCACTGCCTTGGGGCTGATGCTGCTGTTGCTGCTGCTGATGCTGCACTCAAAATTATTAATTAAACTTACCCTCAGAGTTGACTTGCGTGACGCCCTGCGTCTGGAAGAAGGATATGTATACTGCAAAGATAAAGAGCACAGCGAAAAGGATACTTAGAAATAAAAACTAAAACAAGTAAGAATGAGCTAGTCGACATTGGCCGACTAGGTGATGCTCTGTAAAGTGCGTAGATAGGATTTATAATAACTATTTACTATTTGACATAGGTTTTCGGCAATGGTAAAGGCTTTAATATATATATTTATATATACTCAGAGAATATTTATTAAAGAAATATATATACTACATTTGATGTCTCTGCCCCTAATCATTTTCAAGTTAAGCCCAAAAACCAAGTCAATAAATCGATTTTTATCGATGGACATAGGTCATGTCATATAATAAGCTTCAGCTGCATACAAAATAGAAGATTTTATGTGGTTTATATAACTAATGTATTAATATATAAGCGGCAAACGAACAGACGGAAAAATATGCAGACGATCCATAAGCCAATAGCAAATTTGATAGAATATTTCAACAACTGTTTGTTATCGATAGCCTCAACTTATCGAAAATGGAATTGCTCTTCTATGATCCATATTTATTTTCAATTTCAATTAATTTTTATATATGCATATGAGCAGAGTCGAATCAAATTGCATATGTAACCAGAATATTTGCACAAATTAATATTATCGATGAATTTAAGACATGTTAAAATATAGTTATCGGATATGGACACATTCTAGTAAGATCTCTAGCTTTTGTAATTAACGAACGGACAACTAAAATCAGCTAGATATGGAATATATATACTTAATAGGCTCAGCCACGCCTTCTGCTGCCTGTTACATACGTTTTAACAAACACATACTACACTAAAATGCACTTTTCAATGAGTTTAGGGTATTAAAAAAAATAAATATGCTGCAGGCAATAAATATATGTATTTTACTGTATACACAGATATATAAATATATATAGTATATAGCTGCTTATATGTAGCTAGCAATTAATCAAGTTGCTAGTTGCAAGTTGCAAGTCGCAAGTTGCTGTTGTTGATACTTTTTTTGTTGCTTCGTGTGTCTACGCAGATTGCCAGGCAGGCAGCGGGTGTAGAAGTAGAGTGGGAAAAGTTGCTGGTTATCAGCTTTGCGGTTGGCAAGCGAACAAGGTAAACCCTGGTTAAGTTTTGTTAGCTACAGTTACCTTTACTTCACTTTTGTTTTCCTTTTTCTCTCTCTCTTTCTCTTTCGTTTTTGGCTCGTTTTTTATTGGGTGTAAAGTGTTTTCGTTGCGATAACACCCGTGCGTCCGTACGCTCGTAGGTCCGTCTGTAGCCGTGGCAAACCCGAATAGACAACATTGAAAAATGGCAAACACGGCGCGCTCTCCCTTCCGAAAAAGCAAAACTTTTGCGGACCGAACTTGGACACGCCTCCGCCGCCCACGCACAGCTGGAGTTCATTCGGTCTGCACAGCTGCGTGTAAAAATGCAAGCAGAAATGGCAAAGTTTAACGAAGCGTTGTCCCAAAACGCAGCTCCCATGAAGCGTCACTAAAAAGGACTGCGTCAAAGGATAACGCCGCCAAGGCTGCCTGGACTTAAGCTGCGTACTGCAGGTAACGAAAGAAGCAGCAAGCAGCAGCAACTACAACTAGTAACAACGTAGCCTTTGTGCGCACTCCTAGCAGCGTAATACTCGCTGAAGTCAAATATATATTCCTTGATTTCCAAATCATTCATAAATGTAGCTATAGATGCAAAAGTTCTTGAGCCCTCTATGGGCCTCGATCTGTGACGCCCTCTATGGGCCATTTTATGCAGCTTTTAATAAATTTGTAATTTTTTTACTCTATCTTATAGGACGTACCAAATGTGCGCAAGGAATTAAAGCTCGATTACGTTTTGCTTTTATCGATAGCATGAAGTTTAAATAAGTTATCGATATCATTAAGTTTAAATTAGTTATCGATATCATGAAGTTTAAATGTGCGCAAAGAATTAAAGCTCGATTACGTTCTGTTGTTATTGATATCATTAAGTTTAAATAATATCGATATCATGAAGTTGAAATAAGCTATCGATATCATTAAGTTTAAATGTGCGCAAGGAATTAAAGCTCGATTACGTTTTGCTGTTATCGACAGCTTGAAGTTTAAATAAGTTATCGATATCATGAAGTTTAAATAAGTTATCGATATCATGAAGTTTAAATAAGTTATCGATATCATTAAGTTTAAATTAATTATCGATATCATGAAGTTTAAATGTGCGCTAAGAATTAAAGCTCGATTACGTTCAGTTGTTATCGATATCAATAAGTTTAAATAATATCGATATCATGAAGCTTAAATAAGTTATCTATATCTTTCGATATATATCTAATTGTATTCAGAATTGTATCTACAATTTCAGTTTTGTAGTTGTTATCGTTGCTGAGATTGGAACGTTCATGTAGACGGACAGTCAGAAACTCGAATCGACAGACGGACTGCGGTCCGTCGACTTTTTTGGTGAATCAATATACTCTCTTTGCACTTAACGAGCGAGTAAAAAGAAGCCAAGTACGCAGCGCGCTGTTCAGCTTGATTAAAGATTCATGGAATTTGCGATTAACTGCAAACAACGACACCCAGAGCCGAGTCGTGGGTCTGGCTCTTATGATTTATGAGCATTTGGGAAAACCGTCCCCGCCCTCAGCTTGCATGATTTATGCAACAATAGAATATATTAATATGTGAATTTACTTAGGCATAACTGCTATTGGGCATTTACTTACTCCAGATCGACATGATGACAATGGTGCTCGTTGTTAGAATGAAGCCCAGATTGTCGATGAGATGCTGTATTAATAATCCGCCCGGTCGGCCATCGCACTTTTCGGCCACGCTGGTGTCGCCCAAAATGGGCACCTGCAATGACAGTAAGCAAACATAAGGGTTAAAGAAATGCAGAAAGAGATGGAATAGCTAGAAAAAAGAAAAAGAAACTTTCACTGCAGCAAATGGGATTTGCAACTTTTTAGTTTATTCGAAATCCTTGTGGACGCACGCACACAAAATTTATAAATAAAATGTGCAGAGACAGAGAGACAGAGGGAGGTAAAGAGCGAGAGAGAGAAGAACAGGGATAGTGACCAACGTGAAAGCCACATAAAAAGGAAGATAAAATACCATAAACAAAACGCATTGAAATCAATTATAAGCAATTGCAACAACTTTTTGCCAGCTGCAACAGTTGCAACCGCAACTGCAACTGCAACTGCAACTGGCCTTTCAATTGACATTCATGGAATGCACTTCTCAATTGCAATACATTTTCCACAGTAAGTTAAGCCCTCAGGCCCAAGCACAACAATTTCAAACTAAATAACAAAAAGTAAAACAGAAAAAATGGTCATGTTTTAGTATTTAGTGCTGAAGGGTTTTCATTTCCAGCTGACAGCTCAGCCAAAAGTTGACCCTAAAATGCCAACTGTGAACTGCAGGTGAAGATAGTAGTTAAGCTAAGAGATTGCCTAAGACTTGACCAAATGCAGACAGATATAATGAAGTAAATACAAACTGGGTAGACGATGAAGATCGTTTCAAGTTTTGGTTAAGTTATAAAGTTCATATATTTTGAATATATTTAAAATTAAAAAATTGAACTTGCGAATCGAATTTATGTTTAACTTGTATACCAAATTACACCATAGATAACTTTATAAGATAAGGGTATATTTCAAGTCTCTAGCTTCAATAGCAGCGATAGGTTTTGCGGTCAAACGGACATTGCATAAAAACCAATATACTCCTTCACTTCATGAATAAGTAAAATGCTGCCTAAGACAAAAATCCGAAATAAAATTCCAATGTAAAATCAATCTAGAGCACAAGCCATGAAGAAAATGTTTTCGAAGCGGAAAATCCAATTAGTTTTTATCAAGCTACAAAAACTGGCAATAAGAGAAGTCAACTGAAGGAAATTACATCAATTCTTAATATAAAAATTTAATAAACATTTTAAAACCCACAGCATCAGTGTCGGAGTACTATTTATGTCAATTTCAATAGAGGAATTAAGCTGGAGTATAGCAAAGGATAATGCCAAATAGATTCAAATTAGGCAAGCTATGAATATATGAGATGAGCTGTGGACTTCGGATCGTTTAAAAAGTCTATGTACTTTACATAGTCTAAAAAGTCTAAAACTGCTAAAAAATGTATTCATAAAATAAGAGTAAAATTATGAAACCTCTAAGAATTCTCAGAAATGTACTAAAAATGCACATTTCAACAATTGGGAAGTTTAAATGCAGCATCAATGAAGATAATTAAACGAGTGGAACTGAAGCAGTTAAGGACAAATTGTTATATATATTTGTCATAAAATTTGAAAAGTCTAAATATTAAAACTAATGTTATTAAAAATAGCAAATTTTAATAGATAAAAATTGGACTGGAAGAGAATCCCTGAAGAAAATGGCGGCGCAAGTAAAGCCTAGTCTAAGTCGGAACTAGAAATCTAGAAATAGTTTAGATCGTTAGCAATAGGTGGTGCAACTCACACCTTAACTAACAAAAACTAAATAAATTTTATGACAAAACTATATACACTAATCCTGTATTCTTTACTCTATATATTTATATATTGTATATCATGTTACCAGAAATTCCTTGCAAGTTGTTTTACCTCCACTAAGACTCAATTAACTGCTCCCAAACTGATCCCAATTGAAAAATAGCTGGAATTAAGAGCACATTTCATAAGATTCGCGCAATTGCGTTGAGCAATTCAATGTTTTAAGCGTTTACAGCTGGCCAAAAAGTTGAAAGCTGAAAGCTGACCAGAGTCTCGTGATGGCGGCTTTACCAAGGGGGCTAATAAATGAGCGTGCAACGCTTGCGAGACGGCGAACAAGCGATCGACTTATGGTAGTGAATTTATAGACATGATGTGTGTGTCCATGGCCCGAGCATTGGATGAACACATAACCACAGATGACACAGACACAATGGCCGCAAGATGGGTATAGCAGGGTGGGGTAGGGATAGTTCGGGCATACTTAACGACATTTTCCTTTGTTTATGTGCAGCTCTGTATGCGAGATAGCGTTTATAGATGAACCCATTGGGCAATGGGGAATAGGGGTAGAGCCCCCTTCGCTCTGTGTCAAGCTCTGCCTACCCTGAAAATTTATGCAATTTGTGAAGGGTAACATGGACATGGAATGGAGCTGACTGAGCTGAGATATACGCCATTTCGCTGTTGACCATTCGCCCGGCTGTACATAAACGAAACTTATTTATGCAATTCCGGTTTATTTTTTGTTGTTGTCGTTGCTGCTGTTGTTGTCTACTTGCTGGCCTTTTGGCTGCCTTAAATGCAGCAACAACTGCTGTTGGCCACAACATTTGGCCACGTGCACAGGAAGTTCAATTGCTGTGCGGAGAGGCGCCACAGGAAATGGTGGAAAAAACTTTAGCAACAAATTGATACGCGCACCTCCACGCTTTGGAAGGCGCCACCTCGTCGTAGTTTTTCGGGCTTGTTGTGGGGCATTTGCTATCAGTCTGTTTGCACTATCTAATGGCATCAGGTAACCAATGAAAAATGCCAATGCCAGCGTATTTACATTTGCGCTTACTGCTGCTGCTCCTGCTATTGTTGCTGCTGCAGCTCCTCCTTCTACAACTGCAGCAAAAATAAACAAAATTTTGTGGCGAAATTGAAAACGTAGCGGAATATGTACACAAAATGTTGCATTTGAAATGTTTTTAGTGAAATATTACAAAATAACGTGACGCAACTGAATAACAACAATAAGCAAACGGGCAACGCTGAGAAACCGAAGTGCAAATACTCTAACAAACGTGGCGTGGGGAAGTGATTTGACATGAAAGTTTTATATGATTCCATTTGATATTTTTAGTGGATTTATATATATTTATTCTGCTTGAAAAGACTCGTCATAGCTGCAGCGCGAAGCGAGCTTTAGCAAAACAAATATAGAGCAACAGAACAAGTTTAGAAGTAGAATACGCTTTACTAGGGTATATAAAGCGAAGCAAATCAATTTTCAAACACAAATTGAAGCGGACTATGTGGTGAAATACCCTGTCTGGTCTGGCAAGTGTGCAAAATAGTTTATGGCATTGTCAGAGTGATATGCCTTTGATCGCATATACTGTAATCTCACACATGCCCTGTAAGATATACCCTCGACGATAGCATAACGTATGTGGTATACGTCAGAGTGGTCAGATGATATACCCTTTGTGTCATACCCTATATAGTATATACTGTATAGTTCAGCATGTATGGCATACTGTGTATAATGTCATTTTGATCATATACCCTGTATAGTATAACGTTACACACAGAAGACTTATACTGAATATAGATATTTATCGATTTAAGCAAACTTTAATAAGTTATCGATGCATGTATTTAAATTTGTTTAACTGAGATACATGTAAGACAACTTTTAGTAACAAACTCTATCTGTCTTGCTTGCCTAAACTGATTTGTGACAATTTTAAGGGGAATCTGTACAGGGAATTTCTCTACACGTTAAGTGCTAACGCTTCACATGTCCAATTATAACACACAAAATGTTTACAGCCAAAAAGAAAAAGGACTCCGAACCAATTATTCGTTTGGAAGCTCTCAAATTCAGGCAATAAATTAAATTCGAGTTCGAATTTTTTTTGTTTTTGAACAATTTATCAAGTTTTTGGCTAGTTGACTGACAGTTTTTGTGAATGGGCAAACCTTTTGTAACGAAAAACTCACCTCAACGCTCTGATTTGTTTCCGGCGAATGAATCAGCACATAGAAATGTGCATCCAGTGGAAAATCTTGAAAGAAACGCACACGATATTTGCTAATGCCGTGCGCCTGCTCAATCAATTCGATGGTAAAGTATTTCGAGTCCGAGGGCTTGACCTGAAACAGAAAGCAGAAAAGAAAATAAGTAACAAATTTAATTAAATTTAAGCTGAAAATCTTTTGCGAATATGTAGCTAAGAACATAAATGATTTACGATATTTATTTGCAAAGGCTCATTAGCAGCAGGGCAACAACTGCTGTTTTCAGCAAATAGTTAAAGGCAATGGGCGCTGTACAGCGGGTGGGCAAGATAAGCTAAAAATAAGGGGGCGTGGCAATGCAAGCAAGCAACAAACGACAAACAGCAAAGCGCCTGGGCAACATTTGCAATTTCCTCAAAAACCCAAAACGAATGCAATTTTTGATTGTGGCTAATGCATGATTGTATGTGTGTGTGTGTGTGTGTGTGTGTGTGTGTGCGTGTGTGTGTGTGTATAACGATGCGTATGCCTCAGTGTGTGACAATTTCTCCACGTGCTGCAATTTCATTTAATTAAAATGTATAAACCAAATGCATTTCTGTGACAATAGCAGCGCATACACACACACACTTGCACACACACACATTCGCACACACACAATCGCTCACATATTTGCCAGCTGCTGTGCGTATTTTCAAGTGTTTGTCAAATATGTTGTTGATTCTTATGCCTCTGTTGTAGAACATTTTTGATTTGAAATTGCAATTCTCTCAAATTGTCGCCTAAAAAGCTTTTATTTTCTGCTTTTTTGCTGTTGACCAAATGAAACCACCTGCAGCTGAACAATATAACTATAAAATATGGCATATATACATATATGGAGAGTCTCAAATAACTTTAACAATATAAATACTAGCTAATGGATTAGCTAGCTCGCTTCGACTTGCAATCAGATTTAATTGCATCAATTTTCTTCAGTTTTCAGGTTTACAGATAAGAGTCAAAGTACAGTTTAATTAAACTTATATATAGCAGGTGTTTCTATGTTTCTATCCTACTATATACATGTTTAAGTCTCAAGAACTTTAACATTCCAACTATATAACTAACTCTTTAACTCTTTAAATCTTTAACTCTGACTCCCCATCTCTCTATCTTTATATGTCTCTGTGTCTCTATGCCTTTCTATGCCACTTCCTCTATCTCTATCTCTATCTCTATCTCTATCTCTATCTCTATCTCTATCTCTATCTCTATCTCTATCTCTATCTCTATCTCTATCTCTATCTCTCTATCCATATCCAATCTCTATCTCTATCTCTATCTCTATCTCTATCTCTATCTCTATCTCTATCTCTATCTCTATCTCTATCTCTATCTCTATCTCTATCTCTATCTCTATCTCTATCTCTATCTCTATCTCTATCTCTATATCTATCTCTATCTCTATCTCTATCTCTATCTCTATCTCTATCTCTATCTCTATCTCTATCTCTATCTCTATCTCTATCTCTATCTCTATCTCTATCCCTATCCCTATCCCTATCCCTATCCCTATCCCTATCCCTATCCCTATCCCTATCCCTATCCCTATCCCTATCCCTATCCCTATCCCTATCCCTATCCCTATCCCTATCCCTATCCCTATCCCTATCCCTATCCCTATCCCTATCCCTATCCCTATACCTATCTATATCCCTATCCCTATCTCAATCTATATCAGCAAACACGTTACATATTTGTTCACAAAACTTCAATATCTCCATTTAAGGCGTATAAACGCTGTAAGCATTGCAAATAACTTGCACAAGTAAATTGGCGCAAAATGAAACCAATTGACGCAATTTGCAAAATGTGTGAAATCAACAACAACAAATTAATAATCGTATAAGAAAACAATTTAAGCAATCAAAAATGTGACAAGAGTCAGGAGTAGACGGCGGCGAGATGCGCAGCAGAAAATGTGCAAATAATTTATGTGAGGTAGAAAAAATTGTTACTGCAACTTTAAAAAGTATATTTAGTTAGTCATCTCTTAACATAAGATAGTCGCGCATGCCCCATTCGAGCATTTTTTATAGGGTATTTTGTTTTTCATTTTTCATTTCATATTTGCAAAATTAATGCGTTTAAATGAAAAACAAAGTTGTTATTGCAACGGATGCTGCACGGCGACCAACTGCTGGCACATCCGTGCGAATACTTATGCGCACATAAAAATGTATACATATATATCTTTAATATATAATATACGTTTGTCTGTTATCAAATAGCTGATCAATAAGTGTGCTCGACTGGAACTTAGCCTGTAAGCAGTTTTTAAGCACAGTCGAGCATTCAATGAGCTTACTGCAAAAGCTTATTCAGGTGAAGACAGCAGATACTTAAGAGTTGGCGCAGCTGAAAGATACTGCTCAAACGGACTGTACACTGTCTGTCAGTTGAACTTATAAAAAATTGAGGTACAGCGAGTCGAACTGTAACGATATGAAACCACTTAAAGCTTTCTATGAAACAGTTGCCTACAAAAGTAAGTGCACACTACAAAAATATTATAAAATTTAATAAATTATAAAAATAAAAAGTAAAGTTGTTGATTCTTATAGAATAGCAGTTTAAATCATGGCCTTAGTGATATATGCAAACAGGCAATAATTTAAACCAAAAGTAGCGAAATCAGCATGCTATACACAGACCTAGCCGACTGCATAATACTTGGTAACAAAAAGTTATATTCATTTAAAATGTCTGTGTAATTGGCTAACTAAGCTACATAGAAGACTGTGCAGTATATGGATAAGAAACGAACATACCGAATGCTACGTCGAAATTCTTTACAATCAAATACTTATATAGCAGATAAAAAATATACTTAAATAGTTAAGCTGACAACTCATTTTTTAAGCTTATAGCTACAATAAATATAGTTTTTGATATACATATAAACACTGCTTACGCAGCAACTAACCTTTTGCTGCAAATATATTTCAACAGGGTATTTCAAAATACATATATCAATAATAATATTAAAATGTAATAATAAATAGTTTA
This sequence comes from Drosophila eohydei, assembly GCA_035045825.1. Lineage (NCBI taxonomy): Eukaryota > Metazoa > Arthropoda > Insecta > Diptera > Drosophilidae > Drosophila > Drosophila eohydei. Next base: position 2,890,506 of record JAWNOT010000072.1, on the reverse strand, counting down.
AAAAACATATATAAAAATATCAACATTGTTAATAAACGGAAGTGCAAGCATATCAGCAGCAGCAGCAGCAGCAGCACTTACTGCAGTAGCAACAACACTTCTTATTAGCCCATTGATAATACATGAAGAATATTTAATAATTAATTGAAAATTATGCAGACCAATGCGCTTTTAAAAGGTCGCACATGTAAATTGTATACAGATGTAAGCTATATGCGCATTAATATGCAAATACATATATATATATAGTGTATATATATATATGTGCCAGGATATCTGTCCTGCTTGTAATGTGAATTTTAATAAAAATTTGCCGAGTGCACTGGAATTGACAGCCGCATAATTTGGCTTCATGTGCATATATATTTTTTTTTGTGGTCTGCAGCAACTTTAAATGATTAATTGTTGATAATCAACAATATAAGAAATTAATGCTTTAATATGCATAAATAATGCACAGCGACTTTAGTTAATATACCCACGCTGCTCACTGAGTGCGAGTGAGACAAAAATCAATTGCAGACGTGGGAAAGACATAAAATAGGCTGTAAACTATTTTAATGGAAAAAATTTGAATAGTCAGAAAGCTTGAATATATTGATAAGCCAATGTTATTTAAATATATCAAAAGTTGTATTTACATAATAATAATATGTCACATAAATGCAATGAGATCGGCAGACAGACAAATACACCTGTCTAAGCCAACTTCTATTGCACTATTTAACAAGATACTACTACAATGCAATACATTGCATACCATAACTTATATATATGGTTAAGTTAAAACAGTTATCTGCTATAAGCCGTTACACATAAACCCATAAAGCTATAATGCTCTGCGCTGTAGTGCATAATGTGACTATTGTACAAGAATAGCATTTAAGAGCTTGCCTGGAGTCTACTTATAATGTTGTAGCAGCAATAAAACAACAACAACAGCAATGACAACGACAATGACAATAACAATGACAATGACAATGGGCAGCTGTATCGCATGTCCACTTCACACACTCGACAGTTTGAAGTTCCATTGATGCGATTTGTGCGATGGTCACAAGTGGCGACCCGTACATGCGCAATTGAATTGAGCAATCGAGTGTTGCATGTCCTGTGCATGTCCTTTTTGCTTAACAGTGAGACGGTGCAACATCAGTGGGACACTGAGCAACATACAGAGTTGAGTGTTGGACATTAATGCATTTGCCAAGTTGGCCAAACTGCAAATTTGCAGCTAATGCAAATTATGCGGCATATTTCAAATGTTGAGCACTTAACCATAATTAGAGTGGCTCAAAATGTAGCTAATATTTCTGAGTGGCAAGCGAGCGAATAATATGGCTCAAGCTAACCGGAAAAGGAAGTCAAGCAAAATGCTGTCATTTTACATTTTTCAAATGACATCAGAGAAAAGAATGGGCTGAAAAGAGAAGGGAGTAAGAAGCCCTCAGGATGGACATTGACATTGCGAGGCAGCTGCTCTGGCATAAGAAGCCGCAACTACTTGCGGCAACAGCAGCAGCGAACGGCATCGGCAACAATAGTCTCGACTGACTAACTGCCAAGGACAGTCCATAAGAACTTTCAAATTCATGGAATACTCTCAGTCACCCAGTCGCTCAGTCTCTCAGTGTCTAGTCTACTTCAGTTGGACGAGCGGACGCACTCTCAGCAGTTGTCGTACATAATATTGTACTTTAAGAGCTGCCCGCCAGTGGCTATGCCACGACTACTACACTACTGCCTGAAAACTGTAGCGTACATTGTAAAGCAATTTCCTGTATTTTATTACCACATAAAATGTGCGTCCTTATGCTGCTGCTTCAACTACTACTGCTGCTGATGCTGCTTCTGCTGTTCTAGAGCTTATGATTGTTTCTCAAGGCGAGCGTATAAATAGGTACAAAAGTGCAGCGAGCAATTTCTTCGACTTTAAGCAAACGGAAATCCTGGTCAGCATATGTATGTGGGGTATAAGCATGCCTTTACATACACATATGTGTACATAAATATTTAATCAGTAAAACTGCAGCAGCCACAATTTCGATTCACTTGTCTAGACAAATGCACATCATGAAATGGAAATTAGGTGGAAGCTGCCTTTATTTATTCAGAAAATATTCAATTTCTAACCAGTTGCTACTTTAGCGATTCCGAAAGTATCTGTTTTTAGAGCAAAATTATTAAATTATGACTTATTAAAAAATGAGTCAATTAATTATAGTTTAAATTTTGAATTCTCATTAACATTTTTTTTGACTCTCTAAACTTTCTTTTTTAATTACAATTTTCACAGCACATAATGAGAAACTAGCTTTCAATTGTGCGAAAACTTTTTACTATCAAATTCAAAATATTATTTAACTGGCTTAAATTTGTTATCTGTGGCAATGAGTCTAATAACACAGATGCCTGTAAATTTCTTTCTTACATTTCGATATCCACGACTGGAAGACCTTGCGCGACTAGTTAAGATAAGTTCAATATTTGTAGAAACTCTGTTCATTTTATATATCTCTGCATTTCAGACTTACAGCATTCAAGCTTAAGTGTCACATATTCTGATATTAATCAAATATTTTTCATTTTAGGCAATGTTTCTCGAAGTAATCGAAGCAGAAGCAATAGTATCTCCTTCTGCTATACATAGTTTATTATATATTATATATATTATATACTATACATATACTGTTATATACTACCATAAAATATATATATTATCCATAGTAATGCATACGAACATATAGCAATATACCCTACTATACGCTACTCCTCCTATTATTACTTTATTCTATCAGGCTAAGAGATGGTCAAATTAAAGAGGGAATTGCAGAAGAATATTGCAGTATATTCTTCAACAATTCCCTCTTTAATTCGACCATCTCTCAGTCATTCTCTCGGCAATTAAACTCACCTGCAGCTTTTGCAATGCCTTGTCGAGTCCAGTTATGTGCAGCTCCTGGGATTTCAAATCGTGCACCTGCAGCGATTCGAGCGACACTTTAATGCCCGGCACCATTTTCAGCGACATGGTACCCAAATTGCCATTTGGCATCGCAGCCTGCAATTAAACCCAAAAGCAAATATTTTAGCCAAATGGCATTCATTTGTTGTACAGAAGCACTCAGAGCACTGAACACTGAGCTCGCTTACTTACCTCCAGCTCGAGCAGCACATTGTTTGCCTTCAGTGTCGAGAGCAAATCCGTAAAACTGGACGTTAGCAGCAGCTTGCACGCATACTGACTGCTGTTCATATCGAATATGGCCTCGACATGATACAACTTCACTAACTTTTGACCGAGCTCATTCTTGGCCACCAGACGGCAGGTGAACGCTTCCACTGCGATTTTATGCAATTGATTTATGCACTTGGATATATTGTGGGCAATCTGCAATTATCGTATGCATACAGAGTGAGAGGAATGTGAGCACTCATTTGGATATCTATAACTAACCAGATTGCTGTACTTCTCCGTTTGCATGTGATTGCGCAACACCAGCTGTGCCGTGTACTCTGACCCACTGAATATGTCAAACGATTTGGCAAACACAATCTGCAAAAGTAAAGGACAAATATAGAAGGCGTCACTCGACTCGTGAGTTATGATGGGCTACGTACCGTGTCCGATTCGCGCAATTCCAGATCGTATTTGAGGTAACCACCGCGATGCGATTTATCACCACATGTCACTATGACCTTCTCGCCCAGCTTCTGATGGTGATTCAGCACACGTGCAATGCCTGCAAAGGTAAAGAAGACTAGAGTTACAAAACAGAATGATAACGATTTAAATCAAAGAGTAATTATACAATTTAATTAAAAACTTTTTAGATTGAGTTTGCTCAAGAGGGCTGCTCAATGTGTTTGACTTAATGTTGACTTTCTGATGAATAAAGGATTTGAAAGGAAATTTCAGTATGAAAAAAATATAAGACTTGATTCATAGTCAAATCAAAGTCTATTAGCAATCTGTCATTTCCACATATTAATATTTATAATTTATTTAAAATATTCTAACAAACCCTGGCTGGTGAAAAGCTCTATTCTCCTACAAGAATTTTAACATGTGTTTAATAAATCTATAGATATCCTTAACATATATAAAATATGACTCGAAATATTCAACAGAAAAACGTTTTTAAATTTTTATAGCAGTTTTTACAACAGCCCTCTCGCACCTATTGCTATGAAACGCTCAAAATTGTTGGCCTCAATTCACGAATATTGGTTAGAGAATTTGCATGAAATGCTTGAAAGATGAACTACTTCACTACACCGTGCCACAAACCCACGCCCTTCTTTTCTGGCCAACAAAAAATTAACTACGCAAAGGCCTAAAATATGCAAGCAATGTCGTTGAGACTGTGCGCCGAAAAAGACGTAGCTGAACAGTTGCCAAACAAACAACGATATTAATATTTGATGGCATTAAATATGCTTCAATGATTTCTTTCCACCTGTAAGGCCCCACCTGCCTCAACTCGATGCCTACCCTCTGAAGACCGACGGCATGTCAATGCAAATGGTGTGCCGCATTGAATAGTAAATAAGAAAAGCTTAGCGAAGCATAAAGACTGTGCAAATACTCTTGAAAGCGAGAGACGGCGAAGTGGGCGGGGTCGAAAGAGCTGGAGGAGTTGTAGAAGTAGCTGTCGATGTCTTTATGTTATGCTAAATGAGGCAGCTAAGGCTACTTATAGCTAAGCAGCCATCAGTTGGCTAATGGAAAGGGTATGTGCCAAGTCGTCTTGACGGAGTGTTCCAATTTGTAGCTGCATTGTTTGAACTTGACAAACATTTTACATAGTTTTAATTAATTTGTGCGACAACAGCGATATGAAATGGCACACGCCAAAGAGACGGTACAGTAAATATAGAAAACACGAACAGAGCTCCAGACAGATGTACGTATAGATCGAGTTTTTTTTGTTGGCTTTTGTTTAAATTACAAAATATAGTTAAATTAATTTTAAAGCACTGCAGGCGACATCAGGCTAATTGTTTTGGGACGTTCTCCTCTTTTGCTTTACTGCCATGACACAAAACAGCTTTGATTTTCCACTTTTCCTTTTGCACTCAACTACAGCAACAACAACAGCAACAACAACATCAACTGGAACTAATCTGCAGCTGTGAGGAATATTGGCTGTATAAATTGCTTGGGGATTTCCTCTCGGTCGTCACACAATGAACACAATGCCAATTGAAATATAAGTAATCAAGTACTATATAGATACATATATATGTATATATAATTATTTATGTGTAAATGCCTTTCTATATCTTATACACAATATGTGACATATTTGCAAAGGGCTGAAGATCCACTTCATTAAATAATTCTCTCATTAAGTTAGGCAAAAATGTTCAATAAAACAAAATTAAATAAATAAAAAACAGATGTTCTAAAATAATTTAAAATTAATTATAATATAAATAAACATAGGAAAAATTCATAATATAATTAAAAATGAAAAAAAAAATATTTAATGAGAATTTATTAAATTTATTTAAATATATTTTTTACTTCATCTCTAATCCATTTTTGAAGAAACGACATTCGTTCTTCAACATTTCAGCTTTGTAGTCAGTCTGCTCTGTTCTAATGTGACAGACTAAGAAATACCCTCGAAACATATCAAACTTATAGTGCTTAGAACCAAGATCTTCTCGATACTCGAATTTCTAATTGATATTCCTTATATATTTTAACTTATATAATCTATGCTCACGTATAACAAGCAATGATACGCTTATAGGTATCCTGTAATCCCTGCATATATAATTTTACGCCCACAGTTAAAAGTAAGCAACCAGAAGTCAGCTTATATTCAATTCGAATTAAAATCCCATTTCTATATCAAGAAACATTTTATTTTAACTAAGCAACTCAAAAGTATTAAACTGAAATATACCCTGTAATTAGTTGCAAGACAACTTTAAGAACATTCTCTGTCAACTATGCAGCTCGAAAGCATACAACTGTATTGTATCGAACTCATTTGTAAGACCATACAGATTTAACGATGCAACTTTAAAGTAATTCACTGAAATATACCCTGTAATCGATACAGTGTGAATACAAACTTAACTAAGAAAGTTAAAAGTGTTCAATTATAACATTCCTTGTAATTAATTTAAAAGCAAGGCAACAACTAGAGAAGAACTTAAGCCTATACCTAAGTAATACCCTACACTCACCGAAAACTAGTTTTAATTCATCAAACTGTTTTATGTGAAGTACAATTTCAGATAGCTGTAACTATTATCTATGCACAGCTATATAATACCTCACATATGCAAGCAAAGTTTTAAAATACCCTAATACTTCTCGTGCAGCCTACAATTTAAAACCTCCCTATTTGCCCAACTATAGTATACCCTATATTTATACTGCTAAGCTTTTGCTCAACTATTAAATACCCTTTATTACAAAAAAAAACATATTTTATCATAAAAATCATATCCCTTATACACGTCACAGGGTATTCTACACACTACTCTCACAAATTAACACACACATAAGGCTGCAGTTCATAAGCAACTACATCAACTAACTATGTGTGTGCATGTGGCCTAACGAGTTTCAATTTTGAATAGGCCTTTTCCGAATTTGGATGGCTTTCGAGCAAAATATGTATGCTGCCAAGTTTCTCAGTTTTAGGTGGAAAATTGGAATTTTGCGGCAAAGGCATAGGCAAAAGCTTTGGCTTGGCAATTGCTGAGATGCTTACGCTTAGATCCAAAACATTGCAAGAAGCTTAAACGATTCGAGCAACTGCGTCTGCTTCCTTTCACTGTCAATCTCCACTTTCCGAGAGTTGTGTTGTGCTCTTATCATAATATTTTCATTTTCCATCAACAGCAACGATGTCAGCGGCGATGGGGCAGCGAGAGAGAGAGGGAGAGAGATAGATACACATTTCAAGTTTGTGTTCGACTTCTACTTCAACAGACAAGAGTTTGTGCCAAGTTTTCTACTCATTTTTGGTCTTAGACGTACGCATGCCATATTGATATTTGCCAAATACATAGATACTTTATCTTTATGCTCGACTGCAGCTAGAAGCTCGCAGTTAACAATAACAAACACGCACAAGCAGACACAGACACAGACTCACTCAAACACACACACACACACACAAGTTGCATAATCGCGATTGCTGTCCTGCCTTTATTTGCTTTATCCTTTTGGCAAAGCGACGACGCCTCGCGACGTGCAAAGTGTGAAAAATTGTTTTTCTCATATACAATTTTTCCCTTTACATTTTACTTTTTGCTTTTTTTTGGTAGATTGAGTTTTGTGGAAGGACAGCACTTTATGAATAATGTATTACGCTTAGCTGCGTTGTGTTGTGAATTACGTTAGAAGTTTGCTTTTGCAATTGCTCAACTTTGAGCGCATGTTGACTATAACGGCATATAAACGACACTACTTATGACTGTATTGGAAAAAGGCAGGTGCACGTCAAATACTATGATTTCGATATGAAGAAACTGTATAGATTGTTGTGAATAGAAGAGTTGAGTATCGAATGCAAAATTTCTAGATTCGAACTTTAAAAACTTGTCACTTAAGATTGACAGGTTAGGGCCTCACTTGTCTAGCAAAGAAATTGTATGCTGTATTTAGATGTACACAAAAGTCTAGAAAATAGATTTAGTGTTTGCAGCTCTTATAGTTTCTGAGTTAAATGGTTTATACCATGGTTAATATGGCAATGAAACTCCCAGTTTTTAACAATTTTAACATTATTTTAAATAGAGATCAGTGCAAGTGTTTCTATGTCAAATTCCATGCCTTTAGCTTTCATAGTTTCTCAGTTCAATCGGTTATAGCTAGGTGTATATAGTTTATGCAGTTAAAAATTGCATGTTTCTAACTGTAATACTCTTCCAGTTCAATTATATCATGATATGTGAGATATATGACCATATGGAATATCATTTATAAGTAAAGCTAAGAGCTCATATCCCAACATTCCCCCAATTCGAACTAGCTATTTAATTCTATGTTTTTGTCTCCATTACTTTCCAAGATCAATGGGTTATATCATGGTAAATATGTCAACTTTACTTTTACAGAAAATAGTTAACAACAGTTTAAAGTTAATACAACTCTTAGCGTAAGTTTAAAGGTTATGCACACTGCAGTCTCTACAATAAATAAAACAATTTGAAATATGCTGGCCCCGGTGTTGAACTTAGTCGTTATTTACTGTATCTGTACGCCTGACAATGTTTGTTCAACACTTTACGCGCCACTCAAAGGCTCAAGGGACGAACACACACACACACACCCAAACCCACCCACCCACACACACTCTGCCGTACACACCTGCACAATAACAATTGTAAATATTTTTGCTGTTGCTCTACAGGAAAAAAAAGGAAAATAAAATAGAAATAAAATGGAAAAACATGACGAAAAAAGAAAAACTGAAATTGCTGCACTTGGAAATGGCGTAATAGCATGGAAAATCTATTGAGCACTCAGAGCGATATCGATAGGTAATTAATTCAGAAATTATAGCCCCAATAGTTGAAAACACTTTTGCTCTTGTTATGTTTTTGTGTGTTTACAAAGCAGCCAAAAAATAAGCCTAATTGGGTTATCAATAAATCGTACGTAAAATATAGGCCAATTTATGGGATTCCAACTTCAACATACTGTTCGTGTGGCATGTGCATGGCTGGGTTGGGTGGCTATTTGGTTGCATGTGGTGGTTGTATTTGTGGTGTTCTGGCACCATCATCAAACATTGCGTCTGACTGCTGTTGAATTTGTAAAATGCAACGCATAAATTAGCATTGAAATAAAATAGCCAAAAACTGTGAATTGTTTGGATAGAGAATTAGCACCCAACTAAACAGGATTTGCAAATTATAATGCAAACAAATTAAAATAATCAATACGCTGATAAGACAAGAAAGCCTGAATAAACAGGTGAAGTTTACCTGCAATGTATGGACATATAATATTATATATGACATCAGATATGTTTATATGGGTCTTAGATAGATCTTAAATATGAACTGATGTTGAATTTTATATAGTAAGCAGATTGCTAACAGGTAAAGCATGAATCAAATAGACAAGATTTTTGAAAGTATATTTAGAAAATAGAAAAAGGTTGTTAAAGAAAATGGTTTTATAAAAGATTCTGCCTATTGAACTATTATATTTTAAGAGCTTAGTAAAATTCTTGCACTTAAACAATTCCATAACGTTAGTATATAGTATCCGATTCGTATACACATATATACATTTTTGGTTGTGCAACCTTGGTTGCACAAAACTACTCACCTGTGTTTTTATTAATCGTCACCATCTGCTCATTGGAGCTGCTCCAAATCGATGACAATGTTAGCGGTGAATCGAAGCAAATGATGTCACCCACTGAGAAAATTGTCTGTTGGTCGTTTTGTCGTGGGGGCGTGGTTGCAGTTTATTTGAGTTTTTTCCACCGATTTTCGTGTGTCGACAGATTTCGTAAAAAATAGTGACGCAGTTTGACAATTGTGAATAGTTATATTTGATGGCCGCGTGCGGAAAAAGGTTGAAGGAAAATTGATTTATGAGCAAACGAGTGAAATCAAATCAAATGTCAAATAAAAACTGTAAAAAGCTTGCAGCATCACTTAACTAACTTTGCAGCAAGCTGGCAGAGTTTTAAATTAAGGGCAGATATATATATATATATATATATATATATATATATATATATATATATATATATATGCATGTATGTAGACTTACACGGGTGGGGTATATAAGCTTCGACTCGGCCACAGACAGTTTAATGTAATCCTCAGCATGTTTAACTCCGGTTGAATCCTTTAAACTGATGGCAATCATGTTGCTTGTCTCGCGCTGCAAATTCAACTGTGGGCGAAATGCAAAAAAAAAGGGAAAAGTACATATAGAATATATATATATATATATATATATATATATATATATATATATATATATATATATATATATATATATATATATATATATATATATATATATATATATATAGATAGATATACATATATATATAGTTAGTCGAGTTTAATTGGGTTAGAGCTTTATCTCGCTCGCCCACTTTTGGGCTGTGCATTTGGAATTTAATGCATGTTTTTCGTAGCCAGCTTCAAGAGTTTTGTGTTTGTGGTCGACGGTCACTCGACAGCCCCAATTTTTAAGAGCCAAAAGCTGCAGCATGTGCGACAACGCATCGTTGCATTTTTATGTGGTGACATCAACGTGCCACAGTCCAGCAAAATAAAAGAAGAAAAATAAAAAGGAATCCTTGCCGAAGATCTAACGAATATTGTATACACTAGCCGACTCTATAAAAGGAAACAAGAGACTATAACATAGAAACTTTAAAAAACTCAGCTATCACACGACTGTTCCCATGATAGCTATGTGTTATAGTAACCAAATCGAACTGAACATAACATATATACTAAAAACAGCAATAATACGCAGCTCTGTCAAGTTGCATAAAAAGCTGACAAGGCAAAGCTAAGTTCAGATCGTCGTCTAGGATATTTTTCGACTTAGCTACGCTGTTGACTTCAGCATATTTTATGGGTAACTAAAAATACCCGCAACTAGAGTATAAGAGAACGAAAATAGTGCTGGCCAAGCCAGGCGACGTGCCATGCGGCCGAACGCTGAGATTCTATTCCTTTTTTATATTTTATTCAGTTTTTTTCTAGCTCCTTTATGCTGAAATAGTGAGTAGAGCTCAGGTGGCAAGGCAGGTCTTTGGAAGTGCATTAAAATGCAGCGGTTTTGTTGTTAGCAGGCGCACCAAAAAATGAAATTGAAATAACTTGCTAGCACAAAGTTTAAAGTTCACATTTACATATAGACGAGTCGGCAAAGTCGAAAAGTAGAAGTTGGCATAAATACATATAAGACTGTCGACACTTGACTCCAGACACCAGACTCCAGACTCTCGACACTCGACACACGACTCTTAAGACGAGCGTCAAAGGAGTTGCTCTAGCACTTACCGCAATTGTCAGATTATTTCCAATCTGTGCATCGACCACATCCTTGGTGGCCAAATCGTAACGTAGTCCATTCACATCCTCAATATTGTGGGAGAACTCGTTGCCGAGATTGTCGTGCAGCGAAACTTTAAAAACAAAATTCATGCCGCGTGGTATTTTATGCTCCAGCTGTTTCAATTTAATGTCCGGCTGCAAAGTGACCAAAATGTATTGTACATTCTTCACTTCAATGCCAATGGGCAGCGTCTGGTCGACAGTTTTGGCCTGGCAAACATAAAAACAATATTATACATATATATATATATATATATATATAACAATACGCATCAAATCAAATGCAATTTCCAAGAGGTAAGCCGATTTAAGGCCCCAGCAGACTCACAATTATCAGATCACGGCCGAGGGTATCCTTTGTGTGTACAACACCATCTGGCGTCACAGCAACAATTCCGCTACTTTGGCCATCCAACTTATAGACCGCATCATCCATATTACATTTCAGCTGTAGCGTACTTCGTGGCGCCGCCAAAATCCAATCCATTGTTATGGGCTTTGGTGCGAGCAGCTCCAGTGTTTTGAAAACTGCACAACGATAAAAATTTCAATTTGCGGTTTTCGCTCAATCTCTCTCTCTCTCTCGCTCTCTCTCGATACACTATTTCAATTGTGGTAAAAAAAAAAATACTTACCAATTAGCTCAACACTCGACGCGGGCAGCCGCAATCCATCCGGCAAATGGACAGAGGCCGTGATGGTAACCTTGCCGGGATTGAGCGCGCGTATACGTACGGAAATTAAATCGCTGCTTTGGTAGTCGATGCCTAAAAGAGGACAAGATGGACAGTTAGGCGTGTGTGGAAGTAAAGTTAAGGGTATATATACATGTGTATAATTTTATATATACATTCGATTTCTATTTAGATATCTCTAGCTAGTTAGAAATACATCAATTTCTCTATCTTTTATTAATTTTACAAATTCGATAACTACTTTCTTTTGCTCTCTTCTGCTTAAGCTTTTAGCCTTGTTCGTTCCGTATCTGTTCCTGCACTGGAACTCAACCATGCAGGCTCATCGAAGAACTGTTTGCTCTGCGTGCACTTGGTGAGCATTGAGCTGAAGTCTCTGCGCAACAATGCGGTATCTGTGCACACTTCCATAAACAAATACAATGTAGATTCTACATAATACACAACATACTTATGTATCTGTACTACTAAACTCACCCGCTGCTGTAAACACATTGAAAATCTCCACAACATCCGGCTGATTGACTGACCAGGTAATCTGCATGTTCTCTAATGTGCCCAGCACCATGGGTGACAAATCCGGTTGACCCCACAGCGTGGCAGGCATCACAGCTCCAGCTCGTATGCGTACAAGAGGCGTGCGCACCTGGACGGCAGTCAAAGCAACAACGCGCACATCCACTGTGTCCTCCGAGACAATTTCATCCTTGCCATTAACTGGATTCTTTAACAGACAGCGACCAGTTACACGTGTAATGCCCAATTTGTGAGCTGTAACAATTGCGGAGCTCATGGCTGTGCAAGCAAACGAGTATACAATTATTTGTTATATTTATATAGCTAATATAGCTGCCCACTTACTTGCCACCTGTTGCTCGTGCACGGTGTAAACGATGTTGGTATTTGGTTGCGGTCCACCCTGGTAAAAGATTTGTATGCTTGAGCCCACAACGAGCGTTGAATTCCTTGGATAAAGCCGCATAGGCGCAAAGACCTGCACATTTAGTGGTTCACTGGACACCTGACGTTCACCTTTCCCAGATTGGAAGACAATCTTCGTCTCGCCGATGTTGTTGCCCATTATGCTGTAGCGTATTTCACCAACACCCAAATTCTGTTGCTCATCCAGCTTTACAGTCAATATGGTAGGATCAAATACCAACTGGGATAGCTGATAGACGCTCAACATATCCGAATCAATATGCAATAGATTTTCATTCGTATCGAACAATTGCACAATGGCTTCAATAGTATTTGTACGCTCCACTCGATCCATGGCACGCACAGTGATCGAGCCAATGCCCACCACAGAGATGGATAAATACGCTGGCTCATTCATTAGACAGCGATCTGTAAGCTCCAATCGCACATGACCCAAACGCTGGGGAGTTATCACCAACTGCTGCTGCTTCTCATCATGGGTCACTTGCACGATGCCCTGCTCAGAGAGTTCCAATTGAAAGAAGCCGCTGCCCTGAGCAATGGAAATACGTTCGCTATGCGAGGGCGCTAAATAAATGCTAACATGATCCGTCGGCAACAATGTGCTATTAACTGTGTGAAAGCGTATTTCATTCTCAATAACAGGCTTCGTGATTTCACCTGTCTTTAACTGCAATAAAGCACACATATTAGAAACATATCAAAATGATATTTGAGTATATGAATAACTCACGTTCTTTACACCAAAAGGCGGACTCTCCGCATGAACACCCTGCTTTGCGAGCAGCTTATCATTATACCGTGCCACCGTGCCCTTGATGCGGAAATTAGGCGCCACCTCATTCAAGGTCAAGACAAGCACATCCCTTGCAGGCAAATGCACGGTATGATAGAGCTCCTCTTCGGCCAGCTGCTGATGAGGAATGCTATCCGTTTGATAGCGTTCATCGCCTGCAGCAAACTCCCATTCAAGCCACAGTGAGCTTATGTTCATAAGCTTGCGATTCTTCACATCCTGCACCTCAATCTCAATGTTGAACTTGTTCTCCTGCTCCTTGAGATACAACAGCGAAGAACGCAGCTCCACAGGGCACGATGAGCGCAATTGCTGCCGAGCATAGAGCTTGAGGAAACGTGGTCGAACGCAGTGCACCTTGGTGGTTATCTCTGCGTGGTAGGCAGCAAAGCTCGATGTGGCCAGCTGATTGTGCACTTGATACGTAAACTCAGTTTTGCCCAGCTCCCGACAGAGCACCGTGAAAGCGGTTAAAGCATTCTGTGTATCGAAATCGATTTCCGAGACTTTAATAACTTCGCCATCAAATTTTGTATCCTTGGTGAGCTCCGCCTCCAGCGTAAAGATGCGTTGAGGTCCATGGGCATAGATGACATTGCGGGAAGCGCCAATGGGCAGGATAAGCTCATTCTCTAGAGGATTCAGTACTGCCAGAGGTTCAAAGACGTGCAAATCAACAGAATCCTGTAGCACTTTATCCTGGAAACTGTATGAAATGCGTAACAAGGTACTGCCAACCGCAGTGCTGCGTAGTTTAAGAATGTGACAGGCCTCCGGAGCAAGTGCATCCTGTGTATCTGGGCCAGCTCCATTTTCCAGCTGTAATATTTGATGTGAGAAATCCAGCTGGAAGTGCAAATTATCGCATTTGGTATAGGGCACGTAGCTGCCATTCACATAGGCATAGACAGCCACATGGAGTCGCACATAATCCCTTAGAGCTGTCTCAAAATTATATTGTTTCACCTCCAGGCGTTTCGGTGGCAAAAAGTAGATTTGTGCTTGACGTGAAATCTTTTGATTCTTAGCTAAACCCACACGAACTGTGGTATGTGCTGTTAGCTGCATTCCAGCGTCGTTTAGATCTTGTGAAACGCCCGTCATGCGCACATCTCTTATTTCCGTGGTAGCTAAGCCTTGGCCATCGATTTGCAACACCTGTGTATTCCCCGAATACCACACGTAGTTGAAATCGCCGCCACTGGCGTGAAATTGAAATTTCTGAGGCTTTATGGTATTGGGATCGTAGGGCAGAATCACTTTATTGGGTCGCAGCTTGAGCTCCTCAAAAACTTGCATCTCTGCCTGCACCGAGAGCTATAAGAAATCATTCATTAACATATTATAAACCGTATATTACTATCGATATAACTTACATCCTTATAGTAGCCATATATCTGTATGGATCCTTGTCTTCGCGCCTCTCCATACAAGCGACTGCCATTTCGCGTCTTCCCGAGTATTTTAAACAAAGTTTCATCCAGCTCGGAGCCAATATTATAGCGTGTGCCAAGCGTAATCTTTTGACCATCTGCGGAATATAAATCCAATGCAACTTCATGTCGCTCGCCCTTAACAGTAATCCAATTGTTGTAAGGCAACAAGCTAATGCCAAGTTTCTGAGGCTCCGCGACAGCCAACAAAGCACTGGGTCCTTTGGGCTTGTCAGCCGAACTCTCTTTTGGCATATTGTGGTCCCTCAAATAAACCTGTGTGCGACCCAAGCGAGAGCCCGTCGCTACACTACTCTTCATATAAGCCACATTCTCGTCCTCCACCTCCAAATAGTATTGCTTATTGGCTGTTATATCATGAAGTCTATCCATTTTAAGTTGCAGTATGCGAAAGTTGACCGTATCACCAGCCATGATGGTCACCTCAGAGGGCTCAATTATAATATTGGCTAGCACACTAATGTACACCTCAATGGGTGGCACATGAGAGTACTCCAACTGAGGCATGCTGACAGCCACCTTGGAGGTGCCCGTGTTGATGCCCTCCAAGAGGATCATATAGCCTTTAATGCCATCTGCTTCAAGTTTCTCCAATGGCGGCGGCACCACGTGAAAGGGACTGTCCGAGAAAGTGAGAAAGCGCAATGCCGGTGGCATATTACTACTTGAAGAAGATATATCCCAATTGAACTCGATGCCCTCCAGCGTAAAGAATTCATTGCCTTGCGAGTCGAAGGCATGCAGCTCGAACGTTGCTGGTGCTTCCTCCAAATACAGCTGCCTGGTGGCTGTACGCACATTCAGACGATCAATCGTATCCACAATCACATCGCAGCGAAGCGTTGCGCCAGTTGCCACTTCCTCGGCGAAGACAATCGCCGTGTTGCGACGCCGCTCACGTGTCTGTACGGTAACTATGGCCTGGCTGGAACATTCAGTAAATCCATTATATACTGGCGTTACAGTTATGAGATCCTGGCGCGAAGACGTCCTACAAATAAAACCATTAATATAAGTAATCCGATTTTAGGTTATAAAGCCGACGCCGGCTACTGAGAAATTTCACCATTTGTAGCAGTTGGGATCGACGACTTCCAGCGTGAAATTGATGGATTTGTCTTGAAATATCGGCAGCAGAACGCGCGGATGATTCAATTTCGCCGATTCACACACATTTTGTGATACAAATATCAGTAAAAACAAATAAAATTCGCTTTGCATTTTGGCACATGTAAGCGTCCGATTTTAAGAGTCGCGTTGTTTGCTACTGAACTGGCTCGAATGAACTGAGCAATCAGCAGTTAACTAATCGATGCAGGTTCGTACATACAAATGAACCAATCTAGCAGATATCATTGTCTATCGATATCATTGTGCTATCAATTTTTGGCGCCATTTTCTATTTAACAATTTAACGCTAAAAACGTAGCAACTGATTTATGTTTTACGTATTTTATATTGAAAAATAATAAATAAGATAAATACCCATGACTGCATTGCTTGTATTTTCCAATGATATAGTTCAGTTCAAATGAGCTATATTGCTCACCACAATAAACCAAGTTCGATTATCCGTGCTGGTTCGTATGCACACACAAAGCTATCGGAGTCATATATATTCGCGGCAATTCAAATTATTTGAAAACATATATTTATCAAAACATAACAAAAATAAAACATTTACAACTTAGCAAAGGGACCTTCATCGTCTAAAAAGATATCCAATTGCAACTTGTGCATGTTTTCTGGGTTGCAGGCATACTTGCTAAAGTCCTTAACGCCCACATCCAACAATATCTCGTCGTCCATAAAGAAATTGCCAGTGTATTCCCTGGCATCTCTACAAATTATCGCATATGCTGCATCTGCCATTATATCCGGTTTCCGAGCGTATTCAGCACTCTCCGATCCATTCAACATTTCTATCGCAGCCGTGTGAATCGTTGTACGAGGCCAAAGGGCATTAACTGCCACGCCTTGAGAACGAAACTCCTCGGCCATGCCAAGAACACACATCGACATGCCATATTTAGCTATGGTGTAGGCTGTATGATTGGCAAACCAGTGGGGCTTCATATTCAACGGGGGAGACAGGTTCAAAATGTGTGGATTAGAGCTCTTTAACAGGTAAGGCAAGCAAGTTTTAGAGCTGTAATAATTGAGATGAGTTAAATGAGTTTCTATTAATAAACTAAATCCTTCACTCACACCAAGAAAGTGCCTCTCGTATTTATATTCTGCATTAGGTCATAACGCTTCATTTCCGTATCCAGTGTTGATGTAAGAGATATGGCACTCGCATTGTTTATAACAATATCAATGCCTCCAAATTTCGCAACAGCTGCTTCAACCGCCTGTTGCACTTGCTTTTCATCGCGTACGTCCACAATGCAGGGTAAAGCTTTGCCACCTGCCCTTTCGACTGTGGATTGATATGAAGATAACACAAATAATTTCCAGTTTAATTTAAGTACAAAGTGCACTACGTACTCTCCGCAGCGGCTGTATAAATTGTGCCAGGTAACTTTGGATGTGGCTCAGCTGTTTTGGCAGCTATCACAATATTAGCGCCATCGCGCGCCGCTTTCAAAGCAATTGCCTTGCCGATGCCACGAGAGGCGCCTGTGATAAACAGTGTTTTACCCTGTAATTTTCTATAAACTTTGTAAATATAATATAATTAATAAGCTCAAATTTAATTATTTACCCGGAGTTCCTCATCTTATTGCCACCAAACTTTCTTGTAATCTAAACTGTTGTATTGCAATGTGACCAGTTGTTGCTAGATTTAAAATGTTAGTTTACCTGTTATCAATTTCTGTAAGGCGTCACACTGGTCACACTTTGGCGCCTTACATTCAAACACATAACTGAAATTCAATACATCGTTGTTAAATTGCCGCTATGTTAATAAATAGACAAAAAAAAAAAACAAATTTACGACAGATGGTCACACTTCAGTGCTGTTAATTCAAAAACAAACATAACAAAATATCAAATATTAACGCTTTACAACTTAGCTAATGGACCTTTGTCATCTATAAATAAAGCAAAACTCAATTTGTCCTTATTTTCTAGATAGCAAGCATATCTGTCAAAGTCTTCAACGCCTTCATTCAACAAAACGTCTTCATCAATACAAAAGTTTCCCGTAAATGCCCTTGCATTTCGACATATTATCGCATATGCAGCATCTGCCATTATCTCTGCTTTGCGAGCAAACAATTCACCCTCTGGTCCAAAAAGCATGTCAATTGCGGCCGTATGAACCTTGATGCGAGGCCAAAGGGCGTTAACTGCCACGCCCCTACCGCGAAATTCCTCCGCCAAGCCTAGAACACACATCGACATGCCATACTTAGATATAGTATAAGCTGAATGATCAGCTAGCCATCGGGGATTCATATTGAGAGGGGGCGCCATGTTCAAGATGTGTGGATTATCGCTCTTTAGGAGATAAGGCAAACAGGCTTTGGAGCTATGGAGACAAAGTTCGACTAGGTTAGATTTATGTACGATATGATAAGCAATGCACTTACACCAAGAAGCTGCCCCTTACATTAACATTCTGCATTAGATCATAGCGCTTCATATCAGTTTTAAGTGTAGAAGTTTTTGATATAGCACTAGCATTATTTATCAAAATATCAATGCCTCCAAATTTGGCGACGGCTGCTTCAACAGCCTGTTGCACCTGTTTTTCATTGCGTACGTCCACAATGCAGGGCAAGGCTTTGCCTCCAGCTTTTTCAACTGGTAATAACAACATTAATTAACATTAATATGCTTTTTTACATATTAACTTACTCTCCTCTGCTGCTGTATAAATTGTGCCAGGTAGTTTTGGATGTGGTTTAGCTGTTTTGGCAGCTATTACGATGTTTGCGCCATCGCGTGCTGCTTTCAAAGCAATTGCCTTGCCAATGCCTCGAGATGCGCCCGTAATAAATAACGTTTTGCCCTGTAATTTGCTATTAAAATATTATTTATATTTTCTTGAACAAAGAAGTTTCTTACCCCGTGTTTTTCATTGTTGATAAATATTTGCCGCTCTGCAGTGTGACCAAATCAAATTGATTAAGGATGTCATAACAGTGCCTTAGGGCTTAGCAGAGCACAACAAGTTGTTCCTGTTAAGTGCGTGAGTGGCATACGTAACTTGCTCACACTCAGGTAAATATTTTCTTTTATTATATTGTTATTAATTATTCAATGAGATAAATTAACCGAATATTGTAACAATTTGCCTGCATTTTATTAAACGTGAGATACATCAGATTTCTTTATTTAATATTCTCTGACTATACTATCGTCCATCACTAAAATCGAAACATTATCCAGCACTACATTAAAAACATTTTACCGGTGGAAAAGTACGATGCGCCACAAGTAAAGAGACGCCGCCTGAGTGAACAACTAAAACGAAGTGATTGTCATAAAATAATGACAATTAAACAACAATTTAGTTGCGGAAACCTAAATTAACAATGTCAGAGACGGCCGATACCATCCAGGCGGCGACAGAGGATGCTTCAGCACACGATTTCATCGAACTGAAATCCATGGAAGATGTTGAGAAATTGGAGCAAACCCAAATTTACGCTTATATAGAAAAATTGCATGGAATTATAAGAAAATATGATACAAAGATTGCATCATATAAACAAAAGCTAAAACACTTTGTGAGATTTGGTAACGGAAAGATTTCTTTAAAAAAAACTAAAATCAAAATATTCTTGCAGCTCAATAAGGAAACGAAATGTTCAGATGCAAAATTGGCGAATGGCGATGTAAAAGAAACGCAGGATAATGGCGTGGACGAAGAAGAGGGAAAAGAGCGTAAGTGTTAAAACGTAAACAATTTATTAATTATTACTATTAAGTTCTACATGGAAGATATCTTGCGGGTCGCCTGTTGATACCCGTTCACAATGTGGCGAAGAGTATATTGGATTCATTTCATTTTGCTGGCAACGGCAGCAACGAGGGCAGCGCCACGCCCCGACCCATCCTCGGAGAGCATAATATCAAATTCTTTATCCGGCTTGACCAGCTTTTGCATCATCTCCCTAATATAACTATCAAATTTCGGATGAAAGCGATAAACAGAGCCATCCATGCCGACCACAACTTTACGGTCATTGATCTTATTGATCAGTCCACTGATGCCAATGGCTACCAAAGTTGCAGCGCGCCTGGCCACACATTCGCAGATGTATTTGAGTTTCTGGCAATCCTCCACAGACGCTTTCTCCAGCCCAAAAAGCTGCTTAACAATGCGTCGTGTGCTTGGGAATTCGGGAAAGGAATCATCTTCAATCTCCGATAGGTGTTTCGTCTCAAAGATATCCTCATTATTCTGCAGCACAGCAACGAATGCGGCACGTTTGGTGCACAGCTTAAAGATCTTATTCCTCTCCAGAGCTCGCAGCAATACCAAACGCACCAATTCACCTAAATACATGCCTGAGGTCATTTTCTCGAACAGCTGCTCGGAGCGATTGATTGATTTTCGATCCACTTCGCGATCATAATCCGTGCGCACAAAGTCCAGCTGTCCATTCTCGCCAAAGGCGCCCCATTCCACATTTACAATGACCTGTTTACGACTGCCTTTGAAATCCGGATCGAGTAGTTCAACATTCTCCACCTGTTCCACATAGCAGGCGTTGCAGCCGGTGCCAACAATAACGCCCACACGACATTCCGGATTGCGATGTGCACAGGACATCAATGTGCCAGTCGTATCATTGAGCAAAGCAACGACAGCAATTTCTGCATCTCCGCGCCTTTGAATGGCATCGTGCAGCATTAGGCCCACATCGTGGCCCTCAACACCGGCACAACTGAAGCCCTTCGTCCACCTCGTAAGCATTGCCTCCTTAAGGCCGACTTGGACGCAGGGAAAGGAGAAAGTGAAGCCCAATGGCAAATACGCATTATGCATGTCGTGCTTGGCCACAAATTTCGCCAAACAGTCGGCAATATGATCGAACAGCTCCACGCCAGGTCCAGTCATTAAGTCCTTGGGCACGGGATAGATTTGAGACTCTACGGTGGCATCATGGTGTCCTTTTAGCGTAACGAGCAGCACACGGAAATTGGTGCCGCCCAAATCCAGAGCCAAATACTTGCCCATCTCATCGCCCGTGGGCAAATCCTGCACATATGTGGGAAAGCATTTCGTGCTCGCCTGTTCATGTGTGCTCCGTCGCAATCCTTTGGCAGTCTCGCTGCAGAAGCGAGTGTACACCTCTTGCACCTGGTAATCGCTTAGCACAAAGGGTTGCATAAGCTCACGTATCTCCACATCGACCATTTTTTTTTTCTTTTATTTTTATTGCAACGTTGCTATCCGCCTGGCTCGAATGATGAGTAACGACTAACCAGACCACATGAAAGCACCTGCTAACGTCGCCATCTGCAGTCGCTGCTGCTACTGCTACTGCTGTACCTGATAAGAATTGCAGTAGCTCAAACTTTTGCATTCGCAGTTTTCAACTGTTTAATCTAAGCTAGCATCTATTTGAAAACAAATCAACTAAATCTGCTGAAACCCAAGTAGAAATACGCAACTTGCGCTAAACGATAGATGAAGGCAAAAAGGCGATAGAGCTCATAGGCAAGGCATGCCAGCCTCCTTTAATACAGCTACATTGGAGCATATTAACTATGCCTATCATTTAATATATAGTTAAATAACTTGAAGAGTAGCAGCATTATATAAGAATATCCTAGTAGAGCCTTTATGGAATGTCTATATTTACAATCAATTTGTTAGAAAATTCATATAATTTAGTAACCCCATTTGGTGTCCCTATAGATCTTGGCATTGAAAAATTCCGTTTAAAATAAGCTGAACATTATGATTAACAAATTTGCCTAAGATATATTAAGCGAACAACTAAGTTAGCCATACATGAACTAAATTATATAGTAATACTTTCTACAACCCATATTTATAAGCTTTTGTTTATGTGTAAAAAATCATTGTCGAAATACTTGAACCAAGTTTGCAACTGACTATAATGACTCAACTGTTAATAGTGATCAAAAAACTATATAGTTTATATAGGCAAACTCAAGCAAGCAAAACTTCCAAAAGTTGTCCTTCAATATATAATACCTATATAATACCTTGGGGCACTTGTACATACGCTCTATCAGTGAAGATTTATTGCCCCCTATTTCCCACTATTTCTAGTTTCAAAGGGCATTTGCCTGGTTTATTTAGTTATAGATAAAAGGTTTTATTTGTTTGTTTGAACTCGTATTATAGTCATCGTAATTGTTGCAATGTCAAGCACGTTGCACATTAAATCTTAATTATTTGATTATTTTACTATAAAGCAAAAAAGTGATAATCCCAAGCGCCAAGTGCGCGCGAGATTAACAAAAGGTTCCTGGTTAATGATGTAAGCAGGTTGACATTAACTACAGCCGCAAGGCAAATAGGCGATAAGACTAGGTCTCAAATTGCAATATAAATATAAAATGTTTTTAATATTATTTATAATCTTTTTGCAGTTTCGGCCACGGCTGCGTTTAGCTTTGTTGATGAAATGCGCCAAGCGGCGAAGCATGCAGAAAACTTAAACAATTTTGTCTATGAGCCGACATCGGGCATGTACTATGATCCCAAGACGGGCTACTACTATAATGCGGTAAATATATATAGTATATATGTATATATAAATATAATTTACAACAACGTAATCTTTATGACGTGCCAAACCGTTGGAGGTTATCGCTAAGCGATGAACCTACATCAACGCCTCTGCTTGATAAACAACAGCTAACATTGCCTCTCCCACTCTTGTTCTCTCTCTCTCAGGAATATGGTCTCTATTATGATGGCAATACGGGCTGCTATTATAGCTATGATCAGTCAAAAGATTCGTATGAATTTCATTCACAGGCACAGGTGCAGGTAAGTCTGTGACAGTTGCCAAAACTGTGAATTACTCTGATTGATTAAAGTTAATGATGATTCTTTTACTCCTGTCCACCCGTCCACACCCTTCTACTGCTCCGTTTAGAGCGAGTCTCTTAGATTTTTAGCACGTTTTCGCAATTTGCGCATAGACCAAATGCGTTGCAATGCATTAGGTAAGCGCTGTGCCTTAGAATGTGCGATAAAAACGCGGATTTCGTTTCTTTTTCTCGCTTTCAGGCAAACAGCGCCGCAACCAACGCCGAAAAGGAGCAGCCGGATAATGAGGAGGATAATCTGCACGATGACGTTGAGTTCGATGAGTTTGGCGGAGTGATCACAGACAAAGCTACGCTGCAGCAAATCAAGGCGGAGAAGCAAAAGCTCAGAGATCGTGCAGCCAAGAGCAAACGTAAAGCCAAGAAGCATGCGAAGAAGAAGAAGAGAAAAGATCATCGTCACAAGTCGAAGAAGCGTCACAAGGATTCGGACAATGAGGAGAGTCGCAAGCGCAAATCCCGCGATGTGGAAGATGGCGAACTGTCACAATCGTCGAGCAGCTCCAGCTCAGAGTCGAGTGATGCGGAGAGCAGCAACAGCAACGCAGAGGGCGACAATGAGGAGTCCTCTGGCGTGCCCATTTTCAAGTCCAACAGTCGCTTTCAAGGTGTCTAAAGAAATTCGAGTTTTTATCCACATTTCGACTAGACTCCATATATATGTTAATCTTTACCTAAACCTCCACAGACATTGCCAAAAAGTATCCACCCTCGCTGCGCATCATTGTGCAGGAAACGAACGTGCAGGAGCTGACAGTGGGCAGCCTCCATTTGATTACCTACAAAGGCGGCTCGCTGGGCAGGGAAGGAGTACACGACGTCATCATTCCAGATGTGAATGTCAGCAAGTGCCATCTAAATTTTCACTACGATACAAAGCAGGGCGTCTACAAATGCCGTGATTTGGGCTCTCGCAATGGCACCATTCTCAATGGATCGCGCATGTCCGAGTCGAAGGAAGCTAGCGAAACATTGGATCTAGTGCATGGCAGCATCATTGCCATTGGGCAGACCAAGTTGCTCTGCCATGTGCACGAAGGCAATAGCACGTGTGGCTTGTGTGAGCCAGGACTGCTCATTGAGACGCAACCAGCGGCAACTGTGGCAGCTGTAGCTGGCAATGTGCTCTCACACAAGGAGCAGCTGAAGAAGCTGCAAAAGAAATATGGCTTAGAGAATGAAAGTGAGTCGCGGAATGGAGTCATTGATGAGAAATTCGTTCAATTGTTTATATAAATCTTTTAGAATTTGTGGAGACGAGCGCCAATCCCAATCCAAATTATAATGATCGCAGCGCCCAGCGACGCATCAAAGTGGGTAGCAGCACGGATAAGGAGAAGACCGAGGTGGCCTGCGTGCATACGTAAGTGGAAAGTCTGGCAGGACTTGCAGGACATTGCCTGAGCATCAGCTTCTTATCTAATCTATTTTTTGCTCTTTGCAGTGAAATCGCCAGCTCCAACAAGGGCTTCAAAATGCTCAGCCAACTTGGCTGGCAAAAGGGCGAAACTCTGGGCAAGGGCAATCAAGGATTGCTAACTCCTGTAGGTTTCATATACATAGATGAGGCTATTCTAATACCATTCAGACTACCCTCGCATACATACATCCATCTACTTTATAACATACTTATTCTTTGTATATCCATATGCAGATCAATGTGGTGGCCAATGAGGGCACCACTGGCTTGGGCAGCAGCGATCCTTTGGCCAAGAGCGCCTCGCGATCCGTGGATAAACGCAAGTTGGCCAACTTGAAGATAACTCAAGCGCGTTATCAGCGCGCGAAAGATATATTCGTATTGTCCGACGAGAGCGATTAATGAAATTTCTTGTTTTTGTTGCTTTTTGTTTTTTAAGTTTGAAACACATTTAATTAACAATTACTCATACATTATATGATCATAAGTACATATATATATATATATATATATTATATATAGGGTATATGTAATTAGAAAATCTTGCTATATAAGGTTAAGCTATCAGTCAATTAATTAATTTAGCTTCGCTCAAAACACACACAAAAAAATAAAATAAAATAAAATAAAATAAATAAAATACATTTTGCAAGAAGGAAAACTATAAAATACGCGTGTGCCAACCAATTTGTATATAAATTAATTATGAATTAGTTTATGTTTATGTTTAAATATGTTTTTTGTTTTAATACAAAAGCCTCTTAAGATATGTGGTTTTTACTTCTTTCTCTTGCCATGGATGCTGCATAAGAATTGTTGTTATATGTTAAACGTGCTGTTGTTGTTGGTGCTATTTGCTGACAGTGTTGATAAATGCTCTAATACTTTGCCAAGTGCATATATATATATATATGTATGTGTGTGTGAGTGTGTTGGTATATATATTATATACACGGTTGTCAAACGTACTACAAATGTACCAAAGCAATGGTACAGGTGTGCCTAAGTGTTAAAAATGGTACAAACGGATACTTAAAGCAATAGTAGAGTGTACCTAAGGTACAGTTTAAAACAGGTGTACCTTTAAATAATGAAAATAGTACACTGTACCTTACTTTTCATAAAAACGTAAGAATTACCTTACATTTACAAAAAGGTACCATATATCCTAGAATGCCATCTATGCATCGATATCTTTCATATTGGTACAAGCTGGTACCTTTCTTAAGCAATAGTAAATGTGTAATTAATAGTACAAGTTGTACCTAAATGTTGCAAAATTGTTACATTTTCTTAGTTTGTTTAAGCAATGGTACACTTCTAAAATATGCTGGTAATTTTTTAAAACCATTTCACTTTGTACCTATTTTCAAAATTAGGTACATTTATGCTTTGGTACAAGATTTTTCGATTTACTGACAACCGCGATTTGTATAGTGGAAAGTTTTGGCAGCAGCCTAAGGCCCTTGCATCGGTTTACAACACCAAACAAAACGCACAACAAGAATCTTTGGATGTTGGAACTACACAGAGAGATGCGCTATGTGTTTATACATATATGCGCACAATATATATATATGTTTATGTAAGCTAATGTGATTTTGTTTGTTTGATAATATTTCGCTAATTTGATCTAACAGACGCCCGTGGATCGGACGCCTATGAAAAAGCCAGTGGCACATGAATCCTTGCGCATCTCACACCACGAGTTGTAAGTGTGATTGTTGTATCCACAGATTTTATCCGCTCTAAATGGCTGTGAACAAAGAGAAAATTTCCCATTTAAGAAAGTAAATTCCCATTATCTGTTGTTGCTGTTTGCCACTCACCGTTCGCTGCTGTTTGCGTGCGCATTTGTAACGGCATGAGACGCAGCGGGGCAGATGCGTCTGCAGGTCCACCAGGCAGGTATCCTTTGGGCCGCACTTGATGTCAGCACAGGTGACGCGGTCCGCTGCAAAAGTAAATTTTTACGAGTCATACATTTAAAGCAGCTAAACTTGGTTTTTTTTGTTAAGTTTTTGCATTTTCTGCGTTTTTATGTCTGGCAATTTCGGTTTAATGGCCCCCTCGCGCATATCCTGGCCGAAAAAGCGAATCATGTGAACTTTGGCAGGTGTTATTTCAAGATTTCTTGACAGGCTGCAGCTGGCATGGCCACGAAATTTTAATGCCTGCTCCTAATACCCTTCAATATATTTTTTATTTATTTATTTTTTTTGTGTTAACTGGCAACGCCTTGTGTATGAGCAGCCAGGGTAATTATTAATTTCCTAAGATAACAGAAATGCCGAAAGGAATTTGTTTAAGGAGCCATACTAAACTAATATAATATTTCAAATAATAAAACACATAAGCTAAAACCGATAAATTAAGCTAATTTCATTGTTGAGATCAATCTTTATTAGTTTTGAATTATTTTCTGTTTATTTGCACTAGCGAAGGTTGTAAAAATATGTGCCTACGCCCTTGATTATTATTTAGGGGAATTATAAAATTTCCTTTGTTTACTGTGCTTACTTTTTCCGCTAGGTGGCAACTTAGTTACAATTTTAAGCGTGGGCTATTTTGCGGTGCAAAATTTTGTGTGAAGAAAAGTGAAATAAAAGCAATTTAATCAAATGATAATTAAAAATATATGCGTGCAATGGGTGTCTGCTAACATGCGCTTTGTAGTGCATTTAAAGGGTGAGTGCATTTTTGTTATTTATCAATGTTTCTGGTCCATGCTTGAAAAGCGCTTACAGCTGTTTTGGCTTTTTTAAATTGCGTGTTGTTGTTGTTGCTGTTGCTGCACACTGCAATTTTCGAACGCTGGCACATTATTCACACCACAGGCAATGGCAATGTATACACGTATAATGTATGAAAGGTCCGCCCCATTCTTGACATGCGCAAGACGGTAGCCAAAAGCCGACTCCGACTGCGGCCAAGGCAATGCAGCCAAGCGGCGCAGCCGCAAACGCACACACAGATACGGAAACACTCGTGTATGCACTCGTATATCGTATATATGATCTTGGCAACAATGTTGCAAAACGCCCTGCGGCAAAAGTGCGCAATTGCTTAGCAACTTTTGGACGAAGAGCAAGGGGGAGAGAATGTCTGCATAGTTGCAGCTGACTGCAGGAGAGGTGTGAAGGGGAAGTGTGCTGGATAGCTGTTGCTCACTGTAGACAGAGAGGGGAAGCGGAAATTCCTCTATAAAGCTGCTGCTGGCTGAGAGGGGAAGTTGGAGAGAGGATGGGCGTGGCAGTCTGCATAGCTGCTGCTGCTGCTGACTGCAATTCGTAACAGTTAAAGTTTATTAATTTCAACTGCCAATTTTCGCTGTAGGCAACGGTAGGCACAACGTCCTTTTGGTACTTGTTGATTGTGATGGATATGTTCGCTGGCTGCGCCGCTTGATAATGCCGTCACAATGCAGCCCAACTGTAATTTGTTATGTCGACGTGGTTTAATCAACGCCAGCGGCAGCACCTACCTCCGTCCCATTGTCCAGCTGTCCTTCCATCCGGTTTTAAGCAGACGCTTCTGGCAGCCGCCGCTGCTGCTGCCACCGTTGGCTGTTGGCGGAACTTATTGCAACATTGTGTGGCATGGCCAAGAAGTTTCGTTGTGGTCGCATGGGTCATACAACATATACCTTGTCTTGCGGACTGCAGACTGCGGACTGGGGCTGAGCTGTCTGGCCATTTTGGCATTGCGTGTTGTTTAAGGTGATTTTAATACGATCGTAAACTTCAGCCAGCCCAGACGCTCAGCCAGACAAAAGTGACGTCTCGCGAACAGCGGACGCAAGGCTCAAGTTTAGAGATGGCTACGTGACTGAATGTCGTAAAAGGGAAATTTTCTTGTCACTAAGCGCGGAGCCAGAAAGTTCGATAGGCACGAACTGGGTCTAGCACATATCGATTTGTTGTAAATACTAAGACGATTTACACATCTCCATAATATTGCATAACCACGAAAAAGAATATTTTGATTAAGTGAGTGTATCTTTGTGTATGTACAATAAGCTTTGAGTATATAATTGTATTTAAAAAATATACATTAAATAATTTCTTGAGTTCGTGCTTGCGCTTCACCCAAAAACTAGGTCCGTCTCCATCTCTGGCCCAAAGCGCACCGCAAGGGCAATCACAGAACCGGGTAGTCGTTGTTGCTCTCTCTCTCTCTCTCCCTCTCTCTTCCCCTATTCCTTTTTCCACAACTACTGTGCCTCTGCGTCTCTCTAAAATGGCGTTTTTAATGGCTTGTACGTGTAGTCATATTTCTTTGCCTTTGCTTGCGTTTGTGTGTGTGCTCAATGCCGTTGTTGCTGTTGTTGTTGTTTCTTTTACTCTTTTTTTGGGCTCTCTTACAGGCTCTCGATCGGGACAGTGCAAACATATTTATGTGAAAGCACACAAGCACACGAAAAACCATAAACTTACTAACCATAAAGATAAAATGCTCAAAAAGAAAGAAAACAAATGCAGAATGTATTTATGTGCCTGTGTGTGTTTGTGTGTGTGCATTATTTTATCGACTGACGATCAACGATAAAGTCACAGACAGAAGCTGCAAGCAGAAGCTACACAGCTGCAAAGCCTTTGCATGACAGGCAAACCAAACAAACAAACTGCACGCACACACGCACACGCACACACACACGAACACCTGAATGCTTAAAAGCAAAAGTGAATAATTGTTAATGATGTTAATTTATTTTAATATCCGGCTACCGTGCAACAACTTGAACAGTCTTTAAAGAGTGGCTATAGAGGCAGCCAGGGGGAGGCGGCCGGGGCGTGGTGGGGACAGGTTGCAGCAAAAGGTGCGCAAAATTTATGAGTTTTTTGCAGCGCAGACAGCAAAACTAATGACGAGAACGGAACAGACAGGCGGACAGACAGACAGCGACGACTTCAAAGTATGAATGGAATACATGAATCAGTTACACCTGTCAAATGAATAGGTATTTGTGTAACTAAGGCCTCGCCAGGTAGTTGATGGTGTACACAGGCATATGTACTGTTATATATGTACTATATTACAGATATATAATAACTTATAATACGTAAGATTCAGATATTGGTATACAATCTTCCCATGGTTCTTCAATTCTATAAAGTTATACATATAATATAAGGCTATAAACTTAAATTTAGTTTTTAACAAGTTGATAAAATTATGTAAATGATCTTTAAAAAAAAACAGATAAGCTTCTTAGTTGTAGCATGGGCATGTGGCACGAAAGTTTCAGACATAAGGCAACAGTGTACTGTTGGTATAGGCTATAACAGTTTAGCCTTTCTATTAATATTATCCGCATTATCCAGATTCTCTTATGATTATCCGGATTATCCGAATGCCGTTATGACTATGCGCATTGTACGCCATATGCATTCAGTTTTAAAAATACCTCTCATAAAACTAAAATTCATATAAACCCTGTTCCAATTTCATATAAATTGTATTGTACAGTTATTATATTATCCGAAAGCTGTGGATTGCTGTTTATCTGACTTAAGGAAGCTGCAACAGATCAGTTTTAGCTTACTTCTAGTATACGTGTTCGAGTGCTCCACTTGGGTGTGCTCGACTTGGAGATACCCTCGACCCTGCACAGAGCTGCTGCTCGTTCTATGCTTATTTTATGTATACATGGCAAGCAAGCAGCTTGCAGCTGCCTACCTAAAACTTAAACCCATCAAATGTGAATACAAAATAATTTTAATAAACCCATATTTGACACGCTATAATTACTCGATTTCTATTCAAGTCGCCTGCTCTAATTGGCCAAGTTAAGTTGAGTAATGGCAGAAACAGGTAATCAACACCTGAGTATTTGGCGACTAATTGGGCATTGTCAATTGCCAATGTCAATTAAAGAGATGTGTAATTAAATGAGCCGCCCTACCTACCTGGCTGTAGCCCACCTGCCTAAACGCGATGCAAATCAAAGAAGTTTTTGAGTGCAGAAATTGGAATTGTTTTGTGGCTGTTGCTGTTGTCGGACTTTTGTCTTAATTGCAGTTATAATTTATTTTATTTTTTTGTTAAGCAATAATTACAAGCAACAAAAAACGACAAAGAACATAGCAATTAGCACGCAATTGCAGCCGGGCAGCCGGCCAGCCGCCTCTGACACACTAAACCAGTTTATAGAATCTGTCCGATTGTCTCTCGGTCTCTGTCTGTCGGCCAGATATGGCGAGAATGCAACACCCGCCACGCCTTTAATTGGTGCGGCAACTGACACCAAGGCGGTGGCAACAATTGCTGTCATTGCTGCTGTTGTTGTTGCTGCATCTCAGCAGCCACATCTCGTTGTAGGCGGCAGCAGCTTGCATATAATTAATTGGAAATCGTAGAGTCGATCAATCGCAAAATGTAACCACAAAATTAATAAGCATGAATTATGCCAACTGAGACAGAGAGAGGGAGATGCGCGACAGTTAAAGTAGAGCAATGCTGACAGCAACAATTGCTAGAGCAACAGCAACAGCCACAGCAACAGCAACTGGCTAATCAAATTGCTGGCAATCATGGAGCCGTATAAGCAAATGTAGCAATTTCCAGCCAACAAACATTGAGCGCAACTTGATATGGCTAGCCAGTTGCAGACGACAGCGCGACAACAACACGACAGCAACAGCAACAGCAGCAGCAGCAACTTGTGGTTGTGACTCGAGTTGAAACCTCAGCCAAGTCAAGTCAATCAAATGCCAAATTGCGGTTCTGCGTTGATTGTTGTTAAATTTGCACAGCCAACGTTACCAACAACAATTGCAACTGCAGCAGCAGCAATTGCAATAGCAATAGCAATAATTTGCCAAACCGCTGCCACTTGGTAGCGACTTTCAATTAGTTTTGATTGAGTTTTAAAGCCTTATCAATAAGTACCATCAATTACATAGAGCTGGGCTAGATAGATAGATGGAGTGTTACGTACCACGACATGGACCCGGATATGCCACAGCAATTGATCGTCCAATTTTGCAAATCATACGCTTTATATCACAAGTGCTACGATATGTCTTCCCGTCCACGCCGCAAACTGCTCGCTCCTCAACAATTGGCGCCTCGTCTGGCTGGCCATCGCCGTCCAGATCGTACGCGATGTCGTCCCAGGGACAATCGATCTTGCATGTTATGCAGTGGGGCATC
Organism: Drosophila eohydei; assembly: GCA_035045825.1. Taxonomy (NCBI): domain Eukaryota; kingdom Metazoa; phylum Arthropoda; class Insecta; order Diptera; family Drosophilidae; genus Drosophila; species Drosophila eohydei. The sequence continues at coordinate 2,858,979 of JAWNOT010000072.1, read as the reverse complement.
ATGTATTGATCCTCGACACAGGTCAGCCCATTTACACACTGGACGCCATTGCAGCTAGCTGTGTGGGGTGGAAAGAATGAAAATTTAGTTGAAATTGTTGAGAAAAGTTGGAGAAATGTTGCAGAATGTTTATAGGGGGAATTAGGGAAATTTTGCAGAAGGGTTAACTTAATAATGGGACTAAGAGTTGATTAAATAGTGGGAGCAATAGAGAAATGTTGCAGGAAGCAAAGTAATGGGGAAAATAGGACAGGAAAATATTGAAAATATTGCAAAAATGTTATTAAATAATGGGAAATATACAAGTGTGTTATAGGGGGGAATTAAGAAAATATTGTGGAATGTTGAGAAGTTTATAGAAGGAAAATAGGGAATGCTGTAGAATGGTGATATAATAATGGGGAAAACAGGAAAATAGTGTAAAAAGTAATTAAGTAATGGGTACAATAGGGAAATGTTGTGCAGACTTAAAGAAATAATGGGAAATATTAAAAGTAGCATTCTCTAAATGGTGTTCAAAAAACCTTGTATAAGATTTTGGGTGTTGAACAGCTTTTTGATTCATAAAGCAGCCTAGGAAATTGGTTAACAAATCTATTTGATCTGTCTTGCTCCCCATGAGTTTATCAAATATATCATTGTATTATTTGATTGTAGTCTATCACGTGAGTCTGATTCGTATGGTATGAAATGAATGTCCAAAATGTATTAAATATATTCCAAAAGCTTTCTATTCCTTCTCTTAGTCTTTGACCAAATTTTCTAGCCAACCGCGCAAACATGTTGTCTACACATTTCCTGTATTAAATTTGCAATTAAATATATTTTATTTGAAATTTTATTTAAGCACCAAGAAATCCATTCATCTATAATCATATATAGAAAATCCATTGACCTTCAGCAAAGCAAAGGCAAATGTCTTTAAAGGCCAAAGCAAATTGAGGGCTGGCACATTTCATGTAACTCTTGGCAACAGCTACATATAAATCTGCCAAACCTGTCAAATTTATGCATATATATATATATATATATATATATATATATATATATATATCCACTTGTGGTTGGTTATATAGGAAGCGACATTTAGCGAATTACCTTGCCTATGCAACTATGTTGACCATATAGGCGTCTATATGTGCAGATAATGCTATAAATAAACTGTTTTTGCCAATTTCTATGATTAGCGCGAACAGATAGGTATATATATATATATATATATATATATATATATACTCAATATGGTTGGCTATAAACTGTCAAATTTATCATTGCATATGGGCCGCTGAAACGCCTTGGCGCCAACTGTGACACTCGCTAAAGAAATTGCATTCATTTTTCTGCACAAAATTACGAGGCGATTGAAAGAGTGTGAGAAAGAGAGGTGTAGAGAGTGTGTGTGTGTGTGTGTGCGAGAGGGAGAGTGTGAGTTCGATCTGCATGGCCAGATCTTTAGATTGCGCGATTGCACATTCCACAAAAGCTGGAGTTGCAGCACGCGCCAACATTAGAAGTTGCTGCTTCTGCTGCTGTTGCTGCCACAGCCGTTTTATGTCTTGCCACAGCTATGCCGCTTGCGGCTAATCCAACAAGTTCTACTGCTGCCACGGCCTCAACGTTCTTGTACGTTTTTATTGATCATTTGAGCATGTTTGCGAGTGCTTCCTGTATCATTAAATTATTACACAAGCGAGCTCGATTGGCTGCCTCGTCTGTCTGGCTGGCTGTCTCTCAAAGAGTTTGTCTGTCTGTCTTGGCTCAGTGGATTTCACCACTGGCGACAAGTTGTTGGCCGTAATTGAAATGTGCAATAATTTGTCATCTAATCTAATTGTGACGCCGCTGCGTTTTGGCACGCGAGCAACACACACCAGCACCAGCACCACACACACGCACACACACACACATGTACGTTGCTACAGTACTCACTCTTGCAGTGGCCGCGATAGGCGACCTCCAATTGGGCGTTGTTGGTGCGGCAGGCGCGTTTGCGCAGCTGGCATTCGGTATTGTAGGTGCGTCCATCGTTGCCGCAAACCGGATTCGTGTGTTGCTGTTGTTGTTTTTGCTTTTGCTGCAGAGAGTGTAGAATGGAGAGAGAGAGAGAGAGTGTGATTATGTGTTAGTGTTCTCAATTTAGCTTTTATTTCGAAGAGTTCTATTCGCTCATTTAATTAACTGAGCTGTTTCCAAAAACTTCTTTTTTTATTTTTGAAAATATTTTTTATATTTTCAATCAAAATTTGTTAACGCTGAAAATGTTTTTGCCTTCACTGATATATTATTTATAATTATAGTATAGCGACTATATTGCCAATAAAAAAAAAATTAAAGGCACATTTTTTTCTAATTTTTTTTTTAATTTTTTTTTGAAGAATGGCAAAAAAAATTTTTTCTAATTTTGTTTTTGATTTTTCTTTTTAAAGTAAGACAAAAAATTGGCAATAATAATAAAAAAAAAAAAAAAAATTAAAGGCACATTTTTTTTTTAATTTTTTTTTAAAGAATGGCAAAAAATTTTTTTTTTATTTTGTTTTTGATTTTGCTTTTTAAAGTAAGACAAAAATTTGTTTTCTAATTTTATTTTTGATTTTTTTTTTAAAAGAATGGCGCAAAAAATAATATTTTCTTTCAATTTTTTTAATTTGAGTTTTTATTAAAAATATTTGCAAAAAAAATTGTTTTAATTTTTTTTGTATGTTTAGTTGTGATTAATTTTTCTGCATTATTAATTTTTTAAATAAAATTTTAAAAACGTATGTTTCCTACTTCAAAACAAAAAAAATTATAAACAAAAAAGATGCAACAAAGTAAACTTAAAAAAATCTTTTAAAAATAAAAATAATATATTTAGTATATTTTTAAATTTTTTTATATATATAGTGTAATAATAAGCATAGGCTCAATTTGTTGCAGAGTGCTTAACTTTGCCTTCCTTAGTGAATGAAATGAAATGTATATTTTGCCATACTCAGCTGAGCGGTACAGGGTATATGTGCTTGTGGCATGCCCCTTTGGCGTATGCAATAGTTTTTTTTTCGTTTTTGTTTTTGCTTTTTTGACTTACCAGTGGCGCTCGTTCATAAATTGCTGGCAAAAATGCTAAATCATCGACATTAGCCAAGTGGCCGTGACTGTTGCCCGCTGATGACGCAGCCAATTCACTTCCGTGTTCAGGCAAATACAAGCGACGACGTCCCGAGCCAGAGACAGAGACTGAGCCCAAGCCAGACATTGTGGTATTTGCTGCTGTTCGTCGTTGATCCTTGTGGTTGTGCTTGTGCTTGCGCCTGCGCTGCTGCTGCTGCTGCTGTTCGTATTGTTGCTCGTGATTTGGAGCATGTTGCTGCTGGTGTCTGACTCGCTTTGGCGACGTCTGTCTATTAATGTCGTTGGCGGGTTCATTAGCATTTGCCAACTTGTGTCTAGACTGAGATGTCTGCGCAGGCGTCGTGGACGAGTCATTGGCTCCTGTTGCTGCTGTTGTTGTCGTCATTGATCTTGTTAAGTGTTTGCCATTGTTGTTGCTGCTGCTGCTGCTGTTGCTGTTGCTGCTGTTATTTTTTCTATGTCTGCGCCGCTCGTTGCTGCTCCAAGTCGGCGTCATTCTCTCCATTTCTACCTTCATCTGCATTTGCACTCTGCCTCCAGTGCTACTGCTACTGCTGCTGCTGCTGCTCTCCATGTGCAGCTGTCTGGTTGTGGGCTGCTCTTGCAAATTGCTGCTGTCTATAATCAAAAGTCTTCGGTGCCTCGTCTCGCCCTGCCCTGTTCCACTACTATGACTTGCTCGCTTTGGCATACGCTTCTCTTGGCTTTGTTGCTGCTGCTGCTGTTGTTTTCTTTGGTTATCAGCGCCGTTGTTGTTGCTGTTGTCGCTTTGTTTATGCTGGCGTTTGGCGCCATCTAAACCTAAATTGCTGTTTGTAATTTCGCTACTTAGACTACGTGAACCGCGCAACGATGACGCCCACAGTTGTTGCTGTTGCTGCTGCTGCTGCTGCTCCGGTGCATTGTGATGTTGCTGCTGTTGTTGCTGTTGCTGCTTCCGGCGCAATGTCGCTCCACACTCGGGCGCACACACACATTTTGGCCTGCCCTTGCGCTTCACGCACTTCTTGTTTGGCCCACATTTGAAGCCCTTGCAGCTTTCTGCAAAAGTTTCGCATCAAATTAAATAGCTCAGACAGTTTTCTATAGCTTTTCTGTCTGTCCGTCTGGCTGTCTGTCTGGTTCACTCACCTATGCACGGCGCACACTCAACGCCGCCTCCGATGGCTGTGGCAAAGAAATGCTCGACGCTGCTTAGCTCGCGATCCGTGTAGGAGAAGGTCTGACTGGCGCCGCAGCAATCCGATTTTGTGATGTTTGTTGAATAGATTTGAGTGCATTTACCGCTGCCCATATGCGTCTGCCAACAGGTGCCGGCTGCAGCCACATAAGGAGGAAGAGAAATACATTAAATATACTAGAAAAAAGCATTGAATTATGTGAATCCTACTTTAAAGTTATGAAAATCGAGTGAAAGAGCAATGAGTGAAGCAAAGACAGCGCAAAATTTATTAAAAATGAGACGCTTTTCAGAGAGATCTTCAGATTGAACAAATACCACAGAGAGAGAGAGAGAGAGAGAGAGAGAGAGAGAGAGAGAGAGGGAGAAATGAAGAAATAAATAAAGAGATAGTGATATAGATAAATAAAGAAGAGAGACCGTAATAAAGAGAGATAGAGAGTCATTAAGACAGAGACAGATATAAATCAAGGAGAGTGAGAGGTATAGAGGTAAAGATAAATAAAGAAGAGACCCAAGAAGAGAGAGCAGAAAAAAGTGCAATGTATGAGAGGAAGAAACTAAGCGCCAAAGCGAAAGGAGGAGAGAGCAAGAGAGTGAGATAGAGAAAAAGTGAAGGAGAGAAAAAGAAATAAACATATGAGCCAGAGTCAAAAAGGAAGGAATGCAAGAGAGTGAAAGGGAAAGTTCAAGATGTGTAGACTAGAGGCATAGAGAGAAGAGAGAGGAAGCTGATTGGGAAAAAGATCACAAAAACAAGTGGAAAAATTACAGAGAATATTGGTGGAAATAGTAACAAAAGTGAACGGAAGGAGAAGAGTAAAGGAAGAGAAAATTGAAATCGAAAGTATTGAGTATTAGAAAGAGAGAGAGAAAGAAAGAGGAAGTGAATTAGTGAGTGAGATTCACTCAAAGAGTTCAAGAGAGAGTGAGTAAATAGAAACAGAGATAGAGAGATAAATAAAGTGAGTGACAAAGAGAGAGAGATTGAGTGAGTAACAAAGAGAGAGAGAGAGAGAGAGACAGATTGAGTGAGTGACAATGAGAGAGAGAGAGAGAGAGAGAGATTGAGTGAGTGACCAAGAGAGAGAGAGAGAGAGAGAGAGAGAGTTTGAGTGAGTGACTGAGTGAGACTGATAGAGAGAGAGAGAAATATTGATACAGATAGAGAACCAGACAAAGACTTGAAGAGAGTTATTTAAAAAAAAAATAAAGTCACTTTTATTTAACACCAACACACACACAAAAAAATCACTTTCAATGCAACGAAACACTGCAGAGCCTACTTGAATTTTTGAGAATCGCGGAGGACGGCGACATTTACTAATACAATGAGTGTCAATTGCGTAGAGTCTGTTTGACTGTTGTCTGCTTACTGTGGACAGTTTTAAGTGCTGTGGCACTGGAATATGGCAAATTGAAATCTTTTTCCTTTTCTCAACTACGTAATATTATTATTTGTATAATACTTTAATTGTTATTGTAAGATTTGCCATAGCTATAAGTGGTTTTACTTTGTAAAGACTTGCAAACAAATTATAATCTGAGCGCAGCTGCTAAATCGATTTGTATAAATTTTCAAGTGAGTGCAAATGCATTTGCCCCATGATTAATTGAAACATTTACATGCACAAATGCTCCAATGGCTGCAAAGTTATTTCTTAATTAAGATTTTTTATAGCCTAGCAGCTCTATAAAACTAGATCTGCAGATACGTGTATGGAAATTCTTGATTGAGTTGATAAATTAATCAAATGTGAATTATTTGCCATTTGCCTTCGAAGACAACAAATGTTTGCCGGCTGTTAACAAATGACAGACAAAGCCGAAAAATTTGTTTGCAATTTTTTGTACGTATTTTTTATTTGCTTCGCTTGCGATTGATTCGGCACATGGGATAAACAAATGAGAATATGTTGAGAAATTGCGTCATATTTGAGAGGAAATGTGACACATTTATCGTTGCGCAGGAACGTGTTGAAGGCAGAGCGACAGAGACAGGGACAGGGACAGAGGCAGATACAGCCAAAGATACGGTTACAGTTACAAAGACAAAGCAGCAACTGACGCCACTTTAGTATAACTGCTGTATGCATATGTGTGTGTGTGAGTGTGTGCTGTATCATTTATTTTTGATTTTGGGTCAAGCTGCATGAGTCAAGCCTCTGTGTGTGTGTGATGGATGCGTCTTACCCGATGCGTGCCGCATGCTCAGCAGCAATGCAATTAACAAAGTCATCAATGGCTGTCCAGACTTGGCTGCTGCTGGCAACATGACGCGTGTTGCTGTTGTACCTGTGCCTGTTGCTGCTGCCGTGCAGTGGCTGCTCTTTTGTGGACTAGAAGTAGATAAATGTGGCTGCTGCTGTTGTTCACGTGCCGTTGACACCTCGTCATTAGCGTCAATGTTGTCGTCGTTGCCGGCGTGCGTATTGCGTGCATGTGCTTGTATTTGTGTATTGACGTCATGGTCATGGCCAGCAGCAACATCATCATCATGATCATGATCATGATCATTGGCAATTATGCGTCGAGCATAGCGCAGGCAATTGGCCATTGCCTGCAAAGCCATCCATATGATTACTATAAATAAACTTAGAATTGTGCTACATTCGCGAGCAGCAGTTGCTGCCGGTGCTGCCACAGTTGCTGCCGTTGCTGACGTCTTTGACAATGTTGCCGCTAATTGGTTTGGCTTACGCGCTGCGAACGGAAGTGCGCGCATTGCCAGCATGTTTCTGCGCTTGTATTTGTAATTTGATTTTAGAAATGTCAAATTGTTCTGACTGTTTGTTTGATGATGTTGTCGCTGCTGCATGACAAGGCAAACTAACAGCAGCAACAACAATTGCTGTTGTACGCTGCAAATGGAGGGAGAGGCAAAAAACACATTTATTTTTATCAATTAACAATAATACGCATAAAATATGGTTTGCTATCCAGAAGAGCCATTGTTAGCGCCGCCAACTGCAGCCACTTGAATGGAGCACATGCTCCAAGCAACATGATGCAACCACAGCGACGGTGACTGCCACAGTCAGGCACAAAGAATGTTTTTGAAAAAAAAAAATACAGAAAAAAGACTGCAAAGAGGCAACAATTAAGTCTCAAACGTTGAGTTGACATTGAGCAGGCGGTTTTCAAAATGCGACTACTAAAAATAAAGAACCTGTTGCTGCTGCTGCTGTTGCTGCTGCTGTCATCGCCGTCGTTGTCTGCAATGTTGCTGCCGTTGCAGAGGCAGGTGCGCGACTTTGGCGCATAATGCAGTCGCGTTTGTCTTCTCTGCTTCGCGCTCTCTCTCTCTCTCTCTCTCCCTCTCTCTCTGTCTGACTTGCAGTTTGTTTGGCGCGCTAGTTTGGCATTTGTTTTATTTTGGCTGCTGCCGTCATTGTCATGACATTAAGGACGTGCTCAAGCCAAACCAAACATATGCAGACAGACAGCGTCAGACAGACAGACGGAGGCAGAGGCAGAGACAGCGACAGCGACAGACATGCAACAATTGCATTGAGTAGCGAAACGTGACTCGAGTGTGACTTGTGCATGTGCCGGCTGTTAGATTAACTCAAGCATCCTAATTTGCTCAACTTGGCAACGTCCTTGAGGCAGCCTACGCTCACTAGGCTCAGCCCTACCCCTCTCTTTCTCTATGCCCCGTCACATGAGCCGCCAACAATTGTCAATGTCTTTTCAGCTCGTTTAAGTGCCGCCTGCGGCCTGCTCAGCCTGGCCCCCAAATTAGCCTGCTTCAGCGTTTTTTCCAACGTCTTCTTCTTTCTCTCTTTCTTTTATTTTACCTGTGCCGCAGCCAGACATTGCACATTTCCTCGTAAACAATTAATGACCTACTGCGTCATGGTTCATGTTCATGAACGGGGCAGCATGCAGTCGAGGCTGCAAGCATGCAAAAAAAAAAAAATAAAACAATAGAGCTTTATGCGAGAGTGCCTGACTAGCAAATACCCTTTAATGCAGCATATGCATATTCGACTATATACCTATATGATATCTATAAGATATAAATTGGCTTATACATTTAGAGATCCTTCATACTAAGTGTGGCTCAATGCTAACCTACATAACACATTTAAGATCTCTAGTGGATAGTGGCTAGTGATGTTTTAAATTTGTTTCTTATGAACCTGAAATAAGATATCTACTAAAAATATTGATTCATACATGCAGATATCTTAGAAGCACCTACATAGTAAATCTGGTGTTTTTAGCTCTAAAAGTCTTCGAGTTATGACCTAACAATCATGTTTAAAAATTAATAATTTCCAATATAAGAGATGTAATGTAAGATATTGAAAAGAAAATTTTTAGAGAAATTTTCTAACAGATTTTGATGTCTTTCGAGTTATGCGTAAAAAATCTTAAAATTAATTTTTCTTATTGAGAGCATGCTAGTAATTATTGAGCAAAAATGTTTAGCTAATGCTGCATATGATATATAGGAATACACTGTAAGAAATTTCAAGCTGTCAGCTTTTGAAGTTTTCGAGATTATGAATTGAGGCATAAGCAGAGTATTAAGCATAGATCTACCTCGCCTCAGCTGCTTCTACTAAGAAAGCAGAGCAAAAGGCCAGAGCCACTTCCAGGCTGCCTTAAAATACCCTAAATGTATTTGCAAACAAACCATATACCCTATTTACCCACTTTCCATGCTTGCCAGGGTATGCAGAAGAAAAAAATTATTGCGTTAACATGCGTTGCGACATTTTATATGATGGTCGCTGGGCTGGTCGCTCGGCTGGCTGGCTGGCTCTGTTGCCCGGCAGCCAGTGGCTATCCAGGTTAACCCGGCACAGCCAGACGCTGTCTGCACTGCCACACACACACAGACACATGCACACGCACACGCACACAGACTGAGCTCGGCCTGACGTAGCCGCCGCGGACAACGTCCAAGTGCAGCACACGCACTTGCATTGGAGCTGCATTCCTGTCGTGCCTCGTGCAAGACGCAAGACGCTTGGCTATTTTTAGAACTGCATTTTTTTCTCCTCTTTTTTTTTTAATATATTTTAAAATACTAGCCTGCGTTGTTGTTGTTAGTAATAGTGCCTGCTTTCTACGTTTATTTTGCTTTTTTTATTATTATCGTTTCGTCTGTTAATATTGATTTAGTTTTTCCACGTCATGTAGCGCCTGCAGTCTGCGTAGTTTCACAAATTTTCGAGTGTTTACTGTACTAAAAGTTTTGTTTTGTTTTTTTTTTTTATTTTTGCGCGCGCAAATGCTTGACATTCCACAGTATTTACAAAACAACAACAACCAAAAATTTGGTTTTAAGGAGCAAAGCAAACGACAAAAACAACAATAACAGTGGGTTAAACAGTTAACGTTTCGACTGACATAACTTGAATACCCTCACAGGAATAACTATAGTTAGTTTTATGAATTCTATAGTTGCCCAAAATGTTTGATATGATGTGCAGCAGATATGCTTTAAAGGAATAATAATCTATTAGGGCTTGAGCCTAGACCTAGTTCATTAGCACGCTACAAACAATAGAAGTTCTGCTGAAACGTAACACTTTCTTTGGCATATTCGAAGTGCCCTTTTTCTTCAAGTGTATAGAAATGCAAGGAGCAGCCGCAGCAGCAGCAGCAGCAACAACAACAAGAGCCGCATAAAATGCATTCACCGCAGCAGGCAAAAGCTTAGCAACTGCATTGCCAAACCCCAATAACACACACACACATACACACATACATACATACATATGTATACATAATGTATATAGAAATATATATGTATATATATATGCACTGTTATGTATATATATACATATATATTCTTATATAGCCTGCCTTTTTCTTGATGCAGTTTGACCGTTGGCCGACGCGACGTCGGCTTTAAAGACCTGTTTTCATGTTTTTTGGGCATTTATTCTGGATTGTTGTTGTTGTTGTTGCTGTTGTTGTTTGTATTGAATTGCATCCGCTGGCGTCTGCTGGTGTTGTTGCTGCTGCACTTCAGCAACAAGTGCATTGCATATTCAAAAAGACGAACTTTCAAACTCCTAAATTAAGCTGCACCAAATTTTATTCTGTGTTGCGCCTGAAAGCGTGTAACTTGCCACAAATAGTTGCAAAGTGTCTAGCATTTAGTTGCAGTTGCATATGGCATGCCGAATCTGGATTTCGTGGGCTCTAATGCTCAGGCATTTGCTTTCGGCCAGGTCAAGCTCATTAGCACATGGCCAACGATAAACAGAACTATTAGTAAAGCTGCGCTAAAATGTTGATAATATATTATATATATACATATTTAGATAAGGAGAGAGCGGTGTAGATTTGTGTGTCATAAAACAATTGGTAATGTGATACGTTAAGTGGCTGACAAACATTGCGAAAGCTATGAAAATGAGATAAACATTTTATTATTAACAGTCGAAAGACAACTGACAAAAACATAGTATAATATATTTGACGATTTTCCATGCGCATCTGGATAATATATAAGTTAAATATTGCCGAGATTAAATTTCTACACTTACAAAATTTGGTAACTGTTGAAGTCTCAGTTTCAGTCTTAGTCTCAGTGTCAGTCTCAGTCTCAATCTCAGTCTCAGTCTCAATCTCAATCTACGTCTCAATCTCAGTCTCAGTCGTCTCAGTCCCAATCTCAATCTCCGTCTCAGTCTCAGTCCCAGTCTCAGTCTCAATCTCATTCTCAATCTCCATCTCAATCTCAATCTCAGTCTCAGTCGTCTCAATCTCAATCTCAGTCCCAGTCTCAGTCTCATTCTCAATCTCCATCTCCATCTCCATCTCAATCTCAATCTCAATCTCAGTCGTCTCAATCTCAATCTCAGTTTCAGTCTCAGTCTCAGTCTCAGTCTTATGCTCAGTCTCAGTCTCAGTCTCAGTGTCAGTCCCATTCTCAGTGTCAGCCTCAGTCTCAATCTCAATCTCCGTCTCAATCTCAGTCTCAGTCTCAGTCTCAGTTGACATATATTATAGGGATTACTTTGTGAAATAACTATCAGAAACTGAAACAGAAACAGATATGATTCTTGCAAGCTCATAATAAAAAATGCTTCAAATATTGTAAGGAATAATAATAAATTGAAATGAAATATATCTTAGAGAGCTTAGCTTATGCATTCCCACACACACCTATAAATAAATATTATATCTATATATGTTATATATCATTTACTTTTCTGATAGCTTATCTACAGATAATCCGTTTACCTACGCGCCCAATGCCAACGTTTTTTTTTTGTTGTTGTTTATTTGGCATTCCGCGACAGCCTGGGTCTGTGACCATTCATGCCGCTGCTTCCTGCTTCTGTCTTTAACTTCTTCTTTGGCCGCTGCTGCGTTGAGGCAACAAAGTTGCCGCCACGATTGCGCAATAGCTGTGCACAGCCGCCAGAGTTGGGGGCCAGCAGCTGCCAATCGTCTACGACCTGAGTTATTTTTAGCTTCAGCAGAGTCTGGCTTCAGCTCTGGATATCTCTCTCGGTCTCTCTGTCTGTGCAAAGGTATTTGCATCAACATATCTGTATATGTAACTGTGCCGAGTAGCAAGCGTAGGTTCTGGCTTAACCCAAAAATATATATATATTTATAGCATAAAAAAAGGTCACCCGCGTTCGGTTTCATAAATAACAAAAATTTCGCTTCTTAAGAAATTTTTGTATTTTTTTGCATGCATCACAACAGGAAATTCCTTTCAGCAAACTCATCAAGCTAAAGTAAACGTTTATATATTTTTTTTGGGCGCGAGATTAATGACATTTGGGCAGTGACACCTAGCACCCAGCCACGCCCACGTTCCATCCCACCTACCCCTCTCCAGTCCACCAGGCAAGCAGTCAAGCAATGCCGCCCACTTACGCATACAAATTTGCATATGACAGCAGCCAGAGCAGGCGAGGATGTGGCAGTGGCAGGGGGAAAGGCCAGCATCGTCGTCGTCGTCGTCGTCGTTTGTTATGCAAGCAGTAAATTTTCAATAAATATACATAAACCAAACAAACAAATCAAATCAGAGGCCACACGACGACGGTCAATCGAGCAGCCAAACAGACGCTGCGGCTGCCCGAAAGCCGGCTGCCGGCTAACTATATCTCTCTGTGTCTGTGTGTGTGTGAGCGAGTCGAGCCTCCCACTCTGAGAGAGAGAGAGAGAGAGGGGCATCAAACGCATCATGTGATCCATCTATAGGGGGAGCAGTTGTTTGTTTTCTCTGCGCTCGAACGTCACGCGTTCGTTTGCATTGCACATACGCAGCGTTGGCCGAAAAGACAGACACTTGCAAAGTGCTGGGCACATATTTGCAGTAAATGTTGTTGCTGCTGCTGCTGTTGCTGTGATCTAATGCACACAGCAGCTGGCAAGAACAAAAACATTGAATGCCTCATTAACGCCAGCTTGGAAGACTCAGTCTCAGCATTTGGTAAACAGGAAATCAATAGGATTCGCAATCGTGGCTGCCAAAGTTTAAGAAAAGCGCGCGAGAATTTTGCTGATACCCTGAAACTATGCGCAGAAGGGTATATTGACTATAGGTGGGTAGCGATTTGGTATATATTTTGTGTGCTGATTTTTATCAAAGGGCTAAATAATGTAGGAAGCAGCATTGAGGTTTCTTATATCATGATTTAGTTTCCAACTAAAAACTCTGAAGATCTTGTCTGCATTATATGTTTATAGTTTTATCTTATATACGACGAACGTTTAGTTTAATCGCTCATATAAAAATATTTTGTCGACCTTTCTTATGCCATAACAGTTGGTCACAAGATATTATAAAAAGTGAGTGCAACATGGATTTGTTTTTACTTGGAAAAACTAACTACATGAAATTTGGCATATGAGTTCTTATACTTATGAGCCCCTATACAGATTGAGAATATAGAGATTGAAAGTACTTTCCATTTTAATGGCTCTTTTATTTCTACGGATTAAAAGTAACTTATTTTAAGGTTGTCTTTCAGATCTGCTTAGAAATTATAATACAGCAATTTTAAAGTTATTAGTCCAGCATTTGCTTGGATAGTTCTTAGGGTATCTTCTAGTCTAATATTTTCAGCTTTAAAAGTCTAGCTTTTTCTAGCCGTTGTTGTTGTTGTTTATTTGCCATCTTAGTTGCGTGAAATTGTTGTTTACATATACTCTAAGCCCCGGTCGCACGTCTGTCTGCCTGTGTGTTTCGTTTTCCATTGGAAGAACAGAACTAAAAGACTGTCTGCACCCAGAGAGCATAATATATAAAAGAAATCAACCATCTAAAATCGTCGTCAACTTCATTATTATTGTTGTTGTTGTTGTTGTAGTCGCAGCGAATGAAAATAAATATCGTCGCACATTGAAATTGGATCTGTTATTGAGTCTTTCGATAATTCTGTTGACAGCTATGCAAGAATTTTGTTATTGTCTGAGAACGGCAATCATACGTGGAATTATTTTCCTATACATGCATAGAAAATGTTTTTTTTTTATAATTGCATGAATGGAATGGAAAAACTATTTGCAGCTGCCCAAAGAAAAAAATACAAAACAAAATGAAACAATTTGTAGACAGTTTTCTGCAAACAGAAAAAAACACAATTTTCACACCTTGCTGAAGCAGACTTTGGAGGTGTTAACAATAATGCTTATGTTTATGTTTTCTTTTTTCGACAATTGGCAAGCCTTGTTTTGCTTAGAGATCGAACTAACAACAATTGTCTAAAGAGCTGAAACGCTTAATTAACTAAGAATATAGAAAAATAAAATTTATGTTTTTGAATTAAGGAATTGATTGCGGTGAATTGTTTAATATAAAAAAAAAATTAGAAAATATAACAAAAAATATAGAACTGAATTCTAACCTAATGAAACCTATTTTAGTATTAATAATACTAGGAGTAAATAATTCTAAACCACTACACTGAATAATTTTAAAATAATTAAAGTATGCTATAAAATATATTTAAATATATTTGATTTAGTTGGGAGTGAATGACCAGCAGATACCCTGAATCCCGCCAGCAGCTGCTGCTTCATATTCAATATTCGAACTCAACAGGCTTCGAAAAAGTAGCGACTTCTAAATAATTTATGTAACAAAATTTCCTGAATTGAGCTGTGAAGCCATTTGACAAATGAACTAAAACTTAAATTCTAATCGAATTCATGAAAACGAAAAAGATTCCGAAACGATCTACGTCTCAATGCAGTTCCTCTAAAAGGCGTCAAGATCGAAGCGCTTGAACAGGCCAACAGACAAACGAGCTGAACTAAATTGAGTCTGCTGTCTAATCCCGATCATGCATAATGTAAACTATATGAGTTCGACAATGCATTCATATATATTATATCAAATGTATTATATATAAAAAAAACTGATATATTTTAACTAAAGTCGTAGACTCTGTGAATCCATTTTAATGTGTTCTTCCTATAAAAATACTCCCTTTATTATGTTCTTTCAAAAAACGTTGAACTGATATTATCATTGTAAATTAATAGTTATAAAATTTGTTTGGCTTTTAATTATATTTTTTATATATTAAATAATTGAAGTTTTTTTTTAAATAAAAGCTGTTATTTATTTGATTCAACTTATTGTCTTAGGACTTTACAGTGCACATTGCTTTCATCAGCCATCATCTAATCTATTCTATTTCTGATCTCCCTGCAGTTTGTACCCAAATAATTGAAACTGTGTTGCTGATAAAATTAATTTGAGTACCTATTTTTTTTAGTGAAAATATGCAATTTATTTATATTTATATTTTTTAATAATGTTCTTTTTTATAATTTAGTTAAGAAACTTTAAATTCAGTAATTAAAACAAAATAAACATTTGAAAATTCGCTTACCTCTTTTAGCTTTTGCTAAGCACTTTTTATGTATTTTGTTTTTATATATTTATTATTATTATCATTGATATATTACCCAAATAATTTTTATAAAATTAATTTTTTTTTATTTTTTTTTTAGTGTTATTACTTTTGTTTGCCAATTACTTTTTGTTTTTGCCGTCAATTTTGCTTTGTAAATTTTCTCACAATTATTTTTTGGCACACTTTACAGTTGCTCGACTTTTATGACAGTTAAATGAATATATATGCCAAATGCAGAGTAAATATATATATATTTTTTTGTAATATATATATATAAATGTATATGTGTATTTATGTAAATTAAAAATGCAAAATTTGCATTAAGTTTGTGTTTCTTGTTCTTGTTTATTTTAGCGCGTGTTTTTGTTGACGTTTGCACAAATTAATAAAAATTAAAAAAACAATATATATATATATATAAAGGTAAATATAATACAAAACAAATATTTATTGAATTTTTGTAAAGTTTTTGTTTAACAACAATTTTTGCGCGAAAAGAACAGTTTAACGTTGCGACTTTTTGTTATTTTTGGGCCGGTTTGAAAGACGTGCGCCCCAACTGATGGTCGAATGCCGACTGAATTTTGAAAACCAAAGTTCTCGCTTAGCTAGCCAAACGCAGAGAGAGGGAGAGAGTGTGTGTGAGTGAGAGGTGGCTATGGATTGTGTGAAAGAGAGCGCGCGACAGTTTGAGGAGAGCGAGAACTTTACAAATGTTTTGAGAATTTATTTTTGTTGTTGTTGTTGCGGCTGCTGCTGTTGTTGACTTGTTGCTTCGTGTTTAAGGACTAGCCCGCTTTTTGGCCTGAAAGCATTTTGGCGAGCATTTGAAGTGTGCCGTTAAAAATATAAATTTCATTTTAATAAGTTAACTGCAAGAAAGAGAGAAAAAGTGAGAGAGAGAGAGACAGACTGAGAGACAGACTGTGCATTTGTGTGTGTGAGTATTTGGAGGAACCTGCTGCTGCTGCAGTTGCAATTGCTGTTGTTGATGCTGGTTAGCAACTTGCTGAACAGCTGATGTGGCCCATGGCTTTTAAACTCTTTTCTTTTTTAGTTATTTTTGCATATATTATACCCTGTAGGAAGCATAGCAATGGTTAAGCTAATATATAACATTAGGTTGTGCAGGTAATATTTTGGCCTTAAGGGATTATGTGCTGAGAGTACATATTTATCAGATGAACTAGACTGGAGCTAATTTGATAAGTGTGCCTTGAAACTAGAGCTTTCAATATATTTCCATATATATTAAATATATTTTTAAATTTGCTCCAAAGAAAAACTTCTTTTAATAACGCGGTGAAGTGATGACTTCTAGCATTCAATCCAATTTTTTTTTTTCAATTATATTACTTGTAGTTTAAAATCTAATGTGTGAGTTTAAATAAATAAATAAGTCTAACAACCTTAGCTTTTTAGCTTCATAGCTCTTTTAGCTTTTTTTTTTTTGGCTATTTAAATCTATCAGATATTATGTTATGCAGTCAAGCAGTTCAGCAAGCAGTTGAAATTGATAAACATGCATTAATATTTGAAGCGAATGCAGAGGCAAGAATAGGCATGGGCTTGCTGGAGAGCTGATCTTACAGAGCTAAGGTTGGATTATTTAGGATCTAGTCAAATATATTATCGTTCTTTTTCAAGCCAACATAACTACACTCATATATATTGTTAGAGGCTGAAGTTAGAGACAAGCACGCACAAGAATAGAGATTTTAATATTTTGTATATTTCGAATCAAGCTGCTATATGTTTAAATGTCTTTATGTTTAAAAAAAGTGGTGTGTGATCAGCTATAGCATATATTTTTTGTCAACTGAGCAAATCAACTTGCTTTCTTTAGATCAAATGAAGACAAAAACACGTCTAATCCTTAGCGTAGTTGTATCTGAGTTGGCTAAGGTCAGCGTCAATTAATAGCTGCTTTTTCCGCAATGAACGCCTTACAGGGTACATTTATAGTTCGGCTGCCTCAACTAATTCTTTGCTTTAGATATTTCTGTGTGTGTGTTTGTGTGCATTTCCGGCTGCATAGCAGGCAGCTGTGTCTATGTGTGTGTTTGTTTGTTTGTGTGTGCTGTTGTTGTTGCCAAGCTGCGTGGCTCATTAAATGCAGCAAGTGCCATGCTGCGGCCATATAGTAAACATCAGCATAAACATAAACATAAAAATTTCTGCCTGGCCTTAACTGTCTATTGTTTGCAGCAGCAACAGCAGCAACAGCAGCAACTGCAACTGCAGCGAGCTGCGAGCTGCAAGCTGGCGAGCTGGCCAACTGCTAACTGCAAACTGGGCAACTGGCAAGCGAGAAAAGCGATTTCTTTATGGCGCAAACAGCGTCATAATTTAGATCTAATTGCCAGATATTTGTAAAAACAAACTGCACGTCATGCACTAAGCGAACAGCGCGCTGCGATGCGACGTTAGCAAAAATTAAGAAATTTTGATGTGCAACAGACGGCGACGTAGCTACAGATATGGAGACGTAGTTATAGCTGCTGCTCTTGGCCCTTGGCTGGAGCGTCGCTGAGCGTTTTATTGGGCAATAGCGTGTTGCGTGTGCATTAAGGGTCGCTCTCTCAGTCTCGCTCTCTCTCTCTCTTCCGCTTTCTCTCTCAACTTACTTTGGCTGAACTAATGACAAGGCAATGCATGTGGCAAACACATTTGCTTGCAATTCTGCATTGCATGTGTTGTTTTTTTTTTGATAACAATGTCTATAAAAAAGCTTTACAAGCGCGTACCACATGACGTATGCGCAATCAGCTCTGTTCTATCTCTAATTTGTGGGCCACATTTAAATTTGCGATTTTTGATATTTGATTTATATATTTATAGACGCCCACACGTATTTACAGTAATTTTGCTACATTTTCATTTTGATTTCTAATATATATTTGGCAATTTTTAGTCTGTGAATGAATTTCGAAATATCCGGCACTGTCCGAAAAGCGCACATCAAAGTGCTAACTGCTGACATTCGAGCTGGATGCAGCCGGAAATGAATCAGTTTTCGATCAAAATGATATTAATAAGAATTTATGGCATATATACGATATATCGTATGTGTGGGTGGGTGTGAACTTCCAGTGGGTCACATGCGGCGTATGCGTAATATTTGATATTGACTTTTTATTATGAAAGGGCAACATAATGCAATATGTGCAAAGCGGAAGTAAATGTGTGTGTGTGTGTGTGTGTGTGTGTGTATTGGCTTAATATATATCGTATATCAAATGAAATGCTTGGCCAAACAAAAAGCTATTATGGGCAAACATCAAAGTCAGCTACAGTGAAACCTCTTTAAGCAAGCAAGAGAGACAGCATAAGCCAAAATGGAGCATTTGATCAATTTGAATAGCACGCACACACACGCACACGTTTCTCACGCTAATTAGTGCGCTGCACTAGGTAGCTGCACAGCGGCACTGGCCGTTGCAGGCTGAGAGCTGGGGGCGGTGGCAGCTTAAGTGGCGGCAATTTGCGGTGCCTCAAGGATATTCGATGACAAAAAAGAAATTGCCTTGCGTTAAGCTGTCTGCCTGTTGTCTCGTCTAGACTGATTTCTGTGTGTGTAAACGTGCGTGTGTCAGTGTGTGTGTGTGTGTATTAGTCCGCTTAGGCTTGTTGTGCTGTCGGCACTTTACATCAAAGCAAAAGCCATTGCAATTGGCTAGACAGCGTCATTATAATCCTCGTTAGTCGGTTTGCAGTTGGACAGTGCAGCAGTGCCTATGTGTGTGTGTGTGTGTGTGCGTGCAACATAGTTGTAAGTGAGTGTGTGCGTGTGTAGCATATGCTCGTGTGCATTGCATAAATTAATAGATGCGCCAATTTTCAACTTAAATTATGCAGGTAATGCACACACGTGTGTGTGTGTGTGTAAATGTGCCAGGCGTATTAATTATCTGAAATATGGCATACACACAATTTGTACAATTTAATTTATAACGAAATCTGTCAAACACAAAACAGTGCTGTAAAATGTGAAATTAATCAGAGCTCAACAATGCAATTGGCTTTAAGGAAATGCTGATTTCCGAGGGATTTTATTGTAAAGTAAATTATATTCAATAGCTTGGGTGTATTCATGATTTGTATTCTAATTTAACTGAGACTGTTGCATACATAAGTATTTGAACTATTTCTGTAAATCATTACAAGATTTAAAGAGTTTGCTTTTGACTACAACCTTAACTATACTAAAAATGTGAAGAAATATGTTTAAACATAAATTCGAAGTATAAAATTGAATATATTTTCATTTATGCATATTTTACGTGTATCAATAGTTCATTTCTCTTCATGACCTCAATAAATATTTAACAATTCAACGTTTGAAAATTCAAAAATTAATTATTTCAACGTACAAAAGTATGCAATGCATATTTTTTTGCTTTAATGAAGAATCGCACACTGCTTGGTTGCAGAGACAGTGTCCACTAAGCAGTTTTCTTACACACATTTTATCTAGTCGTGACAATTGCTTGTATAACATACGCAGTGTACTGTTATACACTGGTTGCACGTATTTCTTAGTCAAGTGCAAAACCCTTAATATGTCTCCGCTAAATTTTGGCAAACGTGATTAAAAATTTAATTGCAAACAATTAAAGGTGGTTAGTAATTTGGCTATAAAATAGTATGAATATCAAATTTATGATCAAGTGGCAGTTAAAATAAACGTTAAAGAAGACACACTTCTGCTTGTAATAGCTATCTATATTTATGTATGTATGCATAAAAGACAACATAGCTAAGAGGCAACTATTAAAAGCGTGTGCTTAATATTCCACGAGCACTTTATATATTAATAAAAACTGATAATTATTTATGAGTATTATATGTATGTATATATAATTATATATATATAAGTTTGTATATATATATATATATATATATACATTTTATTAAACCGAAAACTCCAACGCATGCAGCTGCAGATCTGAACGCTTCACTCGTTTTCCTGATTTGAATTTTAATTCAAAATGAAAAGAAAAAAAAAGAGTTTTTATGTGATGTGTAAAGAGCATTTAACAGATAGTTTGATTATTTTATGACGACAACGTGCCAAACGCAATGGACGAGTGACAAAGAGGCAATCAAACATTTAAATACAGCAAAGACAATTCGAGCTGATGAAAATAATGTGACAAGCTGAGAGTGAAGTTCGATTGTAGATCTAGTTTTAGTTGATAAAAATAGATCTGGTAGATAGTCTGAATAAGATATAGGTTCCGGCTTTGATAATAGACACGGTCTGTGACATTGATAAAGGGAAGAGCTGATGCACAAGACTTTCGTATTCACGCCATATATCAAATTTTTGCCATTGG
Source organism: Drosophila eohydei (assembly GCA_035045825.1). NCBI lineage: Eukaryota > Metazoa > Arthropoda > Insecta > Diptera > Drosophilidae > Drosophila > Drosophila eohydei. The sequence continues at coordinate 2,838,493 of JAWNOT010000072.1, read as the reverse complement.
TAAATGGAAATATAAACCTCACTCAGGTAAATATCATAAAGACACGACCATGACTCAAATATTAAATTTTTTGCATAGTCTTCACCTGCTCTACGCAACATTTGCGTTCAATTGCAGCACAGATTGATTTCTAAGTTTCAAATTTCAGAGCTGATCATGTGGGCTGCATTTGTAATAGAAATACATACACATATATGTATATTAAGTTTTTAATTACTTTAACCCAGACAGCGAAAGTGTTTTGTTTTGTTTTTTTTTTTTTTTTCAATGATCTCTTTGATTACTTCGCTCGAAAGGTGACATTAAGTAGGCGTCTCTTGCCTTGGGCGATATTTGAAAGAGCGCCCAAACTGCTACACTTTCCGTTTCAATTAGTCCAACAATAATAATAAATTTTATTATTATTTGTGTGTGTTTTTTTACCTGTTTCAACGGCGCCTCGCCGTCGTTAAGGGGGTTGGCCATTTGGCTTTTATGGCTAGGGCTAGGGTTAGCGACTGTCTGACATTGATTGGCAGGTCCATTCAGTGTTTTTTTTTTCACAAAAATTGCTGCAATTTATTTATGGAATGCAAACACACACGAAATATATATATATATGCTGTTTTGGTTTGCTTTCAATATATATAAACAGCACAAACCAAGCGAAAGCTAAGCAAATAAAAATATGAATCAGTTTGTTTGTGTTTATAAACAACTTAGGCTGCATCAATGAATTGAAAGTTTATAGTATCTAATTTGGTGTATATGGTATGTAATTAGAGCCATTTGTATTAGTACATTACATATAGGCATAGAATCATATGCACTATAAAAACAAATAAGAATATTGCAGAGGGCACTGACTATACGAGTTTCGAGTATTTTATGTTTTCTTTTATTAATTTATTCAAGAATATCCGTTTTTTGTGAATCAAAGTAAAAGCTCTATTTAATAGAAAATACTCATTTTGTCTATTAAATACTTTTTGGTTTTTTAAGTTATGGCAACTGGACTAGAAGTCTCAAAATTTTCTATAGCAAACATCAGTTGTTGCAATAAATTTTATTTCTGCTTTAAAGTACTTGTTTTGTTTTTTATATAGCAAACGGAACTTGAATATCAAAACGTTGTAATTTGAGCGGGTTTTTATGTCCCGTGTCGCTTTGTAAAAGCAAACTTCAAAGCGACAAAAAAAGTTGGCTTTATAACAGCGACAAATCAATGAATGTGGCTGACGTCAGAGGGCAGCACACCTGCATTGATTTCACTTAAAAAAGCAGACAGCACTTCCTTTTGTCAGATGTGACCCTGCCCCCTCAACCTACTGCCGCCCCCCAATAAGTCGCGCTGACCAAATAAGGCGTCTTTCCACAATATTCATACAGCTGCAACAAAAGGCGACACAACAGCTGAGCTGAGGCGAGGCAGAGCAAGGCAGTGGGAGCGCTAGAGCGAGAGGTGGCAGCATTGAGTAGTTATTTATTTATTTGTAGATACGACTGCAGTAAATGGGCAGTTATAGTAAATATATATAAGCATATATATATATATACTATATATACATTCATGTTTGCTTGTGCCTGTTGATAAATTGATAAATGCATTTGCTATACAGGCGCATCGCATGCGTCGAGTTGTGAATGTTGTGGCAAAGTGCATGAAACTTCCGTCAAGTATGGCGACAGATAATTATGAGACAGAGTGCGGACTAAATCCATTGGGGGCACGATAAAAAGACGATGTGGCACAGCAACAGCAACTGCAACAGCCACACCATCAATCCAAATGAATTGGAGTTCAGATCAGCTCAAGGGCAGCGAGCGAAGCGAAACGAGGCGCTGAAACTGAACTGCGATCTCCATTTGAAAGTGAAACTAATCAGAAACAAGGCATGTGAAGAGGGGCATGATCAGCTCTACAAAGGTTTACATAGGGTCGTTGCTGAAGAGTACGTATTGGAATATATATAAATGTATATAGCCACTTTGTATTGAGTTCTCTTTCTATACTGCGCTATGTATAAGAGTTATACGAGTTGATTTTGAGACTTGATTTTTAAATATGACTTAAAGACATAAGCGTCTCTATAAAGTATTTATATTATTTATATTTCAGATTTTGAATGATTTTTTATTAATTTCTGAGCAGTTTCGATCATATTAAGACTAGAATTTTCAGCACAACATTTGACTTATCATTTCTATTTGCTCAATGTGATTGATCATTAATGTATTATTGAGAGTCTTCCAGGGTATGTGCTAGTTTATAAGCTAGTTACTTCTTTCGCATTGTTTGCCGCAGCATATGTTGCAGTCATTTCAAGTGCAACACCAACAGCGGCAGCAACATTGAAGGGAAGCGGCACACACAAAGGGGAGCAGACGCGTGCGAGGGCGACTGTTGGGTCATGAACTTCAATTATATGCTAAGGAAAATTATATGTATATGTGTGTATGTTGCTGCCCCCGCACGGTTTGCGCCCAGTAGCAGGTGCTGCTGGTTGCCCCTGCAACAGCAACAGCAACAGCAATTTTAACAGCAGCAGCAACTGCAATGTTTTGCTGCCATAATTGCAGTCAAATCAGCTAGCGAGCGCTTAATTATGCTGTGCATTAACTTGCGCTTGTGCTTGTTCTTGTGCTGTGGTGGTCGTGGGCGTGGCTGTAGACAATCGACACTTTGTGCTTTGTGCGTGCTGCTATAATATTTTCATCCATTGCCACGTTGCGGCCAAGTTGCATTTACCACAATCAATGTTTACATTGAAAACTTTTAAATTGTTGCCCAAAGTTTCAAAGGGAAAATTCTATATGTATTAATTGGGGTTCTCTGTCGGCGAATACTCAGCTGTGAGATACCCTGTAGTTAGGGATTGTTAGTGTGAGACTTTGGCTAATTTCTTTATATGAAACTATACATATTTGTAGTTAAAGATTCTTTAATAGATAGACATGTATCTTTATGTATAAAACCTTTTGATTTATAGTGCCAAGATCTCTGTTATTCACTGATCAACTAGAAGCTACCCTCCTATTTAAATTTAATCTATATATATATACCCTATCATTATGTATGCATTGTATTTATATATAAATGTTATATTTATATATTTATTATATTATTATATATTTATATAATTATTAATTGATAGGTGTAAGCCGGGAGATACCCTGTAGTAATATTGAGCTGATCTTTTGTCTTTATGCAACTGTAAGAAAAGATCAAATTAATATATGACTTGCTGCCAAGTTGACCTAGGCACCTATCTACCCCATTCCGACAGCTCTGTCTCTCTATTGCTGGGCATATCACCCTATTTACACCACACGTATCTGTTGTTGTCTGATATCTCCCCACCAACCCCTCTCGCCCTACACAAGGGGCAAAATAAACACACATGTTTATGACTTACAACTCTAGTATTACGTATTTATATTGCTTTTAACGGGAATCTTATTTATGCATAAAACGTGTGCCCCGAATGGACAGCTCAAGAGAACAAATTCTAAATTGATATTTCGTAGCCCAATTTCACGAGCTGTGAATTGACATTTATTTGAGGCTTATCAGCGCGTTAAGCTTCGTTTTTTTCCTTTGTCTTTTTATTGCTCTACAATTACGGCTGATAAACGTTGAGACTAATTCAATTACATAGTAAAGTGCAGTTAATGTAAGAGTAAGGCTTATCAGCTGCCTCCTTTGGCTAGACTTGACTTGCTCTCTCGCTCTCCCAGACACACACAGACTCTCTCTCTCTGTCTCTCTAAGTGCCTTCTAATTGAGCTGCGCAGGCAAACTTTAAAATTTGTTTCAATTTCATGTTTCATGCCAAAATGTAGCTGTTCCCGTGTCCGGCTCAACGTAAACCTACCCCAACAGAAATTGTTGCTGAACTGCCTTTGCCACTATATCATATCGCCGCACAGCTGATAAGCACGTTTATTGTATATAAACAACGCCTGCTGCTTTTGTTATTTATTATTTTTGTTTCTGTTTGCCTACAAGTTCAATGACTGCAGGCAGCATATGCGCCAGGCCCAACAATTTCGGCAAGAACATAGCTAATTGGTATACCATATATGCACTTACACTCCATATACGCATATACATATACATATACATATGCAAATACATATTCGTATATGCATTTGTATCTTCTATATAAATCGGCATCCTTTGTTTCGCTTATTTTATGGCCGACATGTGCTACTCATTTGCATGTCCAAGCTGATCTGCGGGCATTCTGCCTGCTTAATAACCATTTCTGCTTTTTAATTATAAGCAAATATGTATTTTATGCGCATCTTATAAAATAAAGGCTCACTTCGGCTCCATATGGCAGTGAGTTCTTATTCAATAAAGGAAACAAGTACGTCCACTCCATGGACTCGGACTCGAGCTCACTCGAGCTGGCTCCATGGCGACAATGAAGAACGGTGTTAGTTCCATATACATGTGTGAGTGACAAAGAGAGCGCGTGAGAGAGGGTAAGTGCGCGTACAACTGCTTGCAACTGCGGGTAGTTGAGAGTTCAATTCAGGCGACAAAAATTAATAAAACTAGAAATTCAATTTCTGTGTAAAACGTAACCGAATTAAAATTGAATTAAAACTTTGAGTTACGGCGTAAGCTAGCACTGTGCTTATGATCTTTCTAATTATCTTCGCTATTGACCAAGTTTCCTAAATGTGTTATCCTTTAAAACAACACATCTACATATACATAAATGCGTGCATACAACTACTATATATATATTAAACACATTATTTGTATATAATAGTGCTCAATAAGGTAACACTTGTATTTCCTTTCATTTGAAACTCATATTATAAATAGAATGTTTGTTCCCTTTACATTCAACATCACCTATTCGATAAACAGTAATTTTACATGATCGCCAAATTTTTTTTTTAGTATTCAGGTTTGAGAAAATTAAAATTTGTTAAAAAATAATATACAATAATGCCACCAACTCTTCAAGCCTTCGCTTATTGCTTAAAACAAACTTGTCGCCTGTACATGTACAAGCACAGAGAGTTACCCACACACGCACCCACACATGCCTATACACGCATGTATTCGAAATCAAAGCAGAGCACTGAGCACCCATCTAAACGAAACGGAGAATTTCATTCCATTTCAAGCATTCGACGAGTGAAGACGCATTGTAAAACGGGGTTAAATACGAGTGCAGTTAAGCCGGCGATTCGGTGGCACGCATGACCGCTATATAGTGGAAGCAACATACGCGACTTGGTTTGCTTATTTTCCTTATTTTTATATAAGTGCAATTGAAGCAAAATGGTTGTAACGCGTGTCTCGGACTTCAATTCAAGTTTTATTCATGTTTCGCAAATGCGATAAATGTGTAATAATTAGCGTAAAAATAAGCGTGAAATCAACAAGTTTTTAAAAAATAATTATAAATTTTAGTGTCAGTTTGGGAAAATTGAAAATCAAAATAAAACTAAAGTGAATTTCAATAAAATAAAACTTTAGTTTTTTTTTATAAAACTAAGAAATATACACAAGATATTAATTAAGAAAATAAATATAAAATATTTATCAGCAAAGTTAATAAAAAAAAATTACATAAAAAATTATATTAAAAATATAGATATATATTTATATACATTAAAAACTTAAACAAAACGAATTGTTGAATATTTATCAAGAAAAACTAATAAAAAAAATATATGCATATATATATTTTTAATTTAAAGAAATATATATATATGTAAATATAGATTTTTTTAAAAATATATATATGCAATAAAAATAAAACGGAAATAAACAATAAATAAAAATTAAATAATTAAATCAAAATTAACAATCAAATTTGTATATGAAACGAGATAAAATTCATAAAAAATGGATCAAAAACGCACGCTTTAATTGTGATTTATGAGCTTAACAAAGCTGATTGCGAATATATATATATATATATATATATATATATATATATATATATATATATATTCTCCATACGTATATCTTTATATTCATATATTTCACATATGTATATATAGTATATGTGTGCTTTATCTGTCTGTTAGTTAATAAAAGTCAATTGAAACCAAGTGAAATTACGCATGCGCAAATTGAATTTGATGTCTTTCAAAGCAAATTGAATTTTAACTGCCCCAAAAAATACAACAACGACAACAACTCAGAGAGCAACAACAACAATAAAGATGAGCCGCCAGCTGCAGCTCCTGCCGCTGCTGCTGCTTGTATTGCTGCTGCCACGCCCACATGGCTATGCAAACGCCTTCAACTATTCGCCACGCGCAAATTTTGTTATACGAGCGCCGCAACATTTGAAATTTCATTTGCCGCAAACGCGCAGCAGCTATTTTGGCTACACGTTGGTCATACGCCCCAACAGGTGAGTGGGAGACGAGAAGGAGACAGAGGGTCTGTGAGTGTGTGTGTATGAGTGTGTGTGTGTGTCGGGCCCTCAGCAAATGTATTTGCAGTGAACATTTTTGTCTTGTGCAAGAAATTTCATATCTTGACTTCGCAAGCAATGACTTCTAGTGTTTCCTCTCCCCGCCCTAGCCGCACCCACGCAAGCCCCCTCCTCGATTGCATTTGAATTGTGACTGCTGCTGCTGCTTGGCAACACCTTTGTCAATATTTTGCAGCTGTGGCTCAATTTTATGACAAATGCCTGAAAATATTTTTCAGCGGCTGCCCAAAATTGAGCAATCAAAGAAGCAACTTTAACTCGGGGCAGACAGCCACAAAACAAGTAAACAAGTTGCAGCGCTATTTGAAAGTGATTTCCTAGCAGATACCCTGGAAGTGAGTAGACGCAGTAAAGACGAGAAGACAGCAGATGACTTCTACAGCTGAACTCAAATGTGTTGCGCTTCAATCAGTGGAATAATACTTTAAGCTGAGACTCCAAGCACTAAGAAGTTCTGTGTGCGGCAGTGTAGTGTCCTTTGTTATTGAGGGGGAAAGCTTTAAGCTTTTCATAGAGTGAGTACTGTTTAAATAGATAAGACTATAATATAGATCTGATAACCTTTCAAACATGTTGACTCCAAGTCAACTTTACGGAACTAAGAACGATTGACTTACAATCGATATTTGTCGATACATTATTGATAATTATTTGAAGATAGATATTTATCTATCTGCAGGTCATGATACTCTTGATACTACCCATTTTCAGTTACCATAGGGTATATAGAGTATCATTAGGGTATTAGAAAGATAAACAGTTCTTATAGACAAGCACAACTGCTCTATTACCTGTACTACCCGCATTTTGCAGTCACTACAGGGTATTATATGAAGCATATCTCACATACAGTAAAATTATTAGCTTCAATTAGCACTCGGTGGATCTCTTTCTTTGACTCTTTGGGCGTTTTTGACACTTAGCACCATCGACTACCTTTATGTGGCACATAATTAAATGTTTGTTATTTGCCAGCGCCAAATAATTGCGATAGTTTTTGACAGACAGTCAGACAGAGAGACTGGCAAACAGACAGCGAAAAAACTCGTTCTCAGCCGCAAATTTTCGACTTGGCAGCTGCATAAATAAAAACCCAAAAAACAACAAGCAACAAAATAGTTCGAAATAAAAGAAAAAATACGCCACTTGAACAAAAGTGAAATAAAACTAGAAAAACACTTAGCAGAACAGCATTCTCTTAAAATAACAAACTTCAACTACAATTGCCATCAATTCCAATTGCCACAGATCGCGACTTCAAACTGGGATCCCAGATCTCGTATCTCGTATCTGGTATCTCACACAGCAATTGACAAACTCTCACTTCTGTGCTGCTGCGACCCACATACGTTATGAGTACATGTACTATATATAACTACCTATATATGTGTTTATATATATATACTTTGTCGTACATAGACCTGATGGCTTGTACTTATGTTTAGAGTACTGGTCCAAGCAATGACATCAGAGCAACTAAGGCCGCAAATCAAATCAAATCATGCAAAAATAAAACGAAAAAAACAAGTAAGAATTTTGCAGTCGGGCGGCACCGACTGCATAACACACGTTCACGGTTCCAAAACAGTCCAAACGAGTTTATAGTGCCAATAGCGTCAAAAATAAAACAGAAATTATATAAAGTAATATATAGGTCCATGCCACGCCTCTAGCGTGCGTCAATCTCACGTGAAGATCTAGTTTTAAAATTTTACTCGATTTGACACGCCCATAAGAGCGCAGCTATATGTTTAAGTTCTTGGGTTATCTATACAAAAACATATTCCAAATTTCAAGTCTCCAACATTTTAAATAATAGCCTAACTGTTAAACCAAAAATAGTATTTTTCGACTAGTCACGCCTCTAGTGGGCGCATAGGCCACATAGGCCAGAGCCAACGGGTAAATAATCCAAATTTCACATCTCTAGCTTGAAAATACTCTTTTCACTTCATGAGCGAGCGTAAAAAGCCAAAGACAGAGAAAAACAACAGTTGAATGTTACAAGCCGCTAGGGAAATACTCTAGCGTAGTCATACGATTTAAGTTTTTATCTAATACTTGATGACTAAGACAGCTGTACATAGACTATATATATATATATCTAATTATATAGCTTCTAGTACAAATGTAAGCTTTATTTTAACATATATAGATAAGTAAAAAAAGTGAGGTTAACTTTACTGAAGCATGCTTGGTACACATATTTTCAAATAATTGTATTAAATTCAGTTGAATTTTAATGAATGATCATTCATTTGTGAAAAATCGGCATACAGCTGATTATTTCACATGAATATATAAATATGGTACATCATTTGATTCAGTTACCCATATATGTATATAGCTTATATAACTATCGAGAAGTCCCATATTACTGTAAGATAAGAATGAAAGCAAATGCGACGCAATATTAAGTCATGCTTTGGGAGAATGATTCATTTATGAAATAAATCATTTCAAGTAGTCATGCAGTTTTCGGATAGAAGCTTTGATGATATGGATTCTATGTGCGACAACGCAACCCATAGTCCGGAACTTTTGTTCGCTAAGTCTTGTGACATGTTCGATAACTTAGCGAACAAAAGTTCCAAACTGGGGCTTAGGGAATTGCTAAACAATAAGCATTTGCATAAGCTGTCAGTGTCATTAGCATAATCCTCGTAGTTATTCTGGAGTTAAGTTAGAAGTACGAGGCAAATCTACTTGAGAATGCCCATCTGGGGACTTCCTTTGCAATTCTTGTCTTGGGTAGTTCAAGCTGCTACGATGGGGACTGCTGGATAACGACTAGACCAATTGTTAAGAAGGATTAGAAGATAGAACTCTGTACTCTTCCAGCTACCATGGACTACGAATTTAAATGATTCGGAATTGATTGCCCTTGGACTGACAAATGTAATATTCTAGCCCCTTTTTATAAAGGAGTGACATGGTGTGGCAATATGGTTTCTAGGGAAGTGCTCTAACTGTGCCCCGACCCTTCAAGCTCTGGCAGTCCCCCAACTACTTTCGAAGCAATCTTAGGGCTTTGGTCACTAATATAATTGCTATCAGTATGATTATTATTATCATAATCATCATAGACATCATCCTTTAATGTTTGCAAGCTGATTCATGCACTCCACATGCTGCGCTTGTGGCGAGGGCATAAGAAAAAGTCGCCAAATTTGGGCCACAGATTCGGATGACAAAGCATCAAATTTCGTACGGTTTTTTTGCATTTTATTATTCGGTTTATTTCGCGCTCGCGTTTTTTGTAGTAATAATTTTTCTTTCTCGTATGTTTACGTATGTTTCTCTTGTTCTGCTCTTTTGGGCAATTGACAATGTTGTTTCTGTGTGCGCGACTATGGGTAGTACGTGTTTATAACGAGTTTCGCATTTGAGTGTTGAGTGTTGAGTGTTGAGCGAATGCTAGTTTTTCATTATTCTCTCTTTAGTTGGATGGACACACTTGTATAGCTAATTGGGATACTTCCTCTGTCGGCTGCTGCCCATTTTTTATGACTCGCACTTTCAAAATCCCAACAAATTTTGTTTTTCTCCAGTTGCTGTTGTTATTAGCCCCACAATTAGCTGTGAGTGCGCCTAATTATTTACGGAAATTACGCGTAAAATCACGACAACGTGTAATTTATTTCACATCAATTGAAGTTGCTATAAACAGAAAGCCAAAAACAAAAACCAAACGAGAACTATTTTAATTTAATGGGAACGGGAATACCCTATATGTAAACAGCTATTTGTAGGGACTTCAAGTTCATTGCACCAGCCATAATGATAAGGTAACATAAGGGATCAAAAAGAATAGAAAAACTAAAAATATTCATTATAAGTCTGATTAGCATAGACAATCGATAACAATAATAAGCCGATAGGCATTAAATATTTACAATAAATACTCGTACTGCCAGAATTTATTTATGGCTTATGGCTCGATATTATTATTATTATTATTTATATTCTGAATAACATTTAAAATCAGTTACAACTTTAATTAACTAACAATCGAAATCGATAAATCTGCTATTAAATTAGAGAAAACTTGCATACTTATCGATAACATTATCGTAATATTCTCATTGGAGCAGTAAAAGAAACTTAAGAGCTCTCCCCTGGGGCTAGCAAATAGTTAACTCAAATAATTATGCAGATTAAAACAAACAATTAATAATTGTACTTGATTTTACACCAGGGGCAAATGAACTTCAATTGCGAATTCACTTTTCTTCATTTGTTGCAAAAGATTATGATTCATTTCTTATGAACGAATATCAAATGTGTAAAGTGAGCAAAGGCAAATGAATTGCGCAACAAGCAGCGCATGGATACAAAACGCGGCGACAGTTGCCGACAGTGGCGTCTGCCTGCAACACCAGCAACAAGAACAACCACAGCAACAACAACAACAACAACAGCTGCATATTATAATGCATAAAGTGCTGTCTGTTTGCTGCGGCGCCATTTTCATACGTCACACGCGCCCCCGCGTCGCCAGAGAGAGGCAGAGAGCGAGGAAAAGAGATAGAGAGATAGAGACTCTTCAACCCGCTGGAGTTAGCACCACACGAAAATATTTTTAGCTGCTTTTCTCTTGGTCATTAAACCCGATTCAAGCAACAGCAAATGCAGCGGCTGCTTTTGTTCTTAAACATTTTTTGACCGCAAGTTGTTGCTGCTGCTGCTGCTGCTGCTGTTGTTGTTGATGGAGATGGCAGCAATCACTGCGCGAAAGAAAGAAGATTTGTGTGGTCCACGACGTGGCTTAATCTTATTGTCCGTTAACATGCGCACGTACATCATTTCCAACAAAGCGCCAGTCGATGACAAATACATATGTACGCACATGTACACACGCACACACACATATATACATACATACATATATATATATATATATATATATATATATATATATATATATATATATATATATATATATATATATTATATCGCATGTGCATACGAATTAAGTATTTGCTCCTACTGGCGCCCTCTGGCAACTGCTTTGCTGCACTTTCAATAGGCCATTCCATGTAAATTGCTTTCATGATTTCGTACACTCGGCAACACTTAAATAGAAGCAAAGTTCTTACAATGTGTTTTGCTGCACTTCTAATGAGTACATCAAAATGACGCACACTTCGCAACACATGAATATGTACAACAATTCATTGCCAAAATTGACACATTGCCTGTAGGTGGGTAGAAAACTGATTTTATATTAAACGATAATCATTTTTGCAAAACAAATTTCAATATGCAAATGCTTTGCTCACGCGCAAACAAAAACTCCATTGTACCTATACAAATGACTCGGACTGTCTGAAGCCGTGGATGCCTTCGTGTCTGTATGTTTGTGTGCATAACTGGGTGACACATTACATGGCCCTTGAGAGAGTGACTCATAATCTTTTATTTTATTTTTTTGGGGAATACTCAAAGTTTGTGTTGGGCGTAAAGACGGTCAGTTACGAGTTAACGAATGTGAGTACTCTTTCTCACATTCGTACACTCATTCATATGTTTGTGCTGCTATCTTTTGTGTATTGATGTTTTTTGTTTTTTCTTAAGTAACAACAAATATTTGTTGGTTGTTTTTGCATAAATGTGTAAATGGCGTTTTAACAGGTAGCTCGCTTATGCTGCTTACTTGACAATTTAACGTCGTTGACTCTATAGAGCGTATAACAAAAGTGCATTACATGGATGCAAAGCTATGATTCATCTACCCCAACTCCATCACTAGCTACACTGACTAAGCACAAATCTGAGTTGTATTCTCTTTTACGATGCCATATGCATGCATTTAATAATCTGCTTATCAGTGACTATAAATAAAGTTCTAGCCCTCTTGAAGTCGTTGTTAAGTTAAAGCTATGCTATTTATAAAAGCCTGATTAACCAGTTCTTTTTAAAGTTTTCTCAATCTGTTTTATCAGCTATGCAAAGCTACGTTATTTGCACGCACATGCATATGCATGTCACTCCACTAGGTGTTGTTTTTGTTGTTGCTGTTGCTTCCAATGCACTTGGAAATAACATTTAATGCGGGAATGCCATACAAGCTGACTCTAGCCAAATATGGAAGTATGAGAAAAGATAATAATAACATAAACACAGCTTATTCGAACACTTCCACTCTCATCCTCACGCCCAATGCATGGAACAAGCAACGGTAAAATGAGTAAGCCGGTCACGTTTTGAGTGCAAGAGCGAGCGAGCGAGAGAGTGAGCGTACAAACGAGTGAGAGCGGTTTCCAGCACAGCGCACGCTCAAAAAGCTACCTGCGTTCTGCGCTGCGACGGTTACTGCGACTGCGAACAGCTTTTCAGTTGAGTTTAGACATTCGTTCGAGGCGCTTGTAATCGGAGCAGAAATTATTGACTATTTGTGTGTATCGCGCCGTGCGTTGTGCCTTGTGCGTGTGTGTGTTTGCTTATTACTGGCTGGCAGTTGTGATAATACATAATCGGCCATAACATAAACCCGTTTAACATTTAACGTTTAACATTTATTGATTGAATAAATTGCAACGCTTCATATTTAAAAGCCATGGCTCGGCAAGGTCGAGAGGTGGCGTTGGTGCTGTTGGTGGTCGTCGCCTGCCTCGCTGGCAGCGCATGCGCCTACAACTTGTCACCGCGCCCCAATAGGGAAATCAAAGATCCACAACTGGCTCCGGTGATGCCGAAAGTGCGTGCGTCATATTTCGGTTATAGCCTCAGCCTGAGACCGCACGGGTAAGTGTTGTGTACCGTTGGCAAGATCCAAGATTCGATACGATTCGAAAACTCAAAGCTCTAGGCGCGTCTTCTTGCTCGCTCGCTCGCTCGCACTCGCGGTCGTTAGTGCAAACAGGTTGGAGTTTTCGATGAATCATCGAAATCGAAATTGAATCGGCGTGCGAGCGAGATGCCAAATGAAGTGATGAAGTGGGCTGCTGTTACGGGGCTATCATAAAAGAAAAAAAGTGAATGAAAAAATAACGCACAACTTAATAAGTTGTACAAACGATGAAGTCATTTTTTTATGCAGCTATCAATTGACAAGCGAAAGGCCAGATAGTGTGTGCGAATGGGGTGGGAGTGGGGGTTGCGTAGATGAGATTACATTACACTCGGAAAAAAGTCGAGCACTTTAAACTTGTTTTAAAATGCAAGCAGAGTAAACAAAAAATGTTCGTAGAGTGTTCTTTAGAGTTTATCATTTATCATTTATCATTTGATAATATTAAAGTAAGAACTTTGAAAATGTAGAATATTTTTAAGCCTCGCCCTTTTTTCTCAGTGTACTTTTGTGGGGTAGATATCAAACACGAAAAGCTGAAGTTATGCAAATATTGAAGCATGCTAGCATTGCACGTACGTTGCTTCCCTTCTAAGCAGATATAGCTAGAGACACTTGTATTCGTGTCTATGAGCATTACGTACACTTATGTATCATATATTCTATATAGTATAATGTGGAATGAGGCATATTCAATTTGTGGCAATTGAATGTATTGTTTCTTTCATATTTTCAAGCTAAAAATGTTTAGTCAATGCCAATTTGTTGTGCGGTTTTTTTATCAGCTCTAGCCTTTTTAGTCGATTTTCTTTGATAAGATTAGGTAGAAATATCATATTCTATATATATGTACTTCTGTATATATATAAGTGGCCTATCGCCAACAAATAAATGCCAAGCAGAGCTGAGAGCGATTGCTTAACCCGAATCAAAGACTGTACAAATTATAAAGAATTTTGAAGCTTATGCAAAAATATATCGAAATTAAATACAGTAAACTCTGCCCATGCCTGTTTATATGATTTACAGATTTACCGAACTGTTCTAGCAACTCAAAAAGTACATTTTTATAGGTATGGCATAGTTTTTCTAGAAATTTGTAAGCTTTACTTTGTGGCTTTACTTCATATAAACAAAAGTATTTAATTGGCTCAATCAAATCAAACGAATTAACTAATTGCTTATATGAATATAAATAAATGTATTAAAAATAAAATGATTATTAATAAAGTTCATGATGAACAATGCAAACAAATGATATTAATAATTCTATGATTATTGTTGCTTATAGAATTTAAATGAATTAAATAATTCCATTTAACTTATTGTTAACCTCAAGCAGTTCCCATCGCTCTGCCATATAACTATACTCCATCTGCAGCCTGTTGATCCCCTTTTAACCTTCTAGGTGTATCACACCTTTTACTGGTTTCCACCTTTTCCCTTCTATTTGCTTCTCAGTCATAAATTCAAAAAAGTTGTGAGCTTTATTTTAAAGTATTCCCAAACAGAGTTTGCATTGTGTACAGTTTTTTACTGAAATATTTATAAACGATAGTAGTCCCCATGCTCCTAGACTCCGTACCCCTAAACATATGCCGTCCACACACCCAAATTAAAATTGCAAGCGCTAAAAAACTTGAGCTGCTGCTGCTGCTGCTGCTGCCCATGTTGTTTATCAGGTATACACGAGCTATGCTCACTGATAATGTCTTTATCTGGTTGGTCACCCTTGGTGAAGGCAGAGTTATGTCTACACTGAAGACTCATAGCTGTAATTTAGCTGGAATCGAATGCGACTAATTTCAATGAGCAATTGGCTGAAGTCAATTTTATTGATTGAAGGTTCATTGTCATCAGATTTGTAGCAGAAGCCAAGTCTCTAATGCTGTCTCTCTCCCTTTCTATTTCTCTCGCTTGCAGTGTTATTGTGGGCGCTCCACAGGCTCAGTCGACGCTGGAGTCGCAGCGCAAGGTCAACGAGACGGGCGCCATATACAAGTGTTCGCTGCAGAGCGGCACCTGCAACCCATATGTGTTCGATGGGCATGGCAATCGGAACATTGAGAACACGGAATACACATGGGACTCGGAGCGACGAGACTTTCAGTGGCTGGGTGGCTCCATGGACGGTGGCACCCGAGATGAGGATAAGCTGTTGGTGTGTGCGCCGCACTTTATAGCGCCCTCGACGAAAGATTACCATATGCACGGCATATGCTATTGGGTGGCCGATACGCTCGCCGATCAGCCACAGAATGTCACGAAAATCTCGCCATTGCGCCTGAAGACGGAGCAGGTGAAGGAGGACAATGATCATCGGTATTATTTCTATATCCTGGCAGAGCAGGGACTCAGTGCTCATGTCTCGGATGATAATGAGCAGTTCTTGATCGGGGCACCGGGCATCTATACGTGGCGCGGCTCGGTCATACGTTATCGCAAGGTCTACCAGGTGGACGATCCGTCAGCGAGTCGTCGTGACACAAGTCGTCAACTGCGTCGCAAGACACGTGGCAGTGGCGACTATATCGATTACGAACCTGAGGTTTTCTACAAAACGGACATACCAAACCCAAAGAACTGGGCTCAATCGGATGATTCATATTTCGGCTATTCAGTTAGCTCCGGCCACTTCGATAGCACAAACCTCAAGCGCTTGCTGTATGTGGCCACAGCCCCGCAGGCCAATGAGCAATCGGGCGAGGCATATATCTTCGATATACACGGCGCGAACATCGAATCGTTTCACGTGTTTCGCGGCGAGCAATTTGGCGAATACTTTGGCTATGCAGTGCTCGCCGAGGATCTCAATGGGGACAATCTAACGGATGTGATCATCTCTGGGCCACAACATGCGCTCGAAGACTCGCACGATAATGGTGCAATCTACGTGTTCTTGAACAAGGGACGGGTGAGTAATGCCGAAAACGCTGCTTTTGTTTCCTGATGACTAAACTCTGTATATACGCATATATATATATATTCCAGTTCAATTTCGAGATGAAGCAACTGCGCTGCCCGCCGCCTGTGACGGCCAAGGCACGTTTTGGCACCACGCTCAGCAGACTGGGCGACATTAATCACGATGGCTATAACGGTAAGTTGGGCCCAGGTGGACACAGGTTAAATGAACATTTTACCTGCCCTGCTCCGTTCCCTTGGCAGCTACTGCCTTGTCTTACTGCTTCAAGGCGAATACAATACAAAAATGTTTTTGAAAGTTTCGCAATCTTTAACAGCAATTCTTGAACTGGAACATGGCCTTTAAAATGTGGATTTTTAGTACATTGGTTCTATGTAAATATATATAACATGCAGAACATACGAGTTCTGCTTTGGAAAACAGATGCAAATGGGTTTCAAGTATTAAATTGCCATAGTAAAGACCAAGCCTGCATGTGAGTGCAGATGATTTGTTTGCAATGTGTGTAGAATGCCTGGAACAGAAGCTTCCTCCTAGTCGGGCACTCCTAACTAGAGCATTTTTACTTATTTTTCTTTAGTTTGCATAATGTATGCGCTTTATATAAATAGTATATATATTATATATATAGTATATGTACACACTCATATATACTCTAGACTTTGATTAGTAGTCATCTGTCAATCAGACTTTCAAGTCTCTTATTTTAATTTGTCCAACAAGTGAATCAACTCTGTGTTTTGTCGTTGTAATATGATTAATTAATAGAAATTCCTTTGTAAAAAACTTGTTTTATTAGTTTCCATGTTTTATTATATTCCAGACTTTGAGTAGACTCGACTCGGAGGCTTTAGAGAGACTGTTACATTAGACTGCATAGATCAGTAATCTTACTTTACTAACTGTTATATCAGTTCATTAGCAGAGATCAACTATGCATCGTAGTTCATCTCCAGCATCAATTCCTTTATCTACATGCCATTGCATCTTCTACATCTGCTTTGTCAGTCTCACTAATTCGTGCTCTTTTCTCTTTCAGACATTGCTGTCGGTGCTCCATTTGCGGGCAATGGATCTGTCTTTATATATCTGGGTAGCGAGACGGGTCTGCGGGATAAGCCCAGTCAGCGCTTGGACTCACCCCAGCAGCAGCCTTCCAAGTATGGCCAGCACATGTTCGGACATGGCCTTTCGCGTGGCTCCGACATCGATGCGAATGGCTTCAATGACTTTGCCGTGGGTGCGCCTAACGCCGAGGCCGTCTTCCTCTATCGCGCGTATCCAGTGGTCAAGATCTTGGCCACCGTTCGCTCTCAGAATCGTGAAATAAAACCAGATCAGAATCGTGTTCAAATCACGGCCTGCTATGGACTCTCCACAACAGCCAAGGGCAGCTCGGCCCAGCAGCAGGAAATTGCCATGAAAATTGTGATCGATGCACAGTTGAAGCGTGCAACATTTACTCAATCTCAGTCCAGTGAGCTGAGCTTCAATGCCACAGCGGGCACCACACAACAGTGTCGCGTCTTTGACTGCGAGGTGCGCTACAGCGAAAAGGATATATTCCAGCCGATTGAGCTGGAGATGCACTACGATCTGACAAAGAAGGTGCCAGACTCCGAGGGTAAGTAGAAGAGTAAATGAGTATATCGAAACATCACTTGCCTAACACCAACTCCTCTTGCTTCCCTTTCAGTATTCTGTGACACTTGTGTGGCTGTAGATCCCGATGATCCAAAGGTCTACACAGAGAAGATCATCTTCAGCACGGGCTGTGCCACAGATGTTTGCATAGCCGATCTGAAGCTGACTGCCAAGGACTTGAGGTAAGTCAGAAACAAGATTGAATAACAGTTAAAGGTCGGTTGTTTAACTATTTTCTATTCCAACAGCTCGAGTTATATTCTGGGCAGTGGCAAGACACTACGCATCAATTATGAGGTGACCAACAATGGAGAAACTGCTTATTTGCCACAGTTGAATGTCACGAGCTCGAGTCGCTTGAACTTTGCCCAAATACCTGGCAACTGCAAGGTCAGCGAGGCGGTCATGGTCTGTGATTTGAATAAAGGCAGACCGTTGGGCAAGGGCGATAAGGATAGCATTACCATCAGCTTCGATGTGAGCAGCCTGACGGGCAGAGCCCTGACTATCAACGCCGAGGTCTTTAGTACTGGTCACGAGCTAAACCCCAGTGATAATAAGCTAAGCAGCCTGATTGCACTCAAGGAGTACACGGAAATCGACGCATCCGGGTAAGACTCAACAACAATTTCTATATTAAGTCTATGCTAATCTTGTGAATCTCCTCAGTGGTCAGACCAATGAAGCTATCAATCTGGAGCACTATAAGAACTCTGCCGTAATTGTCAACAACTATGAAATCAAGAGCAATGGTCCCAGCAATGTGGATGGCCTGGAGCTCGTCTTCCATATTCCAGTTGCCTATAAGATAGCTGGCTCCGCAGCCACCATACCCATCATCAATGTGAGCAACATAACCATGCAGGCTACATACGATTCGCAGCTGGTTTCCATTGAGCTGCTCGATCCGAACAACACACAGATTATTATGAATGCCGTTGAGATCTCAACAACACGCAGGAGTGAGCACAAAGAGCGTGTCGTCGTTAGCCAGAACGGTGCGCAGTATGATGTCAGCAGCAGTGGGCATACGGAGCAGAGCTGGCAGGAGTTGGACTCGGATGCAGTGGCTACAGCGTCCATGACGCGTAAGCGACGTGATTTGAAAGCTTTGACTGCCAATCGAGAGCAATATGCGCGCATTTCGAACTTCAAGGCGCATGAACTGCTCAGCGAGGACTTCAAGGGCAAGTTGCCAGTGAATCGCACCATTGTCTTCAATTGTCGGGATCCAACGATGACCATCTGCCTGCGGGCTGTGATGCGCGTTTACAATTTCAAGCCAGAGAAGCCAATCAATTTGAATATGCGCTACAGCGTCGATCTGAACGAGGTGAATGCAATTCTCATCGATCCCTGGGAGTTCTTTGCCATACTCATCGATTTGAATGTGCGCAAAGAGGGCGATCCAACGGGCAGCTCGCTTCTGATTAGGCGCAAAATTGATCCAAATGTCATATCGAAGCATCTGGTAAAAACTCTGCCCATCTGGGTATGGATTCTCTCCATACTGGGTGGCCTCTTGTTGCTGGCTGCCATTACCTATGGCATGTACAAGGTAGAGTAGCTAAAAAAACCGAATGCAAATGGCATGGTATAAAGAACTCTGTTTCTCTTTTTTCAGGCGGGCTTCTTTAATCGTTCAAAGAAGGAGGAACTCGATAAGCTGGTTCATCAAGGCGCCGTGGAGCCGGAAGCGGAGAACCTTAACAGTGGCAATAACTAAGCTCAAAATTGTGATCCATATTGCTAAGCTTTAGACAAGTACATCACATTACGACAAATGAAAAGTAGCATCGATACCAACGGACAGTTGGTTAATACCAAAAACAAAAAAAGTTAAGGATAAACGAACAGGTGTGTTCTAGATCAAGTCATCTACAGAGGAGTATGTGAAGATTGAAATATCTATATATAGATATTGTATCTATATAACTAAAACCTAGTGCAAGTTGTAAGCCGCGAAGCATAGAATGTTCTTGTGGATATTGTTGGAATTTTTTGGAAAGTTAGTTGAGATAATGTTATTTATATAGAGCTGAGCTTGAGGCACAGAAAAGTCAAGCCATATTGCCATTATTTGTAAATATTTATAAAATATTACTAAAAGAAAAGATAACTGTTTAGTTTTTAAGCTACGAAGGCAACGTAAAAGACTTACAGATTTTGTAAACAATGTAAATGAAAGAAAACAAAAAAAAAACTGAAAACGACGAAGAAAAATAGGTTTAACGCAATAATTGATCCTAGTTAAAATTTAAGTGAGGAAAGTATTAAATAATTGTTTTGCTTTAAGTTAAACAGTTGAAGAGTTCTGAAGCTTGATTTGTTTTTTACAATACGCTAGAAAGTTAAGTTAATTAAATTCATTTTAAATAAACAACTTTTCTAGGAACTGTAAAATATATGACTAAAACTAATCAAAATGGGCTTTAAAACATGAATATTATATATTTTGGGGCAATATTGGTGGCTACATATCAATGGAGTGAAATGTATGGATATTAAAGTATCATAACTGTCAGCAATTTGTCAAGCATGGCGTTAAAAAATACACTGCTTGGTGTTTCGCTGCGTGTGCAAGCAGTGCATTTCATGTGTTTCGTAAAATGATTGCATACTTTCGCGCTGCACATTTAATGTAGAAAAATAGCTCAAATTCGGCCAAATCCTTGGGCAGGACGAGAGGACATGTTTCAGTAGAACAATGACCACAACCCGCATCGGTCATCATCAAAGTATCATAGGCTCATCTAAGAATTCAGCACTTGTAATATTTTAGCCGACATGGGAATAATAGCACGACGAAATCTTGAATAAATTGTAAATCACAAGGAATATCTCCAGTTTTTGAGCCCAGGCGACGCTCCTTGACATAATACCTTGTCTGTCAGTTAGCCAGTTGGTAGTCCTTGTGACCCCAATCAGTTTGACATTGGATTTTCCAGGATACGCCAGGATACAACCGATTTATAAGCGCTTTATAGTACAAAAAAGAAATCCTTATAACTCAGCCAATTTAAGGACTTTCGTCCTTTTAAATGTTAATTCCTTCTGAGGAGGCCGTGGGCTTCCTTGAGTCCAAAGGACATTTCAATTGTCCTTCAAATGACCAAGATAACCTCGAGTTTTGGCTTTTTCGGCCATTTTTCGACCATATCCCTTGCAAAAATTTGAGGAAAATTTTTTTTGGAATTCTGAAAATCCTTGAATGCCAATCGATAGATATGACTGCCACGAGTTGAAAAAGACATATCCTTTGAGGATCCTTAAGGATATGGCTCAGTTATGGCTATATAAAGAATAACCTTTTTAAGAAAAATAGCTCTAATTCTGCGAAATCCTTACGTATTTTCGCAGGACCTGTTGCGTTAAGATCGTAAGGACGAATACTATCGATCCTCATCAAATTATAATGGGGTTATCTAAGAATACACATCTTGTTTGGCCAGGATATGATAGAATTCTTATTTGGATTTACTTAATCAGGATCCTGTGGTTGGTATGGTATGAACAACGACATTTGGAGGAAACTAAGAAGTATTGAGAGTGGGTTGTCTACTGCTGGGAATGGCTGTAAATGGAAATACTAAAAACACTTGTTATATATAGATATATAATTAAATTTAATTTTCTTAAAATCAATAAGTACATTGTTTTCGGTTTTTTTCATTTCTTTTTTTAACTCTAGTAAAATGCAATAATAGTTATAAACTAATTATGACAAACGCATTTAACACGAAGCAAAACGTTAACAAGTTCCTTTTGTTGAAAAAATATCTATATATATGTATATACAAATTGTTTTCTGGCTAGAATATTTAGCTAAACATACACACACACATGCTCACATACATAAATAAAGTAAAATGGACTAACTAACTATACAATACACAGACACTCATATATATATATAAATTTGATATAGAAGTTGCAGGAGATAACAGTAGAGATATATAGATGTATATATATATAACATATATATAGGCAATGCATAAGTACAACAAGTTGCTTTAAGTGTTTATGTATCTCTCTATATAGAGTTTAGTGTTTGCTTCTTAGATAAGTTTCGTAGGTTGGTTGTTTGTTTGGATATGTGAAATTGCAGGTGACATTTCATATGCTTTTGGAACTATAGCTAAACGTATTTTTAGTTTCTTTTCGATTTTAGTTAAATAACAGTTAGATAGAGTTTATAAACAGATAAAACAGTTATACATATATAATATGCGCTTGAGTTGTATGTGAAATGCATGCATTTTGATTTGCTATTCAAGTTCCTCACTTTCGTATCTTCTTCTTCTTCTTTTGTACATTAATTAACAACAATAAAAACTGACAACTGTGTAAATAAATACATTTGATATAAAAATACAGAGAATCTGTGTGTTATGTATTGTCAAAAATCATTGAAATTTGCTTCTGCATTCCACCTGGACAAGTGTGAATTTCTGTATATATATATATATATATAAGCTTGATATGCGCTCTATCTATCAGTTATATATATATCTAAGTATATATAGTTTGTATTACTCTTCAAAATTTGGTTGGTAATCGTTGACTAGCAACGCTTATTGAGCACAAGGTGGATTCAATTACTAACAGACATATAGATAAAGATACTTTTAAAGACACAGATACAGATACTTTGCTTACAGATAGATAGATGTATGGATATATATATATATACAGCTAGTTAACACATTGTTTCGCTAAATGGCGAATCCTCTTCGCACTTCATGCCGCCCGGATTCACTCACTAACAGATACAGATAGACTAACAGACAGATACAGATACTTTGCTCTATTGCTTACAGATAGATATTGTTTATATATATATACAGTTAGTTAACACATTGTTTCGTTATATGGCGGATCCTTTTCTGACTCAGTGCTGCTCTTGATATTGGAGGAGAGTTTTGCTATCTCGTCCTGCACCAGGTGCGTGCTTATCTGTGGTATGGCCAGGCCTGTGCTGCTGCTCTTGGCCGAGGAGGAGGTGGTCGCCGAGACGGGTTCGCCATCGCGTGACTCTTCGGTGCTGGAGCTACTCTCCTTAAGCACATTCATGCCTAGCTTGCTGGTATAGGGTGGCTTCAGCGTTGAAATCAGTTTGGCAGCAACCGGAGCAGCTGCAGCAGCACCAGCACCAGCAGCGGCAGCCGTTGCCGTTGCCTCTGTGCTGCTCGCCTCGGCGCTTGCTTGCGCAGACAAGGGCTTGCCCTGGTCCATGCTAAACTGTTTCTTCAACTGCATGGGACGCGTTGGCAATGCTGGCGCTGCCTGCGTCAGATCTAGCGAGCTGGAACTGTCGTCCCTTAGACGTCTGCCATCGGCAGCGCCAACGGACGCCGTACGCTTGGGTTGATAACGCGCCTGCGCAGCGCCGCCAGCAGCGCCAACGCTCACGCTAATGCCCGTTGCCGAATGCGAATCGCCGGCATCCAAACTGGGCTCCGCGGTCAGCGAAGGCGTGTCCACATTGTAGGAGCCGGTCAAAGAGGTATTTGTCTCATTGGAGCTCTGCTTGATGAAGCGATACGGATGCGCCGAGTAATCCGTGTCTGTGCTGGAATTCTTTTGCAAGCTCTCGCTGGACTTCTTGAACAGCCGCCCGCTGCTGTCGTAGGGTGGATTTAGGAAATCGCTTGTGGCACGCGTCGGCACCAGCGGAGACTGATAGCTCTGCTGTTCCATGGACGAGTTGCGCTGCCAGGGACGTTCGTGTTTCAGCTGAAATCCGCTGCTCGCCGCACCGCTCGTGTCGCTGCTATCGCCCGCGATGACGGCGCCAATGGCGCCGCCCTCTGCCGCTGGCTTGGAGGGCGACAGCTCAATGGCTGTCTCCCGGCGCAGCGGATAGCGATGACTATAGTCCACAGAGACGCCAATCTGAGAAGATGAAGAGAAGAAGTCTTGAAGCATATATCAAATGAGATCAATTAGGGAGCGCCTACCTCATAGGATGGCACACTGGCATCGATGGAGCCACGTGCCTCAAAGAGACCCTCCAATATTCTGTAATCATTCTCCTCGCACTCCTTCAAGTGTTTCTTCTCCTGCAAAGCAGCAGCCTCTGCACGCGACATCTCAGTCTTGGGACGATCCAGAGAAGCTGTGAAATGTCCAAAGGTTTAATGAGCAAAGATTTCGTATGGCAACTGAGGCAGGTGCAGGCGCAGGCGCAGGCTTAGGTATTGCTTTTGGGATTTCTTTGATTGGCTGGCAAGCACAAGGCAAATGAATATTACGCATACGCCCGGTTAGCAAATAAACAGATTACATAATTTTGGGGATTTTGAGTGCTTTCGCTTTTTGTTTCTTTTCATGTGGGCCAATCGGATGTGGGAGTTTGGATGGAGATCGGAGATCGGAGCAACGCCAACTTACCTTTGTTGCTCTGCAGCGAGACGGTCGGCGAGGCAATCAAATGGCAAACGCTCTCCAGCTCGTCCGTTATGGATGTATATTCACTGTGCAGTTTCAGCAATATATTTCTGGAGGGTTTCGCATGCAATACTGATTTACCTAGAGTTCGAGGTTAGGTATTTTTTGAGAATGCGTCAGAGATCAAAATACGAGTGTGTGTGTGTGTGTTGGTGTTGGTGTTTATGTATGCGTATGTGTGTCGAGAGTCAACAAGAGAGAGAGAGAGAGTGAGCATGAGAGTGTGTGTACAGTGAAAACTCTGCTGACAAACAGAGTCCATGACTGCCTATAAATATTTCATAGCCGCACACGTATATCTCTTGTACAGTGTAGCCTCCCTAAACACGACACAAACATATTTTAACGTACTGCTGGCTAAAGCTTGGGAACAACTTGCTTATTTTCCCAATTTAAATTTCACTCATCTGCCTGACAACTTTTTATCAATCTTAGGGCTATATGAGTAGATATTTGATACGGATATCTCGGCATAGACTAAATTAAATATACTATAGAATATATATAGATAGAAAACTAACTTATTAAGATTATATATACAATATATTTCTGATTGAGGCTTTTTATATTAAGATCATATTTGCATAAGCATCGAACTTGCGGACATAGATTGAACTTCTTTAAATTAAAGAAACTATTGATAGAAAATATAAAGCTGTCAGGATAATATTTACTGCCACATTATAATCTAGTTAAGCTACTATATTATAATGCCTACAAACTCTAGCTTACAATTTGAAAGCCTCTAGGAATTGCATCTCGTCTGCTCATTTGAACAAAAGAAATTTCGAACATCGGACATCAAATACGATTGATATAAGTACACTCTATACTACTACTCATACTACAATATGCATGTATTATTATAATATAATATAATATTATATTATATTATATATACATATCACATTGAATATCCTGCAGCAAATTAAGAGCGTTTATGCTTCTTCTCATCTACCTGGCAATTCTCTTAATCAAACATCTTTATCAACACTCAAAGGAACTTTCATTGTTCACTGCCCAGAGTTTTCACTGTATATGCATCACAACAACAACAACAACAACAACAACTACATCAGCAACTACAACAACATCAACGAGGTTATATGCTCTTGTGGGTTAAGTCGAAATTATGTTGGCCAATTTAGGTAGCTTGGATTGGTCGAAGTTAATATTTTAGTTTGGATTAGAAGTCGTCCTCATGAATTTGGTATTAGTTAAAGGCATCAAATTTTGGAGCGCGCGCATTGTTTGCATCTAACGCTTACAGTCTAACTCGTTTACAGCGAACAACAGCCAACAACTGAGCTAAACATACCCGACTGTGGCACTGGAGGCATATCCTTATCGCTATCCGGCTCGGAGTGCGTGAGACTCATCTGGCGACGCGAGAGCGTTGTCAACTGATTGAGGCTGATGTGCGAGCGATTGATGTCGGCGCCAGCTAGGGAATACGTCTCCGAATTGCGGCGACAGAGCGAGACGGTGCGCTGCCGCAGAGCGCGATGTCTGGCAGCTGAAGAAGACGACGAAATATGTTAGATCAATCGAAATATCAAGTTGAGACACAAAACGTAAGAGAAACGGAAATAAAGAGAAAGGTAAGTACCAAACGAAAACGCATACAGAAGTAGTGAAAAAGTAACGTAACATGGAAGCAGAAGTGGAAGAAGTTGGTTTAAAAGCCGGACAGAGTTATGGCTTTATGGCCAATTCGCATTACCCTCGAATGTCATGTCCGGCGCAGCATCGTCGGAATTGTCGCCACCTACGAGAGTCTGATCATCGTCGTTGTTGCCCATGGGTGTGAGGGTATCCTTGCTCTCGGTGCTGGCGCCCGTATCCTGACGCACCGTAACGTACGGCGTCCGCTTGACCGTGTCACAGGTGGATGGACGTTGCGACAGGGGTAAATAAATATCGGAGTCAGCCTCCGATTGCATGGAGGCTTTGCGCACCATCTGCTCGTTGAGCGCCTCGCGGGACTTGGCCACCTCATCGGGTTCCTCGGGCAGCGGCACCACCTCAAAGTGTGTGCCCTCATCCAAGATGTACGCATCCGGTCGCACTTCGGTCAGCGAGCGATTAAAGCGCCGTCGATTGTTCACCTGGCCAGGTACAAAGCATAAAAAAAACAATTGGCAACAGGTTTAAGGTGAACGACAGGCATTCAACTGAGACGCACCTGCAGTGAATTTAAAGTGAGTGCGGCGCCCAGGCCCAATGACGCAGCAATTCCTCCAGCTCCTCCCCCACCTCCACCTCCGCCGCTGCCGCCGCCACCGCCTCCAGCTCCTCCGCTGCCCTCATTGTCGGACATTGAGATGGTGCGCATGCGATGCATCTCACCTGGAATGTTCATCACAGAGCCGCGTAGCAGCTCCTCATTGCCGGTGGTATGTGCGGACATGAAGCGATGTATGACGCCCAGGTGCGACAATATCTGCTCCGATGATTCCTCCATTTTGCGCAAACGGAATTCAATGTTCTGCAAACAAACACACGAACAGACGCCCAATATGAACAACAATGTAACAATTGCAATAAAAGAGAAGAGCTGAAGAGAAGTACAGCTTGATGTCATATGTCCTGGCTGTTGAAGCAGCATACAAATGAACAGCAGCTGACACTTGGGAGAGGGTTGCTTCATAAGTTGAGCAAGCAACTAATGTGAATCGAATTTGATGCAGCGTTGGATAAGGAAAACTAAGTAATTGTGAGCAATGAGTTCAATTGAACTGGTTCCTAAAATGAACTAGTGGTTCCTATTTGTGATCAGTGAACAGAATAGCTAACATAATTATTAATAATGATATTTGATGAATTGAACTAGTTCTTCAAATGAACTACTGGTTCCACTTTTTTGGGATTAGTGAATGCAAGAGTTCACTCAGTTATTATATATTATCTTTGCTTAATTATTCAATAGATTATAAACGAAAGAAATATGTTTGTATGGAACTAGTTCAATTGAACTGGTTCCTAAAATGAACTAGTGGTTCTTTTTTGGAATCACTTAACAAAATACTTAACATAATTATTAATAATGATATTTGATACATTGAACTAGTTCTTCAAATGAACTACTGGTTCCATTTTTTTGGGATCAGTAAATGCAAGAGTTCATTCAGTTATTATTAATTATCTTTGCTGAGTTATTCAATAGATTTCGAACAAAAGAAATATGTTTGTAAGGAACTAGTTCAATTGAACTGGTTCATAAATTGAGCTACCTATTCTTTATTAATAGTCTTTGCTCAGTTATACCATAGGTAATGAGTGATTCACTCACTGTTTATGAAGAATTCGAGCTATAGCACGAGTCGTTTTATTGATTTGTTGAGCTGTTTATGAACCAAACCGTTCAACTGAGTTGCAGAAGTGTTTAAATATGAAACGTTGTATCAAGCTGGTCAGAGAATTAGCTTCTATAATTTACCACTAACAATCGTTCAGGAACGACCAAATAACTTGATTCCTTCACCAACTTTCAGGATCCTTTTATCGTTTAGTCTCGCATCTGATTTCTTCGGTTCTTTTCTTTTCTTTTTTCTTCGGAATTCTTTCATTAGTTCTTATTTTCCTTTTCTCATATTCTTGTTCGTATATTTCAACTTCATATCTTCTTGATTGCTTCCATCCCAAGTATTGTCTACTTTATGAATACTTGAAATGCTGCTAAAAACATTTAGAAAAACTCAACAAACCCAAGTCTCGTTCTTGCATTTGTTGTCATGGAATAAGAACGTGCTTAGCAGACTGTCAATAATTTCCATATATGTTGAGGCGACCCTCGTACGGCTACACATTTATGGACATTTTCAATTTAAACGTTGCGGCTGAAGCTGCTCAAGCTTCAACTGCTCCCCGTGCTCGCTCTGCTGCTGCAGCTTGGCTGTCAATGCGCATAAAACCCAAATCAATGTGTAAGAAAGAAAATTGTGAATTTGCATAACAAAAAACTAAAAAGTGGGCTTAACGCTGTGTGTGTGTGTGTGTGTTACACACCTGTACTGTAGCTGTTTGTATGTTCTCCTTTTGATTGATGTCCTCGATTTTCTGTGACATGGTCTCGACGCGCTCCGTTGTGTTCTTGACGCGCTCGTCGGTCGACTGATTCAATATGATTTCCTGCTCATGGAAGAAGCCCTCGACGCACTCCTCCTCAAAGTCGTAAAGTCGCTCCAGATCGTCCTTTTCGAGAAACAGCTTGAGACCATTGTCCCGCTGCACCTCCAATCCTATCGGCGGCCACAAACAAACACAATTCAATTCAATTATTTCGATGGGCCAAGCAGAATAATAATGATAAGTAAAGTAGTTATATAGAAATCGCATATAAATAGATAAATATATATATACAATAGAGCAGTTGTAGTAGACGGAACACAGCAATGCGGCAGCAGGGTAAAAAGATATAGAGATTTGTACATTATTCTCATTCAATTGGGACACGCTCCGATTGTTTTTCACTCACAGGGAACAAAGCTAAACTTGCTCATGCCGGGCTCACCTTTCGCTTTACGCACGCAATACTTGAGCAGCGAATAGAAATGGCAGAAGGCGATGAAAGGCGGCGGCAGCACCGGCTTCTGTTGATACTCCATGACCACTGTGAATCTCTGAAACATCCACACCTGCAGGGAAAAGGCGAGAGAGAGAGAGAGTGTTAATAGTAAAAACAAGTTTCTGGCTATTTTCATTGTTTAAAGTTAAAAGGAGTTGGCTTAATGGCTTAACAACGCGCTATACAGCTAGGTGGCAACGCTTGCAGCTGGCAAAACACAAAGCCAAATAATGCTTAGTTTTTTTACTCCCAACCTTAAGTTCCTAATCACATTGCAATTGCTTCAAGTCGGCTTATCGCTTGTACTCTAAACAACTGGAATTGCCACTAGGTGGCAACGCTACGCAACATAAGAGACTGCTTAACTTAAAGTAGTTAATCCCATTGCCATTGTTTAAAGTCAGCTAAAACCACTTGGAGTAGTTTGCCTAACAACTTCACAAAAAGATTTGCAACTCTCAATAATTCCCTTAGTCAAAACTATTATAACATATTAAATGAATATATTTAATATAATGAAATATACTTAAATAAATTGCTCAGTAACGCGCTTACCTGATGTGAAACCGAATTGACTTCGTTGAATATATTATTGAAGACGGCTATGAGCAGATTGATTAGCAATATATTGGCAATCAATAGATACATGGACATTGTTATAGGCGTTACCCAATGACCTGTAAATAACATTAAGTATAATAATATGGTATAAATATATATATATTGAGGTACATATATGCTTAGCTTACCTGTAACGCAGGCGGGCTGACGCGGATCCTCGCCGCAGGGCGGATCAATGTCATCGGCAAAGACCTCGCCATACAACATGAAGTACGGCTGATAGGTGACCTGAGCGACGTTAAATTAAAAAAAAGAGAAGAAAAGCAAATAGAAGAAGAAGAGGGGAAAAGAGGGTTTCTCATTAAACGCCAGCAATAACAACAAAAAAATGACCAAGCTTAATTCAATTTGGGAGACGAGCCGACAGCTCGTTCCCGACTGGGTCAACATTTATGCAAGTTTTACACATCAACACAGACAGTGGCTATAATATATATATATATGTGTATATGTGTGTATGTTGGGTGTGTGAGTGTGTGTGTGTGTGTGTTTACTGTGCATTTTGCCTTTAGTTTTAACAGCATGCTACTGTAGTCTGCTGTAGTTGGGCGTCTGTTCATTAAAGGCACTGCCACCATTTCATTAGCATTTGCCGGGTTAATGGCTATGCGATTAAACAGAGGCACAAGGTGTGACAGGCAGTCCAAAGCTGCAGGGGAGAGGTGCTGGCATCTACCTATCTCGGAGCCTGAGCATTTTGTGATAGATTTTGATTAATTAAACGTGGACAGTTTGCTGTTTACATTATTGCACACAGCAGCCAGTTGATGATTTTCAATTTCAATTTCAATTTTATGGCTTTCAATATATTTGAACCCAACAGAGATTCGAATTCTCATTAAAAAATGGCGAGAGAAAAGGTACTTCTAAAATTGTTACTAAGCTTTAAACGCTTTAAATGAAACTAACTTTGTGTGATGCAATTTTTATTAGCTGTGTCTGTAGCTGTATCTATTTCTGTATCTGTATCTATATCTCTATCAATATCTATCTGTATCTGTATAGCTCAAGCTGTTGCTGTATCTATATCTTTATATTAATCTCTATCTCTAACTGCATCAGTTTCTACACCTGCAACATTGAAGCCCTTGCCATATCTTTAAACATTTCCCCTCTTGAATCTGCCCCTCGCACATGCTATAAACAGGCGTCAAAAATATGCTAGGACATGATGTACACAATACACTTTGACTGTGTTAAACATTTGCATATTGCATGCAAATTGCTGCGAAGAGTGTTTACAGTGTATCAAAAAAGTCTGAGGACAGCAGTGCGACAGCCTCAACTGCTTGACTGAATGCATTTTGCGAACTTGAACTGCACACGATGCAGCAGCCATGCTGCAGGAGGTGCACTCGATATAGAGGGTGGGGTAGAGTGGGGCAGGGCAGGGGACTGTTCCTTGTTTGTGTGAATAAAAGACGTTTGACATTGTTCAAACAGCGCAAGCAATGCGCATGCAAAGAAGTGAAGCATGCCAAAATATTAAATATTAATAAAAGATATTCAAATGGAATTTATAAATGACTAAAAAATTATTAACAAACTTGAAACTGAGTACACACATTTACTTCTCAGATGCAAATACTTAAATTTCTTTATTTTGTATTGTCTTTTTTTCTGTTAAACATGCATGGCGTATACTTAATATAATTAAAATGAGTATATGATATAAAATGAAAAGATAACAACGTAGTCGGCGAGCAGGAAACAAAAGAAGACTCGAGGGTCAAAGAACCAACGCGGGAGACAGAGGCAGACAAAGAGAGAGAGAGAGAGAAGAGAGAAGAGAGAGGAGAGACAGATCATGGGAAATATCTATTTTGCGGGTTTATTTGAAACAACATCGATATATTATATTATATAGTGAAATATAAGCAAGTAAATTGATAAGAAACCAATTAAGACAAAAAGTATCTTTTGCACAATAAAAAAAAACGAAAATGTTTTTGTTTTTCTTTTTTTTGGTTTTGAGGCACAACAACAACTAGATAGACAGCTTGTCAATATATATATATCATATATCAATATATCACACAAGGACGCCAGCTAGGATCAATTGCTAAACACTTTTTTCACTATATAGCAAACCAATTGTAGATACATTTGTGTGATTTCCGCTTAAGAAACTTGGCAACTCGTGACTTTCGCTTGTTTCTGTTTCTGCTGTTGTTGCTGTTGTTGGGGGCGTCACAGTGGGCGGCATCGTTGTTGTGGTTGTTGTTGTTGTACTGGCTGCTGCTGCTGCTGCCGCTGCCGCTGCTGCTGCTGCATGACCGCGATGATGTGCAGCTGCAAATGCACTAGGTCCAAAGCCAGCTATGCGTGTGTTATGTGAACGACTATTATGGCCGAGAGCGCCTTGAAATCCAGGCGCAAAGATTGAGCCAGCAATAACCTGGCCAATTCATGGCGCATATACATATTTATATATATGTAAAACCAAATCAAAATGCGTAAGGCGAAGTATGTGTGTGTGAGTGGGTGAGAATAGAGCATGGAATGGCAACAAAGTGAAAGGTGAAGAGTGAACAGTGAA
The DNA here is from genome assembly GCA_035045825.1 of Drosophila eohydei. Taxonomy (NCBI): domain Eukaryota; kingdom Metazoa; phylum Arthropoda; class Insecta; order Diptera; family Drosophilidae; genus Drosophila; species Drosophila eohydei. Next base: position 2,806,498 of record JAWNOT010000072.1, on the reverse strand, counting down.
CAGTGAACAGTGAACAGTGAAGAGTGGGCAAGTAGAATGAGCACGAAAGTATGAAGAAATACAATAATACAAGACACAATGAAGAAAGAGAGCAATTAGTCAATCGAATATCGATTAGCGAGCGGCGAGTATCGCTCGCATGATAACTACTTAGTCAAACAAGTAAATCAAAAAACTCGCTGTGAAGCTCTACTTAGGTACGAATATTTTTCATAGCTACAGTTAATTGAGTTTGAATAAAACGTTTTACTATTGTTATTTTTAATATAATTGTTATAAATATTTGTTTAATGTTTTATTTTTTAAGTTTAAGTAAATGCATGTACTCCGTTTCTCTCAATAAATACACAATTCACAAGCGCTGCAATTGTAGAAATTGTCAGTGTACATTGAGCATATGTATAAAAATGATTCTCTCTCTGTATACGTACATAAATGTTTGTTTAAGACACACTCGCACGCACATACAGCGACACAGACACAGTAACTCACACAGACAAACATAATTAATTAGCATGAACAGCTTTTTTTTATGATTTTTTTGTTTTCAGCTAAAGAATTATTATTTACATGTCTGCAAACATTTTTTATAAATTTTGTAATCAACGTCGGAGAACAGATTCGGCTAACCGAAGTATTAAATACCCTTGCAGAATTGAAAATTAATTATATATTTATATTTATAAGCTGAGCTTGTGTAAAGGTTAATAGTTGATAATAATTTATATATATATGTATATATATATATATATATATATATATATATATATATATATATATATATATATATATATATATATATATATATATATATATATATATATTATTTTTAATTAATTATTTTTTGGCTATCAACTCCTTTTTTTTTTTTAATTCTTTAAGAAATTTATTTTGTAATTCAAAAATAATTATTTTGAAATTACGCCAAAAATTGCAATTATAAAATTGTGACAATAATTTCTTATGACTTATTTTTGCAAAATTTCAAACAGTTTCCGAAATCTCTTAAGATTTGCATAGCTGAAAGAAAAATATTTTTGCTTGATATTTCAGTGTGCAATAATATTTTTGACTAGTTCAAATTGGGCCTTGCGTTGTAACATGAAAAAACAAGCTAACTTTAGCTGCTCATAAATATAACTTCTTCAACTCATACTTAGCTAATCATTAAACCGTTTTGCAAGGGTATTTAAATATTATACTTGAATAACTTTCCACACACATACACACACATTCAACTATTTATATCTATATACACTGGATTTAGTAAAATCTTAGCTTACCTCTCTAATCAGCCGCCAAGTGGGCTCATTGTTGGGATAGAGTATTGCCTGGCGACTGACGCCAAAGCTCATGAGGACCACAGCCAATAGCACAACAAAATATATCATATTCTTAACCATTTTGCCCATCATGGTGACCAAAGGACCTTTGGAGCAGAAGATGGCCATATAGCCTATGAGCATATATAGATGAAGCTGATTACTTACCCAAATACTTGTTGACGCCAAGAATGTTCAATATGCGCAAATACCAGTAGATGCTGTCCACGCAGTAAATGACTCGCCCAATGTCCATCGTGTTGGGGCGAAAGCGAAAGGCCAGGCCGATGAGGAAGAGTATTATAGCTGCGCCATCGCACGGATTCCACATGTTCCACGCCCACACCGAGAATTTATGCCTGCAACAACAACAGCAACAACAATGAGGCAAATGAAGCCAGGCCGCAACAGAATCGCATTAATGAAGGACGCCACAGAAATCGAAAGCCGTAAATCAAGTGTGAATAAACTCTGAAGGAAATCACACGCGCATACACACAGGATATAGATAGAAAGAAGAAGAAAAAGGCAAGTAATCAAAATGCACAGAGGCATAAAGTATGCGCAGCACTCATTTATAATCATTAAATTAAATGCAATTAAACACACGCTCACAGACACACACACATACACACACGCACACATTGGCTCAAATTCAATTTGCGAATTACTTTACTTACGTAATGGCCACCGGCTCGGAGGAAACGATTTCGCGCACCTTCTCAAATCCCAATGTCGTTATATAAGCTATCGAATACCATTCCTGCCAGCGCGGCATCGGACCCATTTTGACTAGCACCGTAAATGAGAACATTATCAGAAAGAACATGTACGCAATCTGAAAATATGGCCAAAAAATATAATTACATTAAAAAAGGCAAGTGGAAATGCTCTAATGTCTTAGTTGGTCGACAAAGGTATACCCTGTTAACAGCGGACCAGCACTTTAATTCTCTTTATGCGCTGTTCTTCACACTGTAAAAGTTCTGTGCTCTCTCTTTAAACATGCCTTGGCATATATGTATATAACTATGTTTCTAAAAATGAACAGCAGAGTAAAAATAATATTGTAATCCCAATAAATTTTATCAAATATGAATAATTACACTTACTCTTTATATCTTTTATTCAATTTACTGTAATTAAATATTTTTTCAACCTGGCACTACTATTTTTATGAACAGCCGATTTTCAATTTATCCGAGTAAGCAATAATAATATATTTATTTATAAAAATAATAATATAATACCAATCAATTTTATCGAATATAAATAATTACACTTACTTTTTATACTTTCTACTAAATTTACTGTACTTAAATATTTTTTCTACCTGGCACTACTTTTTTATGAACAGCCGATTCTCAATTTATCTGAGTAAACAATAATAATATATTTATTTATATATATTAATTTTAATTTTTCTTAAACTCTATTCATCTGAAGTACGTTGTGATCTTCACTAGTAGATAATTAACTTTTAGATTGACTTAATATTTTCCTACTAATCAAGTATATTCCTATTACATACGCTTCTTAAATATTTCCTCTATCTCAAATACAATCTTAACTATACTCACAAAAAGACCTCATATACATCAATTGCTATGTTCATATTGATCATATCAAAATACATATCTATACTTTACATGAATCTTAAGAATTCTCATATTTCCATAGACGACTTATGTCAATAAGAGAATAGATAGAAGCCAAATAAATATCAAGATATATTTCATACATAAATTATCTCAACTTTTTATCTGCATTTTTACTAGCTCTTTATTAGTTTTGTCAACTTTTCATAATAGTAGAGATACAAATAAAACTATGCTGGCTATCACACAAGCCTATATTTTGTGCTGCAGTAACTCTTCATAGCAATAAGCTTCAAATGTTTTCAAATTTTAAATTTCCTTCGTATTCAAGACTGAACCTTACCTGCACTTATAAAAGTCTAGACAGACGCCTTATCTAGATGCACTCAACTCTTCTCTGCTGATCAAACCACGCCCTGCTTTATATGCCCTTACACTTTCACAAATTAATTTACGCCCTTATCTAACCCGATCTAACAAACATTTACAGCGTATCAAATAAATAGGAAAAACCTTTTACACTCATCCACATAAGTCAGCGTACGTGCTGTCAAATGTGCGCGCTGCAGCGGAAATTAAGCACTAGCTACTAATTTCCGTTGGCTAATAACTAAATAAACTTTAAGCCACACAAATACTCACCGAATCAGCCCAGAATTTGGTAATGGGTGCCGTATAGAACTCGTAGAACTTTTTCTTCAGACGCAGCGGTTGATGCTGCTTAATCTCGTTGGTGAACTCAGATAGGTGAAAGAATTCGCGGAATTGCGATGGATCCGAGTCTGTTAGCGAGACCTGTCAGATCCGCAAAAATAATTGCATGGAAAACGGAAGAAAGAAACTTTTAGTTTGTCGTCGTAAGTTGTGTGTGGCGAGTGCAGCGAGTGAAAATGCATGTGAAATTAGTTTGAAATTGAGTTGAATTCAATTATCAACATTAGCCAGAACGGAAAGAGGCATTCAAAGTGCGTGAGTATATATGTATATATCGAGTATATATATTGCAAAAATATCTGTATATATATATAGTATGTGTTCATATGTACATGTGCACACGGCGTATACGCGCGTCAAAATTGCGCATACGCAGAGCTGGTCGGGCGATAGTGAAAACTAACCTACATAGCAGCATATCTATATTTATATATATCTATATAAATACGTAGTATAAAGTGAGTTAATTAATTGAAATTTTGCGTGTGGGGCAGGTGTTTTTTTGATTTCTAATTTATTTACGCGCCAATTAGGTACAGGTAAGCACATGCACTAAAGCTGCAAAGGCAAAAAGTACTAAAGCAAATCGAATTGATTCGATTCGATGAATCAGAAAAAAACAAATAGTAAATGCATATCGTAATGGATAAATAAGAATTAAGTCGAAACTACTTGGTTAGGCTATGGGTAGGGTATTCAACACTAACTTTGGAGGGTGGTTCTTCCGCTCCAGCAGTGAGATTAACCTGTAAAATTCGAACGAGTACTTAACGCAATGGTACTTATGGAAAAGTACGCGGTGTGAGGAGTTTGGGGTGTTTATTTTTCTCTTTTTTTTAATAATAAAAAATCAAAAAGATGTTCGTTTGAGTTAATTAGATGAATTAGTTAGTCAATTAGTGGCACTTGCTTAGCTAAAAAAGAAAAAAAAAAACAAATCAAGGGATTTGATTTTTGGACGGTCTACGGGACGTATGCGTAATATGCCGCATGTCATACAATGTGTTCTATTATTATAAACGAATAGGTTTTATATGATTATATAATTGTTATAGATAATTTTTCATCTTAAGTATACTCAATTATGTGCTAGACGTACACTTAAAAAAAGTATTGAATTGTCTTCGTTGTATATGAAAATATATATTTTTGGAGCGCATTCAATTAAAAAGTTTCACAAATGTAAATGGATGAACAACTGAATGTGTGTGTGTGTCTGGATTTGGTCTATGTCTGTGTCAGTGTGTGATTGTATTCGTGGGTAACTGTGAATTTACTCACTTTGCCATTTTCGTGTACTTTTGTATCGCGCACCGAATAAGTATCCGCCAATAGAGCCTGCAACGGGTTGAAGGGGAAAGGGGATCGCACGTTTTCCATATATATATATATATATATATATCTATATATATATATATATATATATATATATATATATATATATATATATATATATATATATATATTTATACATACATATATATAGTTAAAAAACAAAAACAATTTACAATTTACGATTTACGATTTTTGTTACATCATCTAACTGAAAGTCTATTAAAACTACAAATTGTACGAGTTTATGAGTTTATGATATGAATATTTAAGATGCGAACTTATTGTGGAGTACTGGACAGAGTGTGTGTGTGTTCGTGTGTGAGTGTGTGAAAGAGATAGGCACAATAAAAATCATATTGAAGAGAAATTTAAACTTAATAAAAAAGTTTTCGCTGCATGCCGCATCTGTGCTTGTGTTTGTACAGGTGTTCAACTATAATAACGGTAATCGCAACCTCAAACAGAGCTTGGGAGTTGGGGGTGGAGGGGCAGGAAAGAATTTTAATCAATGGCAACAACCGATTGTCATTTATCCTAACAACTTTATAGCTGTGCGCACGGGTTCAATGGATTTTAATTTGATTTTCTGATTAAAGGATTTTCAACTGCGCTTCTATACAAACGAGCATATGTGTGTGTAGGTGTGTGTGTGTGTGTGTGTGTGTATGTACCTGTGTGTGTGTAAGTGAAAAACAATATTTGAACAACTGCAGAGTTTGCTCTTGAGAGCGGCGAGCACAACAAACAGCTTGATATATCTATAACTAACAGAGACAGAGAGAGAGAGAGAGGGCGAGAGAGTGGGGCAGCTGGCTTTCACGTACTACATATATTCATTGTTAATAGCCGTGTGCTTGTGTGTGTTTGCGGGCGTGTTTGTGCTCATAACGGTTATTACTTAATTGAACTTTAAATTAAGCCTTAAGCCATGGGACATCGGCTGCAAGGATTCTGTTAGGACTGCTTAATGTTAATTCGCACTTAATAAGGATATACCCCAGCGGGCATAGGGAACAAAGCAAAGCATTTATATATATATATATATATATATTGAGTTTACTGTGTTTACATATATTGTTAATATGCGGGGCGGTGGTGTCTAGGTGAGCTTGGCTCTATTGAAGAACTTACATCTGTTGAGTTGGCAGGACTGTGAAATGATGGCGAATGCTTTTCAACTGGTATTAATTTGCACTTTTTAAATTAGTTTGTGTATTAAAAAAGAGAGAACGAGAGAGGAAGAGCGAGATAGATAGAGAGAGAGAGAGGGAGTAGACTGTATTGATTAGGTATATGAATTGACCATATATGAATGGAGTGAGAACCTTTGCGTGGTTCAAGCGTGCTATTTGACTGTTATACAGTGGTTGTACTGTAGTCCGTCTATTTTTGTTTGTGTACTACTAGTATTATGCTGTTATACTGTAATATCCTTTTACTTTTTAATAGTTATACTGTTATAATTGTTATACTCTGATAATATTAGGTCACAAACTGTAGGTGTTATACTGCGATACGGTTCAATTGTTATGCTCTTTTACTATGGAATAGTTTAACTGTTATACGATCAAACTGTTTAGTTGTTTTACTGCAAAACAGTTTAACTGTTATACTATTGCATTATTTAACTGTTATAAAGTTCAGCAGTTCTACTGTTATATTGTGATACTTTCTTATTATTATACTGGTAAAGAATTAAAGTGTTATACTTGAAACTGTTATACTGTTATACAGTTGAATTGTTATATAGTTCAACGGGCAGGATTTATTACACATGGACACATGGTGTATTATACATTCGTTTTGGCCCTTTTATACTTCTTTGCTACACTCTGCTTGTTATACAATAACATTAGCATACTTTAAGGCAACAAAGGACCAACTACAACGGCTATATTGCTATGCAAAGTAACCTTAGGGGACTAAAACTTCAAAACGGCTCAGCGACACGTTGCCTAACAGCTAAGGGCGAGCGATTTACAAGGCTTGACTAAAAATAGCCCACAAATTGTTGGATTAAGTTTGGCTGGGCGAAGAAATCAATAAAAATCAACTAAACACATAATGCGTTACAAATTATATGCCATAAATTTAAGTAATGTATGAGTATATCGTTAATATAGACAGAATACAAAGAATACACAATACACAAAGAGAGAGAGAGAGAGAGATAGATAGATAGAGAGAGAGAGAGTAAGAGAGACAGAGGAAGACAGAGAGTAGTAAGACAGACCGACAGACAGTTCGACAGCAAATACGTAAAAGTAACAAATACGTTCAGAAACATATATATATATATATAGTAGGTATAGATAAATAGACATAGTCTTGGAACAGGAAATGCTTGAAATAATGTTGTTGGTATTTTTAATGTTTTTTTTTTTTTTTTGTTATTTTGTTATCTGTTGATTTTTACTACCTTGTCGCGATTATTACTGCCCGCGCCCATCCTATATCTCAAGGAAATGGATCTTTTGGCTTTTAAAAGGGCATTCTAAAACAAATAGAGCGGGTAGATGGCATTTGGTAGGGTATATGATAGCACGATATATAGTTAGGTATATAAATATATATATATGATAAATATGTATATGTTAATAGAGATTATTAGGTATTCGGTATATAGCTTAGCTGAAAATTGAATAAATACAATTTGAAGAACTGGCACGCACATAAGACATAAAGAAAATCAAAAACAAAACCAAAAACAAAAACAAAAACAAAATGTAAATAAACAAAAAACACTGGTTAAATAAACCAAACAAATACAAATTAGTTCAAAGGATAGCAGCATCAGTTCTGAAGAGACTGTAGAGCCTGGCATATGTGCAACTTACCTCAGCATCCGGCTGCGAACGATCGGAATCATCATTATCCAAATTCTGGTTCTCCAAGTGCTCCTCCTCGGTCTGCGGCATTTGCTGCAGCTCCTCCTTGGATTTGAAGTCCAATTGCCTGATATAGAAGGGCATGATCAAGCCCAGAATCACCTGGTTGAATGCCAAAATATATTTGTTTAATTATATAGAATATATTTTAAAATATTCAAACTAAATCCAAAAAAAAAACATTTCTCCTCAGTCCCACTCACCTTAAAATTTGTATTTTTGCGCGTACGCAATCCGCCCATCCAGAGATCCGCCAGAATCACCTGGCTGCAGGGATGGGCGAGCAGAGCGCGATGATTGGCAGCAACGGCCAGCGAGAGGCAGCTTTGATTGGACCACGAGTGCAGTTCACAGGTAAGCAAACGCTGCGCCTTCTCCGCATCCTGGCGATAGCTAAAGTCCAACAGTTTGTTGCCTACCAACGCAGCCACCACACAGAGCCACAAATGAAACAAATGTCAATTAGTTGACCGCAAAGGTCAGTTACGTTAATTAGACGAGTTGCCCGATTGGTTGACAAATGTCGCCCACACACTCGACGTTCGCGAGAGAGAGTGTGTGTTAATTAAACACAGTTATGCACGACTTACCTTTGCTCTCAAACTCTTTGGCATAGGAGCGCAGCTCCTCATAAATTTCCGTGTCTAAATCATCCTCGGCCGCCTCATGAGCCATGGCCTTGTATAGCTTGCAGGCGACTAAAGACTTGGCCAGCGCCTCCTCGCCATGGGTCCACATAAGCAATGCCATTTGCTGACGCTTCGTGAGCACGGCCCAAATCTGGAATGGCAGCGAGAGAGAGCGCGAAATAAATTGAGGCTTAATAGAGTCCAAAGAGGCAATTGTTTAGAAATTACGTATACGCACCAGCAGCTCGTTGAATGGAAACTCGAAGAGTGCCATTTCGGTGGTAAATGGCAGCAGTCCTGTAACGAGGCTCAGCGAATTGGCCCCGGCATAGCGTTGATATTGATATGAAGAGGACTTGCGGCAGGCATTTGCATAGCTGTTCATCACCTTCGCATAGATGGGCCGAAATTTGCGACGCGTATAATACGATCTGCAACACACACACACACACACACACTTAGTATAAATAGGCAGCTAACAAAATTTGGTTTGTTCTTCAAGTCAAGTCATTTCTCAAGCGAAATTTGCATTTAAGCAAAATTTATTTAGCTCACGAGGCCGACAGTGAGGGCAAGTAATAATAATACCCGTAGAAAAAGTGTCTAAAAGAATTTTTTTTACATTTAGTTCTTTTTTTTCTATTTTATTATTCTTTATTATTTGCTAAGCGCTGCCCGCATTGCCATTTCGTTTAGCATTCCCTTTGTCAACAATTGGATTGGGCCTCTGCTTGGCGTTTATCCCTTTGTAAAACTCTGACCCCGCCCCCTCTGACAGACGTTGGCGTCAGCATTGGCTTAAGTGATTTATATCCTGGCCCCCAAAAAAAGTAGGCGAAAAAACACAAATAGTAATTGCGTTTGTTTTCCAATTGAATATTTCTAACTTTTTAGTAGCTTTTGCTGCGGCTGCTTCTGTAGAATGTATCTCTATCTGCAAATGAATCTTTACTTAAATTTGTATTTTAATTTTTTATTTTTAAAGTATTTTCATACGTTTAGCTGTAAGTGTATCTGTGTCTGTATAAGTGTTTGTATCTGTATCTGCTTTTGTAAGTGTATCTGTATCTGCATCTGTATCTGCATCTGTATCTCAATCTCTAGCTATTTTTGTGTAAGCATCTCTATCGCTATTCAGATATATATTCCACTCTACTCAAGCTGGGGTTTGTTGAGATATCTTTATAAGAGCTCCTTAGCATAAATCTGCATGTGAAAATCTACACTCTGGAGCACATGACCTTTTCAAGCGCTCTTTAAAAAGAAGTCCAAAGTAAACTCGTGCTTACAAATTTATTTGACTTGTTTTGTTTTATTTATCATTATTTACAGAAGCTGTTTAAGCAGCTGCTGCTGCCGCTGTTGCTGCTCGCTTTTACGGCCAAACAATTAAAGCGCGCATAATAAAAAAAAAATGTTGCCATAAATTATTTATGGGACATAAACGCGCGACAATTGGAAAATCAATTCAAATTTTATGGTAAGCAAATCAAAAACTTGAACGAGTTTAATTACTCACAAATTGGCAGGCCAGGTCTCTAGGATTGACTGTCTGCCTGCCTGTTGCTCATTCAAATGTCTAGACGTTGCTGAATGGAATGCCAAATAGATACACATAGACAACCACAGGCATAAACACACACACACACACACATGCACACACGCCCTATGAAATTCACGCCCCAAAGGTATTTGGCAAGCCAAGCGAGAAAAGGCCAAAAACAAGAAGCGAAGCGTAATTTAATCTAAACAACAGTTCGATGCCAGTTTCAGCTTTCAACTTTCCGTCGAGCCCCATAGACCAAATAGCATTTAGATGGGCATTTGTCAGATAACTTGTGACCTTTGATTGAAGCACAAAAGGACCCAAAAAGGACAAGAGGCTAGTGTTAAATTAAGTAGTTTATCTAGCCGAACGACATCAATGAGCCAATGAGCCAATGGCCAAATGCCAAACAAAACAAAAGTTGCATAAAAATGTGCCAAAAGCAGAACATTTACTTTCCAACCATTTAACATTTACTTAAATCCCCCAATGAAATTTACTTTACTTCTTTTTTGTTTCAATGAAACTTCATAAACAGCGCTGAACCCTTAATTTGGGCACTTTCTGTTCTATTTTTTGCTCTTTTGCTGTGGTCCATTTGGAGAACTTGGTCAACTTTTCGTTTCTTACAATGCGTTTTTGGCTTTTAATTAAATTACTTGATTGATACATTTGCCATGCTTCGGCCGTCCTTATTGAAACCTCAAACATTTTTAGGGCCAGCTCACAATGAGCAAACACAAAACAGAGCGAATAAGTGGCAATAAACGACGAAAGTATACCCTTACCAAATTTTCGTAGCTAAATGAATTGTTGACGAGTTTCTCAGACAAAGTGAATATAAAACTGAAATGATTCTAGTCATTTTATACCCTGTAAGAGGAGCTTGTTACGCTCTGACCTTAATGTACCCTTTGTAAAAAGTTTGACTTTAACCCACGAAACAGTCTGAAGAGCTTTTCTTATTTGTTCTCAAGTACAGGTAATGCCCTTTCGAAATGCACTTAATAGACAAACCACTTATCACATTCAGTGTGCCCACATTTCTAGGGTATTAAGGTAAAATGTTATATATTTTATTAAATTCCTACATTCCTACACAAAGCGACCTCAAAAGCCGCGTTAACTAAATTTAAGCCGCTGCGTTTTTTGCCTCGCTGGCCAAAAATGTTAATGCGGAATAATTATAGACGCCTTTTGGCGTCTGCTTTGCCGTTGCTCGCTGCCCTTTTTTCTTCTTTTTGACTTTTTGTTTTTCCACACGCTAAAACAACAAACTTATTACATTTTCATAAACAAATTTTTGCCAAGCGGAGGCGACGTTGACGTCGGCGTTGCGGCTCATCAAATTTAATCCGGCAACAAGTTAAAGGCGTCGGCCCATGATACAGGGCGTGGCCCATACTTGCCGAGGTGAAGCGCTGGCAGCAATCATTATGGAGCTTGGGTCAAAGTTAAAAACACAGACATAAACCGAAAACGCTGCAGTGATAAACTAATTTGTTGGGTCCACCCTAAAGCCCACTCGCGTTCCGCCCACTGTCCATTTGCCAGTTGCCTTCAGCTTTTAATTGGCGCGCGTTTTATATGCCAGAAGACGATCATTATAACTTAGGCATTAAGTTTGTCACGACCTTTTTCCCCGAAATTTACGACAGCTGCCTTTTGTAGTGCCGTTTCCACTGAAATTTCAGTTGGCCAACATTAAACTTTATTCTGGTTCTTATGTTTGGGGTACAATTACTCAAACAGCTCGATTTGATGGGCCTTAGCTCTTGCCTGTAGTGTTTGCGCACTTCGGTTCGCATGAGAGTAATCAAATATCAAGGAGACTCATTGACTGATAGATACTCTGTACGATTTAAGTTAGAAAAGCGCCTGAAGCCGAAACAAAACATAGAATACAATATACCTGCACTTTAAATCGAATTATAGGGTATTTACTGCCAATGAATATTTCAAATTAAAGCCACTTTTAGTTCTAGGTCAGTTATTTAATTTCAGAACAGTCGTAGTCATAAAATTTACTTTAATGTAATGCAATGTAATGATATGCCCACTTTTATTGAAATGACAGGGTATTAAATAGGCACTACAAATGCTGTAAAATGGTAACTATTTGTCTTCTAAGCAAAATAAAGCATCATTTACTCTAATGAAATTGAAAAACTAATGCATTTTCAACGAATATACCCTTTTCATTTAACTAACAGGGTATTATTAAACTGAGTAAATCTTAATTTTACAAGCAAATAATTCAACTAATATTTCATGATAAACATCATTATATGTACAAGCATTTAATATACATATATTGGGAATTACAGGGTATTTCAAAGCTTCTATGCAAACTGACCCAACATAACTCATTCAATTTAACATAATTTTAATAAGTCTCATTATATACAGGGTATTTATAGTCAGCATTTGTAGTTTGAAGCAAATAAAACTTCACTAACTTCTACCTGTACAGGGTAACCATATACCCGCTTACGCTAAATTTATAGGGTATTTAAGGGCATCGAATCAAATTCTAACTGCTTAGCTAACAAAAACTTAACGAAAAGTGTCCACAATATGCTCGAAAATGAACCGAGGAATGCATGTGCCCACTGACGCACAATTAACAGGGTATTTAAAAGCAACCTATTCTATTAAAAGTGAACAAAACCCACTCGAGCAACAAAAATTCGACTTGAGCTGTCCCACACATATAACCCTTATTAAGTACAAATTTACAGGGTATTAACAGCTTTTGCACACGTGAGCCAGGCACACGACGCCTGCATATGTTACTCTGTCTGCTCTCACTCACCGATAGGCGCCGCCCATTAGTTTATTGATGACAAGGCCAATGTCGTGAAGCGTGTAAATGTAGCCTTTGGGTATATGCGGGCGCACATCGCGCAATATGTAGCTGCAATGGAGAATAAAAAAAAGGAAAACGAAAATAGAAAAGGAAGCGAAAAACATTCATTCAGTATGAATACACAAACGAACACGCTCACATACATATTCATAGGCCAAGAAGGAAAACGAAACTTACCCCAAGGTATTGGCCGGACCATGTTTTGTGTTGTAGAGCTCCTCGAGTCGGGGTATTGTTAAAAATTTCTTCATCGAGACGCCATTTTCCAAGAGTAATTTGACAAAATCGATTCTATCATGTTCGAGTGCCTGCATCATGGCCTCATCCAGAGCGCCTGCGGATATATATAATAAAGAATTATGCAAGCCATGGATCCATATTAAACAAGTATATATACATATGTATATATACATAGCTTTATATATCTTTTTGTATGTATAACGTATTTATGTACCATTGGGCCACTCCTGTCCATAGACAAATATTTCACTGCGCGCTATGTCCACACGATTCCATGTCAATGCAAGACTCAATTGCTCTGGGGGACTGAGATGCTGTGATTTGAATAGAGCTGTTAAAATGGTCTGATCCAGCTCCTGTGCCTCGCCCTCGGGCTTTTCCTGTATGCGAAAGACGGTAATCTGAAGGGAGACAGGAAGAGAGAAGCGAAATGAAGCCTTAAGTAATGCCTAATGTAAAAACCGCTAAACAAAAATACTGTTTGTCTAGCAGCAAGGCAAAGGCAAGGCAAGAGGTCTGCCCTATTTGAAAACCAATTAAAATCTTAATAACAACGACAGCAAATTCATCAAAATTCATCTAAGATTCATCAAAAATTCAGGCAAATTCTATTTGTGGTATGCAAAAATGAGTTCGTGGCTGATTTAAAATTCATTAAACGTTCAATTGAATCTTGCGTTAGGCTAATTATTTTTCAGGTTAACTGTTGGCTAATTAAATACTTAAATCTCTAAAGCGCCACTGACTTAAGTCTCTTTAAGAACTGCCACAAACACACGAAGAAATTTATGAAGCTCGAGGTGGAATGGATTTCGCCTCCATCTTTGATGCCCTTTTAATTGCTCAAGGTGAAAGCCTTTCGCTTTGTAATTAATCATTTCTACTTTAAACTAACGCAACAACTTTGCTTAATATATTTAAGTTAATAACACCTCAGCGAGCACAATCAACGGGCAAAAGTGCTGAGCCAATGCCACCTGACGACCTTTTAAATATCTATAAAATATGTTTTATGCTTCGCTTTTATGTTTTACACAAATTTTTCTCCTTTTGTGGCTAAACAATTTAATATAATTTGGGCCACAAAAGGAATTGAAATATTGTGTTGCCAGGGGAATGTCTTAAATATATGTGTGGCTTATAAGCAGAGCAGGTGAGAGTAAAGGCATGCTCGCATCGAGTAGCTCCTGTAAATTGTAGGTGAGTTGAAGCGCTTAGATATGTTTATTGATATCAGCTATAAATGGCAAGATTTTTAAGGGTTTTTGTAGGTCGTTAATCTGCCTAATTATGCCGCGAATTCAAGGACACATAGAAGTCAATTGACATTAACTAGGACACATTTAAACTAAACACTACGAAAATATGCGTAAAAATGCTCAGCAAATAGGTTTATAGTTATAGTCACAGTTACTTGCCCGTAACAAGCTGTTTCCAGGTAAAACAATCATAGCACCTATGTAGAGTAGGAGTCAGAGGATAGAATGTCTTTGCCAAGCATACGAAATGGAATATGTTATGTAAGAAACACAACGATCCATAGGGAATTCGAGTTCCTGTTGATAAACGAACTGATATGGAGGACTGCTGAAGTATACGGCCAAAGCTTCATTACTTAACAACTACGTTAACAGCAATCAGCCTGTGCCATGGGAAGGCAGTGTAAATACAAAAAAAGATGGATTATACAACATATATAAGTATCTCTATTTTTATATGTATCTATAACTAGATGCATGCCGTGAAGTAAGTTTATATAGACACAACTTAATATTTCTATCTAAGATTCTAAACTCTTTTTACTAAATATATAAGGCATATATAGATAGCTGATATATATATATATATATATATATATATATATATATATATATATATCAGCTATCTATATATATATATATATATATATATCAGCTATCTATATATATATATATATATATATATATATATATATATATATATATATATATATATAACAGATATATATAGCTTTATGCTATTATATAAACAATGCCATTTTAAGCAATTAAAAAGTTTTTGAACTCAAGTCGAGCTAGACTTCAAGCAAGTCATCTCAGCTACAAAACCTTATCATAGCCCACCTCTCCAATTACAGGGCATATCAAAATTTAACAAAATTGTATTTAGGACCACCCACTCAATGCCAAAGTCCAAAGTGCTTACCAAATTCTTGTTGCGCGTGCACTGCAGCAGCTCCTGGTAAAGTTTCTCAGCCTGATCCAAGCCTACTTCAAAGGTTTTTTGTATGGTGCCAATGAGATAATCACGCATAGATTCCAACACGGGCTGCTCCTCGCCATCTGATGCATACCTATATATATATATATACAGAAAAGTTAAAGTCTAGGTTACATATCGAAAGGACGAAGTAAGTCTAGCGACTAATTAAACACATTAAATTAAATGAAGCAAAAGGGAATGGAGGCCACAAATTGTTAGGTAAATAACGAAAGAACAACAATAACAACAACAATTAAATAAGACTGACAAAAAGTTTTTCAAAACGAAGTGGGCTACGCGCCGTATGCGTAATTTTGCGGGCCACGCGGCGTATGCATAACATTGTGGCCTACATTTTGTCAGCGGGCCTCGAATTTAAATAATTTGCCAAAATGTCGTGTACTTAATGAACGTGAAGCCTGCCTAAAGCAGTCAGACAGACACTAATAACAGTATCAGACGCACAAGGCAGAAGCAGCCGCAAATTAAATAAGAAAAGGACCAGCAGGCAACAGGCAGGCCAACCTGCATGAGAAGGCGTAACTAATTAAATTTCAACTAACGGCTGTTGCCTCATTAATTGCCTAGCTGGCAATCAGTCTGATGCCAAAAAATATATATATATATATAAATAACAATCCGTTTAGACTTACTTGTGCACAAAGGCCAACAGATCGGCTGCACGGCCGGAACCATCGCAAACGACAACAGGAACAGGAGGCGAATCCGTCACGTATTCGAGGACAGCACGTATTGTGTTCGTTCCGCCCTCAATCACCAGACAGACAACCGGCGTACTGGAATGTGTGACTGCAAGGGCATAAATAAATTATGTTAAAGACATATATATATATATCGACATATATACATAAATATATACATATATATATGTTATATATGAATGTATCTAAGAAAGGTGCGAGTCAATAATTCACGGCGAGAGCATCGCTTAGCTGGCGGCTGGCAGCTAACTCAACCTAACCTCAGCATGATTTATGCAATACAATTGTCCACTCTTCAATCACAAGCTTTTTATATAACACAGTCATAATAATAATAAAAGCAAACAACATCATCATAATAATAATCATCCAAAGGCCACAGAAGAGCACAGCATACTACACATTCGTATTTTCATACTTACGTTTTGAACTGAGCTTCAACGAGCGAACGACTGTTCCACGAGCTAAGCACATATACAAATGAAACTTTAACCTTTAGAAATGACACTGGCTGAAAGTTGTGTTAGTGGAGCAACTTTGTCTTCTCTCTGTATTCCTATGCTCTACGCTCTATATTTCACTTTTTCTGACTATATGTTACACCAAATTGAAACTTGTTCAGCAGACTTGAGGCAATCATTTATAAAGCACATTAAAGCTTCAAAGCTTTTTGGGTCAAATTGGCTTCCAGATGCTGATTTTTTATTCTCTTAATGTGGTCAAATGTAGTCTACAAATGGTTGGCTGTCAAGCCTACTTATGAAAATCAAATATTAGAGATAAATTAAAGCCCTAAGGCAATAAAGTTAAAGTCTCAACGCCTTAACCCCTAAAAAGGCCAAATCTTAAAAGCACTAGAAAGCTTAAAAGCTACATTAAATATCTATATCAATAAAAATTTTGGTTTTTTAATGAACATCAATTGTTAAAGCACATTTAAAATTTTTAAATTATTCTTTGCTGTTAGTAGGCAGCTGTCTTTCATTATATTTCCAAAAACTTATTTAGAATTCCAACAAACTTTTTAAAGAGATTAAAGCCTGAATGCTAAAGTCATACAACTACCATGATAGGTCCGTAGCAATTTATTACATATAGCATGATAGGCCCTATTAATCAAATATATTAATATATTCTTAAATATGTCAAATAAAAATATTGAAGATCACTTGAAGATGCAGTCCATCTATCCGTGCTCTATTCAATTGCTAATATGCAAATATCCACATGGATTAATCCTACACTTTCAACTCGTATATCTGCACACCTAACTTAGATTTAAGGCTGTGTGCAATTTCTCTGCATGGAAACTGAACTCTGTACAATGCTTCTCAGGCAGCTTTTGTACGACTTCTGCCTCAAAGCATATTAATCTTTGCCACAATTTCAAAAGTTTCTTCCTCTTCCTCTCTGGCTGCTTGCCGCAATTGCAAATCCGACTAAAACTGATTGCATTTGTTCGCTTTGTCGATCTGCCTCATCGTAAACTTACATGGATGCAGCTTTAAATTCGAAATGAATTTCTCCAGTTTGCGTCGCAAAATCAATTCAGCTCCATATTTGGCCTGGGTGCCATTGTCCACGAGCAGAAAATACGCATGTCGATTGTTCAGCACAGCCAATTTTGATCTAGTAAAGAAATAAAATAAAGTAAATTTTATTGTAAAATGTCAACTGAGTTGAGCTTGGCAACAGGTGCCACAAATTGCCAACTGAACAGCTTTAACAGGGCTTGTGCTGTGGCCTTATCAAATATGCAGTGGGTGGAACCTACCTTGGCGAGCTAATGCTGTGGCAGGGCACCTCACGATTGTGACCCAACAGCTCATGATTGCGCTCCACAATGCCCCAGGGCGCAATGCCGATGCTGACCACGCGTCCTGTTCTCTGCTGCCCCTCCAGCAGCAAAGCGTCGCCCACTTGCTTAGTGACGCCTGTAAAACAAAGAGAAAACCAAAAAAAATAAATAAAAGAACAAGTAAGAAAATTTCTTAACGAGCTTAACTGACTGCTTGATGCTTGCTCATAGAATAAATTGTTCTAATTTGTTCTGATTTGTTCTAATGTCTCCATAAGCGATCCATATTATTTATTGATCTAGTCTAACTGTAGTAGATCTAGCTTATCTTGGATTTTTCAGGAAATCAATTCTAATTAATAATTTTATATATAATTTCAGGTATATTACTTTATATATATTATATACACATAATTTAAGGTTCAAGTTTCGAATGCTTTTCATAAGTTATAGCAATTCTCGATTCAGTTCGCCTCAAGTCTGCGTATCCAAAAAATTATTAACAATTTAGCAGCCGAACGTCAGCCCATGTCTTGCAATGAAACCTTGGTATGGTATTCAGTCTAGTTTGACACGTTCTTATATACCCTCTTTACTGCTCGAACGAATATTAAAAGAACAAAAAATAAACTTATAGACAATGTGAGCAATAGCAACAACAAACATGTCTAAAATAAATACGTTTTTGTGTTACTTTTTGTGTTTAGAGAAATCCGAGTACCTTGATTTTGACTTTCACTTTTTTACTACATAAATGTATATATGTATATATTATATATATATATATATATTTTTGTATATATTATATATATATATATTTTTTTTGTATATATATATATATATTTTTTACTGTTGGATTAAGTTCATGCCAGAGCAGCGTGTCTAAAATTTAATAACAGCTGCCACAGCACAAAAGAAAGATGACAAAAAAAAGGACTCAAAAACTAAAGTTCAAAACGAGAAACGAAGTTGAGATACACTAAAAGAAAATTTGATTGAAGACAACTTACAATAAATGCAAAGAATCTTTGCCTAATACCTGTATGAAAATATTAAATTGAAAAGGAATCAGATTGCTATATCAAAGAAAGGAATTTCTAGTTGTTTGGCTTCAAGAACGCTTAACTCTTGTTTATGCATTAATATATATACTTTATAAACTTAAGTCAGCTAAATTTAAATATAAATTAAAAAACTTAAAATTTTATAGATATATATTATTATGTTTTAATTGCCCAAAAATGTTTGTAAAATATAACTTTTCTAGTTTTATTTAAGAGTTTATCGTTTATCGTTGCCTTTGCCAGGCCAAAAGTCTTGACATTTCATCATTATTCCGCCCTTTGTTAGGGCATTTAGTGTCGCTCAGTTAATACGGAAACAGTGTGCAATCACTTGACTGCGCGATATCCGCTTGGGATTTTTATTTATTTAATTTTCAACTGAATGCCCAACTTGAACTGCTCCTTGCTACCGCTGCCGCTGTTGTTGTTGTAGCGGGTTTCATTATTGTCTGTCGCTGCGTTATTTTCTTGGTTGAAAACTTATTTAACTTTCGTTCAAGTTGACTTTAATAGTGTTGCCATAAAAGATTTTTGTAGTAAAAAGTGAAATGAACTCGAAGCGACTCACCTGTATTGGTGCCGCCCGTGAAAATCCAAGCTCCCGTTGTTTTGGCCGCCTTTAATAGTCCTTTGCGTATTTCCTATAAAGAAGAATTTGGAATTTGAAGAGTTTTCTTCTTCTTCTTTTCTTTTTTGAATGCCATTCAATTAGCGTGTGAAAGTGGACACTTGGTTTGTATAGTTGAAAGTTTCTTCTGCTTTTGCTTTTTCTTTCCTTTTTCTTACCTTTTTGAGCTTTGCCTGCAAATCAAAGTTGGCTTTGCCGCCCTGCACGGTGATCAAAAGTTTTGGCAATTCCAGATTCCATTCCTTGGTGAATAACTGCACCAGCAGCTCCGGTCGTGTATCAAATGACAGCCGTACATACTGAGGATATATATAAAAGTATTCGTTTGCTAAGTTATTGGCAAAAGTTGAAGCAACGCCTCCAGAGAGACAAAGAGACTCGCAACAAATTTGCTTTTAAAGTGGCATAGAGCCTCTGCCACATGATATAAAAATCCACTTAAACAGCAGCTCAAGTTGTATGGTTCGAGTATATTTTAGTCGGGTAGTATTGACTAATTGATACTCTTAAGTAAGAATTTACAGATTGTATACAAAATAATCAAATAATTAAAAAAGTAAATTTTATTTTTTATAAGAAAAAACGAATTTCAAATATAATTACTAAAATAATAAAATAAGTAATTAATGTAATGAATTAAATAAAATATGCTAGTCAAATTAAAGTGAAATATATTATTTTTTTTCAATTATAATTAATAATTAAAATAATTAAAAATTACCAAAATATATTAAAATTGAAAAATAACTTTAATTTTGAGTTAATTACTTTAATTATTTAATGTCTCTCTTAATTACCTTAATTTGTTCAATAATTATTTCAATTACTGAAGCAAATTTTTCAAATGACTCAATTTTCTTGAGCACATTTTATTTATTCATTTAATTTGTTAAGTAATTATCTTAGCAATTTAATTATTATCAAATATAATTTAGAACGAGTTTAATGACCTATGTAATGGACCTCAGTCATAGTGGACTACCTCAGCTGCCGTTCAGTTAAACTATTTACTATCTACTATCAACTGGAACTCACCTGCGCCTTGGTGGGATGTGCTCCACCTTGAAATTCAATTGTACCATATGCATCGGTGGGCTGTGGGCGTGTATGCTTGGTGGGCAGCCAGAGATCGCCCGGCGAGCCGCTCTCGATGCCGGCAATCGTCTGATGCGTAATCTGTGCCTGGCCGCAGCAGCATCTGTCAAACGAAAAAGAGTTGTTAATACGCAGTTAAAGTCAGGTTAAGTTGACGCCGCATTGCAACCGGATGTGGCACAAAGGCAAAAAGGAAGCATATTTCTTCATATATATAAATTTTTATTTATATTGCTGGCAAATTAGTTGAGTGGGGAGATATATCTGTTATTGTTGTACGACGTGTTGATTTATTGTCAATATATGTGTTGTATAAATGACACGAGGCAGCAAGCACACTCCACACACGCACACACACACACACACACACATGCATGCATAAGCACGCGTGCTTCCCACGCATATTATGGCAAGCCTCACGTGTAAAATAAACCGTTATTTATGCATGTGCGGCTCTTTTGTTGGCGCTTATTGTGGGTGGCCTTGCTGCTGTTGCCGTTGCCTTTGCCTTTCCGTTGTTGTTTTTGTTTTTGTTTACTCATACGCAAAGCTGTCACATTTGTCTGTCTGCCGCAGCGTCTCTGCCTGAGTGTGAGTGTGTTTGGCTATAACAATAGCTTTGACAGAGGCAGCATGTTTGTTTGCTTGTCATTTTTTTCGCTCTCTCTCTCTTACTTCATCTGCTTAGCTGCTCTTTGCATTTGCTCAAAACTTTTCGTCCTGTTAAATAATAAATTTCAATTACAGCTAACTAATACAAGCCACGCATATGCATCGCTCAGCAACAATTGCCTGATGAATAAATCAATTGCTGCTCCAGCCTGAAGTTTGGCTTATCTGGCAAAAATACCCTAACCTGGCAAGCACAATGAGCTCAACAGGTGGGTATGCTTTATTTATTATTATTATATTATATATTATTCTATTATATAGGAAATGTATATAGAAGAGCAACTAAAGCCATTAAAACATTTGTTTTTTATCTCTCATATTTGCTTATTTCTCTCTTGACCACTCTGTTCCTCTTCTTCACACACTTTTCTCCTGTTCTCAGTATTGCTTTCTCTCTCTTTATAATTCTTGCTTTCTCTTTCTCTCTCTCTCTCTCTCTCTCTCTCTCTCTCTCAACTCTTTGTGTACTTAACCCATTCTCCGTCTCTCTGTCTCCCTCTACATCTATTTCTATTTTGGTTTCTGGATATGTCTTTCTATCTATCTCTATCGTTCTCGGTCACCCTCTAGGTCTATCTCTCTCTTTGCCAGTCTCTCAATATCTGTCTCCTCCTCTACATCTCTCGCTTCCTCCCTCGTTCTCTCTATTCCTATATCTGTCTGTGTTTATCTCTCTCAATATATCTCTGTACCTCTCGCTCTATCTTTATCCATCTCTGTCCCTCCGTTGCTTTTCTCTCTCTCTCTTTCTCTCTCTATACGCGAACTTTGCATCACTTTACCTGCTAATTCCCTTCTGTACATATTTCTCCCCTCTTCACCCTATGAAACCTATCTACCCCAGTTCTTTAATTATATTCCGCCTCTTCAAATTAAATAAATCTGCACATTTGTGTGTGGCATGCAACACGTGCCAACACACATACTATCAATCAAGCCATTTAGGACGCGCAAAGCCTTGAATAATATTTAATGCACACACACAGATGGCAATTTACAAGCATGTGTAAATAGCGCAATTTATTTAGCCAGGACAAGAGAAGGTAAATGGCCATCTGTTTGCCAATAGATTTCAGTGGGCGGCCACCGAACAGTTGTCAACACAAATTGTCAGCGCCAACAATTGTAAATGACTGCAACAACAGTGGCAGGGGGAGGTGGGCAAGGAGGCGTGGCAGAGTAGGGCATTAAAACAGCTGCCAGCTGAGGCCAGGCAGCTGATTGTGAGTTAAAAGCGCGTTGCCAAATATTTGACAAGCAGCTCAACTGGCTGATAAGAACGTCAGCCGGGCAAAGTCATAAAGCCGTCATAAACTGTGCACACTGTACGTAACATTGGAACAGAACAAAAACTTTCACCCAAATAAGCCAAGTCAAGCGCGGAAAAGCCAGACAGACAAGACAGGCTGGCAGGCAGGCAGGCAAGTTTATAACGCATTTATCTCAATTGGTTTAGAGAGCGCATCTTGGGAGCAGGTGGTGGGGTGGTGGGGTGGTGGGGAGGGGGCCTGATTTGGTTTAACTGCCAGCCATAATAATAAACAATAAAATGCCAGAGCCAAAAATGAAACTAAATACACAAGTTCTCCCTCTACCCATCTCACTCTCGACCTCTCTCAATTTAACCCACTTTAAAATAAACTGGGCCAAATACATTGCAGCCAAACTGTTTTTTAATACGCAAAACTGGGTCAAAATTTGTGCGGCAAATGGGGGTGGGGTGGGAGGCGGTGTCTTAGCTAGTTGGGGGTGGCGCTGCACTTCACTGGCTTAATTAGTAAATGAATTGCAATTGGATTTTCATGGCTTTGGCACTTACTTTGTATCGTCCTTTGGGCATGGTATAAATTTGATGCATTCGCGTTTCTGAAAGTTTGTCTCGATCCAACTGCGTGGCTGATGCTATATATATATATATATATATATATATATATATGGGGTAGATAAAAAATTTAATAAAATAAAGAAGAAGAAAATTTGTATTAGTTTAGTGTCTAAATAAAAGAAATTTATCATTTTCATATGGCACATTAAACACAGAAAATATTTGGTTAAAATATATATAGAATAATGTTTCATATATATTTAATAAAATAAAAAATAAAATATATATTAGCTATAATTTATATATATTTTATTTAATATTTTTTTTTTTTTTGTAAATATAATTTTATATAAATATATATATAAAATATATTTAATACATTTATTCCATATTTTTTAGTCTTTTCATAAAGCTTTAAAAAATACAGCTAGAGTTGTGAATAAAAAATAAATTCCTTTATGGAAGCCATATAGAGCTTAGATAAAAATGTAATCCGAAAGTTCAGAAAAATAATTTTTTCTTCTGAAATACTGTATTGTTGTTGTTTTTGCTTAAATAACTAAACATATATATATATTTATTTTGATATTGATATATATATAAATTATATACAATATATATATACACTATAAGTTTTCAGTGCTGAGTGAGGGAGTTAGTAGAAACTAGATAAACAACATGAAAAGTAATTTAAATACATTAAAATAAATAATAAACAAAATTTAATAAAAATAAAACAAAAAAGCCATCGGGCGCTATCGACTACCTAATACACGTTCAAAAAAATAACCAAGTTGATTAAAAATTTTATTAATTTCAGATTTATTGCGTATAAAGCATGCCTACATTGATCTAACTGGAAAACCTGATGAAGTAGATCTAAAACTATACTTATCGATACACTTATGGATAACCGATTATCGATTACTGATTATTAGTCATTTACATAAAATTTTTGTTCAATCTCTAAAGGAAGTTCGCACTTTGTCATTTATAGTACTAAGAGAAAATAGAGAGCTTTTACAAAGCCAAAAAACATCTTTAGGTTATTGAATGAGTATTTTTAAATTTAATTTTCTTTACGTTTACAGCAACAGTTAAAAATACATTTTACAATAATAATAAAATACAAATATATAAATCTTAATCTTCTGTTTTATCTTTCATTTTGATTACAGCTTTCTCAAATTACCATAAATAGAGTAGAAAACTTAAGAAAACTACAAACTTCCATAAAACATTAAGATTTATACACTTTATAAAGAACAGATAATAGCATGCTAAGCCAACTGTACAATTCGATTGGTATATCGAATCGAAACTTAACGCATTTGCAGTTAAGACAAAGCACGAGCTGAAGCAAAAGCCATGCAAAATAGTTGCAAAGAACAAAGAAAAGCAAAAAGAAAATAAAAGAAAAATTCCAAATGGGAAAACTTGCAAATGGAAGGCTAAAACTATTCAAGAGACTCAAACACCAAACGTGCGGCTCTTAAAATTGTGGCAAATGCAACAGTTGGCAAAGAAAACAAGACATGAGACCACGACTAGTTGAATACCCTGTAAAGATGACAAGAGTTGCATAAACCAGGTCAAATCGGTCCAATTGTAATCAGTTTGGCTTAAACTCTGATAATTCAGAATTCTTTTTTGTTGGGGTGATGGCATAAACGATAGTTATTGGCAAACAATAATTATCGTTATTTATTGGATTATCGGTATATATAAGTTATCGATACTTATCGAGATATATTATATTTAGTCAGCAAATGCCAATACAAAAATCTTAAATATGTTTCCTCACGTGCTAATTGTCTACATTCTATGAAACTTGATTATTCGATAATTATCGATAGCACTTATCGAAATATGAAATTTTAGTTATATGTTTGTGCTTTGACTAGTTATACTAAAGCTTTTGCATGAGGCATATATGATATTTGGCTATATTATAGTAATCGATATTTATCGGTGAGGGGTTGTACGGATTTGTATTGATTTTAAAGCAATCTGGCACATATCTACTGATAAAGCACTTAATTTATGAAGAGCTGCCAATCCACACAGCTTCAATATACCCACTCTAATCACTTTCCCCTTAATACAGGGTATAAATCAACATTTAAGCACAGCCATTGTTAGCTAACAGGCGGCATACGACTGCGATTAGTAACAGCAAGTGGGGAAGATGTAAAGAGGGTTAGAATATTTTTGTTTACTATTGGCCGTTTCTATTTGAAGTACCTCCGCTGTTGGTTCAGTTTCCGCCTGGGCTCTGAGCAAATCACGCACGTTGAGTATCAAAACTTTCGACAGCGTTGACGAGACGGAGGAGCGTTTACGCAAACGTTGCCGCTTACGAATGCCACGCGGCGTACTGGGCAATGGTTCAGCTCCATCCACGGATGGAGCTGTCGTGGGCGGGGGCGTGGCTGGAGTAACAGCCGGCGTATTACTGAAGCGACGCACTGTGGAGAAATCACGCGAGATGCGACGCAAATATTTGTTTGCTGCTTGCGGTGAATCGATAACCATTTTCAATTGGAATGCGCACACTGAAAACTGATGTGAGTATTTTCTGGCTGAGTTTTCTTTTATTAATGTTGTTGTTTTCTCTCGCGTTTTCACTAATGCGCGCTAATTATGCAGCGTGCATTTTCCTTTCTTTATTTTGGCTGTTTGTGTGTTCGCACGCGAATCTCAACTGAAACGCACCTGCGATGCTGCCCGTTTAACTAACGGGAACAGCCAGATGATAGAGCGAGATGAGCGCAAGATAAAGAGAGAGAGAGAATGGGAGGAGTAAGAGAGAGAGAGAGAGAGAGAGAGAGAGAGAGAGAGAGAGCTGTCAACTCCTGATAAAACGCGAGTTATTTACAATGCACTATTTGCATGACAGCGAGAGAGGCTAGAAAGGGAGAGAGAGGCGGTATGAGGGCGAGAGGGAGACAGGGCATAGCAGCTGCCTCTGAGGTTTTTTGTTTGGTTGAGGCGTTTACGATTGAGCGCTCAAATTAGATAAGCCTTGCTCGTTACACGGCTAAAAATAGTCAAGCAACAAGTGCGAAAATTCATAACTAGCTAGAGGCTTTATGCCCAGCTCAGCTGTTAGAGATGAAAGTGCGGTGGGTGTGGTATGTGAAAGTTTTTATGGTATTCTTTAAGATTCTAGATTTGAAGATTTATTATGTAAGTTGTAAAAAAAATCTGTTTTATTACATAATTAAGTATTTTCATTGGACAAAATTTATTTATACTTTTTAAAATATTTTCTATTATTTTATCTTTACTATATTTTTATATTTTTCTGCAGAGTTTCACATATTTTTCTTGCATTTTTTATATTTCTTAACTTTTATATATTTTTTATATTCTTATCATTTTTAATAGTCATTTAACTTGAGCTTTTCATTCGCAGATTTTATTAGTTTTCACATTCCTTTTTTATTTCGTGACACGACACGATTCCATCTCTAGATGCGCACGCTTTTGCTCTCTGGCATTTTGGCGCTGTGTAGCTGCGATGCATTCGACTGCAACAAATCAATTTGGCTGCTAAAAGTGTGTGAGTGCCTTTGCTCTGAGTATGTGTGTGAGTGTGCTAGTGACTGTGTGTATGTGTGTGTTGGCCAGGAAGTATGCAGTTAATACCATTACTTAGAACAACATCAAATTTAAATTTAAATTTCTATTTTCAGTTAACAGAACAGAGAACAGACACGACTTGACTTGAACTGAGCAGCTCAAACGGCTAAATCAAAATGCATTTAATTAATTTGCCGACGACTGCATTTAATTAATATTAAATTATGTCGCCTTCAGTGTCACTTCAGCATTTACTGCTGGGCATAATTGATAAGACAATGCGCCTGGAGCAGAGTGTGGGCCAGGCTCTAATCAAAGGCGAGCAATTAATTAGGCAAATTTGACCGAATATTGTTCTATTGCAATTTAATGGATCATAAATTCATTAAGTTTGTGGCCAAACGCAAATGAGCCTTATTAAATGCACTTTAAATTCATTTGCCTTTTAGTTTTCTAATAATATTGATTGAACTTGCAAATTTAGAACTTTAGATCATAATTAAACTTTAATAATTTATTACCATTATTATCAAGATACGTTGAGATTTTACTTAGGAACTTTCGTTGATAATTACTTGAGTAATTACTTGATAATTACCTGAGTATTTGACAAGCTAAATAAATAATTAATTGAATTTCACAAATCATTTTTACCTGTCTCATGTAAATAGAAAAGACAAAATTACAGCTGATTTAAAAAACTAATTACTAAAGTAATTAGATGTAATTACTTAAGTAATTATATAAGACCAACATCCCCTGAATAACAGGACTTGCCTAATATAGTTATTTAAGTAATCTACCATAATTTCATAAATAATTAACAAAATCAATTGAATAACTTTATTAATTACTTCAGTAATTAACCTAGTTACCTGAACAATTAAAAAATATGGTCATAAATTGAGTAATTAAGATAATTATAAGCTCAGACTGAACTTGTAGTATTTAAAATTAGCTGAAAATCATGAAAGAAGTTGTTAATAAATAACTAAGACTAATTGTCTTAAGTAAAAATTTAAATAAATTAAAATTTACAATACCTAGGAGGAAGAAGAAGAGGAAAACAACATCAACTACATATACAAAGACATAAATACAAAGCAAACAGAAATACAAATTAAATATAAAGCAATTTGTACAAACTGAACAGCACACTTTGTGATTGATTGATTGATTGATGCGAGAGAGTACAGTGAAACATAGGCATATGTGGACAATTATAATAACAAACAAACAAACAACGGCAAAGTGTTTAATAAACAACAGAAAAAACGAAACTGACGTAAATCAAGATTGAAATTGAAATTGAAATTGATATGTTTGATATAGCTTACCCTGGGCACAGTTATATTTATCAGACCCCAACAGATTTTTTTCAGTCCCCATGGTATCTTTAATATGTGCGTGTGTTTTGTTTTGATATTGACATATTTTTCATATTGATGGGATATATATATATATATATATAATATATGTATATATATATATATATATATATATATATTTATTGTTGTCGTATACACAAACAAAATATCAATATATATTTATTTTTTTGATTGATGCGTGATTGACAGGTCATGTTTGTTGTTTTATTGTTGTTGTTGCAAGGTGCGAGACACACAACAAATGTTTGTTTTGTGTTTTTTTTTTTTTTTTAAAGTTATTTTTCGTGGTGAAGTCAAAAAATATGTGAAAAAAATATATATTCATAAATAATTAATATAAAAAATATTTCCAAGAATTGTATTCGGTGTTAAAAATTTGAAGAGAAATCGAAAAAAAAAATTAAAAAAATTTTTAAATCGAAGCAGAGTGTATATAGAGTAGTTGTTTTTTAGTGTTAAAGCAAAGAAGAGAAATATTATTGTTCTTGAATTAGTTGAGAGTTCTTTCGATATTCAACCAAATATATATGTATATATAGAAATTGCTCTATTAATTATTATTATTAATATTATTATTATTATTGAATGTTATAATTCTAGTTCAGGGGTAACGCATTTTGTTTGTTGACCGACTTACTACCAATACCACTTTGCCGTATGAGCTGTATTTGCGACTTTCACAATTGAAATTAAAATTAAAATTAAAATTAAAACTTCATTTGTTTTTATAATTTATTTAACTAATTATATTTTTATTTAAAGCAAATTTAACTCCACTAAAAGCGCGAGCAAATGTTAACAGATTACGTGAATTATACTTAAAGTAAGCTAAAAGGTCGAAGCCTAAAAGTATGCTTTGATATATGGCTTGAGCTCTGTGACGCATTTGAGAAGCATGGAAGAACTAGATACCCTATATTTATTGTTGGTTTTTATGAATATATACCATACATACTCTACATATCAATTACTTTATTTATAGTAGCTTTTTTAGAGATTTTAACAACTAGATACCCTGTACTTAACGTAACAAAAGTATGCATATTGCTTAAGTAAATCATATACACTGCGGAGCATAACTATAAGCGCACCCACTTTTTCCAGTGTAGAGTCCGTTATAGATGGAATACCGAAAAAGTGTAAATGAGGAATTAAAGATAATCGAAAATAATATTATTTGAGACCAAAACAAAAACAACAATATTAACGGTACTTTTCTTATCTGCTTTAATGTGGTTTTTGCGCTAGTGCATAACTATAAGCGCACCTATTGTTCTTTCATAATCTCGTTGGCTTTAGACTTACGCGCATTAATTGAAGATTAGCATTATTTAAAAATATTCAAATTTGAGAATGCCACGTGGTACATACTTAAGTGACATAGAGAAAGGGAAAATCTTAGCCCTTATTCATGAAGGAGTCTCCAAGATGGAGATAGCTCGCCGGATTGGTCGTTCCGATTGTGTAGTAAGAAATTTTTTTAAAGATACCACAAATTATGGTAAAAATAAGACTGGTGGCCCAAAATCGAAAATTTCGGATCGATCCCAGCGACGGATCATTAGTTCTGCCAGCAATTCGATGAAGACGGCACGTGAAATCGCCGATGAATGTGGCCAAAGTGTGTCCCGCTGGACAATTCACCGGGTTTTAAAGAAGTCAAAAGTAATTACAAGACAAAAGCTTCAACCAGCACCTCGGTTGCTAAGCCGACACATTGTAGATCGCCTGGATTTTGCCAGAATCAACATGGCAAGGGACTGGAAAAATGTACAAAAAATTTCCAAAACATATTTGGACAATAGGGTTTTCAATTTTAATTATTTAACTTTACAGACTATTTTTTCTGACGAAAAAAAGTTTAATTTGGACGGTCCCGATGGCTTCAATGGATATTGGAGGGATTTGCGTAAGGATCCACGATATTTCTCTAAGAGAAACTTTGGAGGCGGATCTCTAATGGTCTGGGGTGCGTTCGCAGTAAATGGCTGCTTGGAATTGGCATTTCCCAGCACGCGTATGAATTCTGCAGAGTATTAGAAGTGTTGCAGATGAATTTACTGCCGACATTTCGAAGAAGAGGAGCAAGGAAGTGGGTGTTCCAGCAGGATAATGCTGCTGTGCATCGAAGCCGGCAAACTTTGGAGTGGCTGGACACACACAAAATTGAGGTTTTAAAATGGCCATCATGCTCCCCCGACCTAAATCCAATCGAGAACCTATGGGGTATCCTGGTGAGGTCCATTTATGACAAAAATAAGCAATTCGACACAATCCGAGAGCTTAAAGCCGCCGTAATTAGTGCTTGGGAACAAATTCCAATAAGTACCCTTGAAAATTTAATTTCGAGCATGCCCAACCGCTTATTTGAACTAATTCAAAATAATGGAGGCTATACTCATTATTGAAATTTTAAAAAAATTGAACATCTAATAAATAAGTGTTAAGTAAAGACCTAATTCCAAAATTTTCTATGTGCGCTTATAGTTATGCACTAGCGCAAAAACCACATTAAAGCAGATAAGAAAAGTACCGTTAATATTGTTGTTTTTGTTTTGGTCTCAAATAATATTATTTTCGATTATCTTTAATTCCTCATTTACACTTTTTCGGTATTCCATCTATAACGGACTCTACACTGGAAAAGTGGGTGCGCTTATAGTTATGCTCCGCAGTGTATAAATTAAAAATATTTCGAAAAGTTGTTGCAACTTTTTTAATACCCTGTAAAGCGTGCATATATTATAGAGCTGTGAATAGCAGCAACTAGATACTCTATATTTATCGCTAATTTGTATTTTAATTATATATCTATATATCTAGGCATACATATTTCAGCTTTTTAATACCCTGTATGCTATAGGGAAGTGCCATTTGGTAGCTAGATACCCTGCATTTATCGGACAGGCATGCCTGTTTCAAGTTTTCAACATCCTCTAAAGTATGAAGCACATACATATATATTTTTGTATAAAATTTAACAAAAACTTTGCACGGGCGAAGTCTGATAATTGGTGAAGTTCAAGAAACGCAGAAATGTTTGCATTACATTTCATTCCATTTACTTTCAGTGGCACATTGGCTTCACAAACTTCTAAATTGCCCCTCGCCGCTTTTATTACTTTGTTTTACTACACCTTCGCACACTTGTTTATTGGCTACAATATATAATTAAGCTCAACATAATGTGACACTGCGCCAGACGCAGCAAAACACACTGTAAAACATAAACACAGACATACACATACACACACACGCACACACACTTAATCTTGCCCTTCAAAATATCTAATTTATATATAAATATATTTTAAATTACTAATTG
Source organism: Drosophila eohydei (assembly GCA_035045825.1). Lineage (NCBI taxonomy): Eukaryota > Metazoa > Arthropoda > Insecta > Diptera > Drosophilidae > Drosophila > Drosophila eohydei. The sequence continues at coordinate 2,775,014 of JAWNOT010000072.1, read as the reverse complement.
CTTTCTAAAACTTTTCAGACCACTCTCGTTTCCAGATTCTTTTGGTTGCACAACTAAACTTTTGTCGCCTGTGCGTGGCACATGCAACATGTGCTACTTGCTGCACATAGCTGAAACTGGGAGGGTGTGCCCCACTTGCCCAAAAACCCAGCTCTTAAAAAAAGAAAAACCCACCCACAGCAAACAGTTTAGATTTCATTGCCGCAGCTGAAATGAAAACGACTGCGGTTTGTGGCATTGTCTAAGTGCCGCATGCAGTTGCACCAACAGTTGCAGCAGCAGTTGGCCACGCCCACTCGGCACTAAGTGGCGACTCTCCACAAGTATTTCAATTGCTGCCACAAACACACGAAATACATCAAGTCAGACTGTTACGCTTGAGCGTGCACGACTACACAATACTTGCTTAAAGCTTGAGAACTTAAGAATTTGTAGAGATTTTAGTTTTCCAATTTACCATTTCTGCTGCAATTTCAATTAGAAATCGTCTCCATACTCACTATAATCCTATACATAAAATCTTCATTAGACTTGGCAACATTTATATATATTCCTCTATATATATCTATGTATACTTCTGTATATATATACTCTTATATACCACAAGTGCATTCATTCATACAGCACTAATATACTCCTTAAGCACCCACGACGAGCCACAAATGACAAACACAGTTAGTTACAGATTTTGTGGCAAGGAAACAAGCTAGCACAGGCAGCTCAGGTAGCTGCTATCAAAATCGCTGACAGTTGCCACAGTCAAAACTTGCCATTGCCACCAATTGTGGCAAACAGAAATTGCAAACAAACAAACCCAACGCAATATTTGTTAATTCAATTAAACGTGAATTTTAAACAAACAGAAAGTGCAAATATATGTATCAAACCGCACAGCGCCATATAGACACACATATATCTATATCATATGCAATATATGCTCAGCTATCATAGCCTGTGACCGCTCTTTGTTCATCGCTACAGTTATTTCGCTAGAAATGCAATTTAAATTAAAATATCATCAATAAATATCAGAATAATAAAACTCGAATTAATTATGCAATAATTATTATTCATTTAACACTTCGATAAACACTGGTAAAGGTCAAACAATAATGGAAATGTATATGCCACAAAACGCTAAACACCCTGTATATATATATATATATATATATATATATATATATATATATATATATATATATATATATATATATATATATATATATATATATATATATATAAAGTAGCAGCAATCAGCCAAATTGCTAAACTAAGTTCTTGACTTTTATGTTAAAATACATTGTAAAACAATATTTATTTAATGTTCATATGATTGTTGGTATAAAAACGAATGTGTTATGAACAAATTCTACATATTTTATAATAAATATATAAATATTACTAATAATATGAGCTAAACAAATGACTAAACTTTCATTATCTTTTAGCTAAGCTTTTGTTAAGTTCTTAAGCTAAGCTTCTCGTATAGATTAAATATTCTTTATTTAATATTTTGTAAAAATATTATTGACTATTAATAAGTTGTTAAAGTTCTATCTTATCCCATCGTTACTTGAGTTTATTTTATGCAAAGCTTTAAGGCAAATTGTAAATTGTATTCTCAGCAAGCATATTATTCAGAAACTTTCAAAACTTAAATTATATTTTTTTAATTTTCATTACTTCATCCAAAATAAAAAAAAAATGAAATATTAAATTGAAATAAATGAAACATAGTTTGCGACTTAGTTTTCTAGAATTATCAAAACTATAAAATACCATATAAATTCAACACAAATTACGAAATACACATACTAAAATCAAAAGAATGTTTACTATACTGTAAGGCATTATAAATATATATATATATAAAATATAAAATATATATATATATTCTATATAATCCACAAAGTCTATAAGTAGAACTACAATAGGTATATACCCTTTATTTAAGGTAGATTAAAGTTATATAGCAATGCGCACAATTGAACTTTGATTTAATGAATTTTAGCTGTTGTTATTTTTCTCACTACCCTAAACCCTGAACCCTAAATGCCGCAATCAATATACCCAGCACATCTAATTGTTTCAAGCTATATTTCTTTTCATATTTATAATTTATATATTATTCATTAGCAAAATAAACATTTTAGTTTAATCAAACATTTTTCACAACTGTTGCAAATGAGTCATAAGAATATATATACTCCACACTCTATGGTTACAGAGTATATTTTACAATTTTGTTGTTTAAATTAATTATGCTTTAGTTCATTGCTACATTCACCCTGAATTATTACCATCGCCATACCCAACACAGCAATATACTCCCTGCACTCAACATTTACAGGGTATCTGCTACACATTTTAGCATATGTTACTCTAAAGTCATCACTTATCACGCCCGCCTTAACTCTAACTGCGCTTAGCAACCAATATACACCGTTCAACCAATAGTTACAGGGTATTCCCGCTTTCGACATTTTCGCCTGTGGCCAAACACAATATAAGTACGCCCGGACAGACAAGGCATGTGGTCACATTAGCTGCTCCATTTAAAACTCAAGTACAGTGTCTTTTTATTATTTCAAAGAACCGAGCAACCCACCCAGCCCGAACCCTACGCACCTATTGCCACGCCTCCCCCAACCCCTGGGCTGCCCATTAAACTAAAAGCTTTGACATTTTATGTGCGCCCGAGGCATAAAAATGAAAAACTTTTGAGTGAGCGCAAAGCAACAACTGCAAAAAATAACAACAAAATAATTGAGGGAGAAAAAACAATAAGAAGAAAAAAGTTACAAAATTAAATTTGAAATTAATTAAGAGCGAAGCAACAGATTTTTATAAGCTGTGTTGAATCAGTGAAATGCTGCATCGACAGATTGATTAACTTAACATTTTGACATTAAATAATATACATATATATTTATGATATATGTATATATATATATATATATATATATATATATATATATATATATATATATATATATATATATATATATATATATATATATATATATATATATATATATATATATATATATATATATATGAAAAAAAAACGAACACTCGAGCCGATATGCAATTATGTTCGCTGTCAACTGGAATTTGTTTACTGAATCATCTAAAAACCCAATTAGCTACGTGTGGCTGCAACTGCAACACACACACACAAGCGTTAACACCCACAACTGCTATCTGCAGAGACTAACTGTGTCTATGTGTGTGTGCAGCCAATTAAAATTGGTCAAAGCCATGCGCCAACCAATGATGTTGCTGATGATACACAGGCCAACAGGATCTAGTATCCAAATAATTAGACTTTTTTTCTAAGAATGCCACTTCTTCTTCTTCCTCCTCCTTTTCTCTTCATGTTTACTGCAGTTTAATGTTGCTTCATTCAGAGTTTCATTTGCCTCGGATCCACATTAAAGCAGTTGAAGCAATGGAATTTTTGCTCTATGTACTTGGACTGCTTGCAAGTAGTTCGCTGCAATCTTTTCGTGTATGAGAGATGTGCCAAATGGTTCAGAATAAGTTCAATTGGCTGTGATCAGTGAGCCATAGAGTTCATTTGCTCATGAACAATTGAGCTATACTACCATGAGCTGCTCAGCTCGTGTACCAAATGAAATACTTAAACTTCTGCAACAAAGTGAACTCAGTGTGCCAACTCTAGCATAAATGTACACAAATACCCACGCATACACACATATGTATGTATGATCTAGTAAATGACAAAAGTTTCTCTTAAGTTTAAGAGAGCGGAATGAAACTTTTAGCAAGTGCAATTGGCTTATTAGCGGCTTGCACAGCATAAATTAGGTTCTTGAGTGCTTGAACATGTAAAGAGCACCTCTAAGCCACACATATGGCAGAGGCAGCAAGAACAACTATAACGAACGCAGCATACATATAAATCAGCAGCCAATTTGTCAACAGCAGCGCAACCTGATTGACAGTTGCCTGGCAACACGAAAGCCCGAGTAAGAGAGAGAGAGAGAGAGAGAGAGCGGGAAGGACGGCTGCAGCACAGAAGACGGCATGCTTTTACATAACCTTCTATTGCGTTTAGTTTGGCTTGCTGGCAACATGGCAAAATGGCAACATGGCAACAGGGCCAACTCAATAAAACTTACGCACCAGCATAAACTCCACTTAATATCCACATCAAATGCCTCAGGTCGTGCATAACGGTAAACCTCAACTATTTGTAGCATCTTTCTCGCTTGCACCAGCAGCTTGTTATTGTTGTTCTTGGTGCTGTCGTCTGCTTTGGAACTCGTTAAAGTGGAAAATTGAAAGTGAAGCTGGCGTAGCTGATGAAGTGCAACAGCAGCGGCATCCACTGATGGATCAGATAGACTGACGGACGGCAACCGCATTGAATGCAAGTCTACTTTAAAGCTTTTAACGAACTATGAGCGTAATACAATTTACCGCTAAGGAGAGCACAGCACACACATACAAAGTGAGCGAGGGAGGGAGAGCGACATTGAGTGCCGATAGCGTGTGTGGTGGGAGCGCAATAAACAGCTGCTGATTAATACGCGCAAATCGCTCACATCACTCGCACTAATTACACGTCAAAAACAACAACAATACAGTGAATAGCTTCAAGTCAATAACTTAAGCCATTTAAGTGCAATAATCAATTGCAATTAATTTGACATTTTGCTTAATAGGTTTTCTACTTACAAACGTCCAATTAGTTTCGAAGTACATTTTGCAGTTGCTTACTTCTCCCAAACTGCAGTGGCGACAGCAACCAAATAACGGTATTTTCTGACACACTCCACACAAACATCAAATCATACGAAACGTATAACAAAACAAAACAAACCAATTTCACGGCGCAAACATATGAAGAAGATGTAGAAAGAAAAAAAAAAACAAAATAATTCACCCGCTTTACAGAACTTCACTCACATGGCGCCTTCGAAGTCGCGGCGAACACTGAGTAAACTTTATTTTTGTTTTGCTTCCCCCAAAAGCGCTCAAACTGTGTAAATTAAAAGCGCAAATAAACGCACACAAGCAAAATCACTCACTCTCTTACGCACACACATTGAAAATCGAATGACAAGCAATCGAACGACGAACAACAAAAACAGCAACAAGTACACAGATAATAACTAGAGAGACAGAGCGAAGAGCGCAACTACTCAAATATACTTTTTTGTTGCGAGTTCACTCAAGTGCGCGCTCTTTGCGATCATTTGAGGCGAAAAACAAACTTCATTAAAAACTTTGAAATTGTTTTGGTGCAAGGGCCGAACAAAGTTTTAATGCCCCAACTTAACTGTAATAATAATGTTTATATTAATAGCATTTACTGCATGCAGCTGCAGCAGTGCAAATGCCAATTCCCATGTTGCTCACTGACGTCACAATTGAGATAAGCTGATAGCAGCTCAGCTATCTTAAGAGAGAGAGAGAGGGTGAGCCGCCACAAATTAATCCACAAATTAAGAGCATACTTTTAGGCTTAACAATTAGATAACTTTTAATTAATTCCAACTCAACTTATTTTTGTTCAAAGCAAGCTACAGAACAATTTGCTAGCATAACTACTTAAAAAATGAATAAAACTAAACTACAAATATGTTTAACTACGTTTGATGCTTAATTATTATTATTCATTATATAGAAAAGTTTTCAAGGCCAGTGCCAAAAAATCGAAAGAGAGCAAATACGTTAAAAAGTAAACAAAAAAGAAAATAAAGAGAAAGGAAATGTTATTTAATTAAAGGCAAAGACAAAGACTAAACAGTCCCTTCTCTTTAAACTTAATGTTTTTTATTTGTTTTTTTTTTTTGCTTTCACAACAAAGCAGTTTGGCAGTCAGTCAATGTGGTAATTAGCTGGGAGAAAGTTTTTCTTGGAAAAGAAAAATAGGGAAGCCGAAAATGAAGCGAAAATTAATTAAAAATATGCGCCATTTTGGTTAGACAGAGTAGGGAGAGAGAGAGACAGAGTTATAGAGCGTACTACTTGGATAGAAATTTTAAATAGTTTTGAGTTAAATTTGGTTTAAATTAAGATTGGATTGAGCTTCTTTTCGTTTCAAATAAGATTTAGTTTTGTTTTTGATCTAAGAGAGTTTTCACTTACCGGTTTCGCTTTGGGCTTCTGTTTGGCCAAACGTTTCGGTTTCAACATAGTCCGCTATGGACGCACAGACACACACACATACACAGAAGATACAATGAGTTAAAGAGAGCGAAACGGAGCGCGACCAACCACACACACACACACGCTGCGAGTGCTTTTGCTGATTGGTTGATTGATGTGTATGAAGAGCAAAGTTAACGATGTCGATGACGATGTTGAGCGTAGAACAGTTATCCTCGCTATGCGCTACTTTAGTTTTGAGCTTTGTAGGCTAAGCAGCCTGGTTTTTTGGAGTTGGAGTAGAAGGGAAAGAGAATAATATTTATTTATTAATTATTTAGATTTTTTACATTATTTTTGGCATGCAGTCGTGCAGAAGATTCAAAATTGGCAAAGCTGTAACTGAAAAGTAAGTGAAATACTAATGACACCAGCTAAGCGAATTTTAAATAAGTCATTGAACTTAATTGTATTGATGTAATTCAAATATATACTACTTTTCTCTTCGAAGATTTATTAGAAGTGTATAACACTTTTGTATAACATTATCTAAATAGATTTAATTTAACTGGCATTCTTGTATACAAGATGAGTTATGACCTTTAAATCTATATAAGTGTATAACAGTTTATTCTAGTAGTTTACGACTGTTATACATTTAAGTCTGCGCTAGTGTCATTCCACTCTCATGCACCTGTTAACTTTAATATTAATTGAAAAAGCAAAATTTGTTTAAAGTGCGATGCAAATAAAACAAATGAAACGAAAAAAGGACAAACAAAAGTGGAAACAAAAGCACCGAGAACCAATTACGAATGTTAAAAATGAAATATGTTGGGATTTGAACCCTGTTAAGGGAGGCTTACACACACACGGAAAGTGAGAGATGGAGAGCGAGAGCGAGCCTAATGCAAGTTATGCTAATTGTGTTTGCTTAGGCAACAGAACAAACAAAAATTCTTTTCAAATATGCAAGCAGGGACAGTAACAAAACTGTTATACAATTCAGGATGCTTACCTTGACGGGCTTCTTTACGGGAGCTGGACGCGAATACTGATGATAGACCTGGACATGGTTCGATGTGAATTTGCCCAACATGTGGAGCTATTTGACGGGTACCAAAAATATCAATTGCTGAAAAATAGAAAGAGAAAGAAACTGTTAAAAGTTGGTCTTCAAGTGTGTGAGACTATTTTTAAATTAAAGTTTCAAAAGGGTTGTAAATATTGATTGGCTATTGATATTGAGTGGCTTTGATGTTCATACAGCTCATCGAGCAAATGAAAGCCTTCCGCTGCTCTTATTAACTCTACTCTCTACTCTTCAATTATCTACTCTCTTAACTCTTTTCGCTCTTTTCAGTGCTTTTGCCTCTAGTCTCTTAAATCTTACCTCTTGTTCGTTATGTCACTCCTGCTCTCTTCTTCTCTATTCTGTTCTCTTAGCTTTACTCTTCGCTCTTTTTGTGTATTTTTCAACCTTTCTCTATTCTAGCAATCAAGTAGAGCTTTCAATTAGGCACACCGAAAATAGAGCTAAACTTTGAGTTTTTGCAAATGTCATAGTTAAATGTCGCTTATGTTGACGAGTGTAAAACAATACACTGAGACGATGTCACCGCTGTCTGAACCCTTGTTGATCCATGATGACGACACCAAATGTTTGGCAGATTTAACACATGGCCAAAAGTTTTACTTGAGTCGTAGAGCGAGAGTGAGAGAGAAAGAGAGAGAGAGAGAGGAAGATGGAGAGGTCGAGTGTAACATGACCAAGTCCGCGACAAGGCCAAGACCAGACGCAAACGACAACAGTTGACTCAACGCCTTTGAAATTTGAAAATAAAAGAAAAATGCTGCGCCGTGACAGCAGTGGAAAACCCTGAAGAAATGAAAGGAAAAGCGAAAAGCTAAGGAAAAGTATTTCAACAGCTTAGCTTGAATCAAGCGTCGACAACTGAGTTGACGAAAAAACGTGCTCGACTTTAAGATGCCCTCTAAAAGAGAGAAACGAAAAAACACTGACTTTTCTCATAAAGCAATGTTCATAAAAATAATAGTGCGACTGAGCTCCAGATGTTGGACAGCAATTTATATATATAAAGCATACAAATCTATAAATTGATACTGGCTATATGTGAATAGTATTTCAAAGAAGATTTTTAATCTTCAAAACTCTTTTTGAGATTGACGAGTGAGCTGCTAGAAAAAGGCTTTGACTGAAGAGATTCTGCTCTTATACTATCTAAAGGTTTGTAAATATAAATAAGGGATATATAAAAGGAGGATCTGCTGCCGCAGCCTGAAGCCTGCATGCCTCAACGACTATAAACCTCCCTAGCAATATACCCCATTTGCAATTTGTTATAGGATATTTTTGGGGAAGTTCAAGCAAATGCCAACTTTTCTCGCATTAAAGTTGTTGTTGCTGCAGCCGAAGCTGTTGCTGCTGTGACTGCTGCTGCTGCTGCTGCTGCTCCTCCTGTTGTTGTTAGCGAGTTGCCTTAATTTGCGGAATTCAAGACATTTGCTTTCATTTTGAAGATTATGTGCGTATTATAATCCGCTGGCCAAGGATTCAAGGATAAGACGCGTACGCACTCCAAACAAGACAAAACGCATTTTGGCCTAAAATCAATACAGTGAGCCCTGCGTACATGTGATTAACTTGTGTGCAGTCAGTTAGGCTCAAGAAATTGAGATAAACGCTTCCATTAAATATTATGCAGGCACAAAAGACATTTTAATACTCTGCCAGCACGTACGCGACGTTATTTCTGGGTGTGACAAGAGGGAAAGCTCTCTGCAGCTTCTCCCTTTTCTGCAAGAGAAAGTATTTTTCTCTAATGATTGCTCAAAGTTCTAATTTGACTTTAATAAGCAATTGGGTGCCCGACGACGTGAAAGAGAGCCCCAGTCCAAGACCCAACCCCAGCCCCAGCGCATGCCATGCTAAATATGCTTGCTTTTGGGGCCAAACCATTTGGGTAAATGACGAGATTAGCGTGTGCGAGCGCTGCCCTGCAAAGTAGGCTACGTTTTTTTCGGCTGTGTATGTTAAGCAGGTGAAACAGGTACATAAAGATGAGTTATTAAAGAGAGCTTTTAGTTATAGTAGGAGTTGTCTCTATATCAAATAAGCTTGGTTATAGCTGAAATAATAGAAAAAGTTGGAGTCAAAGATAAATCAGCTGTGCTGTATGTGTTTGAAGTGTTTTGAAAAGCGCAGAGAAGGGCGATATTTGAAGAAAATAATTGAAAGAGATAGACGGAAATAGCGATGAGAAATCGGAATAAAGAAAGAAGAGAGAGAGGCAGGTGGACACAAAGAGAAAGATACGCAAAGGCGAGAGAGACAGAGAGTAAGAGAGGGAAAAAGAGAAAGATATAAGGAGAGAGGCCGGGAGAGAAATGAAGAAAAATAAAGAGAAATATGGAAAAATAGAGAGAAACAGAGAGAGAGAGAGAGAGAGAGAGAGAGAGAGAGAGAAATAGACATTAAGAGACAAAAAGAGAAAGATAAGGAAATTGTAAAGAGAGAAAGATAAGCACACGGAAAGATAGATAGAAAGAGATACACGGCAGCAAAGCGAGAGACTGAGAGAAGAATATGGAGAGAGACAGAGAGAGGCTGCAATTGATACAATGCATCTGGCACTTGATTCTATTCATATAAAATTTGAATTCCATTTCAAAGAGAGAGATACACAAAGCATGAGGTAAATTTGGTGTTAACATTGTTATTTTGCCAAATGACTCTGCCATATAGAAAGAGAGAGAGAGAGAGAGAGAGAGAGAGAGAGAGACAACAAGTGGCTGGCCTGTGTGGGTTGTAATGCTTTCAAATTATTTTAATTATTATTCCAACAAACTCGCTAACAACTACTCAAAGGCCAAGCGCTAAGTGTGACCGCAGACCGCAATGAATAGAAACCACAAGAGTCACTCCACAGCTGATGCTATATGTATGCATGAACGTAAGAGCTATTATGTATGTATATATATATAGCTATACTATTATTCAAATTTGCTTTAATGGTGCTTGGTTCAAAGCGACATATCATTCAAGCTGCTGGCTCAAATACCGCATCAAAGCAACAAAAGTGCCATCAGCGAACCGTGCAATGCCGCCCCTCTTGAAGCTAAATGAAAAATAAAAAAAAAAAACAAAAATGAATATAGAGGGAGTGAGAGAGCAGGGAATGAGAAAGAAATGAAGAAAACTTGAGAATTTCCAGTGGTTTTCATCGGTAATTTGCAATGCAATGTCGCACTAGACGCCTGCCGTTGAGTAGTTGGCATAATCACTCAAGTAAGACTCAGGTAGGTGTGATATACGCGCATATACACTGAGAGAAAAGGGCAATGAGAGAGTCTAGATTTTATTAGAAGATTCACAAAAATACAAGTAAATATTGATGATCTTTATGGTCAAAGCAAATTCAATTTAAAAGTAATAAAAGAGAAGTCAGAAATATGAAAATACACTCAGAGAAAATGGGTGAGTGGAGAATTTAGAGCGTATGTACTCTATGCTTTTAATATATTACATAAACTAAACAAACTTAATATTAAAACATGTTTGCTAATATACACTCAGAGAAAGCAGAGAGCATAAAGTGTACATGATAAGAACTTTAAGCTAATATTTAAAAAAAAATAAAATTGATCTATTTATAAAATATAGAAAAAAACTTGACTTGAGCCTAAGCCTAGAGAAAAGTTTAAGGGAAGCAAAGGAATTTTTGCAATAGATTTTTATTCTAGCTGAATATATTTTAAGAATTATATAAGCTAAAGTTTGAGCTGATTTACAGCGAGTTTTCTGTCAGTGTAGCTCTCGTACATAACAGTCAAAGGTCTTCAGCTGTATTTACGTCACGTTCATTTTTAACAGATTTCAGCTGGCACAAAAGACAGCAGCCAGAGAGCGGAGAGGAGAGAAGCACAACTAGGCAGAGGACATCATGAAGGATATGGGCGATGCGAGCGTCAACAACTGTCAAGTGCGCCTTCAGCTGTTGGAATGAATGAATTCCTAATTGAGATAAGACTCAACTCAGCAACTGGTACAAATGAAAAATGAGCCACAGCCACAACAAATCACGCACAACAAACACACACCCACACACACATGCACACAGACACAATACTTGCTTTTATCGGAATTTGGGCAAGAAATCGCTTAGCAGCAAATTAGTGAAGGGCAGCAAGGAAAAGGATTTACACTCCTACTTATATGTATGGCTGCCGAAACTAGATTATTGGCAAAAGGAAGCTGGCTAAAAAGGATACAGTTGACCCACAAGTAACATTACATGACACACACACACACGCACACATGTACACACACCTACTTATGTGCGCTCTGCTCTATTGGTGCAATCATTCAAGCGCAGACAAATGCTTTGCTGTTTGTTTGTGTCAACAAAGTGTCCTTTGCAATTTCCACACTCGTGCTCTTACTTGAACTCACTCTCACCTCTCTGCGCCCTTCGCTCTCTGACCCCGCTTGCTGTTCAATATCCTGCACCGGAAGTGCGCTAAAAGGGGGCACTGCATGTGTGTGTGCACTAAAAACTATTGATTCAAGTGTATAGAGTATACTAATGCACATATGTACAGACTGTGATTAAGTTTCCTTTCAGCTCGCAAGTTGGCAAAAAGTTATTTGCTAAGTTCGTGAAAAAGGCTTAAGGCTGAACTGATTGTTATCGATATGTGTAGATAACGATAGTCAAAGCTAAGGCAATGCTCTTAGAATACGACTAGATAATCTATGGCGATTCTAATCAAGAAATCAAATAAACTTGCTGACATATATATATATATATATGTATATATATATATATATATTATATATATATATATACAGGAGTTAGATCGATAACAGTTGAAGGATACATGACGCTGAAGGCTATCGATTGTATGCATTATACAGCTGAAATTAAGTTAGTTTTCAGTTCAAGTATTAGTTGAGAAAGTGTACGACAGATAAAAATAGAGAAAACTCTTGTAACAGACTTAAAGCTAAATCGATTATTATCGATATACATGTGTAACTTACGTAAAAGATAATGTTACGTGCATTCTTCATACCATTTAAGACTTTTATAATGAGAAAATGTAATCCATGGAAAAACACGTAAGTATCGATGCTTAACAAAAAGCTGGTGATCGATAACATTAGAAATAAAAGCATTAGCGTGTACTTCATTATAGTTATAGCTTTTAGTGAACAATACAGTTATACGTGAACATTCAGATGAAGTTTATCTCATGTAAAGTTAAATTAATTGTTATCGATAACTTTTTAACGTCTTCTTTTCTGTAACTTTTCTGTTGATAGCTGTAACTTAGGGGTAGTTGAGGACTTTGAGTATGGCATTGGAGTATTTCACAAGTTTTAATGAGTTATCGTTATCGATTTTTGAAGTTCAGTTTAGTATTTACTACATTGCACATGTATTTAAACATATTAATAACTAAGCTATGAAATTTCATATAGTCATGGACATTTATTTGAATATATTATGTATTAAGTGTGATATCATTCAACATTATCGATAGTTTTCGATTATCGATCAATGTCAGCGATTGCAATTCAAGACATTTGACCTTTAAGTAAGCACTAAATGTGCACTTAACAACTATTTTCGCTTTTTATCGCTACTATTATCGATTCAGAGCAACCTTTGTTCCATAGCTGATTTATGGGAAATCTCAGAGTATCAGGAAATCAAGAGTATTTTAAAACAGGATATCTCTAAATCAAGCACACTTCGGTTTCCGCCACATGTTTGGCTATAATCCAAAGCACACTGCACGTTCCTGGCTAACGACAGCGACATTCATCAATCCGCAACACGTTGCAAAGCTGTTGTAACTAAACGAGAAGCGGATGGGGAGAGACAAACGAAAGGACGAAAAGGACCTGCATAACATTTAGCGTTCAAGCTGCCCATTGAACGATTGAACGACATCCGGCCAGACACATGCGAGCACGAGTCGGAGGAAGTGCGACGGTGACATTCAAATATGCCAGGAAGTTCTAAATAAAATGCGACAGGTGGGCGACCCGAGCAGACTCAATCGATATGCAATTGAAAAGCAATTTATTGGACAAACAGACAAAGCTTTTCCATCAATTGGCATATTGAAGAATGCGAGCCTCGATGTTGAATCAAACTGCCTGCCATATTCGATTGACTATCGCACAGACCGCAAATGGCTGAAGTTTTCATTTTCTTTCAGATGATGTCAGCGAAATCGATCATTTGGGCACAGCTTCACCCTTCGCAAAGCTCCTAAAGAGGAGGATTTCACGATCTTTGCATGTGCCCGGCTCACCCTCGGCGCAGTTGATGATCAGGCGCCCTTGCCCTTTTGCAAACATTTCCACTTGCTGCCCGCATAGTTGCCAAAGCCACTTCGCTTCACCTCGTCAATTATTCATTGGGGGGGCCCCATTGCAATCAGATCTGCAATACCGACTTCGTGCTGTTCAGCATACCTTCGGGTATGTGCATCGAAGACTTTAGTATAATGGACTGCAGTTGGTAGACAATGGAGTACACTGAGTAGTACGTCATAAAACTTTTAGCTATGCAAATCTTTATTCGTATTAAATATGTAAAAAATTATGATAAGCAAAACTTAAATAAAATTATGTTCTATATTTCAATGAGTATCGAATTTAAGCATATTTTTTGGTATCAATCATTATAATCAGCATTATATTCTTAATTTGAGCTTGCTCATATAAAATGAACAAAATAAAATAATTGCAATAAATTGCAGCACGGCTCGGTATCTTCTAGTCAAGCACTCCCTGTGTAACTTGTCTTCTGCTAAGAGATTCTCAAATCACACAGATTCATCATCACTCTTTTAACTTCTATCTATAAAAAACTTTACTTATTTATGCCTACATCAAACTTATTTAAGTAGCTGAAAACTTATTTGCTACAAAATTCATATGCAATAGCTTTACAAATTCAGCTTGTAGATGACATATTATAATAGATTCTCCGCTCTCCTTAATCCTCATTTATTGTCCCACTCTTAGAACTTAACTAACTCATTAAGCAGTTGATACAACTAGGCCAAATATTTATTTTCATGCAATAAAGCATTTCTTCAACTATGTTAGCCGAGTCATCCCAGCAGTTTCTATATGCTCATATATCTGCTCCATTCACAGCTTCGATTAATATTTGATGATTCAATTAGTTGCATTGGCATTCTGATTGACATTTTAATTGAACACTCAAATATTTGCATGCGACTATTTGAGTACATATACCCTGCAACTATACCCTTTATATATATATGTATATATTCACTTATTGTAATTGGGGTTTGCCCTTGTGCGGCTTATCCCAAAGCATAATTCCCAAAAATAATCTTTTTTTAGCTACAGCCAAAAGGAAAGACATATATATATATGAGAGAGAAGTACGCATAAAACAGACAAGAGGACAAATTGAAGCTGATGCCATCTAATGCTCGACAAAAACTTTCTGCACACACACAGACACAGACACACACACATATGATTGTTATCCAGCTGCGTGTGTGTGCGCGCATACGTATACGTAATTTTTATCTGAATCGACATTTGGTGGCAGTGCAAAGGGGCGTTTGGTCATGCCCAGCCGCTTACAGACGAGCTCATTTAATTTATGCGCCCATGCGGCAGAGACATTTCGTCTTTAATAAGCAACAAAAGGCATCTTCGGCAGAGCAAATGCAACAAAAAGCCAAGCAGAGGAAGAGGCGAACAAACAGAATGAAGTATTCTGTGTTGCGTGTCAGTGACAGGTGCAGGTGAGACACAGCCAAAGGCTGCGAGACTCAGAGAACTCAGTTATAAATGCCAGGGCAGCAGGTAACTGTTAGCAGAGACCAGGTAACAGGTGCAAATGACGGCGCACAGTTGCGCAAACTCAAGTGTGCTCAATTAGTGTCTTGTATTGTTGTTGTCGCATTTGTCAGTTATCTCACCTGCCCAACCATTTAGCATTTCGCATTTAGCATGCCCCGTCACATTTATGGCGAGCACAAACTAAGCGCACTCACTTCACAGTTGTAAAGGGTATTTGCAATGTGGCATGAGGAATGTCTAACATGATTTATAGCATACAGCATTAGGTAAGAGAGAGCATTAACTAGAGATTAGGTGGTCTGCTGGTTAGCTTGATGATGGATCTAATTACACTATATAGTAGGCACTATGAGCTATAAGCTGTACTCTACAATTGGGACAGTCAGTCGAAGATTGGCTAGATCTTAAGCATGTATCTCTCTACTTCAGACTACCTATATCTCCCATTAGCTGGGCTATATGTCCTATACTCTATATACTCTCACTTCTCTATACACTTAATATACTCCATGTACGCTGTACACCTTATATACTCTTCGAACTCCATATACTCTAATTGCTCTATATATTCTATAAACTTCATATACTCTGTAAACTCTATCTACTTTACACTCCATATACTCTATATGCTCTTAATGCTATATATACTCTATATACTCCATATACTCTATATACTCCATATACTCTATATACTCTATATACTCCATATACTACATATACTCTATATACTCCATATACTACATATACTCTATATACTCCATATACTCTATATACTCCATATACTCTATATACTCTTTATACTTTATATACTTTGTATACTGCATATGCTCTATATTCTCTTATTACTCTGTAGACTCTATATACTCTATACACCCCGTGTACATTATCCTATGCATACATCCTGTTCTCGATGCTCAATACTCAATAAACCATATACTTTATATACCATATAATCTATATAGCCTCTTCATATGCCCTATACCCATGCTTTGTACACATCTATAACTCTATGTATCCTATACACTACATATCTTTTTCTCTGTATACCCGATAATCCATATACCTTTAGTTCTATATATATTTTTGCTTCGTCTACTTTACACCTTATAAGTTATCTATCTACAACTTCAGCTCTATTTAAAAAAATACAAATTTGTCATAGATTTTTAAAGGGTATTTAAATTGTCATAACTTTTTTTGCTTGCTTATAATTACATTTGCCCCCTGGAGCTGTCATTGAATCATTGGACCTTAAAACTCTCCAGTTTGCCAAAGACAATTTGAACGGGATTTAATACTTTTAAAGTTTTTCTTGAAATATTATATATATATATATATATATATATATATATATATATGTATTATATATATATATATATATATATATATATATATATATGTATTATATATATATATATATATATATATATATATATATATATATATATATATATATATATATGTATTCTGCAACAAGCTGAACAGTTTCATGACACTTTTTACTTAATATTTCAAGAAAAACTTTAAAAGTATTAAATCCCGTTCAAATTGTCTTTGGCAAACTGGTGAGTTTTAAGGTCCAATGATTCGAGCGCTGCTGCAATATATATATATATATATATATATATATATATATATATATATATATATATATATATATATATATATATATATCTATCTGTCTACGTGTGTGTATCTACAAGTAATGCTCTATCTATCCATTAATCAGTCTACCAATCGACCTATACATATACTTATATCTACCATATTTCTAGACTCATTCTAATCATTCACTTCCAGTGACTATAAATATTTCCGTCACACTTTAGGTAATAATACATATTAATGTGTACAGTCATCATTAAGGGCACTCCCACAGCCCAATACCTACCAACATCTAGCTTTATACTATTGTTATACCCTTCATCAAAAATATATACATATATATACATTCCTTTCTTACGTGCAATTCCAAGAGTTTTGCTTAACCCCCGCAAATATCACAAGTTGGCATTAGTAAGCATTAGGGGCATTCCACAACTTGGTTTATTTTTAGCTAATTCAACTTAAGTGCCACGACAAGTGTTTCACTGTCAAGGCGACCAATTTACTACGCTGCTCTAGACCAGCATTTTTTATGGCCAATTTATGGGGCAGACGCACACACACACACACACTCACAACAAACTGTTGTGTGTCGAGCAGACGCTGTGAAAATATATACAATTTGCTGTTTGTGGATTTGTCTTTGGCACGGATTGCATGTGCATATAAATATCTTTGTATATATGTCTATATATGTGTGCGTTCTCCCTCAGCTCGCTCTCCCTCTCAACAAGGCTTGCCTGCCTGCCTTATTGGTTAGTTGCCCCACTTCATTTTGCTTTACTTTATGTGCCATTGGTTCACGTTTGTTTTGGCTTTCGCTGATTTCATTATTATTATTATTATTTTATGGTCATTTTGTGGTGTTTTATAACACTGTTTTTTGTTTTTATTTTTGGCTGCCCTGCTCCCTCTCTGTCGTTCACCCTCATGGCTTTGGCACAGCTGTTATTACAGAACGTGCAGCTGGCATAAAAAATAGCATTGCATACTTTTCGTGCGCACTGTGACTGTGAGAGCAACACCAACAACAATGTAATGCACGGAGATTAAGTCTAATGGAGTGGCCTGTGCAATAAGCACTAAAAAGGTGGCTTAATCTCAACTATATATAAAAGGGCAAGCGCAGACTACCCCCAACACACACACACGTAAAAAACTAGCATAAAGTCAGCACATATATGTACACTCAGCGAAAAAGGTGGCTGAAATGATAATTGGCTGTAACGAAGAAGTACTTTATAGAGTATAAAATGTAGTATGTATATCTAGAGATCGAGCAGTATATATCTATAGTAATTATGTATCTCTATAGCAAACTAATTATACTTTTGTATTTGTTTATAAAGTAATTAATTAATTACTAAATTTTTTTTAAGCTCAAAATATTTAAAATAATTTAATATTTTTTTTTAAGTCTTTTTATCATTCAAATTTTTTTTATATTTTTCTTAGTGCATGTATTTGTTTATAAAATAATTAATTAATTATTAAGTTTTTTTCAAGCCCAAAATATTTAAAATAAATTTAATATTTTCTTTTTAAATTTTTTATCATTCAAATCTTTTTTTTTATATTTTTTATTTTAAATTTTTTTTTTATTAAAATCTTTTTTTTATTTTTTTCAGTGCATGCAATTTTTTGCAAACGTTCTGCATGCATTTGCATTGCTTAATGTATGATAATATAAAGCTTGTAGCTGAACTGTTGACAACTATTTTTGTGAGCTGCATTCATTTAATACCCTATAAACACAGCCAAGAGCAGAAAGGGTAAGTAAATACCATTCATAAAAAGCAAAAGATGTCCCAAATAGATATAGATTCGTAATGAACTTACTCTATATATAGTTTCTGTTAGTTGTAGTTCATTATCAAGCTAATGCTTGTTTTTTAATCACCTGCAAATACCCTGTGTAGGCTACACGAGCTGAACTCCACCTCTCTATAGAGCTGTCGATGGGAATCTCTATTGGCTTGCTCATATCCATTGTGTGTGCGCCCACACGCTTTTTCTGTGTACACAGGAGACACGCTAATGTTTATTATTGGACCGGACATAATGTCCTGTGCAATTAGTCCTTATCTGGCACACAGCCAAGCACTGCTAAAAGCTAATGTCAGAGCAAATGCTTAACACAAATTTAAATGCACTTTTCTAAGGCAGCGAACAGATGAGCATAATAAAATGCAATGCGAGGCTGCTCAGCTGCTCGGCTGCTGTAGTAAATGAGATTTTAAATGGATTGTAATGCGCAAATATCCTTGAAATACGACGCATAATTGTTGCCTACTTCGCCAACAATGAACGTCTCTATATATATATATCTGCAGCTACGAAGGACATGAATGAGCGAACTAAGTGTCTTGACATGACTGCATTTACGACACTTGACTTGCGTGTAAGATTCACTGAGTGCGTGTGTGTGTGTGTGTGAGTCTCTTTGTCTCTGTGTGTGAGACTCCTTTTGTGGCAGCTGGCAGTACGCGTTGCTAAACAGCAATCAATTGACGCCTGCAAAGAGCAGCGACTCAAGGACTTTGCTTCTAAATAAGCTAATTTATATGCACACATGGCGCACACACCCACACAAACACACACATACATCGCAACAACTTAGTCGCTAGCAGCAGTTCGCGAACTTTTCTTATTGTTGCAGCAGCTGCATATTAATGCTCTTAGCATCTTTGCCACACGCCCACTGACCAGCCGTTTTGCTCGACCGCAGCCGCAAAGTGTCGCCCGAGTTGCCAGCGTAACGCAAACTGTTGCATTGTTTGACTCATTTATTAAAACTGCTGATAATGTAAAGACTTCCTGTTTGCCCAGTTTAAACAGTGTCACTGAACGACTAACAGATGCCCTGTCAGCAAAAATAGAAGAAACTTTAGCTGCACGAAGTGTATGGCAAGCTAACGCTGTCTGCATTGTTATAGCAGCTTAGTTTAGTCAAGCTCGACTAGAATATACTCAGTTAAAAGTAGAATATGCTCCAATATATATTATTTTATATACAGAACGGCTATATTGGTTCAAACTAGTAAATCCTTTTAAATTTATACAATCTTAATATGAAATTTCAGTTTAATTATATTAGTCTAATATGCCTCCTGCCTTTCTATCTGCCAGGGTATATATATTAAGTGTCAAGCCTAACTTAGCTTAGGTTTAGTTTTTAAAACTTGTTGTCTAATAAGTCTAAGACATGTTAAGTTATAATATAGTTTTCTTTAAGCCTGAATGGTATCAATGCACTAATATACCCCACTTTATATTGATTGACTTATTTTAAATATATGTCTCATATTCAGCTCAGTCTTATACACCCAAAGTTGATATCTAAGCATTGTTATCTCTAAGCTCAAGCATAATTAATATTTACAAAACTAATCTAATACATATCTACCTTCTTTTACAGGGTATATATGGATTAAATGTGATTTGCCGAGCATTTCTATAGCTCAACTCTCTGCTGTGGCAGCGGCTTAGTCTCTATATTACTTTTTCTTGATATATAATAGTATTCGCTTAGCTGATATCCCTACACACTAATTTTACAGGGTATTTATGAAATTTTGTTCAAAGCATTTTGGGCAGCTCTCGGCAAATGCGTTACAAATTTTTCGTAGCATGCTTTCGCGCGCGCTGCGCGAATTTAACGCCAGCAACAAGCAGTTAAACTACAACAACAACAACAACAACAACAACAACAACAACAACAACAACAAGTGGCTGTTAAACAAGTAGAGTAAGCAACAGAGAGCAAAACAATTTTTTCTGTAAATCTCAGTTATGAAACTGGAAGAGCGAAAGCAGAAAGCCCGCAGGTGAAAGGCGTTAAATTCGCATTCACGCAAAGTCGCACACAGCTAAATGGGTGTGTGCATGTGTGTGTGTGTATGAGTATGTATAATATGCAAGTTGCGGCTGGCAAGCCATAAACAAAACTAAAAGTATTTATAACATGCAAACACGCGGCGCATTGGGTCGACAGGAGCTGCCCGCTGGCCAAGTCAGGGTCATATGTATGCGTGTGTGTGTGTATGTAAATATTTATGTATGTGTGTTTGTTTGCGCGTATATGCGACGCAGCGCGCACATTAAGAGTCATGCAAGTTAATCACGTGGCATAAAAAGTCACGCATATGTAGCTGACCCCTAAGGCTGCTGCAGCTGCCCACAGAGGCAAATACATAGGCAGCTATGTGCATATGTATATATAAATATATATATATACTCACACCCACACACATCACGCTCAAAACATGCAAATAAAAATGGTGTTATAAAGCACACGAAATTTGCAGCTCAAGCAAAACAAAAAACAGCAAAAAAAAAACAATAAAAAAATCCTTGCCCGAATAAAAAACAACTATAGAACTCAAAATTGAGGTTTTCAACTTTTGAAGGTTGCCAAAAACATCAACAGCAAGAAGAAAGCACAAAAAAAGGAAATACACCACAAAAAAACCCAAAAAACAAGCTCAACCAACTTAAATGATATGCAGCTGATACTTAACAGTGGCGCAAAAGTGATTTGCCTGGCGCTAAAATAAAGTTGAGATAGTTAGAGATAAAGTAGAGAAGACCTGAAATGATTAAGTTTTTAAATATTTCCATATTCCACATCGCTTTCAATTGAATTCCATTCAGATGTGCAAAATCTATTTGTTTGCTCTCAAAAGTATGCTATGGAAAGTAGTTAGAAAATTAAATATGATTAAATATTAGATTACTCCAGAGTATCCTACATATATGGCTCTGGAGTACAAATCTGGAGGATTGCTGAAAAATCCAATTACAAACGGCTTCAGGTATTGCAGAACCGAGTACTAAGACGCGGCTCAACACTCCATAGAGACCTCAAGCAAGAGCAGATTGGTAGACATACAAGCAGATACACGGACAGACTGCAACGACACCGAAGCCTACTTGCAAGAGGTCTAATCCCTGTCAGACCTCTAAGACGACTTAAACGCCAAGGCTTTGCCCAAACGATGCGAATGCAGTAAACTATCGACTTTTAATTCCTCATAATGTGACTGAGATTTGACACTAATTCCATATATACACATATGTTGTTAAGGTACTAAACATGATTGCACAGGTTAATTACAAAATAAAGAAATAAGAATTAGATTACTCAGCTTTCAAGCAGAGATTTCAGTGTGAAATGAAAAACTTTAGTTTACAGACTATCGTCGGCCCAGCCTTCCTATATGATATCAGCCCGGACTTCAACAAACAAAATTCAACTTCGGCAAATTACAGAGCTACGCAGATAGACTGAAGCTTATTGGTTTGTGAGAAACTCAATGCTATATAAGGAACTATCAATTCTAATCTAAGCTAATCAATTCTAATCCAATCTATCATTGGGCGACACGGCTCAAGATACGCGGATAGGCTTGCAGCGCCTCTAAACCATTCCACAAATAATTTGCCAATTAACAACAACAAGCGAAGGCTGTAGAGCTTACATCATCTGTACCTTCGGGGGTCTGAGAATCGAGTGAGTAATAATGAATAAAAAATATGTATCAGCGCATCATTCTAATCAAAAATCTCTATACTTTATGTCGCCTGACTACGCCTCCTTCTAGCTCTTACATAGTTTATACCAACACTATTAAGCTTTGAGCTGCGTGACTAGCAAAAAGTTGCTCTACTTCTGTTCGCTCATCTATAAACTACGCCTAAGAAAATAATATATTCATGTACATGAATAAAATGTTGTCTGCCAGGCATCACTTGAACTTTATTTATATTTATTTTTGCCAAAAAATGTTTCTCTAATTTAAAAGCAACAATTTTTAGCTCTAACTAAACTCAGCTAATTTTGTCTCAATTTCATTTTCAAGCTTTAAACCAATTTTGCTTAAATTTGAAGCAATGCTTAACCGCTGCATTCTGGCATATCACATCTTAAGTTGACGCTCAATTAGTAGCAATTGTTAGCTTTCGTTTTCTTTGCCATCTCAGTTTAGCTTCAGTTCTATGCAATTCCTGCTTTATTTGCTCTTCAATCAACTTTAATCCAATGCTTAGCTCTCTAAGCTCTCTGCTTCTTGAGTGCAACCTCAACTTCAATCTCAATGTCAATTCAGCTTATACTGAACACAAATTCTTTGGCTTTTTATACATTTTCTTTTCTCTACTCAATTCACCTCAATTTCTATGCCTTTTCTCCACAATTCCATTTGACATTCATCTTGAGTTGTATGCAATTATTAACGTCGATTGCCTGCTTAAATCTTCAGCTCAAACGAATTTAAAATTCGTGTTTGCATTTTTTTCGTCCAATGTTCACTTCGGCACGTGCATAAATAAATTCTGTTAAAAATTGCATTTTGACCCCATTTGGTTGCACTGCCCATGGCAGTTCAAAGGCGAAGACGATGTCAGCTTTTCTCTTTCCTCGACTAAAAAAAAAAAAATAAAACTGAAAAAGCGAAAAAGTTTTTTGTCAGCACGAAACTAAAACTTCTCAATGTGGCTTGTTATTTGGAGTTGAAAGAGACAGAGAGAGAATGGCAGAGTGAAAAGGATGGAGACATGTTTACACATGACTATGACAAGTGCTTAATGGATATGACTACGTGTGTACAGTAAGCACTCCACACGCAGACAGCTAATACCTTAAGTCGCACTGACTTTCATTAAGCCGATTGCACACACAGTTGAAAGAGTTGCAAAAACATTGAAATAAAGTGAAAGAAAAACATAAATCAAAAAGAAATTTATATATAGTATATTTAAGGATAGCTAGAGCCAGAACTTTAAATTACATTTCATATGCGTGAGCTATAGCTGGGCTCCACAACGACAATAGGCGAAACGTAAACGGCACCCCAGGGGTAGGCGGCGGAGGCGTGCCACCAAACACAAAGAGCCAATTTTGCCCATTTAAATATAAAAGAGAGAGAGAGAGAGAGAGAAGTGGGCGTGTGCCTGCACGCTAAATGCTAGGCTAGCTGCCCCTGTTTGCGTGAGTCAACAATATACAAGGATTTGTAGTCATGTTTACAAGCGCACAGCCCACGCTCCACAGGGAGAGAGGGAGAAGTGCGCTCTATCTCCCTCTTGACTAGCTATTACAAAATATGCCTGTGTTTCATTAAAAATTTAAGCGCTCGCAAAAATCAACGCTCGTGTTTATGACATGCGTCAAATTTTACTTTCACTTTATTTCATGCTTTTTCACATATATTTGAATACCCTGTAACCATTCAAAAAAAAAACAAACGAAGTATATTGTTCTATATGAATTATAGCCAGAGTATGTAAGGATAGAACTTTACGATAATCGACTTCTGGAGAGAGTATATGTTGGCCAGAATTTTAAATTTAAATTTAAATTAAATTTCAATTTCAATCAATTATTTCCACAATCAATTATTAAGGGTATTTTTGAGTCTAACAGTCTACACAAGATCACTCTTACTTGGTGGACATTAATGCTCGTGTGCATTGCAAATGCCACAAGGATGAAGTTGTAAATATTTGTGACTGAATCGTAAAGCCAAAACAGATTAAGAGTGTAAGCTAAAAAAAAGTTGCATGAAATGATATGGAAAAAAAATGAAACTGTTTTTAGAGCTTTCGAATAATGACATGCATTTTTTGATGAAATTACGATGACGGATAGCGGTGATTAGATTGCCACAATTTGTCAAAATCAAATTTGATTATGAGATTCAAATAGACTGCAGACTATAAGTAAACAAAAATCGTAAATACTTTGCAACGGATTCTTTTTATAAGTTATAGTAGTCCAAATGATAGAACTTTACATTTATTATGGAAGAAGAGTAGCTCATTATTGCTGATAGATAGTAGATAGCACTACACAGCTCAGCTCTTTCAACTACTCATTAGCTGTACTGGCATCAAGAGATTCTAACTTTAATAGTCTTTCAGATTTTATTATTTATTGATAGTTAGAATATAAAATGAAGTATTGATCGAAAATATTTAATTTTCTAATGCGTATGCTATAAGGAAAAAAATAGTTCACATTTGAAATTTTCAGTTTTTATATTTCCTGAGATTGACTCATCTTGTCATACTTATTTAGAATATATGTATATAGTTTATTTAATGTTTTTGGTATTTTTATATATTTTTATTTCAATTTAGCTTTTACTTTTATTTTATTTTTTTCCCTTGTGCATTTTTCTTTATTTCTTATTTCCTATTTCCTTTTTCTTATTGCCTATTTTTATTTCGCAGTTCACACATTTTTCTATCCAGTGCTCACTGTAGCTGTTTGCGTCATTATTTATCTTCTGCTCAAATATTTATTTGCCAGCGAAAATATAATATCGCAAGCAATATAAATATTCTCTTCATTCACAAATACCGTAAACAACATTGTTGAAAAACCTCATGGAAATCAAATGAGCTACAAATAATTTTAAATAGAGGCCAATTGGCAAATTCCGTTCGATTCCAAACAAAAACAAAAGCAATTAAAAGTAAATTAATGTTTGTCGAATATGTTAAATTTAATTAACAAGTATTCAGTTATTTGATGCTTTAAAGATCGATTTTAATATACAAATTCTAACTAAAATTTATATTAGAATTCCTTTCGGGATTAACAATTGATGCCAGCTGCTGCACGGTGTCACACTCTTTCAATAAATTATGTAGAGAATTTTACTGCTCTAAGTCCACAGAAAATGGGTATATTAGTTGTATTGCATTGTTTGTAACAGACAAATTTACAGACATGTTTCGCTATGCTTTACATTAGTAGTCTATAACTCTCTCTGTAGTTAGTGTTAAAGTTTGTTAAAAGTCATCGATAAATTGTTGAAATCGTTTAAAATTCAGTTATTTAAGCATTGACCTCGCATGTGTCAAGAACTAAAATTTTCTGAATTTTATTCAGTTCCTCCTCCACGAATATTCAATGCTTCTACACCAATGACGACCCTGACAATTGCATAAGAGAGCTTCTTTGTGTATGCTTAAGCCTTACCTCGATGACCATAGCAATCCAACTGATTTTCGTTTGTTTTTATGGTGCTATACCAAGTTGATTTTTGCGGTTTAATAAAGTTTGACTAGCCAATTTCTACTCCAGTTTTTTGGGACACCAAACTGTTTGGCATAGGGCTTGGCCTTCAAGCGTCTAAGGCATTAAGTCAGCCGCTTGGCTGCAGCTCAAAATCGATACAAGCCAAACTCACACTGAGACAGACAGTGGCACATTTCACAGTAGCAGCGGCAGCAGCTGGTTACAGAAACTTGGCCCATTTATGTTGGCCAACCATAATATTGCAGTTGCTTTCTGGCTCTCCCCCACCCTCTCCCACTTCCACTGCTCTGGCAATGCGACAAAACACAACTCACATTTACCAAGAAAAAAAAACATATCGCAGCACATTCATTAACCCAGCAATAACAAATTTCATCAATATTTATGGCCATGGCCAAGGACATGTTGAAGTTTTATGGTCATTTTAGTTGATATCGCTGCGGTCAGCCGTGCGTATACTTAATATGCAAATATCGCGCATACGCGCATCTGTTAACGACAATAGTCTATCATTGTGTTTAATCTATTTCGGGCTGACGGCGATTATATCAGGCATTCATGTTTATTCATCTTTATTCACATACTTTTCGCAGGCATTGTTAAGCAATTTTCTTTTTATTGTGGCACCGGGATAAATGAACTCTCAACAGCGCATTATAAACAACTGTTTTTAGCTTATCGCTGACGTTAACAGTTGGCAGCTGATTGCGAATACATTCACAGCAATCGCACATCATATTCATATGTACCCGTTGGAGCTGCGCAACTTTTAAGCATTTAGCGTGAAAGCGAATTTTAGTTTATGGCTCGCAGATATATCACAATTTGCCCTGTGTTTGTCAGCAGAGTTTGTAATAAAATTGATTTATTGCGCATACGCCGTGTTGCGTGCAAATTGAAACGAGGCAAGAAACTTGCAGTGGTATTAACTGCGAATATGGATGCTTAAATATGAGCAAAGAGATCGTTTTGATACCTGTCCGAATGATGTTTTCAAAAACTTAATTCTGACATTTTTCAAAACATTAAAGGAAGTGAAACGAAATTGAAAATGAAACTAAAAATGCGCTGTTTAATATAAAATATAATATAGAAAAGAGAATATATATATATATAGAATATAGAGTATAGAATATAGAATATAGAATATAGAATATAGAATATAGAATATAGAATATAGAATATAGAATATAGAATATAGAATATAGAATATAGAATATAGAATATAGAATATAGAATATAGAATATAGAATATAGAATATAGAATATAGAATATAGAATATAGAATATAGAATATAGAATATAGAATATAGAATATAGAATATAGAATATAGAATATAGAATATAGAATATAGAATATAGAATATAGAATATAGAATATAGAATATAGAATATAGAATATAGAATATAGAATATAGAATATAGAATATAGAATATAGAATATAGAATATAGAATATAGAATATAGAATATAGAATATAGAATATAGAATATAGAATATAGAATATAGAATATAGAATATAGAATATAGAATATAGAATATAGAATATAGAATATAGAATATAGAATATAGAATATAGAATATAGAATATAGAATATAGAATATAGAATATAGAATATAGAATATAGAATATAGAATATAGAATATAGAATATAGAATATAGAATATAGAATATAGAATATAGAATATAGAATATAGAATATAGAATATAGAATATAGAATATAGAATATAGAATATAGAATATAGAATATAGAATATAGAATATAGAATATAGAATATAGAATATAGAATATAGAATATAGAATATAGAATATAGAATATAGAATATAGAATATAGAATATAGAATATAGAATATATAATATAGAATATAGAATATAGAATATAGAATATAGAATATAGAATATAGAATATAGAATATAGAATATAGAATATAGAATATAGAATATAGAATATAGAATATAGAATATAGAATATAGAATATAGAATATAGAATATAGAGTATAGAATATAGAAAATGATATATATAATATAAAATATATAAAAAAATATAGAACAGTATAGAGAGTATATTTGATGTAATCCCTTACCAAAATAATTGCAATGATATATCCAACATATCGTATACCCAACCTCTAATCGAATTATCAGCTTATAAAGCCTAACAGGCCGACAGTTCATCATGAATATATAGATATATAAACCTTGTGTTCAATTATTTTCAAAATTCCTTAACTCCAGGGTATTAGCTCGCACAAAAGGCCATTGTAAATGATGGCATATTCAATTAAGCTCAACCGGCTGTGAATTTGCATTATGAAATAAACACAATTTGTGGCATTAGAAACAAATTTAGACGCGACTCATGCCGATATTTCCGCGCGTAAACAAAACGCAGCAAAAGTGTCTGTCAAAGATATAGTTTTTCTTTTCTTCTAGGTTTGTGTGCGAAAATTGTAAAACGAAAAGTCAAAGTTTTATTCGCTGACGCAATTTGGTGCGAAAGACGTTGATTGCAGTTCGAGCTAAGTAAATAGGGCTCATATTATAATATTTTTCTTCTTCTCTTTTATCTAAATCACAGAACTGACTTTAGCTGACATTCAGACGCGTGTACCTTGAATATCTTGCACTGTTTGCTCTGTCAACGTCGCTTCTTAGCTATTTCTTCTCCTCTACCTGCCACTCGAGACCAGGCAACTCAGACGCTGTATGTTGCTAGCTCTCTCTCTGTCTCTCTCTCTCTCTCTCTCTCTCTCTCTTTGCTGTCTCTGTCTCTTTCTGTCTGTCTGTTTGTCTATTTGTTTTTATTGCGCCTTGCTGTCGTGTAGTTTGTCGTCGTCTCAAGTTTATCAGTTTGAATAGCAATGAGGCGATAAGTAAGTGAGGCATATATATATATATAAATATATATATATATATATATATATATATATATATATATATATATATATATATATATATATATATATATATATATATATGTATATATTTGTATGCGCGGCTGTCAGCCGAAAATCAGTTCTGTAGAAAATGCAGTTAATAAGCATGTGTGCGTCTAAAAGCAGCTTCAACTCAGTTCCAAAAGCCGCAAAACTAACTTTACAATCACTTAAACCCTTGAGACTACAAAAACTTTGAATTAAGTAAGAATGATTTAACCGCAATAAAACAAATACAAAAAGTTTTAAATGCTTAGTGTTACTGTGATAGATCATTAAGGGCACGCTTCCATGGTTAACTTTTTTAAGGTGTTCAAAAGCGTTGAAGCTTACTTCAAAATAACTATAAAAATTCCTCTCTTTTCATCTTGTCATGTTTAATATCTAGTTATGCCAAAATCTTATTTATTTTCATGGTATTCAGCCTATTTTCATTGTCAAGAACCGCTTCTTATATGCTTAACCTGTAGTTAAATTTAACATCTAGCTAAGTGCAATTTTGTCTATTTTCATTTGCATTTGCAAAAGCTTTTTCTTCTTGCCTTAACATCCAGTTATGTTTAACCATCAGTTTCGAATTTATTACGAATTGTTAACTGTATCATAAATTACATTGTGAAGTTCGAGTTAAAAATAAAATTATTTAAAATAAGTCAAACTATAGTCAAATATTATGTCAATAAAGTTGCAACAAATTTTGATTAAAAAGATTTTAAATTCTGCAAGTTTTTTGTTGCAGAATTTCAAAAAGGGATTGAATTGTAATTTATTGTAATTGTAATTTAATTTTGTAAAAGGCGAATTTGATTATTTCTATATTTAAAACTGATAATCTACTTACATATTTTCTTATTAAGCGTACTGCATATGGTTAAATCTAGCTTCACAAGAATCTATGCAACATAAATTTCAACAGAAGCTCTCTCTTTTTGAGTAATGCATAAAAAATCAAACTTTATATTCGCAACATGCCCTTTTCTCAGTAAACACTCTTTGATATTCATATAAAATTCATTTTATTGCGAATTTGGCTATCTAGTTAAAAGCTTTAGCTGCAATCTGAACACAAATAATTCTTGCAATTTTCATAAATATATACATTTTTGTTTATTGTCAGCTTCAGCTGAGATCTCCGTTAAGCTTTTTATATTTATTTATTTATTTTTATTTTTAATATGTTTGTATTAATACATTTGAACAGACAAAAACAACAACAGATAGGCTGATATGCAACATTTAGAACTCATAAATTTTTTTATACTATTCTATGTGGGCTGTTGTTATTTTTACCTATCTGAAGTTTATGTGAGCGATATAAACGTGCAATTTTTTTGTGTGACAATGACGTGGGCTGGACAGCCACACACACACATACACACATAGGCACACCCACTCATAGACATGTCGCAAAAAGACATAAGCTGCAAATGTTTGCTTTAGCGTTGTCGCTGTGCTGACTATAAATATTTGAGTGTATAGGTCTAATCGAATGTGTGTGTGTGTGTGTGTGTGCGTGTGTTTGTCTTGCGGCTTTTACAGGCAGTATCGTCTACTTCAGCTGCTGCTACTGTTGCTGCTGCTGCTGCTTCTTCTAGTCTATTGCATTAAGTTGATTTCGCGCTTCAATGGATTTTGTGGCTGCCACAACTGCGACTTTGCCTTTGCTTCAACTTTTTTCTATACTCTTTCATAAAAGAGAAAAAGAGTTGATTGGTTTTTGAGCAGATTCTCTGCAACTGTTGGCATAAACCAAAAATTATTTATTTTTATTAAAGCGTGAAGCTTGAAATTTAATTTATCTGAATGTCCATGTCTGTCGCCATGTGTTAAGGTAATTTGAATACGCCCAATGCGGGCATGGCATATTGCGGCTTTGTCAGCTAGATTTGAAATTTCGAATATATATCTACACTCGACTTACATTCAAATATATTAAGTTATCTAGCGAGCTGAGAGTAAATCTATTTAAGTTCCCCAATTTCCAACTGATGCAATTGAATTCCTGTTGAGCTGCCCAAAGTAGCCTATGGAAACACAAATTTTGTTGCCTGAACAAGTATTATGCAGTCGACTACATGTTAACTACTTGCTTTTTTTTTGTTACTAAGACTCTTTTGACTTTCGCACAGGACTCTTCCGCTAAGCCACTTTTATACGCTCAATCAAATGCTTGCGCCTCGCTAACAGGAAACTAAGCACATGTGTATCCATATATATATATATATGCTTATATATAAAGAACAATCAGTATAGGCTGAAGAAAAGTCCAAGTTGAGGTCCAGAAAAGTCAATGGCACGTTAATAAAAGGGCTACTTAGACTTTGATTTGCTATTATTTCAATTTTCGCTCAAGGTCGAGCTGGAATTTATAATTAATTGCCAACCTTGGAGCCTGGTAAAACTCCTTTTGTCGCTTTCATTTTTGGACTTTGTTCTAATTAAAACTAATTAACTTTGGCACAAAAACGAAAAATTGAAGAAAATCTTTGCATAAATCGAGTGGCATAATCAAGAACTCTTTTGCCTACAGTTAAAAGTCAAAGGCCAAACTAATTTAAGTCTAAAAAGAAATTGTTGCTAAAAGCAATTAAAAGCCCAACCAAATATTGATAGAGGATTTGCTCTCTCGCTCTACAACTCTCTCTCTCTCCCTCTAACTCCACCTCACGCGCTTTCCATTTTAACTTTTCAAGAAAGTTTTGTTTTGTGCCTGATTTAAAGCTATTGTATTGCCTTTGATTGGATTCCAATGCCTAAAAGAAGCTATCAGCAGCGCCTACAAAACAGAAGTCGCTGGCAGGCATAGCCGACTGTTTAATACTCGCTTGAGCCACATTTTTGTTCTTTTAGATGAAAATCTTTAGAACGTACAACTTTTTTAATGTGCTGCCTTTAAATATCTAGCTTCAATACGAACTCTACTTAGCAACCAATATACTCCACGTCTGCTTTTGCGAGCGAGCATAAGAAAACGCAGGCCTCTAAAGAAGTTTTGCTTTAACAAAGGGTCTCTAGTAAAAGCAAGTGCTAATTTATGTAAATATTTTTCAAGGACCTTGCTTGTCTGCAAACTTTGCTTGTCGCCTTGCACTAAATCACATACGAAAGTCGTTTATTACAACTTTGTACTTGATTCGAATGCCACTTGGCTGCAAATTGTTTAGTCTAGCTTAGATTTTGGTTTTCTTTAGTCATAAGCTGATTTGGCTTGATGTTTCTACGCTCAGCCTTAAATTCCATATTCAAATTGAAAGGCAAATTTTATTTGCCAGTTTGCTTTATGCCCCATGATGTCAGCCATAAAATTTGCAAGCGACTTAAAGCTGAAACCCTTTTCTTTATTTCGCTGCTATACTTGTGGAAAGTGAACTTGGAGACTTTTCCTTTTATACATTTGCTTGTGTTTGTAAATTCAGAAGGCATAGAAATATTTTATTAAATCTAAGGTTCAATGAAACCTTGTAAAATACATTGTAAATGAGCAAGGTCTCTTATGCAAAGTCGTTTTATAGTAAGTTTTATAGTATTAAGTGATCTTATAGCAAACACTCTCCACGTTCGTTTTTTTTCAGTTTTTATAGCAATTTATTTATAGCAAGTACTCTCATAATCTTCCCCTGAATCAGACCGAATTTCTTCTCAAGTTTTTTATAGTAAAACATTTTATAGCAAGTACACTTTAAAGTATATTTCCCTAAACATCAAATAAAGTTGCTCTCAATGCCTTTTATAACAAGCCTTATAGAATATTTTCCAGTAGCACATAAAGTTTCTCTCTATTTTCTTATAGACAGTACTCTCAGAGTATATTTCTCTATAGCATATCAAGTTCCTCTCATATACCTTTATAGCAAGTGCTCTTAAAGCCACTTTTCTCACAGTATATTCCTCTTCATCAAATTTCTCTTTTATATATATATATATATACGCTGATATTCGACTTTCCCACATATATATAACACTGAGTACCTACTAGCCCAACAATGCCTTCTCTTATATACTTCACTGTGTGACTTCCTTCCATTACATTAGGCTCAATTGCTGTTTTCTTCTTGCTTTGAGTTTTTGAAGGCTACTTCGGCCACTCGCAACAAATATCCCTATGAATTTTTAATAAAACATTACATTTTCTTGTCAATTTCTTTGGAAATGTTTTGCTTCAACAACAACCCACACACATGTTCGAATCCCATTCGGCCTAGTACTGTGGGACCAATAAAAACAACAATACTAATAATCAATAATGAATTTTTCATCGCTAAGTTATAAGTTGAAGAAAAAGGAAAAACTAATTGCAAAACTGATGGATAAACAATTCAAAGTAAACTAATTATTTGTTGGTTCGAGTTAAACTAATTTTGTTTTTGCAGAAATGTTTTCTTTTAGTTGTTGAGGCAATTGAAGCAGCTTTTCAAAAACTAATTAATTAAACAGAAACTTCTTGCAACTTATGACGCAGTTTTTATTGAGTGAGGAGTATTAGTTTTACTGGAATGTTTGCCATCAAATTACTCGAAAAAAGGCTTATAGAGAGAGAGAGAGAGAGAGGAGAGAGAGGGAGAGAGATAAGAGGGAGAAGAAGAGCGAGACAAGGGGACATAGATAGCGAAAGCCAGAGACATACAGAAAAATATTTAGAGACAAAAAGAGGCAGCAAAAGAGAGAGAGAAAGGGAAATTATTGATGCATGGAGACATACTTAATATATTTATATGTATTTAAATTATTTGTCTAGTATTTAAAGCTGGCATCTCTAGCAATGCATGTATGTCTTGATACGCATATGAATATATGTATTTGTTCACGTCTGAGTGAGAGACGTGACGAAACGAGGTTTTCTCATCTCCCCCTCGTTCTCTCTTTTTGTTTCGATTTGCCTGCAAGCAGAACAAACTTCAGTCACAAATATACCTCGTATGTGAGTGGTTGCACTTTGTCTGAAGGTGCGTTGATCAAACTTCTCTCTAATATCTAATATCTAAAATATATACAATACACAGCGAAACTAAAGTCTAAATAAATAGCTCAAATAGCGCGGAAGCTCAACAATTTCCTTTATTTATTTAAATATTTAATACCTTTTAAGCAGCATGAAATACATTAACTATTTATGCCATAAACTTTTCAAAATTCTATACAAATTTTCATCAAGTTTGCAAGTTTTACTTTCATCTTTTGAAGCTCTTCATCTTTTGAATGCTCTCAGCAATTGATTTGATTAAAATTTTAATTTTTGTCACATTTTTCAAGTCTCTAGACTGCATCCATTTCCCACCTAGACACATCAGATCACTATATAAAGGTAACTGAATAGTTGTGCTAAAGAGAAAAACATTTGGTATGCAAATTTTTAGAATAAATATATTTATTTCTAACAGCTTGACAGTCACTGCTGAAGAGTTACAGTTTGATGTACATTTAGCTTAAAGTTTCCAACTATTTCCAAGCTGTCAGGAGAGTAAATGGCGCAGTTTGTTTTTGTTTTGTTTTTCTCATTTCTTTTCAACTATTTTCCACACTTTAAATAAAACTAGTTTACGCGATTTTGTTATCTATTTAATGGCGTAATGTAGTTAATAGGGATTACAAATAGTTTTTTCAATTAGACAAGCTTAAATATACTTTAAAGTACTATATAGACTGTGTCTATTATGTAAGCTTTTATATATAACTATCTTAATTAGTGTTTTTTTCCATTAACTAATTGAATTTACATTTTTATAATGAAATCGTTTTTCTACCTTGGCTGTTGATAAACAAAAAGTTTTCAAGAGCAAGTGCCATGTAATGTCTATGCGGCTGTTGACAAACTGTAGTTAAGCACTTAATTAGCGTTAATTACAGCTGTTTAACTTTAAGATAATTTAATACGCTTCAAAGCCGCAGCAGAGTTCGCATCTAATTTCTGTTAATTTTGCATGTGGCTGGCAGGAAATGCCAAAAGACAACTTTTATAACTCACATTTTCACGCTCTCTCGCACTCTCTCGCTCTCTCTCTCTCTCTCTGCTGTGCGCCTAATTGTATGCAGTAATTTATGTCAAAAGTTTTTTTTGCGCAAATTTCTCATTTCATGCAGTGCAACACTTTCGCGTTATTAGAAAATTCCAGGTAGGTGAGAGATTTATGCCACAGCCATTAGAAACGCTGCCAATAAAACGAACGTTCCCCTATTTACATAGTAGCTAAAACCCCAACGGGGAGACAGACAAATTGTCAGACAGTCAGCGTGAATTCTTTCATGTATCCATTGCTAGTGAGTAAACAGGGCATATTGTATGTGTTCGAATGTATGTAACAGGCAATATAAGTATATATCTATAGAGATTTGATCTGAAACAACAATCGACAGTATTTAGCCTTGAACATCTCTCCATTCACCTGTCTTTCAATCTTTTCCAGTCTGCCTTTCAGTCTCTCTGCCTGTCTTTCTCCCTGTTCACTTGCCTATATATCTTTCAGCCTATCATACGTATGTTCGTCTGTTTGTATAACTGTCTAGCTGTCATCGATAACTGTTAACGGTGATATCACAGCAATATGAAACTAGAACTACGAGCATGCTAGAGACTTAGTATGCTTAACAAAGTTGCTTTTATAGCAATTAAAAGTCATCAAGATTGATTCATCGATAAATATTAAATTGTAATCGATTTTAATCGATTTTAATCACAAATTATAATCTCGTAGTGTTAAAGAGATTCAACAAATTTGGTTTATAGATTTATATTTATTTAAAAATAAAAGCAAAAAGAAATAAGACAAAAGTGGAGCCACCCTATGACGATCTTCCTCAAATTCTCAAACTCAAAGGGGTAAGAAGAAAAACGCGAAAAATTTTAATTTATAGATTCAAATACAAGTTGCTTGAGTAACAAAGGGATTCAATGACAAATGTACAGCATTTGCTAGTCGAGCATAGCCCATGCAAAGTGCTTTTACTTTGATTTGATTTGCTTTGGTGCTTTAATAAACTCGCTGTAGACTTACCTGTGAAAAACGTCTGGCATTTGTTGTATTTCGATTTTGTTTTTTTTTTGTTTTTTTGATTGAAGCCGGAAAAGACAACAATTGTTGTTGTTTTGTTTACTATTTTGTTGTTGTTTATAATTTGTTGTAATTGTTTTAATGGTTAATTTCGCGCATTTTCAATTAGGCTCTTCGATTGCATAAACAATATATTATGTACTTTTACAACATTATTAAAACGCAATACACTTCAAATAACAAAATTCCAAAATTTCAACACTCAATTTTCATCCTAAGATTTAAAGAATTTTCAATTATTGTTTCTATTATTATTTATTTACATTGTTTTTTATAGCTGAACTTTTATTTTATTTATTTTGCTTATTGCGTTTGTTTTTGGATCTTTTTTTGTAGAAACTTTTTTGAGAATAGCAGCTGGCAGAGTAACCCGGAAGAGTTTTTTTTTTTTGAGTGGGAGATAATGAGCACTTGCGTACAGTGATAACTGGACTAACGAACAGTTGCGAAAATCTGCATAAATTCAACTCTTCTAAGTTTTACTGTATTTTAATGTGGCTGACATCCGGTTTGGAGCGGATGTTCTACTGCCCACAGGGCAAAACTTTATATTTTATACTCTAAACTATTCTCTATTTAAGAACGATGTAGAAAAGCATGAACTCTTGCATGAAACTTTATAAAGAAAACATGCATTATATATTTAAAAGGTTAAAGCACACTAAACAAAGTTCAAATGGAAAAGTGCTGCAAGTGTTAAACTTAGATTTACAAGTTTTAAAGTGTTAAATGCGTGAAAACCTTTTTATATAGAAATAATATAATGGCAAACAAATTTAACATGAAAGAAAATTTATTTGGCAGCTTGAAAGAAGGAATGAAAACGCACAATTGAAAATAAATATTAAAGACTTTAAATAACTTAAACAAATAATCATTTTTCAATACAAATATTAGTCCTATATATTTAGAAAATTTTATAATGAAAATTCTATAATTTTCAATTTAATACCATTTTTTAAAACATTTATTGAAAATATCTATTATCAAAAGTTACAAAATATAATTTTTTTCTGCCAAATTTCTACACTGTTTGATTAATTATATTATTATATTCAAATACTTTTATGCAACTTTCGGGTTTTCTTTCGAGTGGAAAAAAGGGAATGTAAAATTAAAAAAATATATATGATTCTAAATATTTTTTATATATTTAGAATTTAATAAGTTTTTAATGCAATTTTGATTTTCACTTTTTTCTCTTCCTTTTCTTCATTAGCACCCGTAATTAAGCAACTGTTCGCTTTAGCATGTCAACACTGTACTTAGACTAGTACATGTATTGCAACATTTTAATTTTTTATTTGGTTTTTCGTTCTTGATTTTGTATTTTTTTCTTTATTTTCTTGTTTCATATTTGTTTGCTTTGGGATTTTAAAGATTTATGAGTTTGAGTTGACGTGCTTCAGAAGATCTCTCTGCTCTGCGTTGTGTGTTCTTAACCTTGTATTTATGGCCTCTTTTGCAGATCTAACGGTTAAACAGGCAACCCTTTTTTCGTATTTCATGTTTATACTTTAAACAAATCGCTCACTAAAGTAGTTTTTGTTTACGTCTTTCTGTTTTATCATTTGGATTTTGATATTCGCCAAAAGTGATTTTGAATTATTTATTTAAGTGCCGTGTTAATTTGCCAAACATTAATGCGTTTTTAATTTTTAAGCACTGTCTATGAACATAAATTAACTTTTTTGCACAAATACGTTCATATACACTAATTGAAATACGGTAAATAAAAAGCAACAACAAAAGCACTTCACTTGCAAATGCCAAACCACCCCCGTTTGCTGGCCGTTGTCGGACTGCATTAATTTCTAAATAATCAAACCGTTACGTGAGCGAGCAAAAAAAGCGAAGAAAAATTGAAGAGAACGCACAAGATGTGGGTGAGAACGAGATGGAATTGCAATGACAGATCAAACAAATTGAAAGGCACGCGCAAAGTTCATGGAGCGCAAGGCGGACAGAGAGAGAAAGAGAGAGAACAAGAGAGACAGCGGGAGTGAGTGAGCGTGCGAACGCGCGTGAACTTTGATGATCAACAGACTGACAGATGCGAGCGAGGAGAGCGAAGCGAGTATAACGTACAGATAAAAAAACACAGGCTAACAATTTAAATCTGTAAACCAAACACAAAAACAATACAAGTGTATATCTATGTATTGTATGTGGCTACAGAAATAAACCATAAACCAAAAATATATTGAATATTTTGCAATAAGAGCAAAAGCGGCCCACATCTATGCATATTATTAGCATATTTCAATTGTTGTCAAGTTCAGGTAAATCACATGGCCAAATGTGCAGCAGGAATTGTTCCTTGTTCTTGTGATTTTTTAACTTGTTTTTTTGTTTTTTTTTTTTTTGATTTTGCATAATATTTGCGTACTTTGTGTAATTTTATAACTTCAACTGGAAAACACTTAAAAAGTGTTTTGCACTCGTCTGCACATGAAATAACACAACGTCGGCATTTATTTAGTTGTAGATTTTGATTTTGAAAAATTATTTATATATACAATACGACGGACGCTGAGTGTAAACCGACCACGTTGAAGACGCAAATACAAATAAAGCACAACAAATGCGACGCCAACGTTTTTGTCTTTGCGTTTTTTGCGTTTTGCTTTTGCACACGCCGGAACAGCTGTTGATCGAAACTGGGGTAGCGAACAGTGTTGCCACACCAAATGTGCGCTCAAAATATAAACGTTGCTTTTTGAATTTCATTCAACTTTTAACAATTGTCATACAAGTAGTTAAATAATTAAAATCTTGATAATTTACCTAGCGCACGCTGTTTGCTGACCTTCGCACAACTTTCTGTGCACCTTTAATTACTTTACTACTGTACTACACGCACACGTCGTGATTTACTATATCTTTAATAAAGTAGAGCAGGAGCAGCCGAGTTGAAGGAGCAGCAACGACTGAGAAACACGTCTTCACTTGGTCACAGTCCGAACGCGACTGGGACCGAATTCGGAAACGTTGCCTTTTTATATATACGGAACATGGGCGTCGTTTTGCGAAGGGATTGAGCAAAAGGCTTCACTGCGCAGGCGCAAAGCGAAATTCGTGTCAGCTGAATGTGTTTTTTTAGCTGCAGGATGAGAACCATGCAACAGCTTTTGCTTTCGCTTTCGTTTTTGCAACTTCAGGCTAAACTTCGCGAATGGGCACCCCTCTTACCTTGCTAACCAACTACCCTTACCATGGCCAATAAGAAATGTAGGTGGCAAGAGGTCAGCCGCGTGCCACATTTTGTGGCTCTGTGTGTAGGAGCGTGGGTGAGCAGTTGGGTTGGCTTGTTGGCTGGCTGTCTGCCCTGACCTAGCCAAACGCCAAAAATGTTGCGTCTTTACATTAGAGACCAATTTGAAACAAATATATAGATACAGTGAACCCTTTAATATGGAACACAATTGTTGCTCACAAGACAATTCTCTGAAGCCAGTCTTCACTGTACATTTTACAGCATTTACAAATGATTCCCTTTTGGCCAGCTTTCATTATATATTTTACTTCATATCATTTAATTTAAAATAAATTTGATCTCTACGTACAGTAAACACTTTGCTAATGAACAGCTGTACTTATAGAAAGTCTGCCTCATCTTAAGTTTAAAAATATTTGCTCAATTTCTTTATTCATTGAGGTAACAATCAGCTAACTTAGCCCTCAAGTCAGTTTTCACTGTACAGCTGTTCTTTTTAACTAGCGCTCACTGTACACTAATTATTACTAAAATTTCAATTCCAATTATAATGAGCTTAGGTTTCAGTGCTCTTTAAAATTTATTCCTACATTGATGTCTCTCTTAGGCAGCTTCTACTGTACTGCTCGACCCCATGTACAATCACAATGCATCCTAAATATTAGTTAAATCCCCCCCATTGAAGCCCAAAGTCAGCTCAGTTCATGCCGCAATCGACGCTCTCGCCTCCAGTCGCGCAGCTTCTCCCGCTTCATGTCGTTGCGTGTGCGTCTGGGCTGATGTTGTGGCAGGGGATTCCCATGGCGTCGTTTGGTCGCATTTGTGTCAAATGCCTCGAAATGCGTGACACGTGCCGGTGGCTGTTGAATTCCCAAACCTGTGCGGTGCTTGCGCAGGACAGTCTTTACTGGATACAGGCGACCATTCTGCTGGGGTCCCAGTCCATGTTGACGGTCCCAGCCCTGTTTAACCATCAGCTGAAGGCCACGATTCCTAGCCGAGATGTTGAACTTTTCCAAACGATGCGGCGGGAGAGATTTCATATTGAATCTGTGCACCGTGGAGGTTTGATGTTCGCGCCAAGTGGATTCACTATATTCCCTTTGGCATACTTCACAGTAGAAGGGCGAAACAGCTACCACTGTGGAGTCCTCGCCAAGTGGAGCTTCCGCTTCACAGCAATTCAAGTTTTCCAGGAGCTCGACAATATTTAGATGACCCTTCCTTCTGGCGAGCTCCAGTGCCGTTTGCCCACTCTTATCCCTCATCT
Source organism: Drosophila eohydei (assembly GCA_035045825.1). NCBI lineage: Eukaryota > Metazoa > Arthropoda > Insecta > Diptera > Drosophilidae > Drosophila > Drosophila eohydei. The sequence goes on along the minus strand of JAWNOT010000072.1, from coordinate 2,734,885 downwards.
CCACAGCTGCGCCTTGCTCCAGCAGCCAAGCAACTACCTCCTCTGCTCCTTCACACGCAGCCATCATCAAAGCTGTCCAGCCAAAGGAGTCGCATGCATTTAGCTGTTGCTCCTCGGTAATGCTTAGTAGCGACAGCTGCTCCACATTGTTACTCATAGCCAGTCGAAAAAAACGATTCTTATCATATGGACTTCTTGGCTGTTCCTTAGGTAACGCGACATCACATTTAGTTTGTTTAGCTTCTACTTTGGCTGTTGCGGGCGTCTCCAAAATTTCCTTGTAGAACTGTTGCACTTCAGCTCCACTCACTCCATCAATTCTGTGCTTCTCTGCTTTGCCCTTCGCTTGCTCCACAGCTCCAGCATGCACGAAACGTTTCAGTGGTACATTTAAGGTGCTTAAAGCAACCCAATTTGGATGCAATTCCTGCCCAGAAGAATTCATCCAACATAAACGTAAACAGAATACACAGCAGTGTTGTCAAATGCTGTGCAGCTAAATTAATACATTTTTGCCTACCCAGTGTGTACACACTTTATTTTAAACGCAAACCTAATTAGGTTAAATATAAAGAAACTTTTAAGTAGATTGTATAGAAATTACGTTTTTTGAAGTCCAACGGAAAATAATAATATATAATATTCGAATATTCGAATACTAATAAAACTATATACAATAAGTCGATAGCAGTAATCGCCCGCCACTATTTATCGCATTACCTATCGCTATTTCTTAGCTAAACGCCAGGCCAAGCGCGGAGATGTGAATTTCACAAACTCATTTAAATAGCCAACAATCCAAACGGCTCACATAAAGCCATTACAACATTATCAGAATTAAGGAATTAAATCAATGAAATGGCAGTTGACTGAAGTTTGTTAAAGCAGCAGCTAACGAAGAACTAGCATTCCAAAAGTGCGCAGTAAAAATCAATAACTGTTTGTGGCACACGCACACGTACACATACACACATGTAAAGCGCATAGCCTGCGAGCAACAAGCACCCACACAAAAACACACATACAAAATGTCTGACGAAGAAGAAGAATCCATGTCAGAGGGATTTTCGGCGAGCGAGGAAGATGAATGGAAGCCGAACAAAGATGCTCGCGGTGGCGAATCCTCCGATGATGATGACAGCGAATTCGAAGAGGTGCCCGGTGGAGCAGCAGCAGCAGGCGCTGCTGCCGGCGCCAGCGGACGCTCCTCAGCGTGCGGAAATAAGAAGAGGCAAGGCAAACAATCAATCAAACAAGTTGACAATTTTAATTCATCATTTTCTACTCTTACAGAGAGCAGAAGCCGCCGAGTGGCATCAAAGGCGCTTCAGTGAAGAAACGAAAGCCAAGCGGCCAATCGTTGCGGTCGAAACTCTATAATAAATATCGTCCGCTGCCCAAAACCTTTCCCACTTCACCCACACAACAGAATTCGCCAACAGCTTCGGCTTCGGGTTCTGCCAGCCGTCTGACGGCCTCAAAAAACGCCAAAACGCCCAATGAAAGCAACAATGCAATAGACTCCAGCAGCGAATCGAGTGTGGATGATTACCTAGTTAAGCCCGCTGACCTTGATTTGCGTTCCAGTTTCTTTATGGCCAGCCGAGAGAAGTCACCATCAGCACCGCCTCCACAATTCGATTGTAATGCGGGTATAGCGCAACTCTCTGACTCCGGTTCGGGCTCAGAGGATAACAACGATAGCAGCTTGGAGGATAAGGCTTTTGATTTTCGCGATCTGCTCGAGAATGCGAACAGCTTGGAACGCACACGCGAAGCTCTGCTGAGCAAACGGAATGCCACAGCTACGCCGCCGGCTACCAAATCAAACGCTGCTGCAATGGATGTCAATGCTTTGCTTGCATTGGGCGAGAATCAAAACTACGCCGAACAGACGGATAATAAACAACCAAAAGAGATGCACGAATCGAGGCGTCGTTCAGTAGGAACAGGAACAGGAAGAGCGGGAGCAACCAGAGTGGGAGCAGAGGAAACTGGAGCTGCAACGCAGCCACCGCCCTTGGATGCACCCTCGCGGCTCAGCAAAACCAAATCGACACGCATCAAGAGGCACACAAAAACCAGGCCGGCTTCCACAGTTTTAGCTGCCGGGGACACCGACGACTCCGACTTCGAGGAAGTTGCAGGTAGGAAACGAAAGTAAACGAAACAGCTAAAACAAAAAATCCAGGTGTACGTAGTTGAAGCAGGTGATCAAGTTGGTTGTGCCGTCGTGTACTTTGTTGTTTGTTGATTCTGATAGTTAGGCAAAAATTCTAGAAATTCTCTAAACACAAAATACGATATATATAATACTGATAAGCTTCCAAAAATTGCTACGTTTGAGACTGCGTAGATTTGTGTTTTTAAACGAAGATACAGATAAAATTATACGAAAAACGAAAGTATATATATAAATATGGATATATATATATATGCTATACAAACTTAACTACTCTATATACTTATATATATACATATATATATATACATATATATATATATATAACTGTTAAGCCAGACTCAGGCAGTTTGCATTAGCTAAAAATACATTCCAAAACTTTTTATATACAAAACTTTTTTTTAGAGTTTTTAAATAATAAAATAAAACTAACATTTTTTTAGACTTTAAATAAAAATAGACTAAAAATTGAAGATTTTTTTTAATTTTTTCTATAATTTAAAAAAAATTAGTTTTTCTAGTGGAAACTTTAAAATTGTAATATTTTGCAGTTGAAGTAAACACTAATTTTAAAAAATTTAAATTATATATTTGAAAAAAAAAAAAACAAAATAGAAATCCTAAATAATTTACAACATAAATGAAACAGAATTTTTCCTAATAAAATAAAAACAGTATTTAAAGAGTTTCTTAACTATATATCTAACGAACATTCTTAGAGATTTTCGAATATATCATTAAAAAACTTTAAATATTAAAAAAAAAAAAAAAGAATTTAGGAGAATATTTATTGTACTGAAAGTCCTAAATATTTGCTACTTATAATACAAACAGAATAATTTTAAAGTAGAACGAAAATTATTTTGAAATTTTTAATATTTAAAATTTTATTTTATTTTTAAATTCCATTTTAAATAGACACAAATTGGCTTTTAGTTAAATTAAATTGATTTACTTAAAAGTTTCAATAATAAAGTATATTTTCAATATTATCTTGAAAAACTTGATTCTAAAACTCTAAAAAATATTTATTGTATCTAAAATTTTAATTTAAAAACTATTCTCAAATAAAAAACTTTAAAGCAATGCTAACTGTTTGGGTCCTAGATCTTTATAGTCTCTTAGACTGAACAAGGCATAGAAATGGCACTTTAGAGCGCTTTAGCTAACACGCTTTATGCTATACTTTACAACACTAACTCTACCAAACACTACAAGCTAATTAACCAACACTGAACTAGCAGTCTCTCTTATCAAAAAAAAAAAAAAAAAAACAAAATAAAACAAACGCGCAAAATCTTCTGAATGTTGTTTTTGGAGCACGAATCAATAGACAAAACTAAACAAATCAAAAATTATAAATGTTTCAGTGTTGTGAAATGTTGAAAAGAAAACAAATTTTTTCCAAAATATTCTGCGTGTTTGCACAATTAAAAAAAAAAAACTAATAAAAAATAGAAAACGAATCAAAACAGTTTTTAGTATAAAGCAAATTGAATTAATTTTTTTAGTGCAGTAGAAACTGCCTAAGAAGAAAGAGAAGTATTAAATTAAATGAGAAAAAGAAATTTAAAATTTAATTTAATATTTTTATTTTTTTTTTTTTTCTTTTTATATTCACGTTAGGCAGGCTCTACTGCATATGCATTTATTTCATTGTGTGTTTTAAATTTTTTTAATATATTTTTATTTGCGTAAAGAAAAGAACAAGACTTAAGAAAAATGTTAAATACACTTACTTTATGGCAACAATTCCAAAGTGTTTCAAAAAGAAAAAAAAAAAAGATAAAAACTAATATAAAAAATAGCTAAAAAAAAATTAGAACTGATGTTAAAACGAATTTACTTTAGCAAAATTGTATTCATTTCACAAAATACAAGAAAAACATGTATAAAAAATAAATATATAAAAAACAAGCATAATTTTAGCGCAATTTTAGTGAATGTTAAAAAATGTATTTAAAAAATTTAAAATGCACTTCAAATGAAATAAATATAAATGCAAAAGTAAAATAAAACTTAGATAAAAAACATCAAACTCTCAGCTGCTTTCATTACTCCGCCTGTACGTAAACTTTAGACACAGACTGTAAACGAAAAACCGACTTTTTGCAGATGCTCAGCTGAGCAGCGATGCGGATCCGGATGCCACGCCCAATGTGTCAGGAGATTTGGAAATCGTTGTGGGCGCACAGCCCACTCGCCTAACCAAAGAGCAGAAGACACAGCACGAATTGGAGCTGGCATTGAAGCGTCGCCTGAACCGCGACATCAAGGATCGTCAGCTGCTCATGCACAAAGTGAGTTTACTGTGCCTGTTGGCGCGCAGCATGAAATACAATCGCCTGCTGACAGACACGACACTGATGCAGGCCACGCTCAAGCTGCTGCCCAGCCGCAACGCTTATCCCACCGAAAAGGGCGTCGAGTTGAAGTATTTGCAATCATTTGTCACCTGGTTCAAGACCGCAATCAAGCTGCTCAGCCAGGACTTATATGCGTCGCAGGCCAAGGCTGGCTCGAAGCGCGCCATAATCGAGGAACTGTTGGCACAGATTAAGCGCAAGGAAGCACGCTGCAAACAGGATATGATCTTCATATTCATTGTACTTGCACGCGGCATGGGCATGAACTGTCGCTTGATTGTCAATCTGCAGCCGATGGCATTGCGGCCGCAGGCCAGCGATTTGATACCCATTAAATTGAAGCAGGAGGAAAAGAATAAGAGTCAGACGATTAAAACAGAGGAGGAGGAGGAGGAGGAAATGGAGGAGTTGGAGGAGCAGAAGGCAAGCAGCTTGAAGCCAGTCGAGCCCAAGGCTCGAGCAGCTGTTAAGAGATCTGCCAGCAAGAGCAGTCCAAAGCCCAACTCTAGTTCGAATATACCAGCTAAAGCTGCCAAGAAACACACTGAAGAGTTGAAGAGCAGCTGCAGCAGCAGCAGCGCCAAGAAACCCAAAGAAGAGCCCAAGAGCAGCTCGAAAACAGCTGCTGCTGAGTCCAAATCAAACACCCAGAAATCCAAAATCAAACGCTCCGATAGCAATTCCGAATCAGAGCTCAAAGCTGCAAGCTCCAACTCTAAAACGAAGCCCAAGACGAACGCACAGAAGATGAATGTGGACCACAAAGCCAGCAGCTCACGGTCTGCCACGACTGCTGCAATCAAGGCAGGCGCAAAGTCAAGCGTGCAGAAGGCAGCCACAGACAAGCCCGTGGCGGCGCCCAAGCCAATCGAAGTGGCCAACGATGTCAAACCTCAGCTGACGCGTCTGAAGCGTGCACCAAAGCTGCCCGAGGCGGGTGCTGTGAAGCGTGCCAAGCAGCAGCTGCAAGTTGAGGACTCGCCCGTGGCACGACGTACACGCAAAGCATCCGTCGACAAGGAGAAAGCCGAAGAAGTTTCCTATCCAGCAGCTAAAGTAGGTTCCCCTGTAATACCCAAAATATTGCTGCTCAATCCTAAGGCAAAGAAGCCCAAGCAGAATGATGCTGAGAACGCCAAGCCCGGCGAGAATCAGCTCGTGGAGTGTGAGACGCGCACAAGCAGCAAATCGTCCAAGACGTACATCTCGACACAATTCTTAAAGGGCGACCATGATGCAGCTGCTCCTTCAACTGCAGCCAAGTCAGGCAGAGCCAAGATCACCAAAGATGATGAGCCCAAACGGGAGCTGCGGACGCGTCAGCAAAAGGCCAAAATGCTGGCCATACCCCAACTAGATGGCGGCGACGATAGCTTGCCATTGTCCCAGAGGCGAATCAAGTTGCAGAAGCTGCAGAAATCGCACAGCCAAAGCAGTGGTTCAACGTCTGCAGGCTCAACGCCCAGTCCAGCCATCAAGAAGGCTCCAGTGCTGCCCAAAGTAGTGCAGCATCTACGCAAAGATCGTCGCGTGCTCTCCACAGACGATGAGTGCGTCAAGGAGAAAAAGAAAACCACAGCATCCGATATGTGGGTGGAGGTGTGGTCCGAGGTGGAGGAGCAGTGGATATGCATAGATCTGTTCAAGGGCAAGCTGCACTGCGTGGACACCATAAGGGTAAGTGGGAGTAGATGTCCAGATAAATCCCAATGGCTTACTATTGTAATCTTACAGCGAAACGCCTCTTCGAGCCTAGCCTATGTCTTCGCCTTCCAGGACGATCTCAGTCTAAAGGATGTAACTGCACGCTACTGCCCCAGCTGGACGACCACGGTGCGCAAGTCACGCGTGGAAAAGTCCTGGCTAGACGAAACATTAGCTCCTTATTTGGGCAGGCGAACCAAGCGTGACATACGCGAGGATGAAGAACTGCGTCGCATACACTCCGACAAACCACTGCCCAAATCCATATCCGAGTTCAAGGATCATCCTTTGTATGCGCTCGAACGGCATCTACTCAAATTCCAAGGTATCTATCCACCAGATGCGCCCACTCTGGGCTTTATACGTGGCGAGGCTGTGTACGCCCGTGACTGCGTACATCTGCTGCATTCACGCGAGATTTGGCTGAAGAGCGCGCGCGTCGTCAAGCTGGGCGAACAGCCCTACAAAGTTGTCAAGGCGCGACCTAAGTGGGATAAGGTGAGGAAGGGTTTAGCTTGCTCTATTATTACTCGTCTTATCTATAGTCATATGTAATACCATTTCTTCTTGCAGCTCACACGCAGCGTCATCAAGGATCAGCCGCTGGAGATCTTTGGCTATTGGCAAACGCAAGACTATGAACCGCCCACAGCCGAAAATGGAATGGTCCCACGGAATGCCTATGGAAATGTGGAACTCTTCAAGGCTTGCATGTTGCCCAAGAAAACAGTGCATCTCAGATGTGAGTAACTATATACTATATGTATACCACTAATCTCCAGCTTTGACTAATTTGATGCTGCCCTTCACAGTGCCCGGTCTGATGCGTGTCTGCAAGAAGCTGAACATAGATTGTGCGAATGCCGTTGTGGGCTTTGACTTCCATCAGGGCGCTTGCCATCCCATGTACGATGGCTTTGTTGTTTGCGAGGAGTTCGCCGAGGTTGTCATCGCTGCCTGGGAGGAGGATCAGCAGGAGCAGGCGCGCAAGGAGCAAGAAAAGTACGAAACACGCGTCTACGGCAATTGGAAGAAGCTCGTCAAGGGGCTAATCATACGCGAGCGCCTCAAAGCAAAATATAATTTTTAAATTCAATTTATGTCTCTCTTGTCTTTGTATCTTTGTTTAATGTTTTAAGTGAATAGCGTAACTATTTTTGTATTTGTTTTTTTTTCTGAATTGCTAAAATGTGTCCATAAATATGCATAAATTATGATGGCCTTGTTGTGAGCCTTGAAGATTTTGTCAATAAATTATACGAAATTTATGTACGAAATATATGTACTTAAGCAGCATTAAGAAGGAATATAGTCTATAGTTTATTATATATCTGATGTAACTGTTAGCAGTTTACGTAATGTACTATTAAGGCATATACTTAAAATGGAAACAATCGATTGAAAGCTCTGTTTATATATATAAAACTCATGTATACATACGTATACATGCTGTCAATGCCTTACCCAGTGTATTGGACGTTTACCAAACTATATGTATAACGCACAGCAGTAGATGTCTATTAATATAGATATCAAGACTTAATATGCATAAGTATATCTACCTATATAATTATTATATGTGCATACTTTATATACCCAAAAATATCTACTTCAATGTAACTCCTATTTCAAAGCTGCATAAGTTCTTCCTTTTCTTCACATTGATTTTACATATCAATTTTATTAAGATCAAAAAATTACTGAAATCTTTTGTTAAAAAATCAGATCTGTTTCATATTCATTTTAAAAAAAAATTTTTTTTTTTTTAAATTAAAAAATTTTTAAATTTAATTTCAAATTGATCTTAGTATGAAAAGTGAAATGAAAACATTTATGAGCCACTTAAAAACATAGAAACATATTTGAAGGACATAAAAATGGTGCAAAATCACAAAAATTTTGGATTGGTCAGCTTTCAAACTTCTTATTCTATAATTCACTTGATTTTTTGGCATCTTTTCTTTTAAGAATATTTCAGTATTGAAGCATATAAAAATAATATTTTTTTTAATTTTTATAGTTAAAAAACAACACCTTAAGAGTTTCATCTGAGGATTTTGCTTTATATATTTTTCTTGTCTTGGAATGCTTTTTATTTAGAAATTGTTAAAAATTTCGTTACTCGTTAAATTTTACACAAAATACATTTGGAACGCAAAAATGGAAAAAAGAATTCCTTAAACAACAAATTTGGTTTAGCTTGGAATAAGTCAAGTGAGACAATTTTAACAGTTAACTTTTTTAAGTTGTTTAGTTACAAGTATTAAGTACGTAGTTTGTTTGAGATTAAAAATTGCAAGCGTAAATTGTTTAAACTTTTGTGTGGAATGTCAACCAAATGGAAAAACTAATTCATTTTTGGCCTGTTTACTTTGGCAGTTAATAAATTAAATAAATAATTAACTAAAGCAGGTAAACACAGTAGAAATACAAATTTAGAAAACTTTCGTTTCTTTGATCAATTAAAAATGGAGCGAGTGCTGGGCTGAAAGTGGATCGTATAGCTTTAATTGTATGATAGCAGTTACTGCTTAGACTATATATATCTATATTTGCCAGACAAGTCTGTAGAGTCGTTACATGTTTCCTTCGTAATCCTTATAGATATAGAATGTCACACAAGTCTAGACAGTCCTGCCATGCACAGACAGTCGTAATATCTTCATTTCATAATCATTCTGCTTGCTTAGACTCTATATATTTGTGTGCTTCCTCTTTCCGCTATATAAACATCTCGCCAACATCTTAGACTAGTCAACAGATTATAATCCTTATATATAGAATCTCAGACAACTCTTTCTCTGTCTTCTTGGACTCTCTATATCTTCCTCTTTGATCGTTACGTCTTCTTTGTCTACTCAGCTTCTTAGACAAGTCTGTACAGTTGTTATGTCTTAGCCTTGTGATCCTTAGACTATATATATATATATATATATATATATATATATATATATATATATATATATATATATATATATTATAGAATGTCAAGTCTCGACCTTCCATACTCCCTTTGATCCTTAAGCTATATATAGCATCGCAGCCAAGTCTTTTGTCCTTAACTCCCCTCAAGCTTTGCCCTGATCCACTCGCCCTATTCGCACCAGCTTTGGCTATATATTTGTGGCTTCTGTTGTGCTGACTGCGCCGACTGCTGCTCCAGCTCCGGCGCCTACTGCCGCTGACGATTGTTTACGCTGCGCCTGCAAGTACTCAAAGTACATGCGCCGCGCCTGATTCAGGACTCGTGTCACATCGTGCTTCCGCACCATCTTATCAAAGTGCATCGCTATCTCGTTGTAGTCCATAGCTGATTTAATAATTGTATTGCGATGCTGCAGCAGCAGTGTTAGGCAGAGGAACATAAGGAACGCGTTGCCGCCACCAAATTCAGCCGGTGGCGGCAGAGCAGCCGCTGTGCTATTCAGGCCGTTCAGCGGACTGCGTTGAGGCGAGCGTGTGTAGGCGCTGTAGGCGCTCTCATCGTCCGCATTGGTTGCTATTTCGACCAGCGTGGGCGCCTCCACACGATTCGGTTCCGTTGAGATGGGCATGATGACCTCGGGCAGACTATTGCTGCTACGCATGCCGCCCTCCATCAGCTGACTCTCGTCAATGAAGGGATTCAGCGTCTCTGTCTTAGCGGGCTGCACACTGTTGCTCTTGGCTGCGGCGAGACGTTGACGTCTTCGCATATGCAGCTCACTGACATCGGGACATGTGATGATCTCATTCTCTTTGAGATCGTCCACCATGTCTAGCGTGTCCTTATCCAACTTTTCATATTCTATATCGTCGGCTAGAGCAGCGTTGGTTTGCTTTTCCGTAAAGGGCAAGCCGAACACCTGGCGATCCAAATTCTCCGATTCCAAACGCAGTTCGCGCGTTATGGCATTTGTCATCGGATAATACCCCTGATCGCCATCCTGATCGGGCGTACTCTCCTCTATATGCTGCGGCTGCTGTTGTTGCTCGTGCTTGACAGGCGACACGGCATTCAAATCCAATTGTAAACTATAACTGCTCAGCTCCTGCGCCTGCTGTATGGCTGTTGCCGCAGTTGAGGCACTCCAGCTAGTCTCTGGTATGGAAGAGGAATCCGATTCATCTAAAGAACTGCCCAATGCGCCGCCTTTGGTCAGCTGCACCACTGGCTTGCTCAGCTCCATGTCTTTTTGGGGCTTCTCACTGATTTGCAGCTGATTGGCCAAACGATCCGAAATGCGATTCTTGTTGATCGCTGCAAAATTGAGAAATTCATTAAAATTCTTGACCAGCTTTGGTGGGGCATCCTCATTGTCGAATGAGATGCCCATGCGACTGCTGGCCGCGATTTTCTCCTTGAGATCCTTGAAATGTCCGCCGCTGGTGCTGCTCACGCGTTTAACGCTCTCGCTCACCGTGCTGGCATTCGTTGCCAATTGCTTGGCTATCATATTGCTTACATTCAAAATATTCTTCTGCTGCAGCTTGGCCAGGCCCTGGACCGATGGCTGCTGTTGCTGCTGCTGCTGCGGCGGCGCCTTCTCCTCGCCCAAATTGGAAGATGATGTTGATGAGAGGAAAACCCTAGCGGGCGTAGCTACATTATTATTGTTATTAATATTATTATTTGGCTGTTGTGCGTCGTCCTTAAACGGATTCGTTTCATGGAATTGTGGCGGCGAGCCCACTGACTGTTCCCTGCGATCAAAGACATCGTCATCCGTATCCTCGCTGGCGCTCAGCTCCTGCACCGACTTGGCATTCTGCTCGGCCACGCCACCCTCAATCAGCGCCAACATCTTCGATTCATCCAGACTCTGATGCGCCTTCGCCGATGTCCTGCGCTGCCTACGCGCTGCATGCCTTGACATATTATCGTCCAGACTATGATTCAGGCGCTTCGAATTATCCAAAGCATTGTTGCTAGCCGCTCCCAACGAGGAGCTCAACGAACTAAGCGAAGCCGACGAGCTTTGTCTACGCAATGCACAGACTTTCGTATAAGGATTCTCTCTCGGCTTCGTTAGCAGATACGAAGGACTTGTGGGCGTGGCGCTGTACGATGTGGAAAACGTGCTGGCACTATTGGGCGCCGAGGTTTCCGTTATGGGCACAAATTCCTGATTACATGAAAATATATTGCATTAGAACAAAGTATTTGGAGCTTACTTGAGCAGGAATTGGAACTAGTCTGAAGGACTTACAAGTGATCATTCTTAGCTTAGAGTTTACTGCGGAGTCTAGTCTAGAGATAACAAATAATCTGTCATAATAAAAAAAATATTCAGACTGATTGGATGTACTTTTAAGACTAATCCTTTCTGTCTGTTAACTAGAACTTGCAATGAATATAGTCTATGGATCTCTATTTATCTATATAATATTTGGTGATCATTGATCATCTACTATATTGTCTCACAGCTAATCTTTTCACATATTAATATATCATATCCCATTACATACACTCCAAACACTTTAAGCTGGTCATGACATAACATTCACATACAAAATATTTAAAATTTAAACAAATCTATTCCAGAAATTCACAATTCTTAAGCTTTTCACACAGTGGGTTAATTACGTTCAGCTAAACGTTCACGAGAGGATGCAAATTGCAACACTTTGCCAGGTATGAAATTAGATGAATATATATAAATATGGATAAATTGATATATATATATATATACATATATTATGTGATTCATGTATGATTGGCTAATGCTAAACTCTTAGTCATTTATTAGGCGGGACAACAACAATGAGTAAAAATAACTATTAAACTCTACCCGACATTCCCCGTTAGGAACATTCTTACTGTTTTAAATTAAACTCTTAGTTTTCGGCTTAAACTTGGCTATGTTCTATAATCACATTCAACTCCCTAGACTGAATTCATTTACATTAACTCTTTGCATATCTCACACAGAAAATTTGATTTTAACAACTGCACAAAATAATTATTTACAGAACTGTTTAAAAACTGTTAAAAACAATATTAATATCAGCGCAAATCTGTCCTTAACTTTCGGCTATAGCATTTCTACTTGAAGCATGGATTTATGAGCAGCTGCCAGCAGTTCTCATATTTGGTTCTAATGGCAAATAGAACTTAAATTAAATTGCTTGTAAAACAAAGTTGTTTAAGATTTCTCAGAACTTATGTACATAAAGCTTAAACTTAATGCCCACTGTACAGTTGCGTCAAAAAGTCAACTACTCTAAAAATCCACTCTCTAGAACTTATCTAGTCTTAAATCTAAACTAATCAATTGCAAAAGACTGCTGCAAAAGCTTATCTGAAGTCATTAAACAACTGTGACGTCTATTGGAGCTTGTTCTAGATCTTTATGCCTTTATCTTATCGCTAAACACTTTAACTTAACAGTTCTTTGTAGCCAGAGCTCACTCTTTAGCTTATCTAATCTATGACAAAACATAGTTTGTTATATCTTAACAAACTTATCTCGCAGCATAGCCAAACGCACCTTTTCGTATAGCGAGAGCTCCTTGGAGCTATTATTGTCATAGCAGAGTGAGCTCCATTGTACTTCCAGCATGCGCAGAGCATCTTCAAATGGGAATTCCCGCTTCAGCTCGAGCAGTAGCCAACGATAGCAGAAAAGCAAATCGTCGGCTTGCTGTGATTTCAAATACTCCCAGAATTCCGGATCATAGAAGCTCAGAGCCTCCGTCAGATGCGCAAACTTCTGCGTCATGGCAATGCCATCCAACATAAAGTTGCCACGCACACGCGCCATAATCGCACAGAAGCAGATGTAAGCCTGCGCCTCGTCATTCATGGTGACTAGCAGGGGCGAGGCTATGTCGGACATGCCTTGGCAATAGCTAACAACTGGATGATTCAGCGCATATGTGGTTAATATATTGAATAACGAGGCAATATTCTGATTGTCGTCGCTGCCCGCATAGAATGGATGCAGCCGATCTGTGCGCAAAACGTCCTTCTTCACCATGCTCGTCACATAGGCCAGTTCACCGGCCACAGATCCTCGCTGCACAGCCGATTTCCAGTTGTCGCGCAATTTATAATATTGTTCCGACTTGCGACGCATAAACTCCATGCGCTGATGCCCATCCAAGGACAGTCCGTGCAGGCCACTGGGGTAAACATTCAGCAAATGCTTCCAGACAACGCGGCGTAAACTCGGCTCAATGCCACCCAGAAAAATCACCTTTCGCAGCTCATCTCGACGCTGAATCTGTCCGAGTGCATCCAAAAATAGACGAAATTCGCTGTCGCACATGGGCGGACGTGGGGGCAAGTTGGCCATATGCTCATCTGACAGATTAAAGGCCTTTTGCACGATGGAGAATGTCTTCTCCATTTGATTCATTATAAGGCCTGGCAATTTGGTTTGCATATGCTGCACGTATTTCTGTGAGACCCCCAGCGATTGGAGCGGAGAAACGCTGGCCGAGAAGCTGGCGGTGCCGCTCACTCTGCTGCTGCTGTTCGTGTTTGTTGTTGTTGTCGTCGTCGTCGTTGTTGTTGTTGTCGTCTCCGTTTCACACTCTCGGACAACGGTAAATGGTTTAACGTCGATCTGTAGCATTAGGCACGGCTCCGATGCCAACTGTATTGATATATTGTGTATGCGTAGAAAGGCTGCATCCAGGTCCCAGTCAGAGAGCACGGCCAAATAGATTTCATTGCCAGCTGGATCGAATGCTTTGTATTTGATTGAGAAATCGGACTTGATGTCGAAAGCCTTGGCTAACAGCGAGTAGAGTACTTCCAATGTTGTTATTTGTGGATCCACCGAAAATTTGCGCCATTCTGGTGGACGCGTTGCTTCGCACTTCTACGCGTGGGTGTGAGTGCGTGGGGGACGACAATGGGGGAGAGTGTGCAAGAACGGGTGAAAATTGTTGTCTTTGTTTTCTGTCTGCCTAGCAGAAGAGAAAAGAAAATAGCATACCTTGACTTTGACGCGCACCGCCTCTCTGGTATAGATGCCAGCCATATTTTATTGTGTTTGCACTTGTCGTAATTAACTTAATTCCATTATTTATTATATTATTTCTATATTATTATTATTGTTACTATAAATGATTACCATTTGAGCAAACGAACAAATGCTCTTTGTTGTTACGCCATCTATTGGCAGCAGTGCTGCTAAGCAACTGAACTGTGAGCATTTAGCAACACTGGTGGCGCTGCCATACGATGTTTTGCCAGTGTATACACACCACAAGAGATGCACGAGTAGTGGCAACGCTGATAAAAAATAAAAAAAAAACAAGAAAACATTCAGCGCATACAAATATGAGAACATTAGTGCAAAATTTGTTGTTGTTATAGTTTATAATACAATTTAGTAGTATTTTTTGTTTTTGTTTTCTATGCAAATGCATTGTATGCACAATTTGAGCGCGACGTGTTGTAACGCTACATGGTAAAAGCCCAGGCCAAGGCGCGCGTCGAACGTTGAGCAGCGTAATCTCCACCAACAAACGTCGTCTAGAATTTTGGGTGTGTATGCGTGCGTATGCGGATGTGTGTTGTATGCGTGTGTGTGTGTACGGGCGTGTATGTGACGTGACACACACGCTGAATGCTTCTGGTTGCCAAGGATCTGCAGGAGCAGGAACAGCAGGCAGCTCCGCCAGGCCGGCTATGACAGCTGCTTTTGCATGGACAGCTTACTGAGCTCAATTGAATTGGGAGCTCCCATTAAGTTAATATTTGTTTAATTTATGATCGTTCCGTGTGCGTGTGTGCCCAATTGTACTTGAGTTGTGTGCTACTGCTTAGTGTGTGCGTGTGTGTGCGGTGTCGAGTGTTTTTATGGATGTGTGCGTGTGTGTGGCAGCGATAAATTCTCTGAATTTAAACGTTGTAAGTTAAATTATTATGCAAAATAATGCTCTTAACTTCCGTTGACGCATTATGCTAAAAGCGTGTGTGTGTATTTATATAGTGTGTGCATGAGTGTGTGTAGCGGCATGCTTATATCACACACAATAATAAAATTGATAGCAGTTATTTTACAATAAAATTTATCATGAAATTTTTTCGCTGGCAACTTTTGTGTTCGCTCTGACCGCTTGACCCCAGTTGCCATATATCTTTCTGTATATATGTAAATATAGTAATTTGATTTGTCTTGCAGTTTGGCCAACGTTTAATGGATGACACATCATCATGGGAAAATTATTATCAAAAATTTTCGGCAACAAAGAAATGCGAATTCTTATGCTCGGCTTGGACGCTGCTGGCAAAACAAGTGAGTTGCAAAGAGGGTGGGAGAGAGAGGGCAGATATGGAGGCTATCTATGTCATTAGTTAAATATTTAAGTATTTCAAGTATAATAGCTAATTGAATATTAAGTATGTTTTTCTTATTTGTAATAATAGTAAATATTTTTATTAAAATTATTTATTATATAATGCATATATTAATAAACTATAATATAATATAATGATAACAAATAATATATATATATATATATATATATATATATATATATATGCATTTAAAGAGAATTAAAAAAATATTTTACATATTTTTAAATATATATAAAATTTAATATTTCTTATCATATATAGTTAAGTTGTTCGTATAGCATAATATTCTTGTGTCTCTATACATAAATACATTATTTTTTAATATTTGATATTTGTTCATTTAAAAGAAAATAATTATTTATTTATAATATTATTAATAGATACAATGCTCATTGGCCTGTTTTACGTTAATCACAACTTTAAAAATTAAATAAAAAATATAAATATTTTTATTTGAAGTAAAATTAATTTAATTTTATTTTATTTATATGTAATATCTATTGCTTAAAGAAATCAGCTTAAAAATATCTTTATAGGCCTTAAAGTAAATATCTATCAGGTGAAAAAAAGAAAACTAGAAAAGACTTGCAATGGAAATAAACTTGACTTAAATTCAAGCTTATTTATGTATATTCTATGCTCATAGTAAATAAGAATTATATTCAATTAACAATTATTTGAGCAACCTCATTCAATGCTATTTGATCTTTTTCAGCGATTCTCTATAAACTGAAACTGGGTCAATCTGTAACAACGATACCAACGGTGGGTTTTAACGTGGAGACAGTTACGTATAAGAATGTTAAATTCAATGTCTGGGATGTTGGCGGGCAGGATAAAATTCGACCGTTATGGCGGCATTACTATACAGGTAAGTTACGCTACAATACATAAATATAGTGAATATAACTAATATTAATCTTGAACTCGTCACAGGCACACAGGGTCTAATATTCGTTGTAGATTGCGCAGATCGCGATAGAATAGACGAGGCGCGCACTGAACTGCATAGGATAATTAATGATAGGGAGATGCGTGATGCCATTATATTGATATTTGCTAATAAACAGGATCTAGCTGATGGTAAATATATACTAGAAGTAACCTTCCAATTTATATATGATTTATGTCTATGTGTTTTCCTTTGCAGCAATGAAACCCCATGAAATCCAGGAAAAACTAGGCTTAACTAGAATAAGAGATCGCAATTGGTATGTCCAGCCATCATGTGCCACAAGCGGCGATGGGCTCTACGAGGGTCTGACGTGGTTAACATCTAATCATAAATTATGAGAATCATAATATACCCAGACTCCCCCCTCCTCAGCCACCCACACGTATTTTCTTTGTATGGCTTATATACATTTATGTATTATTCGAAACGAAAAACAAAATTATTATATTTTTTATTTATATAAAAAAACAAAACAAAATAGAAAACAAAAAAAAAAAACAACAAAAACAAAGAAAACATTAAGCACCCCACATAAACATTGAACAGAACGGAAATTAACTAAAGTTGTAAACAATATATATATCTATATATATAAAGTCGCTATATATATAACTGATTTATATATATATATATATATATATATATATATATATATATATATATATATATATATATATATATATATATATATATATATATATATAAACGATGTATAATTTAATCAAACAATATTCTCACTAGTAAAAGTTAACGAAAATAAAAGGAAACCCAAACAACAACAACAACAGAGACAAAAACAAAAGTAAGCACAGCAAACGTAAATATTAAACAAAGGCAGACTTAGCTATAAGTAAGTTTTTCTTGTAAATTATATTAAATGAGAGCAATTAAGTTGAACGCTTGTTTATTGCAACTGTTATTTGACTTGAGAACCGAAAACAAAAGTCGTAAAAATAAAATAAATACAAATTGTAAATACAAAAATAAATATTCAAATTAAAACCGCAACAAAAATCATAATAAAAACAAAATCGAAAACAAAAATGATAAAGAAAAGTAAAGAGAGAATCTAAGCCGACTAATGGAAAATGAAAAGAAAACCACAAACCGAATTGCTTTAGTTTAATTAGAGCCTGCAACAAAAGAAATATAAGTTATAGTAACTGTGCCTTCCCCAACAACAACAACAACAAACTTCATTTATTTTTATTTACAGCGCTTGCTGTGGGCAGAGAAAGAGTGAGTGAATGAGAGAGATATACCTAGATTATATATAGTTTTAAGAACTATAAACTGCATTTATAGGGGCTTATTCGTATATAAATATAGTTTCTTTAGAGTTCTATAAAATGTATTTTCTACGGGTTTTTTCTGCTCTTAGACTTCTCTAGAAACTTGTAATCTAAAGCTTTTTTTTTTATACTTATAGTTCTCTGTTTCATGTATTTTTATTGGAAACTTTCTATTGTTTGTGTTCAGCCTTTATCATGTAATCAAAGTGGACTGCATAATGAAGCTAGAAGATTGATATTTGGTACTTATACTGATTGGTCTAGTCTTATAAGCTGTTAAGATTAACCAACTATGTCTACAAGAGGCGTATAAAATGTGGCAACAAATCTTGTGAATTTTTTCGGATTTTATATCTTAAGAATTTTCTCTCTTAGAGTTTCCTAAAAGGTGTTAACTCGTTCAGTTCCTCACTTTCTACAAATCCTATATAGTTATCTAGTTCTCTGACAGATTTTTAAAATATAGAAATATATCAGAAACGTGGCAAAGGTAGACCAAAGAGATTTCTCTGCTGACACATCGTTTCTTCTGCTCTAACAGTGCCCCATTTGAAAGATATGTATAGCATATATGCATCGTTTACTATCCATCTATGCTTGCATCTGCCTCTGTTTCCATCCCCTCTCATTTCAAGCCGTCAATCACGCTATCCGATGGCCAAAACAGCTTGACTTCAACTTCCAGCTCCCAAGCTTCTTGTCCTTCTGCCATTGAGAGCTACAAGTAAATATGTCAAAATCATGACCCCTGGCAGGGGGCGCTGGGCGTGGCAGGTTGCTAACTAACGACCGACAAAAAATTAATTGCCAAGCGAAGCGATTTAAATTGTTCTTTCTTTATGCTAAACGGGTTTTTCTGGTTGAATTTACCTCTGTATACCTGGCACGTGTCATTGACTTCGCAATGTTTGTATTTGTATTTTATAAACAAAAAAACGATGCGCTGCTTTGGCATAATAATTCAAGCATTAAATGTGCAGCAAAACATTTTGAAGATCTCAAAAACAGATACAAAAGATGTGATGAAGAGCTTGGGTATAGACATCTTGCTGGTTGGGCAATATTTTCTCTCAGTGCATTTATTATATTTGTTTTCAGATGACCATGTAACTGAGTTAACATATGTATATATAAATATATATGATTGGATTTTAATGAACTTGAAATAGGACTAAAATAAATGTATGAAAAAAACTATCTATGCTCCAATGGATGAATGTAGATGGATTTAGATTTATTTATAAGGTAAGTCAATAGTAATTCAGTGTCAATAGTAGCCTCAACATTGTATAGTATGCACAAACATAGTATATATTCCCTATTTTAAGTCTCAGCGTGTTTAGCCAACCAATATACTCTTTTCACTTTGGGTATGAGCATACAAATTGGATGTAATTAGTTTTGCCGCGCTCCAGTGGGCGGAACATATTTAGAAGTCTACCTGCAGAGGAGCTAAACAATGCGATGATTCTAAAAATTGTCTAAAATTGTCGAACAGTTGGCAAATTCGAATATTTTAGCTTTGTTCAGAGCGAAGCACAGAGCATTTCATTAGCAATATAGTCTTTTTTCGAGATAAAGATATAGGAGCAGATATAGATCAAGATTGAGATAGATACAGATAAAGATACAGATATAGTATATACTATCACTCATCGCTCTTTTGAGGATTTTTCCTATGCTATAAAAAAGCTAACGGGTTATGTTCAGAAACGTTTAATAGACTGACGTCAGTCTTATCAAAGCTAATGGTATTAGCCGATTAGATAAGATAATATAGATTAGAAAACAACTAACAGGGTATAACAACTGTTCTATTATACACTTGAGCTTATTAGCTTTGATAATAGAAACCAAAAACTCATTTATTTAAACAAAAGTAAATAAATTTGCTGTATATGAATTATATTATCTATATATTTTCATATCTATACATAAATCCTCCACTTAACTGCTGAAATGAACGCTGCAAAATATACTTGAATTTTGCGAATTTTGATTGATTAAATAAAGTGCACTGCACTTGATAATACAATGGGAGCAAGCCAAACAAAAAAAGCAAAAAATAACGAGCAGAAATATGAAAATAAAAGACAGTTCTTATTCACACCCATTCATATACACATACACCAACCCAAACACACACACACTTGTACAAATTCGTTGTGTATGCTGGCAGAGAAGAGATGTCGCCCGTTCAAATGTCAAGAACCAACCCTCTTGACTATATTTGTCTCACTTGCACTCGCTAGCTGCCTGGCCGCTATCTCGCTCGCTTGCTGGCAGGCATTTTTGATGCACGGATATTACAGGATAACGTTCTCACTCGCTCCTCCTACAAGCGTAGGCGTGGCCAAAAAAGCGCCAGAGCAAAGCGCTTTGACTTTTGCGTTCGTTTCACTTTTGTCCCAAGCACAACAAACACTCTGCAGAGAGAGAGAGAGAGAGAGAGACAGCGAGCGACTGAGCGAGTGCGAGAGAGAGTATGAGCCTGTGCGAGTAGCAGGCTGGTGAGTGCGAGCGGGTGAGAGCTGGCTGAGAGCGAGTGTGTAGGAGCTGGTAGGTGATTGTTGTATTCCGACATCTCATTTGTTACAAAGTTAATGTTGGCGTATTAAGCGCAGCAAAAGCCTCAACAACAAAAACAACAACAACAAAAGCAACAAAAATAGAAGGAGAAAAATGAAAACAGGACACGTTAAGAGGATGTGGCCGGATGAACTTTTATCGATTATTGGATTTGC
This sequence comes from Drosophila eohydei, assembly GCA_035045825.1. Lineage (NCBI taxonomy): Eukaryota > Metazoa > Arthropoda > Insecta > Diptera > Drosophilidae > Drosophila > Drosophila eohydei. The sequence continues at coordinate 2,714,347 of JAWNOT010000072.1, read as the reverse complement.
CTATGGCGCTCGGCTTTAAACATTGTTGAATACACACAAGCCATTGCCGTTGCCCTCAACTTTCGAAACTTGAAATAATGATGTCATCCAATTAGGAAAATTAAATAAACAAATCATAAAAATATCTGTCTATGTGCGCACTTCTGTGTGGGTGTGTTGTGGTATATTTTAGAAAAAAAAAATATCTATTGCTATGTTTACGGGTGTGAAATTCGCTTTGCCTACTTTATGAGCTAAGTTGGCTGCGCCGCAGTATTTCAATCGTATTAGGCTGGACCCACTACATGTGGGGCTTAATATGGTACATATTAATATTTTCAAAACTGATAGGGAAATATTCAGTTTAAGGAGAGTTAGTGCTGGGCTGAATTCAACAACAATTTTTAGTGGCAAACGCTTATATAATATATATATATATATATATATATATATATATATATATATATATATATATATATATATATATATATATATATATGTATATAACAATAAATATATGTTGTCGGTTATTTTAAAGTTTTTCGTATTTTTGTTTTAAACATTTTCCAGCGAAAATTCATTCACAAAATTTCAATTTTGAATTTAGTGTTTTCCCCATACTTTATTTTCGGATTATTTCAGTTTTCATTTTTTTAGGATTATTAATTTGTTAATATTTTTCAATTATATTATATTAGAAAAATAATGTTCATAATATATTATTTTGTTATAATTAATTTATTTACTTTTGTTTTATTTTATAATTGTATATATTATTATAAGTATTTCTTTAATACTTTCCCATTATTTAATTTGATTATTAATATTATTATATTATAATTAAGTTGCCTAGCATAAATTTATTAGATATACCCAAAATAACCAAAACAAAAAAAAACAACAATAAAGTTATTCTAACTGACGTAATCGAATAAGTTGATACAATCTAATTTGGAACAATATCGTAAACGCAGATGTCTATCCATTATTGTTTTGGCCATAAATCTGGTATACTTACGGCTGCGACATTAGAAAGATGAAGGAAAAGGAAGAAAACAACAAGAAACGTAACCGAAAGGCCATGGCAGACCGAATGCCGTTCAATTCAATTACAGTTAACTGGCGAAAGGCGAGGGGGAGCAGGGGCGAATTCGAAAGCACTAACATCACAGAAGGTATTACAAAACAAAAACAAAATGTCAAAACCCAAGACGATTATGTGAGCGAACACCCCGCGCAGCTGCGCCAACAGTAGGCGAAATGGGCAGAGCGAGAGAGAAAGAGTGAGTGACGAAGAAGCGAAGTGGCGAAGAGAGAGGAAGAGGCGCAGCATATCTCCATGTAGACTCCATTGCAGCTACAGCTGCTGCTACGTCATGATGGCGGCCAGCGTATGCATGTATGGGTGCCTGTGTATGGGTGTGTGTGTGAGCGAAGAGAGAGCGCTGCTCGGGTGTTTATTGGGAGATTGAGATTGCGGCTTGGCTTACCTACGCTCAAACAGCAGCGTCGACGTCGGCCGCAGCATCAAGAAGGAACGAATCAAAGCAAGCCAACAAGCAAATGCGCCACCAGAGTTGCCACTAAAAGTCTTCGCAGCGTAATATGGCAAACAGCCCTAACCCACCCACAATTTACAGTGGGCTGAATGCCATGCGGTTATGCTGCTGCCATCGTCTCTGCTGCTGCTGCCGTCTCTGCTGCTTGCTGCTCTCTGCTCTTATTGCTGCTGCTGCTGCTGCTGTTGCTGATGCTCTTGTTGGGGGGTGGGCGGTTGGGTTGGCTTGCTGTGCTGTGCTTTTTGTTTCGCCATACATACACACACACATACAGATAGAGGCACACACATGGCCAGCCTCTGCCCACTCACCGAGCACGGATTATATCTACAGCTTTTCCATTTTTTTTTCAGTTATCCTATTTTGGGGTTGGCTGTTTGCTCTGCTGCTGCTGCTGCTGCACTGGACACATCAGTGTTTAGCCTCTGTCATGGTTTTATGATAAATCTGAAATCGTACATCGAGACGTTAACATCATCATCGCCGTAGTCCTTGCCGTCGGTGAAGCCTGTCGAGCCATTCGCTGACCCGCTTAGTGCGTTAACAAAACACGTTAGCCGTCGCTTTATAAATACAAATAAATACAAATATTTAAAATATATCTAAAAAATATATATGTAATGCATATGCATAAAAGTGCTTTTGGTGTCTAGCAAACAATTATTAATCAGCATAAAATTAACTCCTTCGCGAATTTCATGTGTTAAAACAAAGTTTGAAGAAAAGTTCAAAGTGTTTGTTCAGTTTTTGTTGTTATAATTTATTTAGTTATGAATAAGGAAGAAAATTTAGCGGACACGCGGCCCGGTTCACAAGGTATATTAACTTCATCTATTGTGAATTGCTTAAAAATATGAACTTGAACTGAAGAAACTGAGTTGAGAGCCGGGAAACTCAACTTTCTTTGTTAAAATTATGAAGGCACAGATTTTGTTTGATATTTTCATCTTAAGAGCGGGAAGAGAGTGGAGTAGAAGCTGTTAGCTGCTTGCTGTATGCCAACATTTCAAGTGCTACAAAGTTAATGTTGTTTAAGCACAACAAAAGCCTTGACATTAAGAGCAACAGTAAAATTAAATAAAAACGATGAAAACTGGATGTGGCAGAATATAATTTTATTTTGGATTTACTTCGGGATTTATATATATACTTAATCTTAAAATGTGCTGAATTATTTATGCTAACATATAAGTATACTATAATACTAAAAGAAAACTTATAATCTCTCATGCTATTAACTTTAATTAAAGTTCTTTGATTCTATCTTTAACATATCAATTAGGCTTCGCTTTGTGTTCAGTCTCCTGAAATAGAATAGAAATATGCATTGAATAATTGAAAAAAATTATAAATAATACTACTTGTAGCAGTGAATTAGATAAATAATTTAATAAAATATATTAAATTTAATTAAAACATATTAAGCTATTTAATATATACTACAAAATAACAAGAAAATATATATAAAATCTCAGCAAGTTATGGCATTTCAAAAGTCTCCTTAAAGTATGCTACGAAATGGGCTGTTGAAAATTATTCATTTAATTCGAATATATGTATATAACTTTATGGTAGAAAATCATACATGAAAAAGAAAATAAAAAACAATTAAAAAAAATATATAAAAAAATATATATATATAAAAAATTAAAAATGATGTAAAAAATACCTTATTTAATCTAGCAAAAAAACTACATAAAAATTCCGCAACGCACTTCAACAAATTGTTTGTGTAAATGCACATAATTATACCTTTTTTTCTCAAATTTTCTTTTCCAAAAAAAATGTAAAAGCAAAGAAAAATAATATAAAAACAAGCGAAAATTAATTAGAACCTTTTTTAACAGCTTCCACCCACACTTTGTTCTTTAATTAAATTAGATCAAGAGTAAAAGCACAACGGAAGAATACAATAAAAATGTTTCGTATCTAATGAAATTTGATTTAATAAGAATATTTATTATTTACTATAGGCCAAAAGTTCAAAGAGAAAAGTGAAAAGGGAAGAGCAAAATCAAGCCGCAAATTGACTCGCAGCAAACAAATTCAATTTGGGATAATCACATCAATTGCATTAAGATGAGAGTCGAAATTTCCAAAAATTCATAATACAAAGATATGGAGAGGGCAAGGAGACGGCGTCCTTTAACACTTTTGTCAAACTGAATTTCAACGAGCTCATAAAAATTAACAAAAGGGGGTAAAATGCAAGCATATGACGCTAATCCGAGGGCCTTAGACCACAGTTGGCCAGAAGCAGGAGACAGAAGGCATGAAAGCCAAACAGCCTGGAACGCTTCGTCGCACTGGCAAGTGGCGAGTGTAACAAATGTGTGCCAGAATATCTATCAACTGGTCCTGGCCTAGCTGCCGGTCGAGGGGGGTTAGGTTAAGTGCATCAAGGAATCAGAATCAAAATCCGAATCAGCATGGAAAACTACAATCAAATTAGGGTGTGATGGCTAAACAATTGTCCCCCGTGGCAAATTTAATGCCAGAACTCGCTCTCTCTCTGACTCTCTCTCTCTCTTTCTGTCTGCTTTGCTTGTCCTAATGGCACCCTAATTGTATGTGTAAATATATTTTGCGGATTACAGGGCGTCAATGTCGTCGCGCGTTCGGATAAGATCGGGAAAAAAGTGAGAGGAAGAGGGGGAGGGGCAGGGAGTGCGAGAAAACCTTTTGACAAATTACAATTTAATTTAAATGAACTACATAAGTGATTTTTTATTGCATATCCTTTTTTTTGTGTGTGTGTCTTGGGCATAGAAACTTTAACAGTTGCCGGGGCTCAACTATTTGACTTAAGTGTCTGCAGGTTTGTTCTTTTAAAGTCGATTAGAACTGTATGTTAGCCAAGTTTACTCTTAAGAGATTGTTTAAAATGTATATTTGGTTTAGCTGAGTTGTAAAAAATTTATTTATTTAGTCTTCAGCAATGCAGAGTTAAAAGAACTTTTTATAAAATATATCCATAAGAAACCTTTGCATTGTGGTTGATATCTAAGACTGAGCCAAGACATGTCTAAGTCAAGAATTAAATAGGCTTTCATAATGCCCGAATTTGTTGGCATAAGTGAGGGACAGGTGTATAAAAATTTGATATACCTTCTGAGCACACCTCGCATATTGCATATTCACCTCGTTTGAATATTCAGTTTTATTTTCAAACATTTACCTTGAATATATATATATATATAAATTAAAAAAGTTGTCCCAATGTTACACAGACTCAAATAGAAATTGAAATATAGCTTAGGAAATCTGAAGCAGTAAAAATATTTTCGTTTGTTGATCATCCCAAGGCAAAAGCTGAGCCGAAAGCCAAAGTGAATTAATTTTAAAAATTTGTTTATTATATTTTTTAGCTTATTTCAAAAATCCTTTTCCAAGCCAAACTTACGATCTTTTGAAAAGTTTAGTTTGCCGAAATCTGTAATCAGATTTTTTGATTGAGAACTCCAAAAACCTTCCCGAAAATGAAACTTCATTTTTGTTTACTGAAAATGGTTTGTTTTATTGAGCAGAGTTATTGATTAGTTATTGATGAGTTATAAATATATAGAATATGCTCGATAAGTTAAAGCTTGATGTTGGCAGTGTCTTCTTCCTCTGCATATAATGAAAAATCTTTGCATAACAAAAAGTAGATTCGAAATTTCTGATAAAAAATGTAGTGGAAAGATCAGAAACATATAATATATAATATATTTTATAAATAAATAATCACTTTAAACCTCTTTAAGTCACATGCTCTAAAAGTTCTAGCTGCTTCAATAATATAATTGATAAATTAATTTCTTTTTCTGCCTTTCACAGAGCTGCACAGTCCTGCGCACCATTGTTATACACCGCCGCCGCCACATGGTGCGGCCGCCACATCTGTGGCGCCACCGCCAGCTGGCATAGGGGCGCAGACCACAACACCGAGTCGCCTGCTCAGTTGGAATCACAGTGCAGCCGCAGCAGCCGCCGCGGCGGCAGCAGCCGTTGCCTCCAATCACCAGGCGAATGCAGCGGCTGCTGCTGCAGTAGCCGCGGCCGCGTCAGCAACAGCTGCCGGTCAATCGGCATCAATCGTGGATCAATCAGGCCTGCCACGGCTCAAGGGCCAAAACCTGGGACTCATCTGTGTGGTGTGCGGCGACACGAGCTCCGGCAAGCACTACGGCATCCTCGCCTGCAACGGTTGCTCCGGCTTCTTCAAGCGCAGCGTGCGCCGCAAACTCATCTATCGGTAGGTAAAGGGCGTGTGTGGCAAGTGGGTTGGTTTTCGTGTGCCTTCTGGCCTGTCTGGCGGATTACCCAAAAATTTATTACAATTATTCAAATCTTTGGGATTTGAGCGTCAACTTTTGAATGCGTTTGACTTTGCCCACACAAATCCCCATTGAGCATCATCTGCAGCTTCATCTCGCGCTCTCGCTCTGTCTCTCTGCGCGCTTTTTATGCCATTTTAAAATTGAAGCAAACAATTTTGAAACCCGCGCACAAATTGTAATTGAATTTAAAGTGCGGATTTAATTTTATGTTTGCTTTTTTTTGCCAGGAGTTGCGCTTTAGGGCGGCGTAGGCAGGCGACATGTGGGCTGTAGAGGGAGCAGTGGCAAGGCAGTTATATATATGCATAACTTAACTTTTAAATATGTTGATTATACGGGGTGTGCTCAAAAAAAATTATTTATTATTATTGAAAATTTATTTAAAAAATATTTATAAAAATATTTTTTTTTTTTAAGAAATCTGAATCTAATAATTTTTGTTTTATTTGTTTTTGCTTCGATTGAAATTCACCATACTCTTTGAGCACACCTCGTTTTATCATATTTTCAACTTAAGTTGTATCTGTATAATTCTACTAATGGCGCCTTCTAGACCTCTTATACAGACTTATATCTTAGCTCAAGTCTCTTTATAACCTCAGCATTCTCCGCACACTTTGTTACATTTGCTCCAGGCTCAGTAGACCCTTAGTACCACAGACTAGGCTTGTAAAATTGTAGTCTAGCCAGAGTCTAGCTTAATAGGTTCTCTTTCATCTAGTTCCCTCAACAATAGCTCAACAGTAGCTATTCCGCAGTTCAGTTGCCAATCCAAGTGGAGCTCTAAATATATCTGCATTGCTTCATATTATTAAATTATAAATATTTTTTTATATAATTTCTTATCTAAATATATTTATCCTGCTCCGCACTCTGTGCCCTGTGCCAATTTGTTTTTATTTTATGGCACTTGTTTCAGTTTCGTTTTCATTTTCAATTATCATTAAATCAGCGCATAGTTTGCCCGCCTTGGCCCTGCCCTTGGCCGCATATTTTGGGCGGCAAATTCCTTGCGAGTCAACATGAAATTATGATTCTCTGTAATGTATATGCCTTTAGACTGTATCCTGTGGCCTCTGCGCTGTATATCCTTGGCTCGGTAAATCACAAATGTCGAAATCTCTATATCCTTGCGGTCCCCAGAGATTGATATGGAGGGCTTAAGCGCAAAACACTTGGCCAAATGTGACCGCCGCGTCACACCAGCAAAGCACCCAGTGCCCACCCACTCCTCCTCCTCTTTAGAACGAGACCCTTATGGCAAACCACCCAACCACCGTCAACAGCTAAGCCAGGACCAAATCGCAGCACAGAAAAAAGCGAGAGGAAGGCAAAATAGAGCAAAAGTTTGAGCAGGGGAACTGAAGTGGGAAGCAGGACTTAGAAGCAGGACGAGGAGTTTATTTTTCTGCTACGTGACTTGTTTTTTGGATAGTCAGCGAAGTCAATGTGCCACCAGAAAGGATCTAGATAATATATATATATATATACATATATAGATATTCGTCTCTGGTGGTCGCATTAAGACAATTTCAATTACAATCAATTGCCTTCAATCAGAACTTTATGAAACCAAGCGAGAAAGGGAATTGAAGAGCAGCAGAATAAGTTGGAATTAATTTGAATTAGAGTACAAATGGGAAAGAGAGGGAGGGAGAGAGAGAGAGAGAGAGAGAGAGGGAGAGAGAGAGCGTGGGAGAGAGTACGAGAAGAGTTAGTCAGGGCAAGCGAGAGAAAAAGAACCTTAGAAACCAGATAGAGAGTGAAAGAGGTGAAGAGAGAGAAAGCAGGAAAGAGATAGCAACAGAGAAAGATAGACAATACACAGAGTGAAAGAGCGAAAGAGCGAAAGAAGAGAGAGAGAGAGAGAGAGAGAGAGAGAGAGACAGAGGGAGACAGAGACAGAGATAGAAGAGAGATGCAGTAAAAAAGAGAGGGACACTTAAAGCGAGTAAGAAAGAGCGAGATAGAGAGAGAAGAGAAAGAGTGAAAGTGCGAAAAGAGATGTTGCGAGAGAAAACGAAAGATAGAGCTTAGTGTCAGAGACAGAGGTAAAGAGCGACAGAGGTGAGTGAGAGATTGAGAAAAATTAAAGATAAAGAGCCATAAAGAGCGAGAGAGCACAAGAGATACAGTAATGCAGAAGCAGGTACAAGATCTTGAGATAGCCAAGGTCAATTCTTTTCAAATTATGATTAGAAAAAAACTCTCAGATAATATGATTTTTATACTTAAAAAATTTATTCTGGTCCCTTGGGTTTGGATAGTTTTTCAGCTAAATTCATTTGCTTGACCAGTGTGAAAACCGAGAAGGAAAACTTAGTGGCCTGTAATATCAAATAATATCAAGTGAAGCAAATTAAGAAAAAATCTGTGAAAAACTCTAGTCGAAACTCACAGTCAAATTCGTAGCGACTGAAATGGTAAAAATATTTCCAGCTATGAATACAATTGGCTTCTGTAGACTCTGCAGAAACTGTAGCAGGGTCTTCTTATAGCGCTGATCCTGGTAGATCCAATTCGATTCGAATAGGGCGTCGGCTAGCTGCAGCGAATCATCGGCCAAATAGTTGCAGAGGATGCAAAAGGGCGTGGTCTCCAATAGAACAGCTGCCATAAATGAGAAAGCAGCAATGCGAGAGGCGAAATTGGCAAACATCACAATGTTGATGATGGTAAAGCCCAGCACCATGCCCACAACGAGAAGCTGCACGAAAATGGTGCCCGAGATAACGGGGCGTATAGTATTGCAGAAACTGAAAGCAGCGAGAAACTTGAGAACTTCTTTCATGATATAGCTAAACTCAGATACCTCAATATAAGTTTGTGATGTTGTATGCAAGCGATAAGCTTTTCGTAACGCTGCTCTGAACTCTCTAGCGGATCGTGGCCCAGGCCTCTCAGTCGCTCCGCGAAGTTGGCCATGTGTGCACGCAGCGGCAGGATATAATTGATGGGATAACAGTCGACGCAGACGTCTTGAAAGCAGGCGCCGAACATGGCGAAGTACTCCAAGCTCGATTGCAGCCAATACTCCCAGCGACTGGCACGCCAATCTAGAAAGGGATAATAGTTCTGAAACATCGGCACACCCATGATGCAGGCGCTGATGAATGTGGTTGTCGCATAGACTATGTAGACGCTCATATAGCCAAAGAAAATGCGATTGCTGCGCGAGACGGCGCGATGAACTCGACTCCGCTCGGTCGGCTCCAGCAGTTGCTTGTCCAGCTCATCGAAGATCAAGTTGGCTTGATCGAAGCGTTTCACTAGTATCCAAACGATAACCACTTTCGTCGAACAGGACCACGCATTGAAGGCCACCTGCAGCGAGGTGAGCAACTCGTCAGGTGCGAACTCCGACAGGTGCGACATATAACCAGTCATAAAGCCAATTGGCTGATAGAAAGTCGAGCACAGATTCAGGGCAAAAGACCACACGATATAGATGAAGTAGAGGCAGCAGCCCTTCGGCGGCGTCCTGATGCCCATTAGGAAAATGCAGTTCAGCAAATAGAGCGTCGCCTGGCGCGACTTAGCTGGCGCCTTGTCGGGCAGCGTGTACATCGCTGGAAAGAGCCGACGTAGAACCATCCTGCAGCAACCGCCAACGATTGCTCAATAACTTGGAAATTGTTCAAATGTTGCGTTTTATATGCTACGAATAGTTGCATAAATTTTGAATTATGCATATGAAAGTTGTTAAAAGTTGAAGTTGACTTTGTTGTAGGCAAGGTAAGGGGCATGCCACGAGGCGCTTCACTTTGTTTCGTGGGCGTCAAAGTTTACACTTGACTCAATTAATAATTGAAATGCTTTGGGGCAGCTAGAGCACTGGCTGTTATCGTTCTCATATATGAGATATATATAATAATAATCATATAGATATATATGTATAGCTATAGCATTAATATACTACCTCAGTTGACTTTTTTCTGCATATATTATTAAATATTATTATTATATTATTTTATAATATTTATATAAACGCCTCACATTAAATTTATTATCAATTTAATTAATTAAAAAAAATGTATATATAAAAACCATTATTTTTAGCCCCAAATAAACTCCAGGGAAAAAACGAATCAATAAACGACTCGAAGCAGTTCATAGCTACGGCTTCAATCTACGTGATTTGTTTACGAAAACATAAAATTAGCATATTCCACGCACAAATAGTGGGTGCACACACACACACATACACACATACACACAGAGAAGTATCTGAAGGATACATTTAGCTAAGTGCTTTGTTAGTTAGTCAAACTTCACACAGGGCATATAAAAAATGAGAAGAGAGAAGGAGAGAAGGAGAGAGCAAGAGCAAGACAGTGATTTGGGAGGTGGGGTAAGCCGAAAGAACCTTTGCCATTTTGTATTTTGAGTTTTGGCGCAGGCTTAGAGTGCGACAAGGATGCAGCACAAAAGCGCAAACAAGTGCGACTGAGGCGACGCCAGGCAGCACAAGGCGCCACAGCGAGTGCGAGAGGGACGCAGCACGATGACTAAGGCAAACAAAAGCTGCCTTAACCAGCCGCCAGAGGGTGTGAGGGAGAGCAACTGCTGCTTAAGAGGTGGTTGGCAATGATTTCAGACAGTCAATGTGATTTGATTAAAATGCCACAAGTGCCGCATGCCGCATGCCGCATGCCACACAGAAACACAGAACAAAGACCAAAAATAGATACATGGCTCAGCTGTTCAGATACAATTCTATGCTCAGACACTTAGCCTTAGTGAGTGGGCTTACGCTTCACTTGCCAGCAAATTTCACAAATGTTGCAATTTTTGACACTGGGCATCTGCGTAACTTAATTATCGTGCGGACGCTTAAACATTCAACTCGAATTGATCGCAGAAAAATTAAACTGTTCTCTTTTTGATTGCAGCTGCCAGGCGGGCACCGGACGCTGTGTTGTGGACAAGGCCCATCGCAATCAGTGCCAGGCATGCAGGCTCAAGAAGTGCCTTCAAATGGGAATGAACAAGGATGGTAAGTAATATTGACTCTAATTGACTTTCGGCAGGTTAATAGAATATGAAGGGAAGTCTAATAGGGAGACAGAGAGATAGCACTTTTTCATATATTGATTGCCTTTGAAAATGATTGACTTCATATAGAAGATACTTTGCAGCTGAGAGAGTTGTATGCTCCTGGCTATATGATATGGAAATCTTGTCTAAATATTATTGAAATTTTTAAAAGATTTTTATAACCATAATTTCCCTCATTTAACTCTTCATGAATAATAAAGCTACTGAAATGTTTATCTTGAACTTATATTTCATGCGTGTCTGTAGAGCATGGAGAACCTATTTGCATGTAAGACTAAGATTTAAGTTTGATTGAAGCACTCAAATCACATTATAGACAAATGTTTACCATCTTTATGAAGGTATGACCTTAGACCTTAGTTGCACTCAATTAGTAGCTCATTTAATCAATCAATCAATACAACTCTTTAGACATACAATAGCTTTCCATCCATATTCCACGCTTGTCAGTGGAACTTCATTAAGCAAATTGAGTCTAGCTGAGCTCTCGTGGCTCTGGCCTTTGAAGAGTTCATCAATCGATAACTCCTACTCTCTTTCAATCAGTATCAACTAGTTCTTAGGCATGTATATATATATATATACCCCTTTACAGTTACTCTCCCTCACTGTGTCGCTTCCATATTCATAATCTGTCTAAACGCTCTAATGAACTGAAGCACGTTTAATTGCTCTTTAACATGACCTCAAAACAAAAACCTGGCGACACGTGCAAGCGTGTCTAATGTAAATATCTCTAGAAGATGCGTTGCTCTTGCTCACTCTCTCTCTCTCTCTCTCTCTCGCTCTTTCTCTGTCAACCCTTTCCCACGCATCGCTTGAACAGCAACAAAAATATTGTGAAAAGGTCTCGCTGCTTGGGGGTTGCTGCTGCTGTTGCTGCTGCTTGCTCATCTCTCAGTGGGCGCGAGTGTGGTGCGCGGTGGGTCAATTTTTGGGGTGGTGCACTTTATTTACATATTGTTCACTCAATTGATTTGTTACCTGCTGCTGTCTGTCGTTGTCTTTGACAGATTTTTAAGCAGCTTCCATAGCAGTTGAGTAAACAAAGCACGGCATATTCTTCACATATATAGATAGATGTATATATATGTATGTGCTGCATTCCATTGTGTGCAGCAGAGAGTTACTAAGCAGCTGTCAGTTATTGTCTAGTTAATCAAATTTGTCGTCTTTTGTTGAAGTCCTGAATAATAATTGAACTTTTGTAATTCTCAGAATTCAGTTGACTTGCCTGAAAGTTAAAGTAAAATTTTGAATATTATTAAATATATTATAGATGTATATATATATATATATATATATATATATATATATATATATATATATATATATATATATATATATATATATATATATGATTATGATTGAACAGAATTTCAAGTGCTTGATAGGGCATTGCATAAAACTTATTTCTGGTATGAAAAGCATTAAAATAATAAAAATAAACTAAAAAAATAATAATAATAAAACTAATAAATATTAATAATAATAAATAAATAATAATAAGAAAATTTTTTTTTAATTTATATTTTTATATTTTGGACACGCCCCAATGGGCGGGCTGTTCACTCAGCAGTAAACTAACTTGTTGTTTTTCGCTCTTAAATTAATTCAGCTATTTTTTTGAAGGCACTGCCACGCCCTTAGCAGATTGTGTTGCGCCTAGCTTGGCAGTCCTTAGCAGAGCTCAACAGTCAGTTGGTTGCCAAATTGCATGAACTGTGAGACAAATTCTCTGCCAATCTGTCACAGCTAATGGCTGTAGCTACGAGCTGTGTTCGAAATTCATAGCAAATTTTGTATTGTCTCAAAAGTTTTTTTTTTATAAAAATCTATTTAGTTGGTTTCAAAGTAATACCTATATGGTACTGTAGACTTGCCTCAGCATTATTTCCTTAATTTTAGGCTATCTTGTTTAGTTGCTCATTGGCTGCCCCCTTTAGCACTCTTTTCATAGCCTTTCTCAGCTTCAACTAGCACGAAAAACTCGCAGATGACCAGGTCTAAGCCATCAGAGTGCTGCGACTTCCTTGGCCCATTGTTGTTGAGCAAACATTTGATGCAGCTTCTTTGTCAACAACTAAATGAGCATTCAAAATGCTTGAACTTATGGGCAAGAGGGCGTGGCATGAGTGCCCAAATAAAAGCAAAAAAAAAACACGAAAAGCGTATTCAATATGAGCCATGCTTATGATAGAGATCTCGCATATAGTCCTAATCAATTCAGTTTTTGACTCAAATATGATTCATGCTAAACACTATATAATGACTAACAACAAAAGCTATTTGCCACGCCTATAGTAGGCGTGTGAGTGTGAATTGCATTGCTCAAAATGTAGAAGAGGTTAACAGCGTCTTCTAGGAGCTGCTTGACTTAAGCTTTAACTGTGGACTGTAGAACTATATACTATATAGAAGTATATACTATGCAGATATATATCTTAGGTATATATATATATATATATATATATATATATATTTACATAAAAACTCAGCTCAAAGCACACATTTCACCCAAGCCAATATACCCTCTTTCGCCCGAGTGCAGGCACATCGAAAGCTCACACTCAGGGCGACTTCTTGAACAATAGTTTAGGTTTCTCTCTCATGACACGTCTCGGATGTCGAGTGCGCTTATTAACACGTTGTGAATAGGCCGCACTTCATTATGGTTTGGGCCACCCGCTGCCAATTGAGCCATAAATTATGCTGGCCATATGCAAAATGGCAACAGTTACCGCAGCTGCGTGGCAGGGGGCAGGGGGCAGGGGGCATGCCGCACGTTGCACAGATTGAGTTGTCGCGGTAAAATTGCATAAACAAATGGGAAAACAATTTGTGGGCGTTGAGCGGCACGTGACCACAAAACCAATTTACCGAGCAGTGTCCCCAGGCCAAATGAGAAGCGCAGAGAGCGGCACGCGCGGCCAGTGCTGCCAAACTATTTGGCATTTGGGCAAAAAGGCGTTAAGCGAAATTTTGTGACATTTTCTCATTACGAATTTGTCGGGGCGTTGCCTCTGAGTGGTGCTAGTGGTGCAAGGAGATTCACTTATGCATTTTGTTTTCCAATTACAGCGGTGCAAAATGAGAGACAGCCACGCAACACGGCCACTATACGGCCGGAGACACTGCGGGAGATGGAGCACGGCCGTGCGCTGCGAGAGGCGGCCGTAGCCGTTGGCGTATTTGGGTGAGTTGTAGACCTAGTGATGCTATCTAGACCCATTGCCTGTCATTTGCATAACTCGCCCTTGCTCGATTCTTCCATTCGCAGCCCTCCCGTGCTACTCTCGCCGCCCTGCTATGGCTCGGGCCTGCTGCCGCCGCCTTGTAAGTGCTTATACATCGCTCGCTCAGTCGCACTCATTTCACTCACTCGGCACAGTCTCGTCTTCCACAGCGCTGGGCAGCCTGCCAACGGGACGTCTGCTGCACCACAATCATCTCAGCTCCTCCATGCAGATGGCCACGAATCACATGACGCATGCGAGCAGCTTTCCCATGTTCAATGCCGCCGCCGCTGCCGGACTGCATCACTCGCCCAAGAACAAGCTGGGCGGCTATGGTGGTGTCTCCATGGAGCTCTCGAGCAGTGGCAATATCTCGCACTCAACCAACTCGAGCAGCAATCACAGCATCGATCCCAGCTCGCCGCCGCCAGATGAGAAGAATATTGCAAATGAGAAGATTAATGCCGGCGGCAGTGTCTCCTCCATTAGCTCCTCCAGCCCAACGCCAGAGAATGATAATGATGGTGAGCAGATATATATATAGATAGATATAGATAGTTGAAGATATTTTGAGACGCGAAGGCATTGAAAGCAGCAGCTTAAATGCAGCTGATCTGTTAGATAGAGAGATGATAGAGAAAGATAGAGAGAGAGAGGGAGAGGGGGAGAGTGGTAGAGAGAGAGAGAAGAAAACTACGACAATCTCATTAGGTATATCTATATATATATATATATACTCTTGATCAGTATCAGACAAAAACAAAACAGTCGGAGAAAGGAATAAAACAAAGCCCGACATAGGACAAAGCTGCAGAGACGTCCTATGAAAGCTGCTGCAGCTCAACACAACAGGCAGAGAAGGTTAACGTAAGGAAAGCCCACAACTTGGGGGCATCATGCAAGTAGAGCAACTGGAACTTGTAGCAAATCTAAGAGCGACTGTCAGGCATGCATTATAAATGAGTTGAAGTCGAGTCAGGAGAGGCAAAACAGTTAATGCCATACCATCGCCATCAGATATCAGATGAAGATAGATGAAATCGAGCATACAATTCAGCCTCGGGTTGGGGCAAGGCTTACCAACAACTCTAAGGCTGTTTATAGTTATTTATAGCAGCCTCCATGGGGTCAAACTCAAAGAGTTGCTTTTGTTACACTCTCAACTTGTAGTACCGTAGTGAGAGGAATCGCTAAGCCCTATGCATATCCTGCATATACTGTCATTAGTTTAGTCCTAGTTACCTGCTGTGTTGGAATACTCAAGCCTGGGGAAGACTTGAATGACAGCAGAGCCCTTAGATGTCGACTCACCCACAGCAGCGTCAGGAGTCGCCGCACAGCTAGGGACTTATAAAAGTTACTGACACAAATAGTGGCAAGCACCTTAGCTCTTCAGTGACTCTCTCTAGAAATAGCACAGGACTCTAGCGTATCCTAAGCACTTAGCTTGATCTTTAAAGTGAACAAGTCTGAACCGAGCCACAGGCTCCATTTCAAATCTCATGCTGCTTTCTCATATTGTCATGCTCTGAACTTGTTTCCCTTTCTGCAGACGACTCGATTGACGTGACCAACGATGAGGAGCCCAATACGGGCAGCAGATCCGATTCCAGTTTCATCATGCCTCAGTTCATGTCGCCCAATCTCTATGCGCATCAGCATGAAACGGTCTACGAGACGAGTGCGCGGCTGCTCTTCATGGCCGTCAAGTGGGCCAAGAACTTGCCTAGCTTTGCGCGGCTTTCGTTTCGGGATCAGGTCATCCTGCTGGAGGAGTCCTGGTCAGAGCTGTTCCTATTGAACGCCATACAATGGTGCATTCCTCTGGATCCCACGGGCTGTGCCTTGTTCTCTGTCGCGGAGCACTGCAATAACTTGGAGAACAATGCGAATAACGATAATTGCGTTAGCAAAGAGGAGGTGAGTTGCGGTCGCATTAACTACAGTGAAACAGCAATAAAGTGTACGCTCTCTACCTTTAGTTAGCTGCCGATGTGCGTACACTGCACGAAATCTTCTGCAAGTACAAAGCGGTTCTAGTGGATCCAGCCGAATTTGCTTGCCTCAAGGCAATTGTGCTCTTTCGACCCGAAACCAGAGGCCTAAAGGATCCAGCGCAAATCGAAAATCTACAGGATCAAGCGCATGTGAGACGCCCTCTCTCTCTCTCTCTCTCTCTCTCTTGCTCTCTAAACTGTTTCATTTCCATCCATTCCCAGGTCATGCTCTCGCAGCATACAAAAACTCAATTCGCTGCTCAAATCGCACGCTTCGGCCGCCTCCTGCTCATGCTTCCTCTTCTTCGCATGATCAATTCACACAAGATCGAATCGATCTTCTTTCAGCGAACCATCGGTAATACGCCCATGGAGAAGGTCCTCTGCGACATGTATAAGAATTAGTTAATATTGTGTCTTAAGTTTTTACGATTATCTAATTTAAATAAAATATACGCATATGTTTTTTGTGTCTTGGATGTTAAAGATAATCGAGTTTTAATGCAGGTGTATGGACTCGGAAAGGATTATTCGAATATCACTAGATATACTCCAATCCATAGCCATATTCATAAGGGCTGATAAAGAATAAATATATGCTCGATCTAAGATTCTTGTTAAATTTATTTTTTTATTTCGTTTCATTTTACATGTATTTTACTTTCATTTAATAATATTTTTTTATTTCATTTTGTTTCACTTTAATTCCATTTCCATTTACTTGCTCTATAGCATATCTCTATACACATTTCGTTTCCATTTCATTGCTATATCAATTCCCTGCGGATAAGAGACATAACAGTTTAAGAGCCACTGAAACACTTAAAGAACATTGTGTGTGATTGCTGTACTCACTAAGCCAACTCAAACTCAACTATTAGAACGAAAGCTACTACACACAACGATATATCCAATACACAAGCCAACTCACTTAACATACCAATCGAACGCCGCCACAATATATATAAGCCTATCGCAAGCGTCTAGCAACAAAAGCTGCCTGCTATGCCGTATCAAAGGTCATGCACTGCCGCTAGATGCCGCTTTAGCAGGCTCTCCGTGTGTCGTTTTAGTTGGATGCTGCAAACTTCAGGAGCAGGTTCTGATTGGAGTCGCTGCTGCTGCTGACGGATGGCATTGGAATGCGCTCCACAAACAGCACAAAAGAATAAACGTGAAAAACAGCAAAAATTATGCCAAATAATAATGAATTTAGTAATTAAAGTTAATAAACTTGATGTGCACTTATTGGCCAAGTTCAAAGCCGCTAACATGAAATTGGCTAAGGCCAAACAGTGAAAAGGCAGACAAAAAGTCTACTGTTGTAGGTGTGTGCGTGAGTGTGCCTGCGTGCGTGTGTGTTGTGGGTGCGCGCAGCAACAAAAATATAAATAAAACACGCGTCCCTCGCCGTCAATGTCAATGGGAAATGCAGTTGATAAAAAGTGAAATAAAAGGCCTTTAATTGCCGTTGCAGTCAAATAAATCATCAAACGGGAAAATATGAAAGCATCTCTGGAATTTCGTGTGTAAAATTAGAAGCGCACACACACACACTAAAAAAAACAACAAAAAAAAACTATATCAAACAGAAGATACAAAATAGCAATGCGATGGGAGAGCCGAAACGGCAACAGCTCTGCCCTGGCTCCTGCTCCCTCTGCCCGCTCATTGCCCACTTCCACTTCCTGCAGCATATGCCAACACAGCTCCAACAGGAACAGCAACAACAACAACAAGAGCGCACGCTGCTGTTACTAGGGATGCTGCCAACAAAACTGCACAACTGAGCGCCACTGAGAGCGCAACGTAAAGACTACGAAAAACACTGAGAGAGAAAGAGCGCGCTTTACTGTATGCGTACTGTATCTGCTTATGTGTGTGTGTGTGTGCTGACTAACTGCCTGCCTGGCTGCTGGCTGCTACAAGTGAGCGCACAACTTCATTCCGATTTGTACCGTCAACGTGAACGCACGCAGTGACGCGACAGCGCACTAAACAAAAACGTAAGATCGACAAAAACGCGTATGAGATCGAACGGTTTTTATGCGGGAAAAAGAAAGAAAGGCATAAAGTAAGCGCAATAACTGTGCGCGCTCGTATGAGTGTTTGACGTTGTGTGTGTCGACAGCAAGCGAAGCAATAACAATAACAATAACAATGCCGCACTGCTGAGTTGTTGATATTTCGTGTGAGCACCAGCAGGATATTTGAAACGGTGTGCGTGAGCGAAAGAGCTCGCGCGTCTGTATATGTGCGTGTGTGTGTGCGTGCGTGCTTCACTATGTGAAGTGTTCAATTAAATGCATAATATGTATATTGATAAATGTGTTTGTGTATGTGTATGTGTATGTGTACACACACATAGGCAGCTGACAGCAGCAACTATATGAAATATATTGAAGCACAGGATACGCAAAGCAAACAAAAACAACAAAAACTAAAGTGTATAGGCGATAAGGTTACAGATGTCCCAAGCAAACACACACACCTAGACAGATAGATAGTGTGTGAGTGTGTGTGTGTGTGTGCGACACAATTCGGGCAGGCTTTAAAAATACAATAAGGAAAAGGATACGCAGGACACTTGCATACAACAACAGCGTGTAACTGGATACATGTTTACTCATAAGCGGCCGCTGCTGACATCCACGCCCAACGCTGTCGCACTGCAGCAGACTACAAATAACAACAACAACAACATCAACAACAGGAGGAGAAGGAACAACAACAACAGCAAGAAGAACAAGAACAACGCGTAAGTAGCTGACATGCTTAGCTATAATAAGACGCCCCAGCCTGGACTTGGACAGCAAAAGTTTCTTCTTTTATTTTGTGTCCAAGACAAAAGCCAACTGAGCTCTGCACTGAGCGAAAAGTCTTTGGTTTTTTAAGACTCAAAATAGTCCTAGATCAAAATAGTTCTATGCTGAAGATACAAAATTCTTTTCTAAAGTCAGAAGTTGACAAAAGTATTTTTGCAGTATTTGTTTTAACTGTAAATTTCATGTTCAGCTTGAAAAAGTATTTTATTTCAAAGATATCGGTAGAATATTTTTTAATTTTTTTTTTTTAATATTCTGAATAAATTTCTGCAATTAATATGCATATTAAATATCAAAAGTAAAACAATTCATGCCTTAATAGCAGTTCAAGATAATAAGCTTTCAAATATATAACTCAACTCAACTCCATCATTTCTTTAAGTGTAAAGTAGTGGGCAGTATGGGCTGTGGGGGCCTGGGCGATTGTAAAGGGTTTAGAGCCGTTGACAGCGGTCGCTTCCTGCGCCGCTAAGTATGCAATTCTATTTTTAAGCGCAAGCGAAGTAGGTGAAGTGCAGTGCGGGTGCAATTGCAACTGCTGAGGCAACTGCCATAACCCACAACGCTAAACACACTTACTCACTAACATAACAGAGTCGGACACACAAAACGTATTCAAGTGTAACTAAAGACGACCAATTCACAAACAAACAAACAAACAAAAGTGCAGAACGGACGCCAGCGAACCATGAGAACAGAGCGAGGGAGAGGGGTAGAGCGGAAGAGAGGGAGACTGGCAGAGTGGGAGCGAGAGAGCAGCTGCAGTGGGTAGAGTAGGAGTAGCTGTTAGGCAGGCACTCGCACGGGTCGCGCTGATCGCAACGTACAGCTGACAGACGCACAGGCGGACGGACTGAATGAATGACAGACGGACAGAGGGACCGAGGAACAGAATGACATTCGGTCGCAGCGCTAATGTTTATTATGAAAAGCGTGCCCTTTTGAACGCCAGCGTGTATTTTCCTTTTTATTTATATTTCATTTTAAGTTTTTTCCCTATATATATACACTTGCTTGGGGTATTTGAATATTGTCACGAAATGAACTTTGAACTATGAATAGGAAATATGAATATATATATTTATATATGTACATACATGTTTATGGTTACTTGATCAACTTTAGCAGTGGACTTGTAGCTGCTATCGCCTTCGAAATCTTGAAAAGTCTTAGACAACTATGTACTTATATATGAACTGTATTGTATATTATAATATTATATTTTGTGTATTAATATAAAAACCATAAAGCTTCACTATATATACATATGCAAATAAGCTGAACCTCCAGGAACTACTTTAATTCTAACTTGCAATAATAGCACTCGCTGTATTTTCTGCATAACTACTCTCTCTCTTTAGGCTTATGCATATATATTTATATAAAACATTATATAAATATTCTTCTTCTTCTCATGCAGAAAAAAAACATTGACTATTTCATTTAGTTGCTAGAAAAACAACTTTAAGTCATACATAAAATTAGGATTTAAATTTTCATAACATTTTTTATATGCCCAACGTCTATAATTTATTCATCCAGAGTATTCACTCTTCTAGCATACACTATACTATATATTCTAAGCTCTCCAAATTTTATTTATTTTTTATTTTATTTTTTTTATTTTACGATTTCGCTGCATGTGTATATATACCATATATTTTTGTTGTTCTTGTCAGCGCGAGGGTCGCTGAGAGCAGTAGAAGAGGAAGACTAGGCATAGGCAGGGAGGCAGAGACGCAGGGAAGCCCTCATAATGAGTGCGCGGCGGCGGCGACGGCGGCGGCGGCACTTAATGCATTGATAAAAAGATGCAACAACAACTACAACAACTCGCACAACAACAACTTGTACAACATGCCACAAGCGCTGGCGACACTCGCACAATTACAGTTATAATTTTTGGGCATATAACCGTTATTCAAATACATAATTCGAAATTCAAATGCGTGTTGCAATTACCAACCCCCCTGGCAGCGAGGGTTGCTCGTTGACTAAGCGCCCACATATCAAAGGTCCAAATAAGTTCTTTCCATGATATCACCTAGACCTGGAGGCCAAACAAGGTGCCCATAAAAATGCGGCACCATAAAAACAGACAACTGAGAGCTGAGAACCGAGAATGGAACATCAAAAGTCAATGGGATACAAATAGGTTTTTTCTGCTTCTTCTTTTATCTTTCGAGTTGACATTTTTGGCTATGAAAAATTTGTCTTTTTAATGGTTTTTATTTTATTTTGGCTGGGAAGTAATTAAAGTCATTTGGGAAAATTGTAAAAATCAATAAATTATATATGGTTTAGTCCAAGTGTGATCGAGTATGGGCAGAAAATTAGTAAATTAATAAGTGATATATGGCTCAGAGGGAGACAATCTATATGAATGAGTGAACTATAAGAAATTACAAATGATATATGGGCTACTTAGGCATGATCTTAACTAATGAAAATATGTTTTATGTATCAATAGAGGCAATTTACTTATAAATAAATGTAAGAAATGGAATTAGAAAATACAAAATTAAAAAAAAAAGAAGCTCATTTATGGGTTACTTAAACAGCTTACTTAAGCTGGCATAAATACTTTGTTATATCATTTTTAATTCATTTTTTACTTATAATTCTTATAATTAGACTTTTAGTTCAGAAATTCTAGATAAAATTGAAGACCTTAAACAAACTATGATTTTTTGACAATCTTTAAAGATTTTCGTCTAAAATTTTCCATTTTTATTCAATGAAAATTCAATGAAAAATCTACAACTATCTAGCTCTTACATAGTCTACTAGAAATTGATCTCCAATTGATCAGTCATTCAATCAGTCGACATACACAAATTTCCCATCAGTTGCCTAATTTCTCGATTACATAATTTTGTCATATTCATTCCACTAGGATTAACACAAATGAACCTCTATATACACATCTAGAGCTATCTCATGGAACCCCTACAAACATCAACTGCCAAACAAATCAATCAATTAATGCGAAAACCAAGAAACTCCCTTAGCAATTGTTGAACTAATTTCGAAGTAATTGCAATTGGATAATATTACGTATGATTAAGAAGCGGGTACTCCAGCGGCGACCCTCGTATGCAACGTTGTTGCTAACGAGTGGGCAACAAACAATCGCCAATTGGCGTATAATGATGCCCTTTTCAAAGTGCATGATTGACTGACTGACTGACTGACGCACTGAGAGCTTGACAGACTGAGGAACTGCCACAAGCAGCAGCGACATTCAAAATAATTCTCAGGCTTTGACAAAAATGCAATGAATATAATTTGAACGCGACGAACGATGTTTTAATTTGTACTCGTTCGGGAAGTAAATAAAGTGGGCATATTAGTTTTTGGAAGAGTCAATTTGGTAACTTGATGGCTGAAGACCTAGAATTCATAAGAGAAGTTTGTCGTCAGCTACAAATATATATATTCTATTTATATAGCTAAGACTATGGTATTCAAGTAGCTATAAGAATTATATAGTCTTTTATATAAGACCCTGAGTGCTAAGATCTTGAGAGTCTGAGACCTTGAGAAGCCGAGCTCAATAATAATTGCTTTAGATTATGACTACCTATCGACATTGTTTTCTAGCTTCTTCTTCAAGTTTCTCTACAAAGTGACAAATTGATTAAATTTGCATAAATGGAGCGAGTATTGAGCAGTCGTTTCCAGCCGAGTGCACAGTCCTTACGTGTTATTTTCTGGCATTTGATATTTGGTCTTTGCTTTCATTTTTTAACAATTTACGCGAGCTGTTACCCTTTCCAAGTCACACGCTCACACACACTCAAACATAGGCTAGTCATAATTTTTAGGGGTTGCTGTACAAGTTAGAGCTTACAGCTGTTGTCCTACTCCACCTCCTGCTCTCTCTGTGTGTGTGTGTGTGAAACAAGGGTTCGGGTCTAAGGACAAGCCAGCGTCTATTGGCATGGGAACCATGTCCATGGGATATAGGGATAGGGCATAGGTATGGGAATGGGAATGGGAACGGGCACGGTAGGAGCGAACATGAGCCATCGAACATCTTTCGACTCCTGCGGTGATTAATTGTCATTTGAGCAGAGCCCCCAACGCCGAAGACAGACCTAAGAACGAAACGCATGTTACAACTCAGCTACAGCTACAGCTACCTACAAAGACATGAGGTATCTACAGGCATCAATAGGTATAAGGGCATTTGGGTTCAGCGCCTGGCGACTTAACATTGGATTAGATGTCGATCATCGATCTACATGGAAATAGAAATAGGTGCGTAACTGCCTTTTGTCTACAGCGAAACGCGCAAAGCCGAAAGCCGAAAAGTAGGTAGCTGGATAGCCCATCATAAATTGTGGTCTTTGTAGCGGGTACGACTATCTGAAGAAAAATGGAAATGGGCATTGGCATGCAACGCTGATCAATTTGTGAGTTACCTTCTGGCCATTATCTATATGTGCAAGTTAAGCGTATTAGGGGTAGAAAGTTAGAGCTAACCTTAGCTGAGGCGGAAATGCCTATCTATAGTCGGCTTAGAATTGTTTAGATAACGATAAAAAGCAACAAGCAGATTCATTTTGCTAAGTAAAATCATTAATTTTGGTCTTCAAGTTGACAACAAATAATTGAAGCTATAGAAGAAATGGGAAAGAAATAAATGAAGTCAAGAAAGGTCTTTCAAGACTTGTCAGGGAACATTTATTACAGCTAGATTTTAGATATTGAAAAAAGAGGGGATTAATATTTATTTCGACTTAGAGTTAGCATTAAATCTTAACTAGATAAATAGATTGCATATGCACTCACCTAGCTCAAGTGAGTGCATATGCAATTAAAGTATTTAATTCTTTTGGCTTGTGGGAATAGCTAGATTGAAAAGAATTTCCTTTAAGCCTTTATCTCGCAACGGTCTTAGTTTCAGGCAGTTTCTCGTCTATCAGGATTTCTCTTTCACATCTCTCTATTTATATTTGGCTTAGCTTATATCTAGTTAACTACTTAAAGCTTATTTAACTTTTATTAAATTTATTTATATTTATTAACATTTTATATATTTATTTCTTGCACCCACACTTACTTACAGCTAGTCAATCTCTTAACACAATTTGCTCAGCATATTTCATTTGCCATTATTTGAATGAATTACTTTTCCTTAAAAGCTCTTATTGTCATAGTAATAGTCATTGGCCCTATTTAGGCTCCGTTTTGTGTTGACTCAAGGTTTTACTAAACTATTTATATTGCTCTTTATTTAGAGAGTTATTAAACTTTTTGTCGCAGCTTTAGAGCAGCTTCAACGCAGTTCCACTGCCTAATTGAATTGAAGCAGCTTAATCACAGTGTTCAACTAAAGTCAGTTTGTGCTTAATCTAGATTACTTTGAGTAATATTTAAATGTATTGCAATTGCTTACAATCGGAAAGGCTCCGCTTCCTGTCTAACAGATAGCTTTTATTTATATTCAATATATATGTATTTATATACATATATTTATAGCATTCAATCTCTATTCAAGTCGCATCATTTGCTACATTTCCATTTAATTTATAGTCGCAGTTAAAAGGCGAAATGTCTTCACATCGAGCGTAGCTGCCAGCAGCAGTTGGTTTTGCCATCGATTTGTTTGCGCCAGTCGGCATCATAAATTAGACCAGGCTCCAAGTGTGTGTGCCGAATAAGTTTTGCCCCGCCCCCTGCAATTAAATGCTGCCTGCTGGTCAGCAGCTGAGCAACAACAAAACTTGCCAGCTAGATTGAAACTTTTCTAATGAGATACAAATGATAAGAGTCATCATCATTGTGAGCTTTGCTGTTCCACTTATTTAACTCAGATGTGGCATAATAAATAATTTGCTTATTGCATGCACATGTCTCTCTGTGTGTGTTGTCTTATCTATTGTATTGTATCTTGTTACAACATATGTATCTATGTATCTATCAGATACGCGGGCGCATAATTCATGGCTGAAACTTTTTGTTTCTAATTCGACAACAATTACGCTTAATTAATTTAAAGATGTTGTTGTCCATGTTGTTGTTGCTGTTGCTGTTGTCGTTGTCGTTGTCAACCCTCACAGCAGCAACATGTATTTTTGAGGGAGGCTTCGTGCCTCGCTTATAAATAGATTAATTAAAATCATCTTTAATTGTTTGATTACAAGACTGGCCCAAAAAGCGAGCACAAGATGAAGGAAATTAAAAGACAAACTCACAATAGCTAGGCTTTATAGTAGCTAAAGAGCAGCTCAGTTATGTGTGTGTGTGTGGGCAAAATGCGCAACATGTGAATTCCACATGCGGCAACGATTGCCACAGTAACCAGCAGCAATGGCAGAGCCAGCAGCACGGTCCCTTGAGTTCTGAAGATTTCATTTGTGCTACAGATGTTCAGAGATTGTACAACATAACTACACACGCACACACAGTCAGTGGTAAAGTCACACGCAATTGAAGCAGCGGCATCTGCCAGATACACTTCAGCATTTGGCTTCATCTTCAAGGCGCGTCGCACAGCAACTGCCGCTGAATTTTCGAGTGGCATTTGATTTTAGTATACGAGTGTGTGCGAGTGTGTACGTGTGTGTATCTGAAGTGCTATGGAGAGGCATAAAAATTATTGCTGCCAACCGACTGAGTCAGTCAGTCATCAATTATTTTATAGAATGCTCACTTGTTTTTGCTGCCATTGTCTGACTGAACTGCCTGCCTGGCTGACTGGCTGCCTGGCTGCCTGGCTGCTCCCCCAATCTTCAGTTCCTGCTTTTGTGGTGCGGGAAGTTTTGAAAGTTCTTTTACTTCACACACACACACACGCGCGCACACATCTATATATACAGGAAGAAGCTGCGCAATAGTTGTGAAATTAAATTGAATGCGACGCCGATTATCCCACGCAATCTTTCATTCAGTCATTCATTCAGCTGCTGCCGTTCGCTTCCACTATCTGCTGACTAGGAAGCCAGCCAGTCAGACTAAACTCCTCCGCCAAAGTTCAGAGGCGGAACTGCCCTCGCATCATACAATATAAGATGATTATATGCACAGGCAATCTCAACTATCCAGCCATAAATCTAAAGCCCCTGTCTGTCTGTCTGTCAGTCTGTCAGTGTGACTGTCAGTCTCTCCCCTCTTTGCCAAAAATCAATGCAAAGCTTTGCTGTTTTTTCTGCCCTCCTCTTGCACTCTCTTTTTATGTCTTTTGCGGTTCCAATAAATAAAATCCATTCGATTATAAAGTGCACACACAATGAAATGCCGCTGATAAGCGCTTTACACAATCCATTTGGCCTACTTCAGTTCATTAAAAATCTATTTAAAACAAGTGCATTTGGCAGCTTCTGCTGCATGTTTGACTTCTAGTTACCCTGGAAATTAAGCTTGACTTAAGAAAGTTGTTGCTCATCTAACTTTTTGCATTTCTTTAAGATGTGCTGTAATTGAAAGTCTATTCCCAGAGAAGTCTTAATGCTTTTAATGATAATGATAAGCAAACATTCAATATGATTGAGAAATTCTCATAATATTATAACATAGTGAAGATCTAACTGCAGACTTCATATGCTTAAATATGCATACATTAGATAATATGAAGAGCTATAAGGAATACAGAATATTCTTAAAGATCTTTAAGATTCGCTCTCATCATTATATCTTTTATTTATTTAAGATATGATATCAGATATGATGAGAAATGAGTATATATACGAATGCAGATAAATTTATCTACAAATATATTCTCATTCTTATATTATATATTTATATATATATATTTTCTTTTCTATATATCTCAGCTCTCTCACTCTATTTTCTATATTAAGCCACATATCTTGCTTTAATCTGAAATCAAAATCCCATTTATAATATATAAATATTTTGAAGCTAATCAAGTTCTTATATTCTAAGTTATTTTCTATATCTATAGCTATCATAATCATTAATAAATCTTCTCTTCTCTATTACTATATCTTGACTATAGTCTATTCACAAATAAATCTATCTATATATGTCAATATACATCCATATGCATCTATAAAATATATCTTTATTTAACTAGTTTTTATTGAGACATCTCTTAAAGTTGCTCTGGAATATATGTCTATAATTTATAGCCGCAACTTTAACAGAAAGATTTATAGCTCAATCTACTTAATGCTTCATCTATCCATAGACAGATGTCTTATTGAAAATACTCTTAAAAATGTGTATATTAATTGTACGACAGACTCGGCTTCATCAACTTTTATAGACTAGCTATGCAAGCATTAGGATATTCCACATTTCTATATTGCTGTCTTCAAGTTTCTATGCTCCTAGTCTCTATACAACTCTAGCTAAGTCGTATAATTTGTAAATGCTCCATTTCTTACAACTGTATGCTTATGTCTTTAGCTATGTTCTTTCTGCTACTAACATATGTATATAACTATGCATAGCTGTGCATATATACTTCAACTACTGCTCCTTAACACTTCACAGCATTAGCTAAGCTCTCACTAAGCAATGGCAGCAACTAAGTCGCTCTCTAAGCCATGCTACTCCATTACAGGGTATTAGAATGTGCAAACATGCATCAGTGTGCCAAAGTACACAGCTTGTCTGTCTGATAAGGCAGTCGCTATATATATATACATACATATATATATATGTATGTAGAAGTAGGTGGAGTAGGCGGCGTTCGATCGAAATTGTGAATCTGGCATTTAACGATTTTGATGTGGCACATTTTGATTAATCTTTACGAGCAGACAGCAGGCAGGCAGCAGGCAGCAGGCAGGTTGGTCGCACAATTTTAATAGCTGCAGCCAGTCGATAATTATGCTCATAAATTTGCAACAGGAAGTTGCAACAAATAACAATTACGCACAAATTTTAATCAATCAGATGAGCTATATTAATTTATATATGTATATATATATAGTAATGTAATCTTGTGTCAGAGCTGAGCTAAATAATGAATGCCTTGCGGACCAAAAAACTAATTTATTTAAGCAGAACAGCAAATATGGCAGATATACTTATATATATATATATATATATATATATATATATGCACACACACATACATATGCTCATCTATGTGTGTATTAGAAGAGCCTGCTCAAACACGAGTCTAGACAAATCGAAAACAATAACCAACTTCAAGATTTGGCTATAATTGAATGCACACAAACAGAGGCGAGTGTGTGCCGTAGGGAATACTATTATAATAATCTGACCAACACACACACGCTTACTTATATTGACAGACACTCAAGTGTCCACAAGCACCCTGTAAATCCAATTGAATTACGCATAAAAGGCGCTTAAACCAAAAGAAATGACGCTCGTGACGATGTAGATGATGAGCTAGCAGAGCCAGAGAGTGGGAGAACTCTCTTTATATATATATATATATATATATGTATGCCCACACATATACATATATATATATTATTTCCTTTTAATTCTCTTATTACCCGATATTTTATCGCTAAGCGTGGCTACTGTCTCGGCGCTCTTTTTGGCCCAATCATAAATACATTTGACAACGCGCCGCATTTCCGCAACATTTACATATCGGCCATACGAAGGCATTAAAGTAACCAAAACGAAGAAGAAGCAGAAGCCGATGAAGTTGGGCGTAGAGTGGAAATAAAAAAAGAAAAAAAGATAAAAAGTATGTGCAGTAGGCTTCAGTTTAAACTTATGCATGATTAATGCATAATTACAAAGGCAAACACATAAACTCCAAAGTTGGGGGCTCCGCAGCCAAAGACAAAAGGCTGCCAGTTCCCACACAGAGCACGTCCTGCATGGTGCGGGCGCTGGGCTAGCCATCCAGCCAGCTATCTATCGACGCAGTCACTGGTCATGGCTATAAGTACTTATGTATACATAGCTGTTATTAATATTTCGATTCGGTACCAGCGATTCGTAGAACTTGACACATGACTTGCATAACAAATAAGACAATTGCTGTGCGTGTGTATAGGGTATGTGTGTGCGTGTGTGCACCTCTCTTTCAGTCTTTTGGGGCATATCGCTTAGCATAGCCTAATAGACTGATTGATGATGACAAACTTTCGACTTTTATCAAATAGAAAATCGATGCAGTTGCCATCCCAGGATGTAGTATACAAAAGATGGCTCATTGAAGTGAAGTGAAGTGTCTTAATGGCAGAGGGGGCGGAGCGGTTTCCTTATGTAACATGATATTCACATTTACTTTGGTTATATGATATTTATATTTGATGTAAATTTTAAAAATGTACATTGGATTCTTGTTTAATGATTACTTGATTGAGTTTTGGAGTAGACGAAAACAAAGTGTAATAGAATAGAACAGGCTTACAGGAAAAGATTGATGAGTCATGGCATAAGTATAACAGTTTTTTGGTAGGTTTTTAAATCAATTTCTTAGAAGAGCCTTCATTCAGTTTTGAGTAGATGAGCACAGCATAAAATAGAGTGGAATCGTAGGATGCTTATGAATAAATCGATAAGTAACAAAGGAAATATAACAGTATAACAGTTCAAGCTATTTTAAATGTCTGTTAAGCAAACTACTGAAAAGTGAATTCAATTTTGACAAAGTTGGGAGTAGAGAAAGAGGAAACAGAACAAAGCAGATTTAATAAGTATAACAGTATAACAGTATAACAGTTTTATGTGAATTCTAACAGATTTATGTGAATTCTAGTTCAATTTTGAGAACGTTTAAAGTAGAGACCAAGGAAATATAACAAAGAAGGCTTAAGAAGTATAACAGTATAACAGTTTTATGTGAATTCTAACAAATTTATGTGAAGTCTAGTTCAATTTTGACAACGTTTAAAGTAGAGACAAAGAAAATATAACAAAGAAAGCTTAAGAAGTATAATAGTATAACAGTTTAAGGTACATTTTAAAGTTGCAAAGATTGCAGCAAATAAAAACGCAAAGATTGTTAATATATATTGTGTATAAACTGTAATAATTTAATTTAATTTTAAATATAAAGATGCAGCCAACTATTCAAAATATAATAACAGTATAACAGTTTTTAAAAATGGAAAATCTAGAGTATTTAAAGCCATAAAGTTCATGATTAACAACATCTTTTTAAAGCAATCAAATATAAACTCAATCTTTATGCACAATTCCCTTTCCAATCAGTTTGCTAGCTTCTGTTAAAGTTTGATTTGATTTACTTTATCTTTCCCGTTGCCAAGTCCATTTCCTCAATCAAAAATTCGTAGAGTGGGCTGTCACAACTTCCTGTGCCACGCTGCAGCCGGAGCAGGTGATTAGCCCAGTCGCATTGACTGTAACAAATTAAACGTTGGGCATAATGATTATAAATGCGCCGTTGTAGGTGCCTCTGCCTCTGTCTCCCACTCTGTGGCTCTATCCCCCTCTCTTTCTCGCTGTGTGTGCTTCGCTTGAAGATATGAACACTTTAGTTCATTCATGGACACTTTTTCCAGTTTGACTTTGACAAACATGCGCTGCGGCTAAAATTGCATGCCGGCAAGACAAGAAGTTGAGCTGTGACTCGGGCTGTGGCTGTGGCTGTAGCTGTGGCTGTTTAGTGTTAGCTGACATATGAGAATGGAATGCAAGTGAAGTACGTGCAGCGCTAAGAGACACTTTTTTAATGCATTTCTTATCTGACTTTACAGATCTTGCCTAAACCAAAGGCAGCTAATGCTAGCAGACAGCACAAGAGGAAGAAGCAGCAGCAGCAGCAGCAGCAGGTGCAGCAGGTGCACAGGAAACGCAGGACAAGTGATAAAACTGACAACGAATTAGAAACGAGCAATCAACGAATAGATAGACAAACAAACATGATGTCATTGTTGTTAAGTAAAGCCGGAAATGTGATTATAGTTTTAGTCAGCCTGCAGCTAATCTGGCTGGCCAGCTGTCGTGAGCTGCCACTGGATTATGGCAGCAGCAACTCGGCCTCGCTGGAGGATGTCGAAGACATTGTCACCGAGCAAACAGCGCCGCAGCAACGCCTTAATCTCGACTCGACGCTCAATAGCAGCGAGGACAGCCGCACTTCCGCCTCGGCTACCGTCTCGGGCTCCTCCCTGCTGGAGGAGTTCAATGCAGGCAAACTGAATACGGCCGAGGCTGGCAACACGCTGCCCATCTTTCTCAGTGAGCCCGAAAGCGTTTTCGTGGTCAAGAATCGGCCGGCGGTGCTCAAGTGCAAAGCATCGCACGCTCTGCAGCTGCACTTCAAATGCAGCGGCAGCTCCCAGCCGCCGCCATCGACGCACGACAAGCACGTGGATCCGCACACAGGTGTGCACATGGAGGAGGTCACCGCCACCATACATCGCGATCTGGTCGACGAGTACTTCGGCAAGGGACCGTTCAAGTGCGAGTGCCAGGCGTGGTCATCGCGTGGCGTGGTCAAGAGTCAATCGGCCACGGTCCATATTGCATGTGAGTATTTTGGAGGGGTTGCAGCTAGCGATGGGTGAAAGGTAACACGACGTGAGCAGTGAGTGACGTGAGTCACTTTATATCATATTTTTTTTTGTTCGCATTGCATTGCATTTGAGTTGCTTCATATCGTATCGTGCTCGTGCTCGTGCTCATGTTTTTCATGCAACATATGCATCTTATACGTGCTCGTGTCATGTCGAGTTTGTTGAAATATAGCATTCGACTTGCTTCTAAGTTCTTAATTTATTTTTTACATTTTTGGTTCGAGCTCTTAATTCGTTTAATTTCAGATTTGCTAAGCCTTTTAGCTTTCGTGTTTCTTCGTGTTCGTGTCATGTCGTGCTCTACTAAATAGATTATTCTGCATGCTAATGAATTATGTCTAGCATCTTCCTTGAGGTATT
The DNA here is from genome assembly GCA_035045825.1 of Drosophila eohydei. NCBI lineage: Eukaryota > Metazoa > Arthropoda > Insecta > Diptera > Drosophilidae > Drosophila > Drosophila eohydei. The sequence goes on along the minus strand of JAWNOT010000072.1, from coordinate 2,682,559 downwards.
TCCTAACTCAAGTTCGTATCGTGATCGTATTCGCTTTCGTTTTCATATACGTGTTCGTGTTCGTCAGTCTATTCTATCTGAAGTTTGAGCTGCAGTTCGAGCCGTCTTTCTCTCTGTTCATGTTGATTCAATTATTCATTTTACATATGTGTAAATTCAGATATCTGGTTCAAGCCGTGTCATACTTCTGACTCCTTTTAGCTAACGTGAACTTCAAATTGCAGTTGTTGCTCAGGCTTAAGTCGTCTCATATGCGACAAACTATATATGTATGAAGTCTGAACTTCAATTTGAAGCAATTCGTCTAGACTAATGCTACACAGCTCACCTGTTCGTATTCATTCATTTCTAGTTTTCTCTGGCTATTTGATTAGCCTGCTTATTCATTTAGCCTAAGATATCTCTTAGTTCGCTTTGAAAGTCTTGTCATATCGTGTGACAATGCCCATCTCTAGCTGCAGCTGCAGTAAAATGCAGAAAAAAACGTACCCCAATGCTAACCACACATTTTGCCTTGCAGACATTCGGAAGTCCTTTGGTCAGTCGCCCACCTCGCTGCGCCTGGAGCTGGGCAGCCGTGCGGAACTGCATTGCGAGCCGCCCGGCGGCTTCCCGGAGCCGAAGCTCAGCTGGCATAAGAATAATGCGCAGCTAACTGGCGATAGTGATACGGGCATCACTGTGACTGGCAGTACGCTCACCATACGCCAGGTGGCGCTGCACCACATGGCCAACTATAGCTGCAGTGCCGAAAACTTGGCCGGCAAACGTGTCTCCGATTCCGCCGTGCTCATTGTCTATGGTCAGTAAATGCTATAAATGAGATATTTTATGAACTACCTGTACTACCTGTCGTTTTACGTTTTGCGTTCACAGTGAATGGCGGCTGGAGCGCCTGGAGCCCATGGCGCGAGTGCAAATGCAGCGGTAAACCGAGTCAGGGACGCAAGCGAACGCGCACCTGCACGAATCCGATGCCCTTGAATGGCGGCGCTCAGTGTGCGGGTCCACAGATCCAAAAGTCGGCAGACTGTGCTGCATGTCCAGGTAAAACCGAAAAAGCGTTTCCTTTGGTTAGCCACAAATGTGTGCGGGGCGGTGGGCGGTGGGCGGTGGTTATATAACGCTTTAAAGTGTAACCGTAATTGAAGTGCCAACAACAAAAATTGTCAATTTAAATGGCAGCGTGCGCTGCCACCTGAGTCCCTGTGACCTGACAACTCCCTTTGCCAGCCACAACCCAGCCACCCATCCACCCACAGAACAGCGCCCATTGTGTGTGAGCCACGCACATTTTTCACACCCAGCCAACGAGTCGAGGCTGCGAGGCGTCCAACACACAAAGCACTGCGCCGCAAAAGTTCAAGAGGGCGTTCCAAAAAAAGAAACAACAAAATGTGGCAGGCACCAAAGTCGAGGCCACAAGACGAAGCTCAAATACACTTATCTAATTATAGTGTAAATAGCGTCAACAAAATGGGGCAAGCAAAAAGGCTATCATAAGATACAGAATTATAGATTATAGGCTGAAGTGAACGAAGTGGAGGCTGCGTTATTCAGGAAAGGAAGCTCACACAAGCTGTAGAAGAAGAAGTTGAAGCTGTCAGAAAAGAAATGAAAATTTGTGTATTTTATACAAGTTAAATATTATTTTGAGCTAGCTAAAACTTAAATCAAAATTTAGTTTGGGCAAGCAGAAAATATTTGCTTTTAGTTTATGCAAGTCTAAACTGTGCTTGAGCTAACCAAGTTAACAAGTCAAAGCTTATTTGGCTTGGCTTCTAGATGATCCAGATGCCTGCAAAGAATTTTCTAAAAATTTTATCAAATTCTTAAAAATGTTCTATCTTTAACTATCTAAAGCTTTTATTTTAAATAGTTATTCTAAAATATATATTATTTTCTATGTTCTTAGATATGTGATATATTGATCAATATTTGCAAGACATTTCTAAACTGCATTAGAAATGTCTTGGAAATATTGATCAATATATAAGGACATAGAAAGAAATATATATTTTAGAATTATATTTATATAGAAAAGTCATATCAGATAACAGCTATAAATACATGTGAAAATAATGTCTATTAAAAGATATATGATATATAGAACCAGCAGCATCAAAGAGAGTTTATTAGAGACTGTACATAAATAGACTCATATATAAAAGTTAATTAATCTCAAAGTCATTTATATATATTGAAGCTACTATTCAAGCACATTTCATTAGAAATATATATATATATATATATATATATATATATATATATATATATATATATATATATATATATATATATATATATATCTGAAAACCCCCAACTCAATTAATAACAATTAAATACAGAATTTGATTTAATTCTGCGAATTCAAAAACCAAATCATTCATGGGTCAAAGCTTGCTAAGTATTCGCACTACCCCACATTTAAGCAAGAGTCCAATAAATTTTTGAGTGAGCGCCGAGTATTTCATTTTAAACACGCATTCGACTGCGTCTGCTATTGTGAAGTAGCTGCTGCTGCTGCCTTTTGAAACGACGACAGATATCTCCACACGAGATATAACTGTATATGCGTATATATAGATGGATAGATTGGGAATGGACAGAAGGCGGGGCAGAGACTTTTGTGGACCTGGGGGCGTCTGCTGGCGGCATAGTCAGTCATCAGGCGCTGACTAAATGGTGACAAAAGGCAAAGGCAAAGGCAAGGGCAGTGGCAGGGGCAGGGGCAGGAACAGGGAGCAAGGGCAAGGCACGTCTAGGGACTAGAGGGGGTGGCTGTTGCACAACGGGATTTCGGGCCTGCATGTGGAGCTGTTCGGCTGTAGCTAAGGGTCTGAGGGGCTCTTTTTGTGACAGACGCACGGGCGGCATGTGTTTGAGACTCTTCACTTTTATTCATGTAAATTTATTGTATTGCACATTGTATTGTAGTGCACACACACACAGAGAGGGGGGGAGAGGGAGAGGCTCACAGCGGGCACAGCAATGAGCAATTGTTGACAGACAAGCGGGGCAAATGGAGCTGCCAACAGGGAAGGGAGTGGGGGGGCAGCTGCTGAGGAAGCAATAGCAATACAGTTCAAGTGGGTGGTTTGGGTGGCTATGGTGGGTGGTGTCTTTTTTTCTATGAAAAGTGTGTCATAAAATTAATTTTAAATTTCGCTTCGGTTTCGCTTCTTCTCTCTTTTTTTTCATCTTATGACTTTTTCATCCCCATGGAATCGTGTCAACCTTATGGGCGCTTCAACAACTGCTGATGCTGATGCTGATGCTGATGGTTACCTACCTAACTGCCACGCCCACGCCCTTGATTACGCTGACAACAACAACAATCTACAGAGGACACTCAAATTGTGAGCGCTGATGGATTTGACATTTCGTCGAGTAAGCGCAGTAAGTTGAACACGAAAGCCTGACAATGTGCATCTCATTCAGCTACAGCTACAGCTACAGTGGCGGGGGCTGCTTTTTGCAAAAAGGGGTTCTGCGAAAAAGCAAAGATCGAAGCACTGTGTCCAGCTCTGAGTTGATGCTTAAACTTTAAATGTTTAACGAGCCAAAAACTGGCATTGCTGGCATAAGCTTTGGGGGTGTTGGGTCTCCGTTGGTCCATGCAGGGTCTGGGGTCGTGGGTCACGCTTTACAATTCAATAAACAATTGTGTTAAACTGTGCCGAAGGCCCTTAACAACAGCTTCCAGCCAGAGCGCCGGATGCGTCAACGAACCATACATTTATTCATTCCAGCTGTGCCACAGCAGAGAGAGATATATATATATCTATATCTGTTGCTGATTTCGATATAGTTCTGTGTGCATGTCCAATCTGCCCTCTTCAGAAAAGTGACGTCATTGTTGACGCTGAAGCAACTTAAAAATCACTTACCACGATTTACGCTGTCTGATTCATGCAACAAAGTCTGGCCAACGCAGACCCTTGAAGCAGGCGCAGCAGGGGCGGCAGGCAGGATGCGTTAGCACACACACACACACACACTTAGACCTACATAACTTAACTGCCTGGCTAGGCAAAAACGTGTTATTGGGGAAAGACAATTTGCCTTTTGCTTGGGGGTTGCTTTCGTGCCTGTGTGCACAGGAAGTGACAAATGCCGATATATATATATATATATATATACAAGTTTGGCATAGGCATATATCTAGTCAAGACCCATTCATAACATGCACATTTTGCGCTTTTTTTTAAGTTTCGGACCCCAAAAAAAATTGAAAGCGAAATGCGAAAATAGAAAAGCATTAAAATGACAATCACTTTTACTCACCCACAGCAATAAGAAGAGGCAGAGCAAGATATATATATATATATATCTGCGCATTTCTTCGAAAGCTTTCCCTCTGGGCTCATAAATTCTAAGCGCTGCATTTAGTTAAAAGGTGGCATAATTGCAGCGCATCTATTAGCTTAAGCAGTGCCATAAAAATGTAATGTTGTGGCCCATCAAAAGCAAATATCCACTTACAGCTTTATAAGTCATATGCCATATCCTTGGGGGCCCCACGTTGGGCGCCCGGCTTGATAAATGGCCCTTGGGTGCGGGCGAACGTTGGCGGGCTCAGAAAAATGTGTGCTAAATCATGTTAATATGACTTTTGATTTCTGAAAACCCCTCTCTCTCTCGTCTTTCAGTGGCACGCTGGTCTTCGTGGAGCGAGTGGAGCATCTGTTCCGCGGATTGCATACAAGTGCGTCGCAGAAAATGCCTGACGCATGCCACAATTGCCGATGTGGCAGATGATGCCAGCGAGCTAAGCCCAGCAGCACTCAGCAGCAATGATGGCGCCACTAGCAGCAGCAGCAACAGCAACAGCCACAGTCAGACCCAGAGCGAGCCTGATAGCTCAGGATATGGCAAATCATTGTGCCCCGGCAAAGATATACAAACGGCCGAATGCCGTGGAGAGCAATGCCAGATTGGCAAGGATGGTAAGTGTGTTTATGACAACAACAGAACAACCAGACATAGAGTCAGCCAGTCAGCCAGTCAGCCAGCCAGTCAGTCAGCAACAAAGTAGACAGTTACCGACAACAATAACAAACACGAAATAGACACAAACCAGACGAGCGACGGAGAGACGAATTGAACAGAGTAGCCGGAGCAGCGTAACAGGCTACACAATACAAAAGCTAAGCACTCAACGCTGATTGTCACAATGGGAAATTAACCAAGTGCATTTTGTTTGTGCATATCCCCCACTCCCACTAAGCCACCCTAACCACCCAAACCAACTTCTCTAAAAATGCTAAAATAAATCAACCACCCAACTTTAGAAAAGGCCACTCAATCTGCACTTTTATCCAAATGCCAAAAAAAAAAAAAACAAGAAAACAAGAGTGTTCAGGTCGGCTTGGACTGACTGCAGCATACTCGCTCACTGCTGCAAAAGAACTCAAGTGTTAAAGAACTATATGAGCTGTGCATTGATGCAGAATTCATATATTGCTTTAACCATGGCGATCTAAGCTTTAAGACTGTGCCAGATATAGATAGAGTTAGCCTAATCCGATTTGGCATGATTCAAAATTAATTTTCATTTAAGAAAAGTTCAAGACCAACTCGTAAATAATATGTAATAGTTTTATATATATATATTCTCATGATTCTCATGGCTAATCGTGACATTTCCAAATCTCTAGAAGAAATCGGCAGCCATTTTCCTTTATCAAATTTTGGGACTTCAGCTCTTGAGCATTTGATTCTCTTTGCTTCAGATTATTACTAGTCAATCTATGATCCATTGTTACACAACTCATTTCGAGCTTGTCAGCTTCAAAGGCTCGTTCACATAATTTTTTTATTTAATTTTAAAAGTCTTTTAACAATTTACTAAACAAATTTTAGAATTCTAGCTACATAAACCAGACGCTTTTACCGGCTGTTATATGCTCAAATATATAATTCAATAAGCAAGTCAATCAATATGCATCAACTTACCATTTGCCACGCCCTCAATGGGCATATGCAAAAAAAAATCTATATATGAATATATATAAAAAATATATATAACTATATTTCTATCTATAATGAAAATATTAGTGCGTCACTACTTAAAATTTAGGCCAAATAAAACGGCACATTTTTCCTTAAAAAATTCCAAATATTTTCAATTTTTGTTTTTAATTTTTTGTCTAACTTATTACTTTATTTATTACTAAATTTTATGGTCGAACATATAGTGCTCGCTCGCACTACTATTTTTATGAACAACTCGGCATATGCAATTCTCTAGCTACAAACATTTTTGAAATGTACTCAAAACCCATATACCCTATGTACCACTGCGTGAGCGAGCATCACACACAGATCTGGAAAGGTTTCCGAAATCAATCGCTGGACGCCATTAAAATAGCTTTGCCCCTTGTTTATGCACTTTTGCCACATAATTAGGCATGCGACAGAGCTGTTCAGGATAGTATCATTCAACGCTGTCTCTCTCCCAGTCTATCTAGCCCAACCCCAGCACTTATTGCTGCTCCAACTTCCATTCGAATACTCTGAATCCGTCTAGCAACCACTTTGAAGCTTTCTACGTGTCATTGTTGCTGTTTGTGCCACGATTTACAATCAATTGGCAAACCCAAATCAAATCTGATTCTGCTTTTTTGGCCCTTTTTGGGGGGGCAGCTGGTTCGGTCCATTGGGATCAATTATGCGACTGTCACAGTGTGTAATTGAAAGGATCAGAATAGAGCAGCAGCAAGTTCGTAAACCATTCAACACATCATTTTTGGTACATTTTGCGGGTTGATTTTTTTCTTATATTTCGCATGCATGCAGGGTATACCCTGTAGATGGGCATAAATGCTGTGCTGGACAGCAAAGGAATAGACACAGGCAGCAAGCAGAAGCTGTTCGAGTTGGGGATGTCTTTCACCTAATCTGTATACCTTGTGTAAAAGACAGGAGCAGGCAGTGCTAATTGAGACAGCAACTGAGACTCTATCTCTATCCTTCTCTAGCTCTTTCCCACCTCTTCTCTATCCCTCTCTTTTATTGGTAATTAGCCGTAATACTCTTTTAATTGTGTTTTTACTTTAAAACTGTTAGCCATACAACTTCATGCGTTTCTATTTAATCTATACCCTGTATACTTGAGTCCATCAAGACTATTAGAGCTTAAAGTAGACAACAGAACACAGTTCTCGCTGTATGAGCATTTTTTTTAATTAGGCATATTTCTTGATTAAAATGCTTTCTTCTAGAGTTTTTCAAAAGTTTTCATTGACAGCTTTACTAAGAGATTTATGTGCTTATTCCTGTCTTTTAGTGCATACCCTGTACACATAACAAAAAGACAGTCAAGGCTTAAAAGCTATTAGAGAGCAGGCCACATAAGGCATCTTTCTCTAAACTTTTCAATCTTAAGAGTTTTTAAGAGCTGTTTTCTCTTACGCTTAACTTTTTCTTAAATACCCTGTAAATATAACTAAATTTATATGAGGACTGTGAGGTCTCTCTCTCTTTCTCTCTCTCTTGATCTCTATTTTAAGCACTTCTTCCTAGGACAAATATCTTAAAGATGTGAATGCTTAAAAAGAGATTAGAACAGGCAAACCTTTCTCTCCCTCTCTCTTTAAACTCTGTCTCTTAAGTAGCCTTACTCCTGTGCCTATTCATCCTTCTCCCATATATATCTCTCTCTCTCTTCTGAGTGTGCATCTCAAAATCTTTTCAAGGCTGTTTTATGCCTTTCCCCCACCACAAATTGATTTAGCTTACATTTTCCCTAAATATCTTAGCTCATATCCAAGTACAGGGCATCTATGAGTCGCTCAATTGCAATTGACGCACGCTTTTTATGTTATTTGATTGCTGTTGAAAAGTTTCTGCGAATGAAGAGTGACACTTTGTTGGTTTTGACTTGAGCCTTTGGCTTATTTTCCATTTTATTACGTTTGCCTGTGGATCAGAGACGCAGTTGGGCGCCCAGGCTAATATCCCTAGGGGGAGCCCAGCGCGGCCCAGCGCGGCTAGCTGCAACAGTTGAGACTTTGCCGAGGCTTTATTATGTGGCCATTGTGGCGACTGGCTGTGGGCTGTGGCGCAGCAAGTACTAGATATATATATGTATGAACGGGCTCTAATCTCTTAGCATGACAAATACGCTTTTGATGTCCCGAACAGGAGAAGTCGAAAAAAATCAGCATGCGAAATGCACAGAGAAAGCGCAAGAAAAACTCTCAAAAGTAGTAGAAAAAGGGCTACATTCAGAGAAGCGAAGGATGTTTCCGATGCGCTCGCTGTCGCTGATTTACAGCGAATATAATTGCTCATTTCATACATTGTATAATGCACCCTACGTGTGTGTGGGTGTGTGTGTAATAATCATAATATATATATATATATATATATATATATATTTATATGGGGAGTAATTCCTTGCGCTGCAGCGATTCCTGGCAGCGCCAGCAACAATGACGACAACAATCACAGCAACGGAAACAAGCCGAGTAACAACAATGGCGAGCCAAATGTTGGGGGAGTACGGGATGCGGTTTATAGGGTATAGGGTATGCTGGCTGCGGGGGGCAGCGCACAATAATGCGAAATAGACGCCAGTTTGGGGCGACTGCTCTCGCTCGCCCCTCTCTCTCGCTGTGTGCATACAAACATAAAACATTAAATACAGACATATACACAGCCATAACCGAGAGATATGTAGAACGGGCGGACTACGGAATGGTGTGGCATGGCATGGTATGGATGCGGCTACGCTTGGCTGCCTTGGATTGATGATGGCAACAGCAAAAATTGTTTTTTTCTTTTTTGGTTTTTGGATGCGACCGCGTTTTTGGTTTCTGCCAACTTTTGTGCGTAGACATTCCTTTTTAAACACAAAAGACAAAGATTGCGATTGGCATGCAAGCGGAGGCTGGCAAATATCAAGGGATGGCCCGACCAGGGGGCCAGTTCGAATCAGGCCTGCTCGCCAAGGCGCAGATTAATACAAGTAAAAGTGGACGACTTTCGGCTGGGGATTGACTGACTAATAGATAGCCTGAATCTTAGCGCGCACACTCTAGAATCAATTATGGAACAAATTTGATGTGTCTTATAGTGCAAGATTTGCTGAAATTAAACAGCTTTGTTATCGATTTCTTAATCGATTACAAACGCTTAGCGTTCAAATTTATAAGCAAACTGCTTCTGTGACTGCTATAGAAGAGGCTAAGCAGCCTGAAGCTCTCTGTATTGCAGTCACTAAGAGATAGCTCGAAGTCTGTGCTGATTTTGAGCAAGCCTAAGCTGCACGTACTCTGCCTGAAGTTAGATCATATCTCTAGCGCTTACAGATTCTGAGCTGCACGTACTCTGCCTGAAGTTAGATCATATCTCTAGCGCTTATAGATTCTGAGCTTGAGAATGACAGTTAGCCAGAAAACCAGACGAACGAGCGGACAGTTTAACGTAGCTAGAGACACGATTGCTGCAAGCTGACGGTTTAAGGGTTTCCAGCCAAAGTTCCTTTGTTGCATTTCATTTCAGCATTGAGCCATAATCAGTATACCCCTCTTTAAGCACTTTCAAACGTGGCATAAAAATCAAAATCAGCAATTTTATTGAAACTTTCTTTGCGTTAACTTTCTCTCTCTCTCTCCCTCTCTCTGCCACTCGCTTCACAGACTTCGATTGGACATTGTACTTGGGTCTGGCTTTCATTACCGCCGTTTGCTTTGCCTTTGGCACTGCGCTCATCTGCTGCGCCCGCCGTGGCATACGTCACAATCCCCACTACAACATGGCTCGGTCAGGTAAGTCCTCGTTGTGGTCGTAGTCGACTCACCTCAATTGAATCAGTCGATGCTGTTGCTGATGCTGCTTCCGCCGCTTTCTGTTGCAGTTATGGATGCGGATTATATGCCCGGCGTTGTCGATAAGAAGGAGATGCGCATGCACATCGAGGCAGCCAATTTGGGATACGATTATGTCAATCCCGGACATCGTTATTTGCCCGGCGAACATATCGTTGGCATGGGCTGCGCCGGAGTCACCGAGCACCACTACGATGTGCCCAACCTGGCAGCAAAGTAAGTTTTTCCCAAATGCTCTGATCAATTCTTGTGCCTTAATCCCGCAAAGCGGATTACTACTGTAGACCGACTGTATTTGGTTATTGCTCTCCATTCGCATATATACTCTGTATACTCTATACTTATGTGCAGTAGGACATGTCCTTTAGTTGAGATATATATGTGAAATGTAGTTGCAGCAGGTATATCTCCATGGAGACAGAGTTGAAGGCGGATTGCTGGGAAGATGAAAGTCTTTAGGTGATGTCTTATGTCTAGAGAAGTTAGCACAGTTTTCTAGTTAAGTAACCTAACTAAAGCAACTAGCTAGACGTATATCAAAAAGGTAATTGTTTTAGATTAGACATAAGCTACAAATTCTTTTAGGGCACACTGAAATAACTAGCTTTAACATAAATTATAATGGGATCTATTGAATATGAGAGTTCAGGTTATATTGACTTTGTGCGCAGGTATGTAACAGGCATAGGAATGTCTAGCATAGTCCACAAATACTATAAATTCTTCATCAGAAAGATGAGTTGATACGACCTAGCCTTGTTCGTAAGTCTGTCTGTCCGTCCATTCATCCGTCCGTATGAGTGCAGAGATCTCGTTAGCCACAAAAGATTTAGACTTATTCCTGCATATCATACAATTAGCATAAGCTAGAATTTATCAGTTTATTTTTGTCGATAACTCATCTCACTTCATTATAATCGATAAAAATCGATAGTTTGATTTAGTTTTCTAAGCATAACTTGAATAGCTACTGTGTTTGTTGATGTTATGAATAGTTTCTTGAATGGGTAGCTCTAGTCTAGTCCCCTCACTTCTCTCCCTCACTCTGCCCCCTCTGCCTCTCTCTTATCGATAGTTTGATTTAGTTTTTTAAGCATAACTTGAATAGCTACTGCATTTTTTGATGTTATGAATGGATTCTCTACCGATTCCACTCACTTCTCTCCCTCACTCTGCCCCCTCTGCCTCTCTCTTATATGTAAAACACTTAACTAACTTCTTTGTCTTCTGCAACTCTCTCCCTTAGCTACACAAATCCCATAGATGATTTAAGCGCTGATTATCTATCCGAAACAGGCGACTCCTCCACAGCGGATACATGTGAGTAGCACAGAGCGATTCAATAGCTCAACTGAGACTAACTCTTACCTCCACTCCACCCGCTCCATACCACAGCCAATTCTACCTTTGATATGAATGCCAAGCTCTCGATACTGAATGCCTCGAAGAGCAGCAGCTACGAGCTATTGGGCAGCAATGGCGGACAGCTGCGTCTCTACGGCGGCGAGCTGCTGCTCTTTGTGCCCGAGCTGGCGATTGGCAAGCATGTGAAGAAGCACGTCTCTCTAATGCTGCTGAGCGACGAGTGCAGTCGCATTGCCTGTGCCACCGAGAGCTCGATATTGTGCAGCAGCGTGGTGCACTGTGCCCCGCGCAATTATGGCTTTGTCAAGCCGGTGATACTCAAGATACCGCACTGCCTGCTCAACCCAGAGCAATGGCATGTCCACATCTATCATGCCGATAGCGAACACGATGATCTCAATGTGAGCTGGCGACGCGCCGTTTCCGTGGGCGAGGAGACCATCAATACGCCAATGTTTGTGCAGCTCGAGCCGACGTCTGTCTACATAATGACCGAGCAGCTGGGACACTTTGCCGTAGTGGCCGAGCCGAGAATACAACAGCCCGCCATCAAGATGAAGCTGCTGGCGTTCAGTCAGCACACGCCGCCGAGCAGCGCCAACTGCAGCTTGCGCATTTACGTGGTGAAAGACTTTCCCAACAGCCGCGACATCTGCGCCAATGTCGAGTGTAAATTGGGCGGCAGCTACTTGGGCGAAAGCCAGGTCTTTGGCTTCCACCTGAATAGCTTGAATCTCAATATACGCGTACGCAGCACTGAGCTGGAGGCGGCACAATACGAACACGCCATACCCTACCAGCACATACTGAGCAACAATTCGATCTTGCACTGCGAGTTCAGTGTGCGGCGACAGGAGCAGCATGCGCTGTGCGTGGACTTCGGTCAGGGCAACGAACAGCTGGACTATTACAGCTTCAATATGCCCGCCCAGCAGCTGTGCGGCTCCGCCGAGGAATTGGCATCGACCACGAATACGACCATCTCGATCGATCGACAGGGCAACTATGTGAACGAGAGCTGTGTGCTGGACTTTGTGCAGCTGCCGCATGCCACAAAGCGCCTGATATGCGCTGCCTTGGATCCACCGCGAGCCGACGAACGCGATTGGCGTCTCTTAGCCAAGAAGCTGAGCACTGATCGCTACATAGCCTACTTTGCCACGAAGCCATCGCCCACGGAGCAGATACTTAATCTGTGGGAGTGTCGTGCGAACAGCAAAGGCAGCTGCATGGGTAGCTCGAGCAGTTGCTCGAACGGTAACAGTTCCACAACCATAACGCATGCCAATAGCATTATGTCCTTGCTGTTGACGCTCAAGGAAATGGGCCGACAGGACGTGCTCGATATAATAGTCGATACTATAGGTCCACTATGGATCTAAGGAGAAGTTGTTGTAAACAAAAACAAAAACAAAAACATGTTCATGAGTTGCCTTTTATTTGAAAAATGTTTAAAAGAGAAGTGAAACGAAATGGAAACGAAACGAAATGAAATGAAATGAAATGAAAAAAGAAAACAAATGAAATCAAAGTTTTAGGCATTTAGTCATATTAGTTTTAACTACTAATCATTAATATATATATAAGCGAGGTTAGTTTGAAAAGTTATTCGATTTTTTTAAATTTACATATATTTTTATTGTTAGCCTGTGAACTCTTCAAACTGACCTCGCTTATATATAGTCTTGCTCAACGAACTCTGTTCCCCAATGGGTGCCATGCTCTTTTTTGATACTACATTAAAAAATACATTATATATAGAACTATATATAGAACCAGATCTAAGTACGTTTACGATTTATGTTAACTGTAGCATAAAATTATATTGTGGCTTAGCAAACTTATAGTTTTAAACAATAGCTCGTAGAAAAACTAGGGTATATATGGGGCTGCTAACTAGGCTAGCGAAAGCGTTGCCAGACAGTCAGAATGTGCGACAAATTTGAAAGGAAAACTAAGAAAATCAGTCTTTAAATATTCCCCAAGCTAATATGTAGTTGGGGTGTGCGAGGGCAGTCTCAGAAATTTTCGAACTATGGTCAACAATAATAATTAATTTATATAAATTATTATATATATATATATATATTTTGTTAAAACATAAATTTATTAAATAGTCTATACATCTATAGAGTAGGGTTATGCTCACTTGCGGCTAATTTTGGCGTTGCCAGACTGTCAAAGTGTAACATATTATTAAAGAGAACTAAGCAAAGCAACATTTGCGTATACCCTTGGTATGCTTATGTAAGGTATGCGCGAATACTGTCAAATCTGTGCAAACTCTGATAACTCATTTGACATTTACACTTAAACCCTACATCAGCAGCCCTTGCGTATACCCCAAGTACGTGTTTTAGCTAGGGTATTTGCGCATCTAGCAAAGGAATGCATCAAGACTGCCAAATCTGTTCAAATCTGACATTTATACTAGAAAAAAATGATAAGTTAGCAGCCTTTTCCGTGTACCCTAAGTATACTTATATAAATATATGCTAAGTACTCAAGTTTCTATGTCCCCCTTACCGTCCCCGTTCCCTACCCTATCCCTGCTACCCACATCAGCTGTCTATATAGCTCAACTCTATATGTTCAGCCAATTTGAAAACTGTTTGCCAAATCGTTGAATTTACTCAACCAACTCTAGTTATAGATCATAACGAAATGATGTAGTACGCATATATACACAGCCCACATATACAATATATAGAAAGCATATAGAATTTAGTGGAAAAGAATGAAAGATTAAGAAAAACGAGTAGCTTGTTAGACATACTCAAGTGATAACCTTTGTATTTGTCTCTAGTTGATAAGGAAAACGAATCGTTAATCAAACAAGATAAACAACAACAAGAACAAAATATTTCAACAATAATACGAATATTTAATGGCCCAATATGCATACAACTTAGTCATATATGCAAAATCGAATTACATCAAACTGTAGATGAAAAATTCTAACTAAATCGAAAACAAAAAACAAATACAAGTTCCCGTTGATAAACGATGAATTATTTTATGAGAACATGCTGTAGTTTTTATGTATTTATAATATTATTTGATTAAATGACAAACAACTGAAAACAGAAATGCAATTGAATAAAGACGTTACTTACTGTAAAAGATTGAACGATATTTTATTAAGAATTTATTTTAATGTAGAAAACATAGCTTGAGATGTAAGCTCAAATAGATACTAATTGAACATTAAGTTGTTTTTAATAATATTTTTTAATTGTAAATTTTACAATTTGCTGCACATTTTCAAATTGATTTTCAACACTTTTAGTGTTGAACAGCGGCAAAGCTAATGCTTAACTATAGTTCAGCAAAGTTTCACACCAGGCAGTACTCTCCACTTAACAAGTAAATTGTAGAGTTCCAAGTAGGAGTTTATCATATTAAACACAGACGACAGCTCTTAGCAAAGTTTCACGACATAAGGCAAGCCGAGCCATGCTCTCATATTTCTAATTCATATTGACCACAGACAATAGCTAAGTTAGCGAAGTTTCGCACCAGTCAGCAAACTCAACATTCGTCTTGCCAGTAGTAAAGTTTCACACCTTAACTCAGGTAGAGCTGTTAAAGTTATTGTCACCACTATAGCGAAGGATTAGGGGAATTTATATACACCTCAAGACAAAGGACACATAGGGGCGCCACTGAGCTGTGCCTAAGCGTTGCCAGCTAGTCGCATTTTTATGTAATGTATCGATAACATGGCAATCTTATCATTCAACGTTTGGCGCGTAAGGATTTGAGTTTGAAAATAAATTTGGGTTTGTATTTACTTGTAGAGTCAATATGCATTAATTGACAATGATAAATTAAAAAAATTAAGAAAATAAAACATAATAATCAAGTGAAAATAATATAAGATAAGGATATATTTTAATAAAAAAGCTGAATTAGTTTAAAATCTGTGTTAAGGGACAGTCGACGTAAGATAATCGGGCAGCTGATATTTAAAAGATTAAGTCTCTATGACAAAGAAATTTAAAATGGATTTGTGGAAGCAACAATTAGCACTTTCAGATATTTTAATAGACTTTTATTTGTAAAAAAATTGTAAGTCTTATTACAGAACCTTAAAAAAATACTCGAAAATGAACTTTTTAATTGATAGAATGGGGCTATCTAGTTTCAAATTCGCATACAGCAAGTCAAATCAAAATATATACAAAATAATGTAGTATAGATTATATAGTAGTAGTAGTAGATTAAAGTATATATATTTATAGTTTCATGACATCATTTGAAATCAATCATAAAATTAGTTTAACTTTATCCATATTATAAAATCCCTCTCTCTCTCTTCACTCTATTAAACTATGAAATTTCACTAGCTGTGCAACAAATATGTGCGGCTGTGGCAAGTATGCCAATGGTCGCAACACTTGCAACAGATGCCGCACAGCAATTGCCAATGGCCAATTGCCAATTGGCATTAATAAAACAGAAATTAAGATACAATTATTAGTTTAGGCAATCAGACATACAACAACAACGACACCAACAACAACAACAATGTGGAGTTGCAAGCATTTTAACAAGCTCGCGCCGCAAACGTTGCCGAACAAATAACAAATCAATAATTTCATGCAACTGCCACAAAATGATTGCTGCTGTTGCTGCCGCTGCTGCTGCACTGGCGGCTCCTTTTATATCCGAACGTATAAATAAATTTAAACGATTTGGGGTTTTTTCCTCTTATAAGCCGCTGCAAATAGAAATCTACGAAGGCCACTTACAGCAAAAAGCGTGCAATCGATCGAGTGAAGCTAACACAAAAAAAAAAGGAAAAAGAATTGACTCCTGGCTACTTGTTGTTGCTGCTGCTGCTGCTGCTGATATTGCCACTGGTGTTGTTGCTGCTGCGATTGCTGCTGCTGCTGCTGCTGATATGGCTGGCGGTGTTGTTGCTGCTGCTGCTGTTGATATTGCTGCTGCTGCGATTGCTGCTGCTGCTGATATGGCTGCCGGTATTGCTGCTGCTGTTGCTGCTGTTGATATTACTGCTGCTGTTGTTGCTGATGATATTATTGTTGTTGTCGCTGTTGCTGCTGGCATTGCTATTTGTGGTGGTTGTTGCTGCTGCAATTGCTGCTGCTCTGATTTTTTATATTGCTATCGCCGGCTGCTGCTTCTTCAGCTGTTGCTGCTGGCGCTCAGCTTGCTGCTGTTGCTGCTACGAATGCTGTTGCTGCTGCGAGTATTGCTGCGGCTTTGACGAATATTGCTGTTGCTGCTGATATTGTTGCTGTTTGCTTCTGCTGCTGCTGTTGATACTGATTTTCTTGAATCGCCATTGCTGCTGCTGTTGCCGCTGTCGCTCCCTATGCTGTTGTTGCTGCTGCTGCTGCTGCTGTCATCGTCAATTAGTTTTCTCACCGCAGACATAACAATATATTTTATGTATCGTTCGATTGTTGGCCAAAGTCTTTTGGCATCCTTGACCAGAGCCGAAGTTCTTTTTGTCTTTTGCATTTTTCCGCTGAAAAGGGCCAACAGCAGCAAAATTCAATAGCAGTAGCAACAGCAGTCGAAAAATTTCCTAATTGGGTCGAAATTCCAATCTAACAACGATTTCAAATCGCTTTGACAATTTCTTGGCTGCTGTTTTTGGACATTTTCTGTTGTAGTTGTTGTTGCTGTTGCCAACTTATTTTGACAGCCATAAAATTGTGCGACTTGATAGGGTTGCCTCTGCCTCAGGCACTGCTGTTGCAGCTGCAGCAAGGTGCAACTTGGCGCATTGCTGTTGCTCGCTTTTCTGCGCACTTTTTGCATATTGATTGCAAGCTATACCCTAAGAAAGGCCCTAAGAGAGGGTATACCAGAAAAATCTGTAGTACATGTATATGGTAACAAATTCCCAGTCAATATTAAGCGATAAATATCGATTGATAGCAAAGTGCGTATTACAAGAGCATTTATAATTTTAGCAAAACAAATTTACGTATTGCATGTATTACTTAGCTTCATTCGCCTTAAACAATAACTTTTTCCATTTTAACTAAATCGATTAATATCGAATTCGAAATCTCGTACATCATTCAATATTTTTATTTTAATTTAACGCAGAGCGTACAAGAATCGATAAATATCGACTTGCACTTAAGTTCCTTTCCATGTTTCTTAATTAGATTTCATGTGACACGTGATGATGGCTTATGCCTTATATTAAAAAATATCGATTCTTATCGATTTGCTTAGGTCAAAATGTTTTACATATTATTTTTATCAGATAGCTAGTGGATTAAATTGATAGCTTGTTTATGTTTTAATTATAAAAAAGATCGTTAATTATCGATAAATAATTTCAGCAGAATATGACTCTTATAGATACGATCACGTTTCTTAAATTGATAACTTACTTATGGCTTAACTATTTTAAAAATGGTCTCTAATTATCAAGAAATTAATTTTATAATGCTGAACAGTGGCAAGAGTTGATAGCTTAAACATCTTAAGAATGATCGATAATTATTGATACGTTCATTTTAGAGAAGTACGGGCATTATATATGCTCAATAGCGTAGCTATTGATACTTATCGATTATGTGTATTATATGAGCTGAGCTAGCATCTGAAATCAATAACTTGATTTGTCTAAGCCATTCTTAACTCAAGCTGCATTTACGTATTAGCAAACATACCCCCTTTAGGGATATATATCTAAGTCTTGTGTTCCCATCATTTGCTCTGCTTATTATTTATTTAATATTTTTCAAGACCTGCACAAATATGCCAAAGGAGCGGAAATGTGCGCTTCCAAAGCAACACACGGAGAACACTTGAAGTAATGAGCAAATACTGAAAGCCAAAAGCGGAAGTTGACACGCCAGCTGGCAGCAATCAAAGCTGCAGCACGCACACACACACACACAGAAACACACACACGACAAGCCATCGACTCTGATTCGCATATCGTGTTCTATCACTTAACCAACTAGCAATCTGGCCATAAAGCCAACGAACTATCGATGTCAGCAGCAGCAGCAACAGCAGAAGGCAGCAGCAATTGTTTTTGTTTTTTTTTTTGCCCCTTTTGCATGCCACAAATCGCAAGTCTGTAATTTTTGGTTGCAGCAAAATTTCGTAAAACCTTTGATTAAAAATATCTGTGCAGCTGCTGCCATTTTGAATTTGTCGAAAAGCGGGCGTGAAACATGAATTATGTGGCAGCCAGGCACTGGCACTGGCACTCCCAGTGGCTGCTGCTGCCACAAACAACAGAGCAACGTTGATCGCAAGGCGTTGAAAGCGCTGGATAAGCCGCACACACACCAAACACAAAACAATACAAAATGCTTGCAAAGCACAAAACAAAAAGCCAAAAACAAAACAAAAAAAAAAACAAGTTAAAACGAAAATGCTGCAACTGCTGCTGCTGCGGCTGCGGCTGCTGGCTGGCTGCAACATGTGCCATGTCCCAGACTTCAGACCTGGACAATGGACAAGCAAAGGAGTAGAAGCTGCTGCTGCTGCTGCAGACAGCTCGCAGTTGTATTACGAATTTATCTACCTGAGCAGCAACCATCGTCAATCGTCCATCGAGCTGGTTGTTGCTGTTGCTGTTGCTGGTATCCCAAAGGAGCAGCTACATAATGGCCACCGCACGTCAACGTTGCTGCCGTTGCCATTGCCATTGCCAGTTGCCAGTTGCCAGTTGCCACTGTGCTTGCAACGTCTGCTGCGACCTCCACAGGCAACAGGCAACAGCAACCCAAAGAGCCAACAGGCCAACATTGTTTTTCTTTTCCTCTTTTTTTTTTGCCTTTTTCGCTGGAAAACAACGAGGCACAATGCACGCGTCTATGCACGACTGCAGCATGCTCTGTCCAAACAGTTCCAAGAGTTTCGAGCTTAATATGTGTTAGTAAATTGATTAAGATTTGATTTAGGCCAAACTGTAAGCATGTCAAACTGATGCTGAAACGCTTAGAATATAAGCGCTTGGCTTCATTCGTCTTGGTGCTCTACTCTCAACTGCAATTCTCAACTAGTTACAGCCTAGCTAAAGTGACTAGAAACAGTTCGAGCAATGTCTGCTGGTAATATAGAAGAAAGAAACTTCAAGTAGCTAAACACTATTCCCACTATTCGTCTGCTAAGTCTTATCAATTGTTCAGCATTTAGATAAGCAACTTATATATTAGCTCAATCAGACTAAATTTACAAAAATTTACAGTTCTTTGTTAAGACAAAAATCGCTAATGAATGGAAGTCTTCAGATCTATAGAGCTCTCTGTGAATATCGCTGGTGCCTTGGGCACTCATAACTATGAACATTTTTTATACTTAACATTTATTGTCTATCTGAAATTACTTTGCTAATACTCTATGCAGCCTGTACAGTAAAGGCTCTGCTAAAGAACAGCACTGCCTTTAGCATGCCACTCCTATAGATAGTTCAATCTTTGAGCTCTAAAATTTTAGCTCGACAACATTTCTTAACTTTTTTTATAAGCATAACATGAATTAAGCTGTCTCATTTTTCCATCTCTTCAAGATTTAAGTATCTAATAATATATATAATATAATATAATATATTAAATTTAAATGTATATAAAATATATTTATGCTGAAGCCTAGAAATTTTCAAGTTTGGTAGCTTCAAATTTGCCCAAAAGCGCACTTCTACTAGAGTAAACTCTTACTCTCTCTCTCTCTCTCTCGCTCTCTCTCTCTCTCTCTCTCTCTTTCTCTCTCTCTCTCTCCCTCTCTCTCTCACTCAATAATCAGAAACAGTGTATAGAACGGCCTGGACTGGCCTGGCCTGTGGCTCTGATCTGGCCTTCTGAAGCCTTTGACCACATCGCATCCACAGAGCTGAAGCCATGCCGAGCCAAGGCTTTCTGCTTATCAATACATTTGATATCTGCGCTGCCTGGCTGCCTGGCTGCAGACGTCGTCGAGGCATCCAATTGGTACGCTGCACATCCTCACATATTCCCTGCCTCCGACACTCTCCCTCTTTCTCTCACTCTCATACATTGCTCGAGCTGTCAGGCATTTCTGGCTGCCTTTAAAGATTGGCTGCGTTTGCGTAGGACTCACGTATACGTACTTTGATGTGGATTGCGAGCCATTGTTATTGTTGTTGTTGTTGTTGTAGTTGTTGGGGCTGCTGCTGCTGGAGTAGCTGCTGGCAGTTAACATTTCGAATGCCATACAAATCGACTAGCGGACATTGGAAATGGCCAGCATTCAAACATACACAACACATACATACACACACACACACACACACACACACACACACACACACACACACACACTCACTTACACATGCATATAACTGCAACGTCTGCTGTCGCTGTCACTGACTGTTGTTGCTGTTGCTGTTGCTCGGTGGCATTGTTGTATTGAATTGTAGCTGCTGCTGCTTGTGTTCTGTTCAATGTTTCAATTCGATTCCTGCGAAATTCTACGAATCAACAAAAAAATGGCAAGTTAGGCGTAACAAGTTGAATTTAGTTAAAGCCGTGCCGGAAATACCCTAGCAGAAATGGAGAAACATCTTAAATAATGTATCAATATATCAATATATCACTATAACAATATATCAATATATAAATATATCAATATATCAATATATCAATATATCAATATATCAATATATCAATATATCAATATATCACTATATCAATATATCAATATATCAATATATCAATATATCAATATATCAATATATCAATATATCAATATATCAATATATCAATATATCAATATATCAATATATCAATATATCAATATATCAATATATCAATATATCAATATATCAATATATCAATATATCAATATATCAATATATCAATATATCAATATATCAATATATCAATATATCAATATATCAATATATCAATATATCAATATATCAATATATCAATATATCAATATATCAATATATCAATATATCAATATATCAATATATCAATATATCAATATATCAATATATCAATATATCAATATATCAATATATCAATATATCAATATATCAATATATCAATATATCAATATATCAATATATCAATATATCAATATATCAATATATCAATATATCAATATATCAATATATCAATATATCAATATATCAATATATCAATATATCAATATATCAATATATCAATATATCAATATATCAATATATCAATATATCAATATATCAATATATCAATATATCAATATATCAATATATCAATATATCAATATATCAATATATCAATATATCAATATATCAATATATCAATATATCAATATATCAATATATCAATATATCAATATATCAATATATGAATATATCAATAATCAGCTTTTGACTTCAAGGCATAGTCCAAATACCCAACGCCTCAGCTTCCAGCTGAACAAACATAAAATCTTTTCTAGCCGACAAGGCGTATACGCAATTTCCGTTCAAACTGTTAAGCCGCTTGGCAAGGCAAACGTGATTCTTTCTTACAGTGTAGCTTAGCTGCTCCTGGCTGCCGGTGCTTAACCATTTTGGCCAACATGCTGATACGTAGTCTCGCGCATTTGACTCGTCTTCCATTCTTCTTCTGCTTGTTGTTGCTGTTGTTGTTGGAGTCACGCCGCTGCTGTTGCAGTTGCAGTGGCTATTGTCGGCAAACGTTGCATTAGCATGCAACAGCAACAACAGCTGCATAATCAAATTTTCAATTTCGCTTCCTTTTGGCATTTGCATAATTCCAGCAAAGCGCAAAAGCAACATGAATCTACAGATTCCGAATGGTCATGAAAAGTTCCACAGCAATTGCAGCTAAGCTTAGGGGCGGGCGAATTGCACAGCAGCAAAAAGAAAAAAAAATTATGGCAATTATGGCAGCCCGCACAGGTAGGCGAGAAGAAGAAGCAGATGGAACTCTAGCAATAACTGGAGATATCTGATAAGGCATAAACATATAGAAATTATTAGAAAATGTAAAGAACTAATTATATATATATATATATATATATATATATATATATATATATATATATATATATATATATATATATATATATATATATATATATATATATATATATAATTATATATATATGTGTTTCTATATAAATTATAAGCATTAAGTAGCTCTGCAAAATATGTTGATTTGGCATATATTAAAATGTGTCAAGAATACACGCCTTAGTTATGATCTAACAAGGCTTGAAGTCTACCTTAGATATGAGTCTAATATTGCATTTTAGAGCTAGTTCGACTTGTTAAAACATGGCTTAAAAAATAAATAAAACAAGTTTACAATTTCAGCTAATGTAAATTGAAATGAATATTAACCAAGTAAGAGCAAGGAAAGGAAAGAAACGGGAAGAGAAGTCAAGGGAATAAGAATATATTTCTTCTATATCATTTCGATATCAAGCTTATAAATGTACATTTTGTAGGCTTCAGCATATCAGCAAATGAGCAACGCTTAACACACAATGTGAGCAGTTAGTCTATATAGTTACTTCAAGAACCTCCTGATTCAACCAGCAGCAGCCTTCGTCATCGACTACTCGTTCATATTCCCCTTGCTACTCTAGCTAAGCTGTAACTAGTTGCGAATTCTAAGTGTGTGCCAAAGCAAGTGAAGTCAGCGGCCACTTGTTGTGTTTGGCAATACATTGTTTCTTGTGTGTTTGCTTGTAGTTGCATTGATGTCATTATGCTCTTCATTCAAATGACTATACAAGCTGCTAGCCAGGCAGTTAGTGCTAAGCTCAATTTCGATGAGTCGTTTCGGTTAATAGCGGGTCGAATATTGGTTGGCTGCAATATTCACTTCGTTTCAAGTTCCATCTGGCTGTTGATTTATGATCCAAAGCAGTATCAAGCGCCTGTATTTGTATCTGCTTCTTAATTTAAGCTCCAAAGGAGAAGACTTATGCTGCGACGTAGGCCAATTTAGCATTAACTACGAAGTTCGAAATATGATCAACTTTGTTTATTATTTATGAAATAAATCTACATCTATAAAAAATGGCAATGCTTATATGTTTATGTCAACATAAAATTTGATTGATAACTGCAATAGTTGCTGAAATATAGTTATCGTAAGTAGCATCGCTCTTGTTTGGTCAACTCATTTGATATTAGATTTTAGAATTCCATTCGCATTACACTGAGAATATCATGTCACTCAGGCAACTTACCTGATAAGAACTTTCTTATATATGATTTATACCGATAGTGGAACATGTGCTCGAGTTAAGAGTTGGGTTCTTGGGTAACTGCTTTGACAACTCACTCCCAAGGCAATGACAGCTTTCATTACATTTATCACTCCAGATGGAACGTCGTCGTATTGAAGCCCCAAAAAGCTGACCAACTTTAATGATGCTACTGGCCACAAGCTGATGTGCAGGTAAATGTAATCATAGCCAATGTTGATATGTATTCGCAGCATCAAAAGCTCAGCTTCTATCAGCAGCATTTGCAGATACAGCTGAATTTCAGATACAGATACGAATGCGGGCTACAGTCGACAGCTGTAGAGTGTAGCTTGGCCAAGTAGGCTTTTGGCCAGGCTGGCGCTGGCTGTCATGCTGCGTATTCTATTTTATTTATTTATGTATTTATTTCTAGTTGTTGGCAGCATTTCAGCTTCGTTTTCTTCTTCTTTCCTTTTGCGTTTGGCAGCTGCGTTTGCCTCGTCTGCCAAATGTCATGAGTTATGTTTGCCGCAATTGTAGGAAAAACTTTATGCGCACAACGAAAGATCATAATGCTGTTCATGATGATGATGATGATGATGATGATGTTGCTGCTGCCGATAGAGCTGCTGTCTTTTATTTGCCGTTTGGCGGCCATTTCTTTTGCACTGCGCCTGTGCGCACAAATGGTTAAGTATCTGTCAACTGTGTGTGCGTGTGCGTGTGTGTGTGTATCGCCATGGGAGCACAAGAGTTGGCAATGTATTGTTGTTGCTGCTGCTGCTGGCACAACCACTGTCAGCAGCATCAAGTCAGCCATTGTTTGCCCCCACCACGCACCCCACACAGGCAACAACAACAAAAAAAAGGAAATATAAAAAAGCAGTAAGCGCGTAGCCGAGTAGAAAAAAGGCTTATGGAGTATAGAGGTGGATATAGTAGGCTATATAGTGGGCTTACACAGAAGTAGAGATGATAAGCGCTATATCAAAGCTTTGCTATATAAACAAAGCACAACCTGCCTGCTATAGTCCTGAATCTATAGTTAAAACATGCCTTTTCTGATCAGCTTAACATTTCAAACACACTCTAAAAGTAGTTCCACTTAGACATGCTGTGTGCATGCACTTGTAACCACATGCAGCAGGCCATGCCCAACACCTGCAAAATCATGTAGAAGTCAAAACTGCTTAGGCATATTCCTTCAGTTTCAGTTGTATATTCTGATATTCTTAACTGAATTATCTCAGCTATATTTTTAGGTAAATTTCAGTTACAAGCACTACTCTTATCCTTTTTCTACTGGGTTATTTGAGACCTATTCCTCGATTGTAAATTCAATTGTTAGCCCGGCTCTTATCCTTATTTCAACTGGGATGTCAAGCGTTTTTTTTACGAATTCGCAGTCCATATTCGATATGCCATTGCGATTGCGTTGGGGCTCATTGTTGTTTTTGTTGTAGTTGTTGTTGTCTCTGTTGTTGTGATTTCCATTTTCATTTGCAATTCCTTTTTGTATTTTGCTTGGTTGGTCCGTTCATGTCTCGTTTGTTTGCCCGGCTGATGGAATTTATTTTGCCCATTTGCGCATGTTTTATTCATAACTTTAGCAATATTTGGCATACAATGGAATGCCCCAAGTTAAGTTTATGTAAATTCACAGTGCACAACAAACTGCATACACCAGCAACAGCAACAACAACAATCAGTAAGAACATCCAATCAACAACATAAAACAGTCAAATATCAATTTTTTGTTTCAGTTTTTTCATTGTTAAATTTGCAAAAAAATTCATACAATTTTCATATATTCAATTTGCCATAAATATTATGGCGGCCATTTTAAAGTGCTGCCATTTTTTCCTCTGGCTCTCGTACGGGATCGATAAAAATTTCGCAGCGCCCCGCAAAGGTAAAGTTCGTTGAACTGCGTCGCTTTAGACTGGGCTTTGGCCTTTTTCAATTGACTATTTTGCATTTGTAAATCTGTCTGTGTGCGTGTGTTAGTGTGTGTGTGTTTGCAATTCAAGTGCAGCACTCAGACGCAAACAAGAGCGAGACAGCAAGAGAGACGAGGCGAGGGCGAGCAATGCATCAGAGCTTTAGTGATATAGCTAGAGCGTGTGAGTGAGCAAGCGAGAGCGACGTCTAATGCTCTTGAAAATTTCAAGTGTTAATTACTCGCATTTACCATACACACACACACGCGCGCGCACACATATTCATGCACCCATACATACATTGGATGCATGTAGGTATATGGAACAGTCATGGATACGTATGCGCCAGACCTGGACCCAGACACCGACACTGAACAGCCCGAGCCTAATTGTTCAAGGTCACAGGCATGCGCATTTCTTCGGCAATGTATTCAAAATTAATTAAAAACAACTACAACAACAACACAGAGTACACAAACAATGCAACAAACAGCAGCAGTAGCAGCAGCGGCAGCCGACGACCGCAATTACAACAACAACGCTCAACAACTAAACTTGGACGACGGCAACGTCGAGGTGACTGCAACGTGCAAATTAGCTCAATGGCCGCAAATGCTGCGTGGATGTTGTTGCTACTGGCTTTACAGATTTCACTTTTAACATAATTACAAACGCCTGGGCTGTTAAACTTGGGGCGAGACTAGGCGAAAGTGTCGGTTGATGTAATTGCAGAGAATCGCTGCTTTAAAAAGTGTCCAGCGACAGGGATAGCAATAGCAACAGTGCCAAAAACGTTGCTAATTGCCGGCACACATACACAGTGAGATAAACACAAGTAAAGCTCTCAATTCGCTTGGTTGCTTTCGCCGCAGCTTGTCAGTCGCTGCCATCGCCGTCGCTGTCATCGGCGTCGCCGCAAACATGTGTTTGCAATTAAAAGGCGGCAAATAAGTGATCATACCTGCCAGCGAATCTTTTGTTTGTTTATGGTACTTAACATATTTAGTTATGTTTATTAAAATAACTGTAAATAAAACCTTGGCATATATTCTTGCTGCTCATTTGGCGCTGTTACTGGCACATGCAGCGGCCAATTTATAACGATCGCAACTGCCCTGCCCATGCAAAAGAGTTGCCATGTGTGTGTTTGTGTTGTTTACGTGGTTCCGGATTAATTCAATTAGTCGCAATTTACGTTTCGTTTAGTTATCATATGGGCGCACGCTGTCGCTGACACTTGTAAAACGCAATGAATTTGTTTGCATTTGCCTTTGCCATTTCGCCACGTTCGCCGCTCATTCATTGGCGTGATTTACGCCGAGCGCGCTTGCTCTCTCTTCCTCTCTCTGTCTCTCTTGTTTTTGCCCAGTTAGACCTAAACCACCCTCCCCTCATGGGCTGCCCTGTCGTTTGGCGGTTAGCGTGTCGCAGCGCCAAAATCTCAATGCTCACTGAATTCGCCCCTCCTCGCTCTTCGCCCGACGCCTCTAACCAGGCCCTTGCACATGCGCCGCAAATGTTTATTCATTTTCATTTACATTGCAAATTGCTTTTCATTCGCCATTCGCCGTTTTAATCGCGTGCGTTGCACGATTGTGCGAATAAAACCCAGCCAGCGTTTATAATATGCATGTTTTACTTAGTTTTTTTTTCAGTTTCTTTTTTTGTAGTTTGTGCATTTGCATTGTCAACACTTACAGTTATGCATATTTATAGCCTTGTGGGTGTTTTCTGTATTAGTGTTATTTCATTACATGCAAACTTTTATATTATAATTAAAATTTTGCAATATATATATATTTTTAATTTCAACTCAATGCCAAATAAATTAATTATACTGTTAATATGCATTTTGAATATATTATATAATATTTTTCTAGATATAGTTGTATAGTTTTGAATGGATAATTGACAGCAAATCACATGAAAATGAAAACATTTATTAATATATTATTATTGAATAGTTTAGTGGCACACGGAAAGTGGATTATAAGTACCAAAATACAATATTTGTGTTTTAAAATGAATAATGGGATAGTTAGTACAGCTGCAGTATAGTACTGCTTTAATACGAAAATTCGCTTGAATAATTTATAAAATTTGTTTCAAGTGTTTGATTTTATTTAATTTTTAAATGCACATAAAATAATCCTGTTTTAATTTCCGAGGTTTTAAATAATAAAATTTGGGTATTATTTAGTATTATATGTCTCATATTTTGATATTCAAAAAAATTATTATTTTTTTTAGTTTTTTAGATACATTTTTTTATTTAAATATATTAAAAATCTTATATAACAAAAAATCTCCAAGTTGAAAAGAAATAGTAAGTTTTACTTTCTAGCATTATATATGTGTATATTGAGAAATTTTATTTAGATCAATTATATATAGTAAAAATATGTTCAAAACAAGTTTAGCTAATGAAAGCCGTGACTGAAGAGCGTAAGCGTAAGCGAGTCTACAGTGTAAGCAATACATGCATATTCGGCACTTTGTAGTACAAAGTACATTATTAAATAGGTATTCTGAGGAATGGAATCTCTAGCGAATTCTCATGCTCAGGCATTCAGGGTTACTCAGTCGACTCCTTGCTGCCATAATTCATATGCCCAACAATCAATGCACTTCAATCAGCGCGACCTACTACTACCTGGGATGGCAGTGCCCGCCTACCCGAGCACTACAAAATAAATGTAAATACTTGAGATTTCATGGAATTGAAGTACACACACACTCACACACACACAATGTAAACCAAATTCCAGGTAAGTCGCACACGAAAAACCTCGAAAACTTTAGCCAGGGCAAGCAGAACAATGGATGCGCATAAACAACAAAAGTTTTTTCTTTTTTTACCTTTAGGGGCAAGGAAGAGGGAGGGGGAGAAAGGGGGCAACATGCTGCTGGCTCACTTGCACAATTGTGTCGCCTCGTCAAACGAAAGGTCCTTTTGGCCAGCAAAAAGGGGGCAAAAGCATTTTTAATCGATGCCAACGTTTGCCACCTTTCGCTGCGCTGCTATTAGTTACAATTTTTTTTTTGTCTTCTTCTTGTTGTTGTTACTTTTCTTCTCTTCTGTGTATTTTTTTTTAGCGCACGTTGGCTTTAGCTGTCACTGCGCAGCGCACATGACACCCTGTACGAGTCGTCGTTGTTGTTGCTTCCTGCCCCACGGGCTGCCATTCGCACGCGTACTTCACACGTCGCCTTCGTGTGGCAAGCAAGGTAGTCCCCTGCCCGGCCCCCCTCTGCCCAGCTTGCTGTGTTGCAAGTGTGTCGGGTGTCGCATGGCTCTCGCTCTCATATTCCGATCATTTTTTCACACGCAAATTCTTATGCTTATTCTTTTCTACACGCCGCAAGGACCAATCGCAATAATGGGGCGTGGTGACGACAACGACAACGACAACGTCGACGACGACAACGACGACAACGACAACGACGACGACGACGATGGCAACGGCAAAAGCAACAACAGCAACAAAGTCGTCGTCTCTCCACTTGATGTTGCTGCTGCTGTTACTGTTTATGTTTCGTTTTGCGCAGCGACAACAACAACAAAAACAGTTGCTGCTGCTGTAACTTTTTCTCAAGCATAGTTTTCCCCCTCCCCCAGACCGGCTAACGCGTGCAACCAAAAAAAAAAACTTTTTTGTCTGCTATTTGGCAGCCATTTTTCGTTTTGCTTAGGCTTTGCCAAAGCTATCATCATCATCATCATCATCATCGTGCAGCATCTTCATCATGATTATCAACATTATCCACTTCAGTGGCTCAATATGTGAAGTGGGTGGAGGGCAAAGTAGGCGCAACAAATGCCGCGTGGAAAATCAATGCGAGGCAGCGATTGCGCATACGCCGCGTGTGGCATACGCATACACACACTCACGCGCACAGTGGCATCGCCTTGGCAGACAATGGGCTTAACATTTGTTAAGCTGCTGCCTTTTAAGTCTGCCATTTTGCACGCCCAACAACTGTAACTGTAAATGTGCTGCTCAAAGTGAAACCAATGGCAACAATTCAGTTATACGCCCACATAGATACACATATTCACACAAATGCAGTTACTTAAATATCGTGCACACTTTAAGCAATTGCCACGTTTTGTCTGTGAACTTCACGTGACAGTTGAACAAAAGCGAAATTTAAAACGTACGCAGACATACACTAACACAGACACACACACATTACACACAAAGTTTTAGAGGCAGGACACAAAAATTCACTTGAATCCAACGATAATTGGGATAATCCGTGATGTCTTCTTTGACATCGCACAGTGGCAACAAAAGCACATTAATGTGATGAAAATTTAGTTGAGTTTGAGTTATATTTAAAAAGTAGACTAGAATAGAAGCTAGACACTAAACACAGTTTTAAATAAAAAATCGCTAAGAACTTTCACAGTTGCCTGTCATATATTAATATTAATATAAAAACATTTTTTTACAAAAAATTATTAATTTTTGAACCACTGTAGCGCTTAGCTGTTGCACAATCACAATACCCAATTCCAATCCTTTGACTTTTCTCCATAGTTGCGTGTCCATATTGTTCGTTTGCGTGGGCTCTTCGTCTGTCTCGCTCCCTCTCCCTCGCGTCCCTCTCTCCAAACATCTCAGTCTCCCGCTCCCGTTCTCGCTCTCTCAGCCACACTGATCAGCCTTTGTTTGCACATAGCCTGACTACAAAATGATTTTTGTTGAAGTGATTTCACACCACTTACGCTTGCACCCTACACACACACAGAGTCGGCGGGGTCCATCGATACAGCAAGTCATGTTCAAATGTTATAAATAGCGCAGGGTGCATGAAATGCGCTTTGATTGTCTAATTTTAAAGCAGCTCAAAAGGCAAAAGTATCAAAAAACGGGTGGCAGCTCCGCATTATTTGCCATGGCATTTTTCAGGGCCAACGGACCAATTGGTTGCAAACCCAGCACAGCAAACAAAGCAATCAAGGGGAAAGGGAAGGAGATTGCAAAGAGCAACTGTCAAACGGTAACAGCAACAACAACGACAACGACAACAAATACAGTTATCAGCAAACAGCCTAAGCTTATGCGACAGGTTGCCAGACTTTCGATGTCGGCCATTTTTGATTTGCATTTACGCTTTACATTTTATCTGACGCTCTGACTGGCAGTGTGAGCGAGACAGCTGTAGCACGTGGTCCGTTTGCACATTGGATAATCCCTTTGCTGTCAGCTGAGGTCACTTTTGCAATTCGCCGTGCGCATTAACATTAACATAAAATGAATGCGGCGTTGCCTTTTGAAGGGTTATCTTGCTGCTGCTGCTGCTGCTGCTGCAGCTGCACCTGCCACAAGTGTCTCCCCCACTCATGCTCTCTGTGACCCCATTTGCAGCAGACGCCTTTTTTAAATGATTTATTTTAATTTAATCAGCTGCCAAACAGAGCAATGATAAGCACCGCGACGAGTAGCGCCGAAGCCAAAGCTAAAGCAATGGGAGTCGAAGCTGGCTCCAATTATAGCGTGCAAATCGGCAGCAAAAGCCATGAAGCAAACACAGACATATGTTGCACTCATTTCACAAAGCTCACAGCGGAGAGGTTATGCATGTGGGTGGGTCGCTTGGTCCCTGGCTGCGCCGGCAATGGCCACATAATTGAGGGTTCAAGTAGCGTGGCTCAATTTGTGGGAGCGTTTCGCTTTATTACACACTTTCGACACGGCAACCAGAAGGACGACACACCAGCAGCTGCATAGGGTATATACTCCATAAATATATGAGTGAAAGAGAGAGAGAGAGAGTCAAAGTGCATGCAGTGCTCATCATCATCAACAACATCATCGTCAGCTAGCAAGCCAAGCCAAGCGTAAGTCAGGCCAAACGCCTGCCTGCCAGCCCGCTCTTCTGCTCTAATGACTGCCTAATAGCAAAATTTGCTCGCTGCCAAGGAGCTGTCGCTGTCGCTGCTGCTGCTGCGGCTGCTTGGCTTTCTTTTGACTTGATGTGCGCACGTTTCTTACGGCGGATTGTCGTAATAAACTTGTGTAATAGAATAAACGCCACACGGCACTAAACAACAAACTCCCCGTCGAGTTGCGTTTGCTTGAGTGGGCGTTTGAGAGAAGGGGCTGAGCATGCTAAGGCTCGACTTGCATGCTTCAATACTCTGCCAAGTGAGGTATTATGCTTGTTTCGAATAATATTGTTAATAATAATAATTTGACATGAGTTTTAATGCAGATTGAAGCATAGAAAAAGAAACCAAACTTTGCAAATCACTCTAAAAGTCTGTCGCTGTATATATATTTTTTTGAGTGTAGGTTTTACATTTAATATCTTTTTGAATATGTCATATATTCATAGACTCCATATTTAAGTTCCCTCAGTCTTAAGAATAGTATATTTATAAATAATTTAAATGTCTATATAATTTTTTTTTATTATATTTCACTTTATTGTGTTTTTATAACATTTATCTTTCATAGTTTTTTATATTTATATATATATATATATATATTTTTTTTTTTTATATATATAAGTATATATATGTTTAATATTTTTGTTTTGTTCCTAACATTTTTATATATATATTTTTTTATTTTTTTCATTTTATATTTTTTCATTTTATTGTTTTTATTAATTTTTATATTGTATTTTTTTATTTTAATCTTTTCTTTAATTTTGCCAAGCATTCAAGCATAAAGAAGACTCCAACTCCATTAATAAATTTTTAATTAATACTCACTACCTATATAAAGTCTTCCCTGTATTTAAATAGAAATAATAAAATTAACTTTAAATTAAAATGAAGTAGCTATCTCTATCACACATGCTTTAGAATCAGCTACCGAAAGAAGTGACTTTAAAGAAGCTGCCAATGCTATTATATAAATCTACTAAATGTCATATAATTCATATCTGCTCTAATACTGCAAGAGTATTATATATTCGTTGAGTAAAGTTGAACTTATTTCGCTGTATTTTTTATTTGCTTGTTTTTTTTTTTGTACTTTTGGTTTTGGTTTTGGATAGCCGTCAAACACGTGCAGCTTGTTGGGCATTGGAAAAATCTTTGCTTTGAGCACGTGCACGGGATTTTACATAATCAAGCGCTGCACAAACACACACACACACAGAGAGAGGGAACATATGTAATGCACTCATACATACGTGTAGCTATGGGGTAAAATATCAAGGCTTTGTCGTAGTTCGGACAACCCGCTGGGCTCAAACGCCGACAGCCAGCGACTGCAGAAGCGTGCTACTGTTTGCTCAAAAGATAGATTTTGACTTTTACAAATTTTCGCACACACAGCCAAGTAGCGGGAGCCACCACCAGTAGCAAGAGCAGCAGCTGCAGCACCCGTCAAAGCAGCACCACACGGCAGAGGCTTGAGGCACAGCATGTGACTGGTATAATAGCCTGGGTGGGTTTTGGGCTGGCAGGCAGCACCACCAACGCTGTCGTCGCCACCGCCGCCGCAGGTATTTCCACGGATTAAAGCACGCAAACCGTGTCATTTGACACCACTTGGGTAATCTGAAATGCCGCAGCAGCAGCCACCACGACGACGTCTGCCAGTCTGTCCCACCCAAATACAATTTCCATGCCCATCCTCCTGCCCCCTACCCACACCTTGAGCAAATTGCAAGCATATTTATTTTTAATGACGCAAATTCTCAGTAGCAATAAGTTACAGTATTTTGTCTAAATACAAAGTATGCCACGGCATAATGGGCTCAGTGTTAAAGGGGGCGTGCCACATCAACAACAAATGGGGCGTGTGTCAGGCACGAGCTATAGCGTATCATTATCAATTATATAGATATATATATAGGGCTACAGCGATAGCTGCGCCTGATTGAGTTACATAAAAAACCAAATACTTTATATATTTAAAAAACTAAATTTTAATCTATGAATAAGCATGAAATTTTAATACTAAACTGCAGATGAGCTAAAAAGTGACTTTAAATTAAATTAGAATTTTTTAATTATATAAAATATTGTAAAGCTTTACATGAAGTGAATGATATATTTTATTATTTTTTTTTTTAATATAACTGAAGTTCAAAATAAAGATTAAAACTTGATAAAAATTACATTTTAGAGCACATCAGCTTGCGGCAAGTACAAAAGTCTTAAAGAAGAAAAAGTAAGAAGTTAAAAATTGAGAAAATCTTGAGAACTTTCAATATATAATAATAATAATTTATATAATGTTTGATCGATAACACATCAGTGATCGATAAGCAATAAGCAGTGTGGTCATAAAGTGTTCATATAATTTTCAATAAATCCAATATCTTACAAGAACAATCCCAAATATAAAGCAATATTTTCCCAAAACCCAAACCCAAAAGATTCAAGCAAATCTATCAAATACAAAGATTCAATAAGAAGCCAATCGTTTAATGCTGCGGCCTCAAGAAATGATCAAAGCATTTCACACCCCATACCGAACGGCAGAGTCGCGACGACTCGAGTCAAGCTGCTAATGTGCTATATAAGACCGAAAGACGTACGCCTCCAATCATGGAGTTTAGACCACCGACTTACACGCTGCGTTGGCGTTGCTGTAGACCTAAAAACTGGCTAAATCAGCAGCCATTGGCAAACAAAGCGAGGCTCAGCTGTAGCCAACAAAAAGTCGCACCTACGCCTTGGCTCGGATATATATAAATATATAGAGGTATATCTATATATGGGTTTCTATCTCTCTATGGCATATCCATATAATCAATATAAACAAAGCAGGGCTCAGTGCTATGTGCATAAGCGATTAGAGCTGCGTTCTTAAATACTTTTTATGAACTCTCCATAGCCAAATAAAAGTCAATCAAGCGAAGATCGGGGGCAAACAATATAGACAAGACCAGATGCACAGCTGGCATTGAATGATGTGCCCAAAAAATAAGTTCAAGCTGCTTGAATTTTGTGGAAATATACTATACTTTATTTTAATTTAATTTTATTTATTTTATTATTATTTTTTTTATTTTATTTATTTTAACAAACGAAACGGGCACTAAACTAAGCACAAGACTTAATTTGAGAACATCTAAGTTTTATTATAAAATTCGTGTAAATATTATAAAAAACTAGGGCTTCTACGAATGTTTAAAATCGTATCTGAAGCTAATTAAAGTGATATTTAGAATCTTATTATTGGTTTGTCATATAAGCTCTAAATATATATTGTAAATAGAAAACTTAAATGAAGTATTTTAAGTTTTTTAAACTGAACATTAACATCTGTTGGGAGCTGCTCAGACTGAGAATAAAAATATTATTTCAAGACTTTTTATAAATAATTAACAAACTGAACAGAAAACCAATTTCTTACACTAATAAATAAACAAATTTTACTGAAAAAAACTAGAGTTTAATCATTTAAATAATTAAATAAATTAAATGAAATAAAATTACAATTAAAATTTTTAAATTTATATAGCAAAAGAAACAAATGAATATGAATATAATATTTTATTTTTATAAAGTTAGTTAGAAAATGTTAGTTTAATTACCTTAAAGTAAGATTGAAAACTTATTTAAAGTAGAGTCATTGAGACCCTCGCTGGTACCATTCATAGCTACACTTGAAGTTCCTACATACATTTAACCATATATGATTCATTCAAGAACAACAAGAATTTGACATGCGAAGAACATAATTGATTTAAATTCTTAACCAATTCATAGACCTTCGACATGCTTAGACTAAAGCCTTTTTGCTTTCGAAACAACAGTCCACGAGCGTGTTCTCAGTCCCAGGCATGAGACTCTGGAATTTTTCGTTAGAACAATGTGAACATATCGCTTCCGTTTGTCAGCAGCTATGTCATGCGATACACTTATATATATATATTTATATATATGTATAACATTTGCATTGGGATCGAAGACGTAGACGCCAAAAAGATGATAAAAATTACCACTTAATTGGATTGCCAGCCACCCGGAGACAAACGCTTGTTATGTCGACAGCGCCCTGGCCCCTGTACGCCCTGCGCCCTGCCAGCAAGAAGCTGTGTAGATAACCATCTAATTTATGGCAGCGCCTCTGCCGTGTTAGACGGAGAGATCCTCAGGTAGAGCCTCTTGTCCCAAAAAGATATTTCTGCTGCAAAGCATTCGCATTCGCATTCGCATTCAATATTTATTCTTCTTTTTTAATAAACAGCTACCGAATTTCGCATTTCCTGTGCTTATTCGTATTTCGAGGACTGGTTGGCTTATTGCTATAATTTGGCTGGCAATTTGGCTAACGCATTGTGTCATTACGACGCCCCGAGAACTGTGTTGAATGAGACAGAGCAGCTTTATAATTTCAGATGTACGTGCCGGCATTTTTCTTAATACTCTGATGAACTGATTGGAAAATTGTTGAACAGGGCATATTGGTTTTGTCTAAGTGCATGTAACTGGTAGACGAGGGCGTGGCTTAGCCCTTAGGCAGCACAAACGTCTATCTATCATATACGCTTACGTCACAAATATCAAACAATCAAATAGATTAATGTCCTTATCGAACTTCAGCAGAGTATTCAGAACTTGTTTTAAAATAGAAAAAGATTAAAAGACAGAAACATGAACTTTGAAGCCTACCACATCAGGTTTGTTTCTAATCAATGGCAACTTTATCGATCTTCAACGATTTAAATCGATATAAAACTTCAGGATTAGGTTTTCCTTTTGTGCAGATCAATTTTAACATTTCCTATTAAATTAAATCGATAGCAAATCGATAGCAAATCGATAGCAAATCGATAACAAACCGATAAAACATCAATAATAATTTTTAGTTATTCAATTATATTTCTATTTTAAGAGTTCGATTTAGAAAAATTAGTTAACTAAAAAACTAAGTTTTAAAGCACACAACAAGCGCTGTAGAGTATCCTCCAGTACTGCACTGCCAACTGTTACACTCTTCTTTTATATATATATATATATATATTTTTTTTTTGGACAAATCCCACGACAAGTTGATAGGAAATGCCCATGAAATCAAAAGCCGGCAATGATCATGCAAAAACCGATTCTTAACGTATTCAATCAATAAAAATGTTGACGATTTAATTTTATCGCTGACGCATGCAGCGCGCGCACACACACACACATACATGTGTGTGTGCACATACATGTATTGCATGCGTACATATGAAATACAATTTGGACACGGCTTCAAAGGCCAACAAAACTGACCGCTGATGAAAAGCAGCAGCAGCAACTACAACTGCCAACAGGTTTCGGTCTCTCTTTATTTGTACTTTTGCTTCTTCTTCTTCTTTTCTTTTTTGGGAACCCCAAGACCAGTAGCAAACGGAAGAAGGAGGCCTGTCAGCCGGCTACAAAGTAACTTAATTTACACTATCGACGCCCCACAAAAGTGTACAACAATTGTTTGATACCCTGTAGCTAGAGGTGGGATCAAGTGGGGCCTTTTTTTGCGCTCAGAGTTTGTAGATGAGGCAAGTCTATCTATAGATGGAGATAGTCCACTGAGAGCTACTAAAGTGCTCATATGAAAATATATTTTTTTTATTTTTATAGCTTTGAACCTAAGTCCTTTTTCGTCTATTAATGGAACTGAAGAAAAGTTGCTGAACTATGAAATTTTTTCTGTATTCATTTGATTTTATTTGAGAGCTTCTAAAAGCTGGTTTCCTTATATAAAAGAATATCAATTAGGCCAAGTTTGTTAGATTTCTTTAATATAAAGTAAAGCAAACTTGCCTTCCATAACAATAAACAAATCAAAGTATTTCAAAATATTTCATAGATCTTAGTCAAAACATTTGCTAAATGGAACATAATCAATTCTATTTAAAATGTGCTGTAACAAAAACTTTATGAATATACATATATATAGTTATAGCTACATAGCAGAAATATCTTTTCTATAATATACCGGGTATTTGTAAGTCGATCATTGCAAGGGTTTCCTCCTAAGCTGTGCGGCAACGTGCTCATGACGTGGTCACAATTATTATTACGATTTCTTCGCTTTTATGATTATTATGCTTAGTATGCTCTATAAAGACATGTGCAGACACACACATACACACCCATATAGACATAAGTATGTATGTCTATAGAAGCCAGACACATCCATATATATCATTGTTATTTAGTATCCATTGTTGTTAATCATTGTGCGCGACTTTATTCACACTTTCTTTCGCGCGTTGTTTATTGTGATAGACTTTTTCTGTTGCCTTTGCTTTATCAGCTGTAATCACAACAAAGTTCGACACAAAATACAAATGCGACAAACAATATAAAGATCATCAAATACACACACACACACACACACACACTCGCACGCACAATAAAATAAATAACAATCATTTCATGTGGTTTTGACAGACAGCGAGAGTTGCCTTTTGGTCAGCTGTGTTGGCTCCCAGACGTAGGGGCTAGAAAGTAATTCATATTTTTCATATTTCCGTATATCCGTATTTCTGTATTTCCGTATTTCGGAACCACAAAAAGTCAGTGAAGAGTGCCGCAGCTTGTGGCGCACTCATTAAAGCCCGGCTAATTACAATTAGCGCTTGTTTACCGTAAACAAACCTTAAATATAAAATGGGAAAAAAAATTAATATGTTCAAGAGTTTCAGACCATTAACAGCAGATATACTGATTTATGTGGACAACCCCTAGCAGCGACTGCACTACCCCTTTCTCTTCATTGCAAAATCCTTAAATGGGGTATATTGTTTATGTGAACACGTTTGTGGCACAGTCACCAGAAAGCAGATTGGCTTGAGTAGTTGTATTAATCTAACTAGCTTTGTCTATTTGAGATCTTTCTAATCATTCTTCTAGTTGGAAAACTACAAGTTACAGACTTGTTATTTAATTTATATAATTTTTTGTTTAAATGCAATGTTGATTTATCATATTTTTTATATTGTTTTCTGTTTTTATTTTATATTTTTAATTTTTTATTTTTTATTTATATACTTTTGTTTTATTTTTCAAGCTTTAATGTTTTTAATTTTATTGTCTTATATATTTTTATGAAAATATTTTAGTACTTTCATATTTTAGTATTTTTTCTTTAATCTTACATTTTTATTTTTTATTTTTTTTATTTCTTATAATTTTATATTTTTCTATTGTTATATATATTTAAATGAAAATATTTTACTACTTTCATATTTTTATATATTTTCTTTAATCTTAAGTTTTTATTTTTTATGTTATTATTTTTTATTTATTTATTTTTTTATTTCTTATAATTTTATATTTTTCTATTGTTTTATATATTTGTATGGAAATATTATAGTACTTTAATATTTTTGTATTTTTTTTAATCTTAAATTTTTATTTTTTATATTTTTATTATTTTTGATTTTTTTATTTCTTTTAATCTTATATTTTTCTATTGTTTTCAATATTTATATGGAAATATTTTAGTACTTTAATATTTTTGTATTTTTTTTAATCTTAAATTTTTATTTTTTATATTTTTATTATTTTTTATTTTTTTATTTCTTATAATTTTATATTTTTCTATTTATGGCAAGCTTTTTTATATAAGATAAAGTACGACTTAGCTGGTCTATTCCTATTTAAAAATGTTACGGAATCAGGACAACAAAGTTATTGAAACACCATGAAGTATGCACCTCCCTATGCCAATCAGCAGCTCATCCTACAATTCAGAGTATCTGTCTGTTCAGCACTTCCCACTAGACCACTTTTACTTGTTTACATTTTGCTTCCATTTTTTGGCGCAATTGAGACATCAAAACGCGTATGACGTTTATTTAATTCGAAGTAATGATTTCATCGCGCACTGTGTAATCGATAAGCATCTCAAAATACACAAAAAACATACACAACACACACACACACACAGACACACACAGACACACATACACACATGGGGTGTCCTCATTGCATACTTTAGATACAGAGGGTCGCGCACTTGAGATAATCGCCTTAGGGTTGTTTTTAGGTCGCATACAACGGGCGCTGGCCCGTTGCCACGTACCATAAACGATCCTGTAATTTTCATGTCCTGCACACACACACTGACAGCAGACCGGTAGGCTGATACAGGCTGGTGTGCAGGACAAAAGGGCATTGTTGTTCATGTCGATTATTATCGCGGCAATGAGCAAAACTATTGCCGACACATGTATCCGTTTATTTGTCATGACTTTTGTGCACAGGTCCCTTTCAGCCTTGCAGCCTTCCAC
Organism: Drosophila eohydei; assembly: GCA_035045825.1. NCBI lineage: Eukaryota > Metazoa > Arthropoda > Insecta > Diptera > Drosophilidae > Drosophila > Drosophila eohydei. The sequence continues at coordinate 2,643,057 of JAWNOT010000072.1, read as the reverse complement.
CCTTCCCCCAGCCCCATTTTATGCTGTCCCTTGAGTGCGGACATGGGCCTGGCAAAGCTTTCTGACATATTGTCTGCTAATCAGTTCCGCCGCAAAAGGTTTTCGCTGATGAAATCCTTTAGCGCTCCCTTGGCAATAGACTCGCCCGATTGTTCGCTCGCTCGGGCGCTCGCCTAAACGAGCAATCGCTGCACTGACATGCCGCATAATTTCAATTAGGGTTGTTTGCCCTGAACCACCCACCCCACATCGAAGCTGGCACGCTTAAGCGCGCATTATCGCAGTCATAACTCAATTTGACACTGCTCGAAATCACGACCAGCTCTGACCACTTCATTAAGATCAAAAATACAAATAAAAACCCGTTGATGTCGCTAATCAAATCAAATACTTGAACATATGTACGTCCCAGGCACATAAATAACACTAGACAACATAGGCTTTGTTTTCGCTAGTGACTTTCTCTCTACTCAACGCACTTGATATATAGAAATTGTTTGCGTTCTGCTTGACAAACTAAGCGGGTGAGTGGCTTACGACTGGGCACTCTCTAATAAAGCCAGAGTGCAGAGTTTATTTAAAATGTATATTAATATATTTCAAAATACATTTTATTAATATATTTAAATATACATTTTATATAAACTCTATATTTGTTTATCTTATATATATTTTTGTTAAAATTAAAAATATTTAAATTTAAAAATATATTTTTGTCTAATTGTCTTTGCAATTGAAGCCATTTCATCGAGTATGCCAGCAAATTATATAATTTTTTATCAAGATCTCAGTCAAGAGCTAAATTAGAAGTAAAAAATATTATATACTCTACACTAAATCAACTTTCTTATTTGTCAAAGCACGATAAAACTATTTTAGCTTTGCTTTTAAGCCCAATTTTTACATGATTGTAATTTTTTTTAATTTTCAAACTTATGTTCATCAGTGTTAAATATAAAAAAAATATTAAAAATATATAACTGAATAAAATAAAAATAAAATAAAATAAAAAAAAAATAAAATAAAATGAAAATAAAATTAAATTAAAACAAAAATAAAATAAAAATAAAATAAAAATTAAATAAAAATTAAAATAAAATAAAAATAAAATAAAAATAAAATAAAAATAAAATAAAATAAAAATAAAATAAAAATAAAATAAATCTCTCAATCCATATCCAATATCAATTTTTCGCTCTACAGTTTATGTTAAGCATTGTTAAGCCGTTTAATGCCAGCTAACAAAAATAAAAAAATAAAAAACTATGAACATTTTGACTAATCCAGCAATATGCGCTAATGCCCCCGGTCCAGCCCGCCTGGAATTACCTTTGACTGCAAAGGCGAGTTACGTGTGCGGCATGTAATCATTTTTTATGTCAAACGCCAGCAGGAATTATGGCAGTCAGGCAGTCGGCACATGCCTTGGGGACACATAAAAGTTGTCGTTGTTCAAGTTGTTGTTGTTGTTGCTCAAGTTGTTGCTGTGTACACGGATCTCGTGCCATAAGGACAAAGAGTCAATCTGCAAGAGCAATGCCAATCGTCATTGGACATCGTGTTTCACTGTACCACTACGGTGCACACTCACAAATTAGGACCCAGGGGATCAAATTATTTAAAAAGCCTCGCGCTCTGTGTAACCATAAACCGAACAAGAAACAGCAGCCCAAGATGACTGCGCGTCGTCTAGGAGCCAAGGCATTTTTTATTGTAATGGCCAGCAATGTGTCCACCATTTCTTATGGCAACTGCTAAAATTGGCAACCATGTTTGGGCCAAGATAACGGCACTTTACTGACGAGATATATAAGTGTGTGTGTGTGTGTGTGTGTGTGTGTGCATATATATCTGACTGTTGACAAATGTTTGATTCTAATTTGGCATCTCGACAGCTGCAGCAGCAGCTTGTTGATAAAGCTCGCTCAAACTTTGATTGATTTTATAGCAAATATGGCTTTTGGGTGTTGGGGAAATTGTTGATGCGTGTAAATATGTGCAAGAAATGGAATCGCTGTTGGCTGGCAAAATATTTGAAATAGTTTAGCTTTATAAGATCGTAGAGAGTTTTATCCATACCCTGGTCAAAGATTCTGCTTTTCAGAATACAATTGATTCAAATTAATATAAAAATTTAACTTTTGATGCATGACAATTAAAACTATTTGATATTTCAGCTTGACATTTTTGAAGTATTTTTATTGATTATCTCTGTCAGCTATAGAGCTTTGATAACTTTGGCTGTGCTTTGATTGGTCTGTTAATTTGTCACTCAAATCGCCATTCATTCAGTCAGTACAAATATATATATATATATATATATATATATATATGTGTATATATATATATACAACTCAAAACTCTTCTTCTAGGCTATAAAATCTACTTTCAAGATCTTCAATTCTTTACAATTCAGAATCTTCGTTATGCCAAATATATATATACATATAGATCAGCTATGCTCTCACAATATACACACATATTTTGAAGTTAAAGATCAGCGCTATCAATAACTAAAAATTTGCATTACAAAACAGGCAAACAAAGCGCATGCAAAGGACCTGACAAATAAGCTCCTGTCAACGACTGTGTGTGCCGCTGCTGCTGTAGTTGTTGTTGTTTTTTTAAGCCCTTGTAAGCAGCTCATTGAGCAACAAAAGCAATGCGATAACACACAAACACAAACACACACACACCGCCAACAACAACACGATTGCAATTGCAGAGTCACAGGCGGCTGCCGCAGAGCCCACTAAAGAGTCGCACTCATTAATGCAGTGTCAATGACAATGCGACTGTGTGTGTGTGCGTGTGTGTGTGTGTGCGTGTGTAGTGAACGTGTGCCGGTCATTTTGGCTTGAACTTCTTTAATAGACAATGCAGCGTACAAAAGCGGGCGTGGCATGCGTGCGAACTACCGACTACCGAGCTGTGCTGCCCGCCTCTACAGTCGCTCACTCTCTCCCTCTCTCCCTCTCGCTCTCTTTGGCTCGCTTACGCTCGACTCACCCCCTTTTTTGGGTTACTTCGTGTACTCGTGCGTGTAACGCATCTGAAGTGATTTGTAAACAAATTAAAGGCGTGCACGTGTCGGCCTCGTTAAGCTACGTCCATGTCCAATGTCTGCGGATGCGAATGCGAATCTGAATGCGGATGCGTGTGTCTGATACTACAACTACAATGCCAATGCAATGAGCTTTGCGGTGGGCAATGGGTGGTGCAGTTCAACAGTCGGTTTTGCTCCCTGTGTGTGTGTGTGTGTGTGCACTTTGGTTTGTTCAACATATGTCGCACAGCGCACGGCATCTGCATTTAACGCTCATAAGTAAACGTATCGTAATTATCACTTGCTGTAACCTATACGAGCGCAGCTCAAAGAATTGTGATTTTAACTTTTTGGCCCTGCACTCAATAAGCCAATCGCTTTTGATCATATTAATTAGCGCGTGCTGTAAGTGCCGAGTCGAGTCGAGTCGAGTCGAGTGTCTGAGTTGATTGTTTGATACAATCAAAGCGGAATCAAAAATCCAGATAAATATGACAGCATTTGTTGAGGCTGAGCTGCAGCGGAAAGGCTTAGAGACAAGCGCCGCCATGTGAGAGGAATTTGCCTGAGAATCTTGTTTATGATTTGCCACAATTGCGGTTTGGCCATTAGTATATAGCGAGACTAGCTTAAAGTACGTGTTAAGCTGCATGGGAAAGGCTTATGGATATGTAGTTTCGGCATATACCTTAAAGTTTGATTAAGAGCCTCAGCATTACCTATAGCTATATCTATATATTCAATGTCTTCTTTATTCTTTATTTAAAGAATCATTGAATTTTTTTTATTTTTATTTTTTATGTTTTTATCATTATTGAAATGATTTTAATATGTTTTTGGCATGGCCAATTTCACAGCAAAATTTCAAGCCGCTACAGCAACAATTTTTGCTCTGAGGTCAATCCAAAGTCGCCTGCTAATGGCTGCATGCCAAAACTCTTCAAGCGACCCCTAATGAAGCTAATCTGAAGACGTCAAGTTGCAGGAACGAGAAGGCCAAATGTTTAGGCAATAATCGATGGTGGGCCAAGCCGCGATTCAATTTAATCGATTCAAAAATCGATTGTTAGCTGTGTGGTAAATGGAAACTAATCAGCTGGAAGTATATAAAGGCCACTTAACTAACTGGAAAAAATGTAACTAACAAGAATATCTTTTATTCTTTATTTCTTTTCATATTCCAAAGCAATATTCAAGCATAATAAATTATAAAATTCCCAGAGCTGTCAAACTGTTTTAAGACCTTTAAGCAACTTTCTCTAAGCACTTTAGAGTCGCAAATTTTAATAACATTAAAGAACAACAAAAAAAGCAGCTGGTGAGAAAATGTCGAAGAAACAATAAAAACTCAGTCGCGCCAGCAAATGATAAAAGAAAAGAAGCGCAAAGCTCCCCCCAGCACATAGGAAACTCCATCTTAGATTTGAAATGCGCACATGCCACGTCCAATAGCCCTGCCCTGCCCCACCTACCTCCCACGCTTTGTGCATGGCTTTTTGAAGGATTCCAGAAAGGAAGCGGGAGTGAGAGAGTTGCAGTTGAAAATAAAACCCTGTGGCAAAGACTCTCCCCCTCTCGCTCTCTCTCTCTCTCTCTCTCTCTCTCTCTCCTCCCCCTATGTGTCCCCTTTTCAAAAATTCTTGCAGCAGTCAATGATGCTAGGCAACGAATTGAAAAATCCAAGCTCACGAAAATTGTACACAATTTTCTGTCTATTTAACTTTGATGGTTATGCCGAACGGGGCGGGGTGGTTGGGGTTGGGAGCTAGCAACGGTTAGTCAACATGGCGGCTGTTAGAAAATCCTTTTCTTTTTTTACTGTTTTGCTTTTTCTTTTTTTTTGCCCAGCGCCCACATAAAGAAACATAAAAACCATTTCGCTCTTTGAAACTTGGGCGGCTGACTGCTGTAAAGGAATTGAAGCTGCTGCGGCTGCCACGCCCCCCAGACACCCGTTCTAGCTATACGGTTGCGGCAGGGTTGTCAAAGTTTACGTTTTCACTTCGAGTGCGGTGAGCGGCAGCACAGCAGGACGAGGCAGGATCGCAGGCCCAGGCCAAGTATCTAGAAGTGTGTGTATAAGTGTATGTCTGTGTGTGTGTGTGTGAGTGTGTGCATGCCCTACAAAAGCAAGCTTTTTGGTGTGTTTCAAAAGTACATAGAAAACCATAGAGCAACAAAAACTGCTGCAAAAGCAAAAGGCGACTCTTTAGTTGTGCGTGTGTGTGTGTATGTGTGTGTGCAGGAACCACAGTTACGTAAATACGAAAATCCGATATTACGTTTCCACTTCTCAACACGCGCGTGTGTGTGTGCTTGTTGCACAAGTGCTGCTGCGCTTTGGCGTTGCACTCGAAAAGGAAAAAAACAACAACAACAACAAAGTAGAGGCAAATAAAGCACGACAGCAACACGGCAACAAAAACTTTGCACGCAAAAACCAAAAAGCCCTCATTTCGAATCCTTTTAGAATATATATTATATATAAATTTATACAGCATACATATGTATGCAAGTGTGTTAGCCAAAAAGGCTCAACGTGGCGTTTGCTTCAGAGCAAAAAAAAAAACAAAAAAAACACAAAAACTTTTGCAAATGGCAAAAGACAAGTAAAACTCAAGTCTCGGCTTTTTCGGCGGGCAATCGTATTGCTGTGCATGTATGTAATGTCTAGGTGTGTGTGTGTGTGTGTGCGTGAGTGTGCGGGCGCGCCTGCCACACCCAATACAAAACGTGCCAGGAAGCTGCCTATGAATAACAGAAGCCTCAGCAAGAAAACGACACAACAAATAAAAATGGCGAAACGTTCGCAACTGCACGACTAAAAGATACCCTGTCAGGTGCATAGAATGTGGCTAAAACTAGACGCAGTAGCTGTGAAACGTTTACTAAGACCTAATTGAGAAACTGAAGGAAGTGAGTCAAAGTTTTTTGATAAGCAATTCATATGCTGCTTCAGACTAGTTGGCTAAATATACATATATATATATTATATATATATATATATATATATTATGAATATCTGTTTTAAGATATATTTTAGGGAATATTTAATATAATTTAAAATATAATTTAAGGAATTCTCTTTTGAATTGTTAAAGAAAAACTCTTTCAAAAACTTTTTCAGATTTTAATATTTTATTAAAAATTTAATTCTAAGGTAACTAAACTTATCTCGTAAAAGGTAACTTCAGCTTTGATTTATTTATTTAACATTTCATACTACAACTAAAATCGGTTGATTTTATAGCCAAATTAGACATATATTTACTATGCTAAATTCTTCAATATATAAATATATATTATATACTCTGTTCATGATTTTATTTACTATACTCTATTCTTCATCTGCGATATGAAAATTGAATCTGAATAAATATCTTGTCATATAAATAAAAAAAAATACTTATCATTTCTAGAAGCCTTAGAGCAAAAAATATTGTATGCTCTGTTCATGAGCTTCTTGAATGAAAAAGGTTCATTCAATATTCTATAATAATTTGTGTAAATATTTAAAAGATTAATCAATCAATTCATTTGAGCAACACTACTATCGTCGGGCATGTCCGACTAAGCGATGAGCACAAGTCAGAGTTACTATTTCAATAATTTCCATGTTCAATGTTTTCCAGGTATAAAAACAAAGCAGAACTTTAACCACATAATACTCGAATATTCTCTTCAAATATCGCTCATTTATTATTATTAATTTTGCACACAATTTGTATCCAAGTTTATCTGCATCACAAATAAAAATATGCTAAAAATAGTTTTGTGTTATAAAAATAAATTATAAAGATATTATGTTATTGTCGATCAGCAGTAAGCCAGCTGTTGGATATATAGCTTAAAAAATTGATTTGCCATTTATCTAATCTCCCGCTTCTACAGAAGAAATTTCTTTACATTCTTAGCCATCAAATGAACAGAGAACAGAAGCCAATATACTCTTATCACTTAATTATTCTATATCAAAATAAAAAAAAACTTTTCATATTTTTAAGCATTAACAAAGCTGAAATTTGACTAAAAATAAGTTTTAGTCTGTGATTTTGTCAGCTAAGTCGTATACAGCCCTTACGCCAACTGTGTGTCTAGGGTATAACAAAAATGCAAACTGTACTGCAAAACGGCACAGAAAATGTTGAAGAGCATGCCCCGAAGCTCGGGCCAAGCATACAGCAGCAGCTCAGCCATGGCTGAAACAGAGGGAAAAGGCCAGGAGAGAGAGCGAGCGAGAGAGAGGCGAAGGCAGAGGCTGGGGCAAGGCTTTGTATAGATATGAAGCTGGGCAAAAAAGGGTTTGGGGCTAGTTGGAGTGAGGAGTGAGGGAGCCGACTACGGCACCACCTTTGTAACTTTCCGCAGACATTCAACACTTGCGACCAACAAGAGCAGCAGCAGCAGCAGCAGCCAGCAAGAAAATGTACTACGAGCCAGAAAAATAAATAAAAAATAAAATAAAACAACAGCTAAAAGCAAATACGAGTGCGAGTGCAAACTGCGTTGAAAGAAAGGCAAAAGAGAAATAAAAAAAAATAACTGAGAGGCAAAAGATTGCAGCACATTGTTGTTGCAAGTTGTTGTTGCTGCTGTTATTCACAATTGCAAGCGAGCACACACAGCACACAGCAAGCCCGAAAAGTCGACAATATGCTTCTTTCTTTTTGTTTGTTTGTTTATTTGTTATATGCGCGTTGATGTACAAACATGCCACACACACACACAGACAGAGAGAGAGAGCGCGAGAGCTGGGGCGAGCGAGAGCAGGTGTATGGCTCCCCTCTGGACTTTTTGAATTTTTATTCTGAAATGCGAAACTCAATGACAGCCATCGACAGCGACAGCAACAACAAAACAAACGACAGCAGCACAGAAGATGGCTGCAGATGAGGAGGTCGCAGCAGGAGGCTGTGTAGTCACATCCTAGCAGCAGCAGCAGCCGCTCAAGTCCGCATATAAAATCACATTGTCAACTTGAGAAGCATCTATCAATTCTTTTAATTGATCCTTTGCGTTGTGTTCGCGTTCGCGTTCACCAAAGCAGAAAAGAAAAATTCATAAATTGCATATGGAAATATGAATAGCAAGACATATATATATATTTATATATAAATATATATCATACATATATATGTAGGAAATGTTGTTGAAGAAGGTAAACTTCTTTGCAGTTCATTGAGTTTTTTAGTGGGCTTTTAATTAAATTGAGAACACACTCAATTCCTTTAATTAGTTATGTCAAGTTTTTATATTTTATCTTTCCATCTTTCTCTCTTTCTTTTCTTTCTTCAAGCCTTGTTTCTTGTTGTAACATGTAAAAGTTTTTTCTCATTTACTTTGACAGGATTTTTATAAGCTTATATATATAGACATAGATGTTTGCTTTTTGGAAAGCAAAACACTTTAAATACATTGATATATCACTTCTTGTTTTAAAAATAACTTATTTATTATTTTAACAAATTTGTTTATTGTCTAGTACAAGACATATTGCAAATAAAAACAGCAATTAAAAAACAATGTATTATTTAATTATTTCAATTAATTTATAACCTTAATTTATTTTTCATACTTTTTTATACATTTTTAATATATTTATTTTTAGTATATTTAAATTTTGCAATATAATTAAAAAAAATATTTTAAAAAATTAACTCATGTTTTAGTTCAGCTTTTAATTATATTATTTATTTTTTATTGATTAAATACCTCTTAAATAAATAGTGCTTAATAAATAAATAAAACAATTATTATATTTTAACAATAGACATGCATGTATTTATTATTGTATGTTAATAATAAATAAATTTAAATTAAAATTGTATTTTACATTTAGTTTTTATATCTCATTATTTTTTATATCATTTTTTTATAATTCTTATTTTATTTATACTTTTTGCTAGTTAGCATTTTAATATTATTGTTATTATTAGTTTTATATATATTTTATTTTTTAAAGATTCTTTCATGTTTTACATCATAATATCAAAATACTTTGCGTATGAGTAATAAAATCCTTATCTTCCCCTATACTTTCAGCCCCTTCCTACCTCAAGTATCCGACATTTAAGACATTTCTCAACATTTATAACCCTAGTATAAAATACGCTGCAAAGTTTTTCCTATGAAACTTGTTAATTGTGCGTTACCTGCATTAAGTTTCCCCCAGCCAAATAACAAGAACTTTCAGGCTTATGTAAAACATTTAACAAAAGTACTTGGACAAATGCTAAAAAGATTTCACTTAAAAACGAAATACATAAAACATATATACGTATGTTTTTCTACAAAAAATATGCACACACAAACACACACATATATACATACATATATATATATATATATATATATATATATATATGTATGTATATATGTGTGTGTTTGTGTGTGCATATTTTTTGTAGAAAATATAAAGCGTGTAAGAAAAGCTGACAATGCGAATCCGATACTTACGGCCAAAAAAGCAGCAGCAGCAGCAGCGCCCAGCATCCAGGCCCCCACCCAAAATTATTCTATAAGCCATCAAAGCAATACAACAACAACAACAAAGCTAAAGAAGAGGTAGCAGAAAAGAAATCGACAGCGAACGCAACAACAACAAAAAACTTTAAAGCAACGCAAAAAACCCACAAAAAAGTATAAAAAAGAAGAAGTTATAATAAAATGAAGAAAGAAAAAAAATATATATATGTATATCATAAAATGCCCAAAGAAAAAAATCTAAATAAATAAGACCTGCTCGATTTTCTTCAAACCTTATTTTTGTATTATTATTTTCTTTTGCCTTTTACAGCGAACGACGAACGAAGGAGGGCATAGCCATAGAGGTCCCAAGGCAAACGCACACACACACACACACACACTCGCGCGCAAAATACAGCACCCAATAAGAACAACAACAACAAGTACAACAACAACGACAAGCAACGTCTTCTTACTTGTGTAGCAAAAGGCAGCCAGCAGCGAACATCTTTTGCGAGCGAGCGCAAAATTCCTGTCATGGGGTCTCCAAGTGATGCCACAATCGGCGGCGACGGCGGCTGCTGCCACCGCTGCCACAGCCGTTGTCGCCGTTGCTGTTGCTGTTGCTGCTGCTGCTTCTTCTGCTGTTGCATTATTCATGTTTGGCAGCCAGCCATCGTGTACCCCCGCCCGCCTCTGCAACGCCTCTTTCAACTCTCTCCAACAAGGGGCTGCCGAGTCAATACTGCTGACTGACTCTGCAACTGACGACAAAAACACCACGCCCTCAAAACGCCACTTGTCGCATGCGTGCGAGCGAGAAAGTCATACAAACACAAATCAGCTGAGAGCGCCGCCATTTGCTGCGTAAATACGGCGAGAGAGCGACGGGCGACAGAGTGAGTAAGAGCGAGAGAGAGCAAGCCCGTATGTCGTACAGGCAGACAAGCGCAAGCGAGAGACTACTATAGGTGGATGGTTTTTTTTTGTTTGTGTTTTGACTCGCTGCGATTGCTGCTGCTGCCTCTGCTGCTGGCGCTGGCGCTGGCTGCGAACAAGCGGCGTCTCAGAGTTAGAGCTTGTGAATTCGCTGCAGGCACAAACACACAGTAATACGCCGCTACGCTGACTGGTTGTCTGCGCGGATGTTTCTCTAAAAACGAACGACGCAACACGAACAAACGAACGTCGGAGTCGGAGTCGACCTTTTTTCCCAATACAACATACGCGAGTTTTGTCGCCGCAGTTTGCAAACGCGTGGCAACAACAACAGTCGCCGCTGATACGTTGCACGTCGCTCGGCATTTTCGTTTGTTTTTTATATACACATACAACAACAGCAACAACAACATCTTAAAAAAGAAAGAAAAAAATTGAATTGTATTGTATTCGCCTCGTTTTGTGTTTGCCGCGGGCGTAACCTTTAAACTCGCCTTGATTACACTTACAACATTTCGCCGTCGGTTTTTAGTGAATTTGTTTCTTTTGGCCCCGATCTTATTTCGCGGCACATAGAATATCAATAGCAGCTGCTGCTGCTGCTACTGCTGCTGCCGTCGTCGACCGTCCAAAGTCAAAGTCTTCTTCATTTAGTTATCATCAACACAAGGCGCATCCGCTCAACTCCTAATGCCTTATCAGTAGCAGGCATCTCTGTTTGCTGCTGACGCTGCCGCTTCTGCCGCTGCTGCTGCTGCCGTCGTAGGGAACACACATAGAGACTGAAAGACCTTTTCCTTACCACTCAATTTACAGTGAGTGCCATTCCACGCGCTGTCTCGTAAATTAATGTCATAAATTAATTTCGGGCACCGGTGTCGTCTAAATGCATATATACATATATATATTCGGGAGTCTCGTTAAACCGTAGTCCGTGTCGGCCTATAAAACGACAAGAAAAAAGTCAACATTACCTGCCGCAGCAAGTGTGTGTGCGAGTGTGTGTATGTGTGTGTGTGTGCGTCACCTAAAACCCAAATGTTCCTTGAATTACCTTGAAGCTGAAAATGAATACGAAATTATAATAAAATAAAGCCAATTAATTATATATATTATATATATATATATCATATATAAAGTGAAACATAAAAAAATTTGTATAGAAAGCTTTTTCCTCGCTGACGTAAAAATGTTCAATCTATAAATTTGCTGTTTTCAAACCATTCATAAATTTTCAAAACAAAAAAAGAAAACAAAACGAAGAAGAAGAAGTGTTCGATGCGCACAAATTTTGCTAATATCAATAAGAAATTACTGGATTAAACAGGACCAAAAGCCTTTTTGCATTTGCCTTGCGCTTAGTCGCTGCACCAACAACAACCACAACAATAATCAGGATACCAACAACAACAACAACAAGCAACAGCCAACAAGCACCAACAACAACAACAAACAACATACAGCAACAATAACTACAAACATACACCAGACAGACATCATCATCGTTGGAAATAGACCTCGTGTCATTCCAAAAGACGCACATGGGCGTCTGCACCGAGGAGCGCCCTGTGATGCATTGGGTAAGTTATCGATAAGTTATTCAAAGATCGATAACGTAATAGCAACTTACTGAGTTCAAAATATAAATGGATTGCAGCATTACAACAATAACTCAAAACTCTCAGACAATTAACTCCCTTTAAGTCTGTTATCGATATATCGTGGAGTAGTTATTTGTCGATACACAAAAGCCCATCGTCTTAGTAAGTGCTGCAATAGATCGATAAATCGATAAGTTAATATCATGATAAAATAAATGAGTTATTTCAAAATGTTTGCAATTTAATAACCTTAGAACACAAACCAAAGGTCATCGACTTATATAACATACAGCATATTTATTATTTATATATATGCCAAAACATTCAAAAGCTATAAATCGATGGATAAATCAATAATTTCATAAAAAAACTCTTTAAATAAATTAGCTAGAACTATTTTATTCTCGAAAAACCTATACTAATAATTGGAAAGAAAACAAACTTTTTTCATTCCTACAATGCCTTTTAAAAATATACCTAAATATCGATAAATCAATTGTTTTTGTAGCTCTGTAGTAAAAATAAAATTATTTTATAACTCTGAATAGTATACAAAATCTCTTAGATATTAGCTAACTGCATTCATGTTAAGAACTTGCATTAAATATATCTCTAAGATCGATAAATCGATAGATCATACCCATAGCTATCCAAGCTGATTAATGTAAACAAGTTTTCAAGCTAGAAAAACTTTCAATTAACTTTGAAAAACATAGCTAAATTCATATCTCTAACTATGTCCAATTCCCAAAGATCGATAGTTTAATACGACTCCCCTTTTAACGATAGATTGACCTTAAAGCATTCTCGACAAATTTCTAAAACGTTTCTAATTCTGATTTCAACACGCTCAACCGAAAAAAAATTGGTTTGAGTCAGCATCAACAGCAGGCGCATTCAGGTCTTTGGTCGCTGATTAATTTGTGATTTATCTCGGGCAGGGTTACAAATGTTATCAATGCCAGACCAAAAGCTACGACTCCTATCGATCCACAGAGACAGCCGCAGCGACTGAAACAGAGACAGAAGCGGGACTACGAGCAATCGAAGCGCAGTTAGCGATAAGAAAACCCCCTTGTGCATTTTGTTTTCAGTGACAACGCAACAGATCATGAATTGACTTTAAGTACGCTCTCTCCCCCTGCCTTCTCCTCTCCCTCTCTCACTCTCTGTGTTTTGTTGTCATGAGTCGATAGCGAAATCAGTTGCCAACAATCAGTTGGAAAGAGCTTACTTACAGCTTATGCTATGTAGATTGTAGATATGTTTTCTATAGATATTTAGCTTCGTGATGAGAGAAAAGATGTTGCTAATGCAAATGCAAATAAATATTAAGCATACGCCAGGTTGAACGATATTGAAGTAAATTTTATTGAAATTTATTCACTGTAAAATAATTTTATAGTGTTTTTAATCTATTGCTTTGGTTGTCTCTCTACTTCTTTTCAGTCGATATTTTGCAATATTATTTTTTTTGTAAATGAATCGATTTGTGGACAGTATATGAATCGATATACATTATCGATACTTTGTTTTCCTAGTTTCACTTCTTAGCTGAAGGCAAAACTATGAATGGATGTACTATCAATATTTTGCTGTTCAAATCCATTTAGTTCTGAATAAATCAATTTATTATTCTTATTTTGCCTTAAAAGTTTACATGAATTGATAATTTATCGCTATTGAGCTTGACTTCATTTATGAATTGATATTTTGCTTTACATATTTTTATTCTTATAAATCGCTAGTTTAGACTAATCAATTGAACTTACTGCTTTACTAGACGCCCATTCAGTTATATTTATCAGATTTATAGGCTCTCTAGCCATGCATAATAAACTATCTATAAAGAAGCAACATAAAGAAGACGACAGCCGAGTAAAAGGGTTTACATGATATGCGTTTTATAATTCGTAATCGGTTTAAGCGCTCAACTTACAGCATGACTTGCTTTATAGCAGAAGCAGAAAACAAAAGCAGGTAAAGAATGTTACGGCCAAATATATTTGACAGTTTTTAGACGCGTTCATAAAGTAAGAAAAGAGTACATAGATTTTAGGTAATATCCGACTGAAGATTTGAGAGTTTATTTATGTATATAACTTCTGCATTGGTTACTTCTAATTTGGTCAAGAAAATGAGTTAACTATTTAAATATTACCCAAAAATTAGATAAGGATCAAAATTGTTTCTTTGATACTGATTAACGTAGACATTTTGTTGTCCAACTCAAGCAACTGCTAGACACGGAAGTCAGGGTATTCGCCAGTTGATCATTACCGCTAGAGCAGGCTGACTTGCTAATACAAATAAAGCTTTCATTATTGCTACACAGAACTTAAAATATTTCTTTTCATAATCTTTAATTGTAAAAAATCAATTCCAATATATAAAATATTTAAAAAAATTACTTGACTCTGCTTGATCAAATTGAAATGTTTCAAGCTGCTGCAGTATTACAAGGGTTTCAACATTAAGTGTAAAGCGCCTTACCTAAGCTTCTCAGTTAACAAAAAGCTACAAAAGAAGTTTGTATCTTACGGCTTTTGTCTACCCAAATTGAAGTTACAATTTTCTTCTTTTTCTTCTATTTTTTTTTGGTATATCTTCCCATTTTTAGGCACGCTTCAGGCAACAAATCAAGCCATCAAATTGCACAAATAAAAAAAGTGCACAAGAAGCAGCCGTTGCCTATAAGAAATGTGGTCAGGCCATTTTAGTTGGGGTATTATGTGTGTAGTTGTTGACCAAAAGAAATAGAAAAAATGTTGAAATATTGCCAACTAAAAATGGCAGACAGCAAAATGTTGCGTTTTGTGTTTACCCCCAAAGGTAAAAACCGATGTCTGACCAAACAGAGTCGAAAAAAATGATTAAAAAAATGTACAAAAAAATGATAAACAACAACAAAATTTGTATTAAAACAGCAAAGAAAAACAAGCAAAGATATTGCAATTGGCTGCCAATGACTGCTTCATACTCGTTCGTATTACATAAAAATATAAGATTCAATAACATTTCTTTACTTTAAAATTTGTGTGGCCACAGTCGGCGTAACATCAGTTGGGTCTATCTTTGGATAAGTTTAAATATGGCTAAAATATTATATTATTAGATTTGCCACACCCCAATGCACACGACTATTTGTAGATAAATTCAATTATGATAAATTCAACTGCAGAACTTAAGAAGCCTAGCTCCAAGGCTGCGGAGTTTTCTTTAATATGTAGATAAATTGAATTATGATGAATTATGATAAACTTAAGAAGCCTAGCTCCAAGGCTGTCAAATAAACAGTTTCTTTAATTAATCACGGCTCAAAAGAAATTAATTTATTAACAATTTAGTTAATCTATAGATGGGGCCAACAATAAGTAAATCACATTGAAATTGTGTAAACTATGGCTCTGATCAAAGTGAAAGAAGCTCAAAACTTTATGAAAGTATATATATATAAATATATATTTATGTATATTTATATATATATAAAACTCTCACAAAAGTTCAACTCAACATAAAAACCAATATACTCCCAATATAAACGAGTATAAGATGACAAAATAAAAATGAAGTTTTTGGTTTTAGTCGAAAAAAAACCTGTCATCCTTCTAAGTAAACACAGAGCCAAACAGTTGAAAACTATTTTCAACTAATTAATCAAAAAATAAGTAAACTGGAGCATCGATGATACGTAGCGACTCGCCAGATCTACTCACTATATATATATATATATCTATATGTATATGTATAATTTGTCTGCAATGTGCGACAAGATGTCTGCGCTTCGTTTCGTACTCGAAAATAATATTGTGGCCACATATTATATATGCAGAACTACGTGCTGCTCAATGAATGGGGCATATAGAGGGGGCGGTGCCTTGGGTTAAGTTTTCAGGCATCTGTCGCTGTTACGCCCGCTTCCCCGGCACCCTTTCCACCAACTCCACCCCTAACCCAGCTGCTCGTCTTTCAAATGTCGCGCAACATTTTCTTGGAAAAGTCAGCGTCAGCAACAAAAAATTTTGCCTAATTGAAATTAACTTTTGCCGCCGCCATTGAAAATTTCATGCATCATTTTGTGGCACATATCCTTTTGAGATGCATTTGTGAAAAATTTTCGAGCTGAGTGAAACGGAAACCAAGCGATGAAGACTTTTTACTTCAAATGAGAATACACGAAATATGAAAATATATGAAGAATTATGAAAATATATAGAAACGAATTTTATATATTATATATAAAATAATCTGAAGTTTATTCTTCTCTTATATATTTCGTATTTCTGTAGCTTGGGATACCAAATCAATATACGTAAAAATATTTATTTCGAAAATCTTACGAAAACAAGAAAATTAAATAAAAATAAATAGGAAAATGTCATTTATATGAAATATTAAAAATACGAATACAAAATTCTTTTATGGCTACATATTTTTGTGGCACGTTTTATTTAAAACATATTTTTTTTAATTTGTAAAAATTGTATTTTGAAAATACAAAATATTAAAAAATATAAAACAATAAAATAAAAACAAAATAGTAAAAAATTAAATTTTAAAATATAAATCAAATAAAAATATTAATATAAAATTAATTAAGTATTAATAGAAATAAATATGATGCATATAAAATATTAATATATATATATAATTAAATATTAATAGAAATAATTAAGAATTAATAATTAATTTAAACAAAAAGATACTCATTCTGCTTGTTCTGCTTCTTCTTTTCATTAACTCTACAGCAGCAGAGCGCAAGATTTCTTGGGCCCGGCGCAAGGGAGAAAAGTTTAACACCACCTGTAGCACATCAAGGGAGCAATCAGTGCGGCAGTGCTGCAGGTGCAAATAATAATAATAATAATAACAACAATCATCATCATCATCATCCATTGTTTCGCACATGCTCGACGTCATCGTGCCCAGATATTTGTGATCAGAGTACAAAGCCATTTGGCAATGCATACGGCAGCGAGTCATATAGAAGGTGAGCGAAAATCATAAGCCCAGGCATAACTCAACTCAACTAAACTATCTCTATCTCTATCTCTATCTCTATCTCTATCACTGTCTGTGTCTATAGCTATGAGACCGCCGATCGCGCCACATTTGAGGACTCTGCGGCTAAATTCTCAATTAGCCGCAGTCGCACGGATTGCACGGAGGTCAGCGATGAGACCACATCGGGCATATCATTTAAAACGGAACCCTTCGGTCCACCCAGCAGTCCTGAATCCACCAACGATAGCAAAGTAACCCGCAATCCAGACGATTGCGCCGGCTGCGGCCGACAAATACAGGTAAGTGCAGGAGAGAGAGAGAGAGTGCCAGAGAGAGAGAGAGAGAGAGAGAGAGTGAGAGGAAGAGAGAGAGAGAGTGTGTGTGTGTGTGTGTGTTGTTAGTGTTATCCCTGTGGTGAGCATACGTTTGAGGATAATTACATATTGCCGTCGGCATAAGAAGCTGTGAGAAAAATTTATTGAATAAGAGATTGCGAGTGTAGAGTAGAAAGGGTTTGATAAGCAGAACTTGGAGTTTATATATTTAAGAGTATTTAGTGTGAATTTTAGGTAAGCAAAACTATTATTATTGTAATATAAGCGGAATAGTTACTAAAGTTACAAACTATTCAAGCTATTTACTTTAATTGGCTTTCAGTGATTTTTGTATTGTCAAGCTTTGGTAAGTTTTGCAGGCTTGAAGACATTCAAAAGTTGATTATTACTAATCACAGAGAAGACAATTAAATACAGAAATAAAGTAAAACTAAACATAGTTGATAATTTCGATGTTTGTATAAAATAATATCCATGCACTAGCCTAGAGATAGAAGCAAACTCAGGTGATGATATACAGATACAGTTATTCAGATGAGCAATGAAAAAAACTTTATAGAATAGAACTTAGAACTTCTAGTTAAAAGTAAAAGTAAAAGGTAAATATTCCAAAAGCTGTGAATTTCATAAATTAAAATCTAATTTATCTTTAAAGATCAAATGTGATTAAAAGAATCAGCTTAATTGAATTTCTAACTGCTCGTTACATAAAGTAAGTCTTTGGCCTGATTGGGCTCTTGATCGAACTGCTTTATAGAACTTAAAGTATTCAAAACTGTGAAAGATACAGTTTATTTTCGATGTGCCACGCCCTCAATATAGGCTGTCAACTGTGGACCAATTATAAATATATTTTGCTTCTAGCTCTAAAGCTAGAGAAGTTACAGCTTTGCCAAGCGTCTTATGAGTATAGACATATAAACTTTATATTTGTATGCGAGAGTTGTCTATACATTGATACATATATATTTAAACTTTCAAATCACTAACATTCCAGAAAATAATATAATATTTACCGATTTCTCACGCCTCAAATGGGCGTATCTTAGCAGGCAGTAGATACACCAAATTTCAAGTCTCTAACTTACTACGTACACGACACATTGGCCGATTGTCGTCCTCTCACAACACCAATATACTCTTCTTACTTTATGAACGAGTATATAAAGAGCAGCAGCATGTGTCCATATTGCTTTCAAGTTGCTCCCAGTTCAATCGACAGTTGAATGCCATTGCTTGAAGCTATATCTTCATAGCTGCACTTAATTTATTTACCTGTTTTGTTTTTATTAATATGTAAACACCTTAATGGCTTAAACAAAGACAGTGGCTCATGCATGGGAAAATAAGTATAAGTATATACACACATGGATAAATGAACATGTTATTATATCAATTATTATCAAAATGTGCTAAAAGCAAGGCAGCTGCTTAAGCAGCTCCGATATTATTTATTTTTATTGTGAATAGTAAATTGAAAATTCTTATAAAAATTGCTTAAATATTTAGAATCGTGCATATATACATAGACTATATATTTATGCTTAATTTTGCAGGATCGTTTCTACCTCTCCGCTGTGGAAAAACGCTGGCACGCCAGCTGCTTGCAGTGCTATGCATGTCGCCAGCCCCTGGAACGGGAATCCTCATGTTATTCACGTGATGGCAACATTTATTGCAAAAACGATTATTATAGGTAAGTTCAGGCCTTAAAAGCTACCAAAAGTGCCAATTCCGTTGATTCTAATGTGAATGCAACTGCAGATCTTGCTGCTGCTGCTGCTGCTGCTGGGAAGCATTCATTCACTCAGTCAGTCAGTCGGGCTTAGGGTCTGCATCAGATAAAAAACCACCGACTGCATGCCAAGACATTGACTAGAAAATGATTGCCAAACACGCAAATGAAATATTTATATGCATGCATTGTTTTTCTGTCTTGCTTTTTGCACCACTGTGCGAAGGCTAGCCTGGCCTAGCCAGTCAATGCTTGGTGACGGCAATAAGCAGACCGCGACCGCTGCGAAAGACACCACAGTGCCAGCTAGCGCTTCAACAGCGCCCCCACAACGCCGCCAGCGCCTCGCCCTGCCCCCTTCACCTAGCTCACTTTGTTTGTGCCCCTCTTTAGCTCATCACCTCTTGCTCTGCTGTAGCTGCAGCTCACCTCACCTCATCGCCACGTCGCCTCTCACACGCCCTCTCTCCTAGCTTCGCCTGGCTGCATGGACCTGCGTGTGGTTCTGCTGCTTGCTTGCATTCCCATTCCGCGTTCAACGTTTCTCAAGAACGTTCGTTCGCTCGCTCACGCTAGACACCGCCGCTGTTGCAGTTGCAACAGTTGCCAGACTATCAAAGCCCAGCGCCTTGGTGGCTGTCTGCGGCTTTTAGAGGTTGACACTCTGCGCTTGGGTGGCTGCTAAGCTAGGAAGCTGTTGCTGTTGCTGTTGCTGTTGCTGTTGCAGTGGCTGCTGCTGCTGTAACGCGATTTCACGCGCTGCAAGCAACACGCGAGATTAAAACAACAGCAGCAGCAGCATGAACAAAATGAAAACAGGTTATAATTATGCCAAATTTCAGACACACACCAACACACATACACACACACACACACACATTGGCTACGCCTACAATTTGTTGTGGCACGGCAATTAAAGCAATCGCTGCAGGTTTGCCAAGCCAAAAGCTTTTCTTCCAGCAACACCTGCTGGCAGCCAATGCGTAAATCAGAAACTTTATCATTCATGCAGTCAGCAGAGGAAGCGATGGGAGCAGTGGCAGTGGCAGTGGCATCATTTGACGCATGCAGCTACACGGCTTGCAACATAAATCGAATGCAAGTCACGCTCGTCACTCGTATTTCCTCTCAAATGATTCTTGTGACATTTATTACCGCTCCATATTTCAAAATACGCAGTCGCGCAGTCGAATGATGCTGCATGCTACATGCTACATGCTGCATGCTGCATGCTGCATGCTGTCTGCTTCCCCTTGCGCAACCGCTTCGCTTGGCTTGCACCAAACACACACACACAGACTCGCTCTTTGCCGCCATGTCATGTCATACAATAGCCTCCACAATCCACAATCCATTCCGCCGTAATGTTTCATTTCGTTTCATTCCGCCGGCAATGCAGCCTGGCTGCCTGCCTGCCTGCCTGCCATTATCAATCAAATCGAAAGCAAGACCCTACCCCCTGCCCGCCCGCTCTTTTTCTCCCTCGCTCATGGCCCGCTCTCCCTCGCTCCAACGACAACGACATTCTTTGTTGATTTATAGAGCTGATGTCAAATATGACAACGCCGACTCGACAAAGTCGTCGCACTGTCTTTTTTCTCATTTTTTTTTTTTGGAGGGGTCCAAAATTTATGCCCTATGCACCGTTAACTCTGTGGGGCAAATGTTGTGGGTGTGCGCGAATCTCTCTCCCTCTCTCTCTCTCTCTCTCTCTTCCTCTTGAAAAATCATCAACGCATCAGCGCAATAAATTCATGTTTTGTTAAACTGAATACGAAGCGTTATAATTCATTTTAAAATTATAAAAACATGAAGGCAAAAATGTGTCTGGGGAATGCACAAAAATGTAATGTTCTCTTATAGATCTTTTGATTTCTGTTAAATATGAGAGATCTTTTTCAATAAATAAACTCAATATTTGGTATTTTGAAATATATTTAGACACATTTGTAAAAAGAATCAAACGAGTTTAGCTTCTCAGGCGAAAGCTTTCAGATAAATAGTAAATAAATTCTTACTCAATTTCTTATGATCATGAAAATCATCTACTTGATATATTAAGTAGATATTTTAATTTTAAATAGCAATTTAAGATATTTTATACAAAAACTTCAGTTTAAATTTAATTGATAAACTCATTTTAAACAGCCAAAAACCCTATAATTAAGTTTCCATTATTAATTCCATTAAAGTAACTTTCTGATATGTTACTTTCTTTCATCTAATGCTCATTCTTCTTGCTTTAACTTCATTTACAGTTCTCTAGATTTTTTTTAAAGATTTTTCTAAATCTTTTCGAAATAAGTTCATTTTCTCATTTTGATTTCTTTAATATTGACTTTGTTTTCACATCTTTAAATCCAGCCCAAGTCAGTCTATTCTAAGTCTTACACACACCCATATAGATTTCCTCTCTACCCTCTCCGCACAATTTCTAATCAAGTTGAAACACATAATCAGAAATATCTCCTTAAAGCACACTTGAAAGTCAACTTAAATATGCTTAAAATGTTGTCTTAATTACCTGTTCAAAGTAGCCAGTTTTAAATACACTTAAAAGCAGACCACATATTAACTTGGCTTTTATTAGTCTTTTCGGCCATTGGCTGAAATGAAAACTCAATTCACTTTGCCGGCTTATTGACAAAAAAATACACACACACAGAAAAAACTTGCCATTAAAACATTTCCATAGAAATTTCAATAGAATTTTGAAATCGTATTTGTCTGCTCGTGTGTTGCGGTCAAAGCAGGTCAACAGTAATTATTATTGAAAAATAAGTACACATACATAGCTAGACATGCACCCACACACACACACACATAGGCAAGTGTCGTATATATTTGCAAAATATATATTTTCAATTAAATATGTTTTTCGTGCTGATAGTCAATGAGGCGACCCCAACAAAGTATTTAATTTAAGTTTCAATAGGTCAGACACATATATATATATATATATATATATATATATATGCATAAATATGATATGTATATACAAAGCTGATTCGCTTTGATTATTAATATGCCTAGTTAGTTTGTAAAGATCATTAGGTTATTTCTAATTTGAACTTATGTGCATAGATATTTACGTGTCCTTTAATTGTATGGCCAATGTCTTATGGGTTGAATAATTTTGGCCATATTTTAAATAAATGTGTGAATTTATGACAATAAAATTATATTTTGAGTGTTTACATTTCTTATGTTGTCTCTTTAACATTTGTGTATCTATAAAAAAACCAAATACAAATGAAATAAAAATGTCAAGAATTGTTATAAATATATTTTTTTAAATGTTGAAGCTGTTGGAAAGTATTCAAAATATATTTCAAATATAAATAATAATTTTGAGGGATATCTAAAATACAGTAGGCCTTATTAAATAAAAGCTATTAATTTAGAAAGAATTTAAAAATTTAAAAATAAAATAATAAGACGTCCTAAGTGCAACTGCAATAACTTTAGTAGTCCCATTTTACAGACTGAGGAATATATCTATCGACATGCTATGATTGTAAGGGTCAGATGCAGATGCATGTGTATCAAACTCGAAGTCTTTAAGTTCTGTATGACTTATATCCAAAAATCTTAAAGTTTTACTAGCTAAAAATTTTAAAATCGAGATATCAGATTTATTAGTTATCATAAAAATGATTAAATATTTGTAAATTTAAATTTAAAAAATAGTCAATTTATGATTAATCAATTTATGATTAAATGCATAGAAAAAATATTTTATATATATAATATATAATATATATAAGAAAAAATGTAGAAAAATGTATAGAATTTAATTAATTTTTTTTTTTAAGAAGTTGTAATATATATAAATATAGTGTATTTATATTACAATTTCTTTAAATTTAAAAAAAATGTTAACTATATTCTTTAAATTTTTCAAAATTTTTTCTTTAATACAAAACATATTTTTTATATCTATCTATATATAATCATTTTTTGAACTATTAAAGAAATTAATTATGTTAAATATATATTTTTTTAATAAGACTTTATAATTTAAATATTGATATATTGAAACTAAATTTTGAATAAATTTATTTTATTTTATTTATTTTTATTTATTTAAAATCTGTTCTAACTATTTTAATATTTCCAATAATCATAATCTACAAATTATTTTAAACTTCTATAAGATTCAATTTCAAATTCCTAACAAAAATAATTTTTAATTCAAAAACTAGTTAAAGCCATTCCCTTTTACCTTTTGCCCTATGTCTAGATTTCTTTCATTTTACACATGTTTAACTCGCGCTTTGTGTATCTCCCTTTCACTCTCTCTATCTTTCTCATTTTACCAATTGACTTAACTTGTTCTTAACTGGGCTTTAACAAATTTGATTTCTGCGGTCGGCATTTGGTATTTGAAACCAATAAACTTCAAAACAAAGCATCTAGATAAGCAACAACAACAACAACAGAAACAGAAACACATGTCACATTGGCTGCTGTTCGAGTCGAGTTTTCAAGCTAAGCTACAGATACAACAAATATATCAACCGGCATATATACATATGTATATATACCATTTTTTGTAGCGCTAATCGGACCATCAAAACATATGTTTGCCACTGTTGCGGTGTTAACTATATGTGTCTATATATATCAATGTCTATATATCTGTATGTGTGTGTATATATTTTGGTATATATACTTGTTAGCTGCTCATAATTCCGTTGTTTTTAAGCTTGGCCAGGCAAATAATTGGCTTGTTACATTGAAGCCGTCGCTTGCCGTTGCTGCTGCGGCACTTAAGCTCGTCTCTCTCTCTCAGCTGCTCGCCCCTCCTTGCAGCTCGTTGACATTTTACAATCAGGCAATGTACCTGTTTCGCTCGCCAATTCTTGTTTTTGGTGCCAGCCAACAGCAGCAGCCACAAATAAGGGGGCAAGAGCTGTAAAAATTGTTGGCTGTCACCTCGTTTTCTGCATATTTTCGTGGCCATCCTGGCAGCGACAACGTCATAAAAGTCCAACTCAACCCAGCTGAACTCGGCTCTTATCTATCATGATGATGTTGCTGCTGATGCCAGAGCGGATAAGCTGCAGGCTGGCAGCCAAGCAGCCGAGCAGCAGCAGCAATACAAGTAAGAGTGCTCTAGTCGGGTGTGATCGACTAGGAAATACCTTAACAACAGAAATTAGCTGTTGATTTTAACATTCTGTCCTCAAAATGTGCTTACGAGCAACTTAAGCTCTTCTTATTTTATAGTTTTAGTTTCATTAATAAAAATTAATATTATATATCTATAATAATAATATATCTAATGTATAATAAAAGGAGATATGTCTAGCTCTTAAAGTCTTCGAATTATGCTAAAATAACGAAGAGATTTTTAATTAAATAACAAATTTAAATATGTGTATTTTTCAAATTCAATTACATTCATCTGTTTACTCTGCAAGAGAATTTGCATATCAAATTTTATACCTCTAGATATTGAAGTTTTCAAGTTAAGCTCAAAAGACCAAGATCTCAAATGGTTTCTTATCAATAGAAAATAGAAGGAGAACTCTAAAATGTATATACAATAATATAGGAATATATATAAAACATAATTTAACTATCTAATATTCGAGTCTATATAACTTCAGCTTGTTATCCTAAGCCTTCCTCTGCCTGTTACATTCATTCACACCTAAGCCATATGCCCCATTTACCCTATAGCAATGGCTATAAAAAGCGCTTCAGCGTTATCGCAGCATCTTAATACACACACACACACACATACATATACATATATATATACATATGTATATACAGCAGAGTTACTCCCTTTGGGGCGACCGCCGTGGTGTCATAATTTTTATGTGTGTGCTCCCCAGCAAGATTTCTGATTGGCTTCGTTATCAGAGCAGCGCAAGAGCACAAAACGCAAAGCACAAAAGATAGATAGAAAGAAAAAGCAGGGAAAAATAAAAGAAGAAAAAAGTAAGGAAAAACCGTATCGTAAAATAATATAAAATGCGCAGCGAAATGTCTTAATCAGCGACTAGAAAAAAAGTGTTAGTGAGAATAACAGAACGAGGGTGAGGGGCGGAAAGAGTGACGAGAAAAGGGGGCAGAGTTACACAGTAAAAAAAAGGGTAAGACGGGCATGTGTAAAAAGTTTTTGGCATAAAATGTTTACAGTTTTGAAAGTCAGCCAAGCGCAACCATTTAATTGTGGCCAACGAATGGCCAAGAGATACTCGAGCACCAAATTTATGGCCAGCCTCAAATCGCGCGTTATGCAATAAAATAATTTTCTTGTTGTAGCTCGAAGCTTGCAGGAAAATATATATAAAAAAAATTACTTTAGCCCAGCGCCCCATGCAAAAAACAAAAATAAATAGAAAATCTACAGAATTCATTAAGCAAGCAGCGAGAGAACTGAAAAAAATTTAACTGAAAAAGAGCTAAAGCAAAGCAAATGAAATTGAAAGAAAAAAAAATTAGTTGAGAGCAAAAACTGAAAGAAAGAGTGCTCTAGTTGGAAGTGCACAACTCGGAAATACCCTGCCAACCCATTGGGCTTTGAGTGGAATCAGGATAAATATCAAAAAGTATTTTTTTTAAATTCATCAAATTGGTTCGTTCTTGTTCTTAAAACGAGTCAAAACTGTTCGAAACTGTATATAAGCTTTAATCGATTTTATATAAATGATTAAATTGATCGATTATTGCATAGAAACAAATTTGTGCCTGCTATATAATTTCACAACTTTATATTTTTATAGAGTCGAACAGATGCTCTAGTTTCATAATAATTTGAAACCGATTTCAGTGATTCAAAACATCGATTTTGTGTGCTGTCATGAAATTGATAAACGATATCGATAGGTGGTTGAAACTTACTGGATTTGATCGAGTCTCTAGCTCTTGCTTATCTCGAGGAGATACCCTGAGCCGCCTTACTAAATTTTGATAACGTTTTTATGATCGATTTTTATAATCGATTATCGATGACCTTTTCGGACTATATGTAAAATTATAGTTCGCTCTAATCTTCGTCTCTATTTTAATGAAATCGTTATCGAGTACATAAAACAAAATTTAGCGTGGGCTGCTGTAGGCTAACCTAGTTCAGGTCTTTAGTTTCCCAACTCTAAGCAGTTCGCTGTTCAGCCAGTCGAACGATCGACCACGCCTACTTTTACCTGTTACTAGCACTTGCACAAAACATAATACCCAGTGCAAACACACTCAAATGGGTATTAAAAAGAGTAGTTAAACAGCAAACAGTTTAACGATTCTATCTCATGACGCTTTTTTATGTGAGACCAGCTCTGGCAGCCCAACCCCGCTACCCCCTAGCTGTGGCACGCCCCCTCTGCCACACCACCTACCAACTCACAGCCACACAGCAGGCAGCGCACTCATCAAAACAACCTGAGCAATGGTGAAGGCAAACCAAGAGAGGGAGAAAAAATATGTGTATAAAACTTGGCTGAGAAAAAAGCGCAGTATTTATTTTTTATGAGCACTTGTCAGCGATCCCATGTAGCGCCGTCGTCAGCAAAGCCAAGCCAGACATCAGACACAGCACGTATATATGCATATAAACATATATGTGTATGAGATATCTCTCCATATGCATATGAGTGTTCAGCTTGCATTAAATAACTATAATCAATGAGTGCAAAAAAAAAAAACGAGATGTGTTAATCACAAAGCAAAGGCAATTGCAACAAATGTGATTTTAATGGACAGCAAATTAAAGTGAAAAATATTTAGACTTGTAATAGATAATATGATAAATAACTGAGGGCTATTAGAGCTATAATACGACACAAAATTGCAGCGAAATTGTAGATGTCTCTGATTAGAGCCAAAACTAGATACGGCCATAGCCAATCATAAAACATAAGCTTCGACGGCTATAGTAAAAAACTAATTTCCAATTCAAATCTGTTGATTTATAGCTAAAAAATAGCTATTGTGCAAATTTATATTGGATAATTAGTGGATATAAACAAAAAAATTATAAAAAAAACATTCATAAAAGCAGATGGTGTCTGCTTCAAATCTGCTAATCTGAAGCACAAGTCAGGGGCTGATGTAAAATGTTAATGCATTCTATGTATAGAAGAGAGAGAGAGGGAGAGAGAGAAAGAGTATTAATAATTGGAGTAGTAGTAGAAGTAGAGAGAGAGAAAGAGAGATTAGTTTCTACTAATAATAGATACTACTAATACTAATAATAATAGAGAGAGAGAAAATAGTAGTAGTTGCAGTAGAAGTAGTGAGAGAGAGAGAAATAATATAGATAGAGACAGAAAGAGAGAGAGAGAGAGTTGTACTATACTGAGAGAGATAGAGTAGTACTTTAGAGACAGAGAGAGAGGATTATTATAGAGAGAGAGAGAAAGAAAGCGATAGAAGAAGATAGATTAGCTCTATACAGATATAGAGTTAGAGATAAAGACTGATAGAAGCACTTCCAAGCTACTCTTTCGACAGATTCCGACTAGAAAATACACAGAATCTAATGCTGATCGCAAGCAACCCGGCTATAAGCCACAAATGGCGAAGACTTAAGAGATTGCATTCTCTAGATAATCTTAGAACTAGTTAAGATAGTAGCAACAAGCGCAGAATTATTGGCATATCTGCCCTCCCATTAGATAAGGTTTAGAGCTAAATGCGCTATAGAGTCTAAGACAATACGCTGCAACTAAATTAAATAAAAAAAAAATAAAATAAATAAATAAATAAATTTTAAAAAAAATGCTGATTTGCCGATGAAAGTATTTTACTCATCGTTATCTTTTTTGTAAGAATATCTACTTCAGCTTTTATAGACGCAATGCCTAAACAGTATAAACTGTCTCTAAAGGAGCCTAACTTCAATTTCATAGACAAACAAGCAGGACTAGATCGAATCAACTGCTGATCTAGCATATATATCATGCATAGATATCATCAATAATACAAATATACTTATCATATACGTCAACAGACTCTTACCCAAAACAATAGCCTCGATCACCTATTTTCAATGAGATCGCAGTACGAATAATTGATTTGTTCCCATGTTAAATAGAAATCGATAATCAGTTTTATGTAGTTTTATCGATTTCTATACAACACCAGATCGCACTTGCGCTAAAGTCAAGTGCAATACTTCTTAAGAAGCTATACACCTATTAGGAGCTATCTAATTTCCCGCAAGCAAGATCCTTTCTTAAGAAATTTTCCTATGCTCAAAGGTCTGCTGATTAGAACACATCATTACCACTCACTTAGCTAAGTTTTCTATTGCAATGTACACCACTGTGTGACCCAAGCACGCTCAAGTGGTTGTCGGTGGTTGCATTCAAGCCGCAACGTTTAAGCCAAGTCGCTCGCTTCGCTGCTCAATCGCTTAACCTTTTTATACTTAGCCACGTCTTAAATGCTATCGGCCTCTGTCTCTCTCGCACTCTCTCTCCCTCTCTCTTTCTGTAGGGTAAACAACACAGCGGCGCGATAATTAAAATGTTTAATGGGCATCTTAAAACAGCATTTTACGCCGAATTTATGTGCTCTCCGCATAGAGCCCAAACATCAAACACTTGAGACCCTTCGGATAACCAAAGAAAAAACAACACAAGAAATAATTCAAAAACAATGGGGCGCTAATCTAATCAGCTAAACTATAAAAAAAATTATACATGCGATTTCGGTGAGCATCAGATGCACAAGTTCCTGGAAGCCGGAAGAGGCCTATTAAAGAACGTTTAAACATTTTAATTTCGTATGTAAATGTTGAACTATTTAGCTTAAAAGATCAGTTAGGTTAGGCTTTGAGGTTATGTACTGAGAGTTGAGGTTATGTGCGGGAGTTGAATCTATTAGGGAATGCTTAGAGACTGTTATACAAATGTAAATGAAACAATTTAGACAATTTAGACTATATTTTAAAACAGTTAAAATTGGTTGAGGTTGAGGTTATGTTGGTGCATTGAGATTAGGTACGAGAGTTACGGCTGTAGCTATTAAAGAACTTCAAAACCTGTGTTTATACGGATGTAAATATAAATTAAAGCAAGCAGCAGCGCATTAACAGTTATGCTTTGAGCTTATGCATTGCAAGTTGAGGTTATGTATGGCGATCTGCGCTTAAATTGAATATATTAAGAACTGGCTCAGCACTTTTATTGCAAATGTAAATAGAAACACTGAGGGGTAAATTATTGGTCTTAATAGCACATCAAACAGTTTACAGCTTGTTGAGGTTATGTTTGTGCATTGAGGTTATGTTCGGTAGCTAGCTATAAAATGATGTTTCCAGTATTTTAATGTGTTTGTTCGGCAGCTAAGGCCTGTTGAATCTATCAGAGAATGCTTTGAAATTTTATGATATAGAAAAATATTCAATTCTAGAGGTGTATCAATGCTTTGAGGTTAGGTTTTTGGACATTGGATTTAATCAAAATATGAATAAAAAGAGTTTGTTAGGATGAAGTCTTTAAGACTCTGATTCACACTTAAGAAATTTAGTTTATGTTGAGTTTATTCAGAATAGTTTTAACATAAATAAATCGAGATAAGCAGAGCCTGTTGCAGCGTTATTACTGCTTGGGCTTCTGTAGTGCTTGCGGCTTATAGCTAATCGCTTAGCAGGCATCGATCAACCCAAAACACAACAAAAAAAAAAAAGACAGCAAAACAAACTAATTTTCCAGCACATTAAGCACACAAATCTCAGCTAAAGAAACCAAAAAAAAAAAAAAAAAAAACTTGTCGCGCTAAGCCAATAGCCGAAACACATATAGAGTTGAAAAAAACTAGAGAGCGTATAGAAGTAAATGCAAATAATTATTGTATATATGTTTTTTAGACAGGGGCAACAGCAGCAGCAACTGCAACTGCTGCGACAGAGCCTAGAATCGAATTAACGCCACGGGGCGTACGCTCTCACGAAATCCCAAACAAAATATATTTGAGTTTTTTTTTTTTTTTTGCAAACTTCGAACGGGGTGGCGTCTGGGAAATCCATTTGCTGTTTGTTGTTGTTGTTGCTACTTGCCTTGTAATCGGAAGAGCCGAAGCCACAGCGGGTGGCACTTGAAAATAAATATATATATATGAAATATACTTGAGCTGCCGCACGGTTACAAATGCTCTCACGTTACAGTGAAACGTGGCAACTCACAACTCACAACTCACAAAATCCCCGTTGCAACAACCGGTGCAACAAGCAATGTGCCCCTTTTTCATGTTTTTTTTTTTTTTTTGTATAACAAACACAACGCAACAAGAGCAGCCGCCGTTGTTGCCGCTGCTGCTGCTGTTGCCACACGTCGGTTTACACTTCACAGAGCGCTGAGCTCTCTCAACTCATTGAATGTTCCGGGTCTCCGCCTACCAAACATACGGATCCTATTCACCGGGCGGGCTTTGCGCCCGCCCATCGAGTGGCCTTTGCTTGAGTGCGCCACTTAGCCACGATTTCTGTTGTCTGTTATCAGCCAGAGCCGAAGCCGAAGCCGAAGCCAAACCCAAGCCCAAAAAGCTTCATATCTATTTGCGTAATCAGAGGCCCGAAATAAAAAATCAGAAACAAAAAAAAAAAAAAACAAAAATCTTGACTTTTTAGTGAAATATAAGCAGAAGCTCACGAGCTCAGGCGACTGAGACGAAAATCGTGGCTATCAGGCAAAGATCTGCAGCAGCTGCTGCTGCTGCTGATGCGGATGCTGATGCTGATGTGGATGTGTTACTGGCTGCTGCGGCTGCTCACATGTGTCGCAGCTTCGCACGCTTCAAGTGCACTCGAAGAAAATATACATGCCTCCCTATACAGATATCTATGTCTTTATTATTATATTTTTATTTGGAAGTTCGACTTCTTAAAGCACAAAAATAAATTAACAAATTTATATATATATTTAGCTGACTTTCAAAATATTTACTTCAAATATAAACTTAAATTTTTTTATAAACATTTTATTTCTAATTGGAGTCTCCTTAGAAATAAATACTCCAATTAGAAATACAAATATCAGCATCTATCTATAACTTTGAATTATTTTATAAACATTTTATTTTTAATTGGAATCTCTTTGGTTATCATCTATCTATAACTTTTAAATATTTTTATAAAAATTTTATTTCTAATTGGAATTTCTTTTGTTATCATCTAATCAAATTTTTAACTCAGAAATTTGTATGCTATAATATTTTATGCTGAATTTATATGCTAATATATTTTGCATATAATATTTAAGCTTGAGAATTCTCATTTGAAGTATCATTTTCTTATATGCACAACCAAAATTAAAGAACATTTTTGATTTTTCTTAAGCATCTTTAAAATTTATTTCTAGTATCCCAATACTAACTCGAAGTATTTAGCTTAATTCAAGACTTTTTATAAATTATTTGAGACAACAAAATCCTAATCAAGCAGAAACATATATCTCAAACTTTCGTCCGCTTTCGTTAAGATGTTTTTTTTACTCTATCTAAAGTCTTTGCTAACGTTCGTTAAGCAATTTTGTACTCTTTGTACAACATTCGCCTGCTTTCATTAAGCTAAATACTTATATTCGTTAAGTATATTTTTACTAAATTTTAAATATTCAATTACCTTCGTTAAGTTATGTTTTATTCAATATAAAACTTCCGAATTAAGTCATTTTGTCATTGTCATTAAGTTATTATTATTTTTACTCTATCTCAAACATTCGTTCAGTTTCGTTAAATACTTTTCTAGTCTAAGTCATGCGCAGACTTTCGTTAAGTACTTCATGTCAAACATGGGCTCACTTTTACTTAACTACTTCATCTAAAAACATTCGTTTACTTTCGTTAAATATTTGTAGTCTCTATCTAAAACATTCGTTAACTTTCGTTAACTACTTTTTTAAGCTATTGATAGATAATCTTACTATCATATAGATAATTCAAGCAAGCAACAATTTCGTACTCATTTATGTCACATCTACAAACAATAGCCCATTTATTTTCGCTCAGTGTACTGGGCAACGCCTCCGAAACAAGTGCAGCACAACAACAACAGCAACAGCAACAACAACAGAGCTGAACGATGTGGTTAACCCAGGCAGTCAGCCGGCGTTTTTAGGTATCGCATCGGTTTTTGGCTCAGCTCTGGGATTGATGTGCGCTATGTGGTGGGAAATAGTAGTGGGGCAGACGGACACACGGACAGGCAGACAGCCGCAGCCACAGCCACAGCCACAGCCAGAAGCCGAAACAGCGACAGCAACAGCAACACATCACATGGAATGACATTGAGGCTGTGGGTTCTCTGGACTGCGGTTCCAGCGTGTCCAGAGCGTGTGTGTGTGTGTGTGCGAGTGTGCGTGTGTGCGTTTGTGAGAGTATCAGATTTCGAGCGCTCGAAAAACATAATCATATATTAGGCGTTGTCACTTTGACATTTCGCCTGCTCTTTTACATGGCAATAATCATAATTCATTTTTTCTCGCTTGTTCTCGCTCGCTCTCTCTCTGTTTCGCCTCATGTTGGCGCAATAGGCGCAAAAGGGGGCGTGGCAGGTTGAAGAGCGAAGGGCTCCGCGGCTCCACTTACAAAAATAAAGTGGCACGAAATGAAGGCATCGCCGCCACCGTCTTCAGCGTCGCCGTCGTCTGTCTGAAACAGTTTTATGAGCTGGTAGCCCAGGCATTGCGTCGCCTCTCGCACGATGTTCGGCGCTGGCTGCGCTGCATCCATGTTTAATATTATTTATGGGGCTTACCCCTGGCACACACAAGGTATATCCACACATCTCGAGTGAGAGTCTGCGTCTGTGACAAACAAAAATCTCGGCGTCACATCCCAAATAATTTTCAACGAAATTGCGAATGGGAAATGAAAATGCGAGCTGCGAGCTGCGCCGCGCTCTATATAAAAACAAAAAACAAAAAAAAACAAAAAAATATGATAAATTTATATGGAATTGTTGCAGTTGGTTTGTCTTTCATTTTCATTTCATTTTCAGCAAAATGTGAGAATGACTCTGTTGAGCGAAGTTGAAGTGAAATGCGCCAATTATTTTGATTAATGTCAAAGAAATCGCGTGTCTTGTGCATTTGATGTTTCCTACTACCCAATTTCTGTGCCCCTGCCCTGCGCTCTGCAGTGTTGGGAAATGCCCGCGTACAGGGTCATCATTGTGTGGCACGAAGCTGCATGCACTGCGCGAAAAGGTGCGTTACTAAGGGTTAATCATTAATTTGTATGCACCTTGGAGCTTCATTGATTGATGCATTTCAAGTGATTAATGAACTAGTTCCTTTAAATGAACTGGTTGCTTAAAATTAACTAGTGAACTTCTTTAGTGGTCAGTGAAAGAAATACACAGATTCATTAACTAGTTCCTTTAAATGAACTAGTTGCTTAAAATGAACCAGTGAAGTTCTTTAGTGAACGATTCATGAACTAGTAAGCTGATTTAGTGTTTAGTGAACTATGAAACAGTTCATGAACTAGTGAACTGCTTCATTAAACAGAGAACGATGCAGTGTAATTGTTCAAAAGCAGCCAGTTCAAATGAACTAGTGAAAATGCGTAGTGAACTGTGAATGAGACAAAAATTAGTTCTTAAAATGAACTAGTTCATGATGCACTCATTAAAATGCACTTTTTGCACTTTATTCAAATGAACTAGTTAACTTGTGAATGAGATAGTTTCGTTGTGCAAAACGAGTGGTTAAAATGAACTGCTGAACGGATTTAGTAGTGAACAATAAAGAGCATTAGTTCATAGCAAGCAAAATGAATTAATGAACTATTTTAGTTCCACATAAAATGAACGAGTAAGGAGTCAGTACATGATGCATGTTCCTGAACTATTCAGTTTGTTCAAGTGTTCAGGAATATTATGTTCAATTATGACTGAATCTTTAAATTATCATTTTGTTCACGAGCTGAACTAGTAAACAAAATTACACAAAAAAAAATAATTCATGAACTGAAGTAGAATTTCCGATCATCTCTGACTATCTCTCTCTCTCTCTCTCTCTCTCTCACTCCAACTCTTGCACATACAGCACCCGAGTCTGGTTTCTCTCAGTGTATTGCTTCGATCATTATGACTACTGCTGATTATCTTTGATCTGTCATTTTGCGAAAGTGAAAACAGTAGCGAACGCTCCAAAGTGATGCGCCGACATCGTTGATGCTTATTGCCGACTTCGACTCCAAGCTCGCGTCTGCTGCTGACGTTGACGATGAGTGGGCGTTTTGTTAACGGCTTCATTGTTTGGGTCTAGACTACCAAAGATCTTGCCGCTGGCCATGATTGCTTTGGCAGACACAGTAGCTCGGCATACAGCATCCAGCTTCCTGCAGCCGGAAAGCATGTTATTAGTTGAGAGGCCATAATTTTGTCTGGCCAAGCGAAGATTATTGCCTACAAAACCTATACAAATATTGTACATATATATACACACATATATATATATATATATATATATATATAATTTTTTTGGTCGCCTTCGATGTTTTATTACTATCATGCCATATAATTGTGAGCGCTGCTTAGAATTCTTTGGAGTCGGTTTTGCAATTTACATGCACTATAAATTGAAGAATGTTGTATCTGCTCTATGATCGACTAAGAAAATACCCTGTTTGAAGATTGTAAATATTTTAAAAAATTTGTTCTTAAGCGAATCTCTTTGAAGTTCTACTTATACCTTTAAAATTTAGTAACTCTAGCTTAAAAATTGTCAAAGTTAGAAATTTACATAATTCGCACTGCCCATAGTGGGCGTGGCTTGCTATTGTCCCTCATTGCTGATGAAAGCATCTAAGACCTTGCTTTAAATCTGAATTCGCCTCGAACCGAATGCAGCGCGCAGCGAATATCTTATGATATCATGATCTTATTGGATTAACATCAAACATTGTTTTTTGTTATTGGCATAGTCGATAGACCAACTAGTCTTATTGGATTTTAGTATTGCCATGTAAATTGGCGGTTATTAGCTCTAATTGGCTGGAGAATGTTAATCTATAGCTATCGATATCGTTGATAGACTAACGTATAATAATATTTCTAATTTGCAACGATTAAATATTAAATCATAAATTGTTAAGACTGTATGTTTTCCAATTGGAAGTAGATGCAATGGTCATTAGCAATTTATGTGACGTACATCGTGTAGTCTGATTAGAACTGTGCCTTTTGCTGGCATATGCATATTCGACAGCCTATCCCAGTTGGATGCTCTTATATTCGACTTATTCATATTGGATTCATTGTATTTGAATAAGAATTTCGCTTTAATGAGTTTTTTCTCTCTTTTCTTTGCAGTTTTTTTGGCACACGCCGCTGTTCCCGCTGCCTGGCATCGATAAGCTCCAACGAGCTGGTAATGCGCGCTCGCAATTTAGTTTTTCATGTTAACTGTTTCTGCTGCACCGTTTGCCATACGCCACTAACCAAAGGTGATCAATATGGCATTATCGATGCGCTAATCTACTGCAGGTGAGTGCCAATTGATAATTGCCAATTGGGAAAAAGTGTTTGCTAATCAGTTTCCGTTTCCCATTTGTATCTGTGACAGAACTCACTACAGCATAGCGCGCGAGGGCGATGCTGCATCGTCGACTAGCATGAGCGCCACGTATCCTTATAGCACACAGTTCGGGTCGCCGCACAATGATTCATCGAGTCCGCATTCGGATCCCAGTCGCAGTATTGTTCCTACGGGCATTTTTGTGCCCACATCGCATGTTATAACGGGCTTGCCGCAGCCGGCACGGCAAAAGGGCAGACCGCGCAAACGCAAGCCAAAGGATATCGAGGCCTTTACAGCTAATATAGGTACAGTAAAGACATAAAAGTGAAGAACCAGCCAACAGACATGCATACACACACATACATATATATACACATAATGTATGTATGTCTCGGAGCACTTTATGGCTGATCCGTAGCTGGCGCCAGTCCCCATAAAAAAACCCATCGTAAAACTGAGCTGTAAAATCTTATATCTCCCTCTCTCTCTGTCTCTCTCTCTCTCAGATCTCAATACGGAATATGTGGACTTTGGTCGTGGCAGCCACATGAGCGCCTCGTCGAGAACTAAGCGCATGCGCACCTCGTTCAAGCACCATCAGCTGCGCACCATGAAGTCCTACTTTGCCATCAATCACAATCCCGATGCAAAGGATCTGAAGCAATTGTCGCAGAAAACGGGCCTACCAAAGAGAGTGCTGCAGGTAAGCTGAGCTTAGAGCTGGAGATAATATGCTAGACATCTACTATATACTAGAGATCATAGAGATGAATGATAATATACTAGAAAAATACTAGAAAAAATATAAAGATACTAAAAACTTAAATACTTTAAAATATTTTAGTATTTTAAAAAGTATTATTAAGAAATAAAAAACACAAAAATTTAAAATGATTTTATTGCTGAAAATACTAAACATACTTAACATTATTAAATACTTTTGATGCTCAAAATTTTTAAAAAGCTTAAAATACTTATAATATTTAAAATACCTAAATACATAACAAACTTAAAATACTTAAATTGCTTAAAATACCTTTTTCTAATACTAAAGTATTTGAATATTTTTAATACTAAAAAATACTTTATGTACCAAAATTGCTTAAAATACTATTTTTAATACTCAAAAATATCCAAAATACTTATACTTAAAATTCTGAGAAAATACCTAAAATACTCAAAATGCTTCAAAATTCTTTAAATACTCAAAGTTACTCAAAATACTTTTAAATCTTTTCAATACTAAAAAATACTACAAATACATAGTTTTAGATCTAAAATCGCGCAATCCAATGCCAAGCCCATTGGCTGTGTCTCAAGGTGGAAAATAAATAATTTAGACTACATTTTCCTAGATATCTATAAGATCTAAAGATATATACTGAAAATAAATACTATGCCTAAAACATCTTCTCATTGTCTTTTCAGGTTTGGTTTCAAAATGCTCGCGCCAAGTGGCGTCGCATGATGATGAAGCAGGATGGCAGTGGGCTGATGGAGAAGGGCGACGGCACCTTGGATTTGGATAGCATTTCGGTGCACAGTCCGACGTCGTTTATGCTGGGCGGTCCGAACAGCACGCCACCGCACAATCTCGACTAACAGCTGTTGGAGCGGGAGCAACTAAATGCGACGGCGGCTGCTGCGGCGGCGGCGGCGGCTGCTGCTGCTGCAGCCTACTCCATAGAGCTGCAATTGCTGCAGGCGAGCGGCAGTGGATCGGCGGCTCTATTAACGTTGGCGGACCTGTTCAATGCCAGCAATGAATAGCTTCAAATTAAATACTCAAAAAATATGGTAAAGGAGGAGGCGGTAGAGGAAGAGGAAGAGAAGATAATGTTGTTAGACGAGAAGTGGCAGCAAGTTGGCATTAAGTATTTTTGTAGTGTTGCATCTAGAAACCAAATCAAAATTCCAAATTTCGCTCACTTATCAAATTATTGTTTTTTTTTGAATACCCTGTAGTTGATGAGATTGGTAGGGTATATTGGTATGGTACACGTATTTATTACAGGTAGAGTAGGACGTGGCCGCGCGAGCATATTCATATTTGCCACGTCTATTTATTTAAACGTCGGTCTGCTTCTACGTCTCTTTGAACGCTTCTAACTCGAGTACTATAAGAGCTATACCCTTGAAATTTTTCATGTATATACTTGTATACCCCACGTAGCTAAAACACTTTATATTTTTTCAATAACTTTCACTGATTCTATTATATCGATAAATATCGTTATTTTAACTAGGTTTTCCAAGGCTAATTTGAGTACCCCACACGCTAGCATTACTAAATTTGGTATGTAGACTCTTGTAATGAATACAAAATTTTGGAATTCTTTAGATTTTGAATAGCTCAAACCAAAAGCCTAAAAATCGAAAAAAAAAATAATTTTCTTTAAAAAAGTAGTAGCTTGAGCTTGAGGTTATATGTAAACGTTTATATATAAGATTTGCTTTGACTTCGTTCAACTAGAGCCCAAGTTATAGCTTGGTATAGCTTCCCCCAGACTGCAGGGTATTTACTAGTCGTGCACTGCCGACTAGCGTCTTTTACTTCTTTACTCTTGCTGGCAAGTCTCAGATCCAAAATGTTGTTTTCTATATATCAAAAACAAAAAAAAAGTAAACAAAAATTCATTTGTAAATATTGATAACTAGAAACTTAGCAAACATATTGTTAATACTTATTATATATATATATACATAAAATATATATAGATACATGCACCTGGGCATATATATATAACTAGCATACGCATTAAATAAACAAATCTAATATATATAAAAATATATATAAATATAAATTTAATATTTATTGCCCGAAACATTAAATAGTTAGAGATGAATTTAGTTTAACGAAGCGCTCTAAAACATATATATATATATATATATATATATATATATATATATATATATATATATATATATATATATATATATATATATATATATATATATATATATATATATATATATATCTGATCATATATATATGTATATACACATATGTATGTATGTGTCTGTCGTAGTATTACGGTAATTTAGTTGCTTGATGAAACGCTGATGAGCAATGCAAAATGCAATTGAAGCAAATTTGTACTTACAAATAGTTTAAAAATAAGTCCTACCATAGAAGCCAAATAAAAATTATTAAAAAAAAAATAAAAAATAACTGATTTTATTTAATTAAATTAATTTCTTTTGACTCAATTTCATTTTAATCACACCTAGCTTAGACATGACCCACAACTGGCTATGAGCAAAAGACAAAATGTGTCCGATTTGACACATAGGTGGCGCCACTAGTATCATTTTACTTTATGCATTTTCAATGCTTACTTGATTTGAACTGTTGTTAAAAGTTAATATAAGATAATAATAATTTAGTGTTTTTAGCAGATCTATTTCTAATTTTCATACTAAATCAAAAATATTTGCAGTTTTATCAGAGAAATAACGTTTGAGGTAATTTTTAAAGCGCTTAATCTTATGCTTTCTGCTTTTCCGATATTCTTGGATATTCTATAAGTTTACTGAATCGTAAACATTAGTTTTTATACCAAATATCAGGTGTTTACATACATAGAAAGAAGTGAAACTCTAAACCATAGGATCGTATGCTATATAAGCCTCTTTTTGACTTCATTTTAAGAGCTCTTCGTTGCTCTGTGAGCAAATAGATATTTCCTTTATGCACATATAGCTATAGATACCTTCTTTTATAGCACATAGCTATATAGTCTTCATTACGTACTATAACTTATGCTTACAAAGGGCTCAAATTATGGGAAAAATTTATCTAAAATAACAAAAGTTATAAGAAAAGAACGACCTAGTCACGTCACTAAAACTAAAGACGACATCAAAATCCACTGATTCAGAATATCTCAATTTACAATATAAAAAACAAAACTGAAACTAGACTCAAGTGAGTTTTTCGATTTTGTAAATTTGGACTGAGAAACAAAAGGAATTTAAAAATATTTCGTTTAAGTGAAAAATAATTTATTACAAAACATTATAAATTAATTAAGAGTGAGATTGTTGGTTTTCTGTGTGTGTGTGTGTGTGTGTGTGTGTGGTGTGTGTTTGTGTGTTTGTATGTTTGATAGCAATGCAGCTTTTACAACAAATTGAAATTAGTTCCAAAAATACATGCAGCCGAAAAATAATATAATTATGTATAAAAAATTTAGATTCATTTCATAAAATTTTCACCTTTTTGTGATTTGTTTTCAGTTGCTTACTTAGTTGGCTAAATACAATTACACAAAAATAAATGTCTTTTATATGTGTGTGTGTGAGTGTGTGTGACTGTGTCTGCGTCTGTGTGTGTTACACGAGTAAAAATTTACAAACTCTTTTGTTGCTTTCTTTTGGTGCACAGCAAAAATGATTTAACACGAGCAAAAACACGCAGATAAGGCAAATTTTATAAACAATGCACGACGAGCCGTTAACGATTGTTGATTACTTTCTATATATATATATATATATATATATATATGAGAGAGTTTTGTGTAGATTTGTTTGTTAGATTTGTTAGGTTTATATATATATATATATTGAATGGGTAGCGATAATATTGCCGTTCGTTGTGACACAATTCCACATCAAATATTACGCAATATTTATGTATATATAAAGTATATATATATATATATATATATATATATATATATATATATATATATATATATAGTTAGTTGGGACTAGTTAAGGATTAATTCAACTAGGAATATCTAAGTATGTTGTGTGTGTGTGTATGAGTGAGTGAGTATGTGAGTTATATTTTTTAATTTGTATATGTATATAACTAGAGAGCATGTGGTTTTTGTTGTATCAATTCAGCACAATTCAGCTGCTGTTCTTTACGGCAATGTTTACTGTATCACCAATGGTATCGCTGCTGTTATTTACGGCAATGTTCACTGAATCACCAATGGTTGCCTCATCACAGGCGGCTTGATTTTTGGCTGCTGCTAATTGTTCACGTCGCTGACGTTTCATTTCCAGCAATTGTTTGCGTTGCGCCTCACGTTTCATGGCCGCTACAGCATTTGAGGGTCCAACTGCGACTGCTGCAGTTCCTTTCGCCTTCGAATTGCCAGTCTTTAAAATTATCTTTGTTGTTTTAGCGGGCGCCGACGTTGTTTCCAGCCGGGGCTCAACAGGGCGCTACAAGCAACGCGCATATATATTAATATATATAACTTGTTTTGCAAACTGTAAAGCATTGACTCACCTGCCAATCATTACGCTTCAATTGCTCAATATCGGCAAAAATGGAATCCACATGCGTCACCTGCAAATAGACCATATCCCAAAAGCCCTGTAAATCATCTAAAGTTGTGGGAAATGCATCCTCCGGCGAGCGATTCAAATTGTTGTGACACAGACCTAAAAGAGTTAAACAGAAGCTTTAGGTTTATAGTTTATTATAATTGAGAAGTTAGGAGTAAATAGAATGTATAGTGACATGCATGTATATAGCCTTGAGGTTAGCCAAACATAGGACTTGATTTGCCGTGTCATACTCCAGCTTTTGACCTTACCCTCAAACTGTTTCATCTTCTGTGAGGCCAGCAGTCGAGCCTTGCCCGCAGCTGAGCGGAGCAAGCCAAATGTGTCCTCGGTTATATCAGGATTGTTCTGCAAGATTTGACATTATCAATGAGCAATTCAGTACCTTATATATATCATCAACTCACAGCCAAAGCATCTAAGTACTTTTCGGCAACGGCGGCCAGCGCTAACAGACGAATCTGTTCATCTTTGAGTACCTTCAGGAAATAATTGCCATCTTTAACAACATCCGTGTTCACAACTGAAGTCAGCTGAAGCTCAGATCCATTATCCTTGCTAGCCACAGCAGCACGTATCTTGGTGGTGCTCATGTATTCCTCGGTGCTCATAAGTGTCACATGATCCACTTCATCATCGTCATCAGTTGGCAGCGATGAAACACGCGGAACAGTCCGCTTCGGCGACACCGTCGGCAGTTGGGCACGAAATTCATGACTCAAATGACGAAAGACAGGCAAATCCGGTTCGCCATTCTGTGTGATAGACTGGCTTTTGTTGCTCGTGCTGGCGGCTGGTTGCTCGGATTGCGAACGCGTGCAATTGCTTTGCAGTTTCTTACGAAACTCGCCATAGTCCTTGCTGGGCGACAATTGCTTAAATTTGCGAGACAGCTCCGTGGAACTAGGCGAAGTCAGTTGCTGCTGCTGTTGCTTTGAAGGAATTGAATTTTGCTTTTTGGGACTGTAGAATCCCTGAGCCAAGGCACCCGGCCCGTAAAGCCTTTCCACGCGCTGCTGTATAAAGCTGGTGGTTGCAGACGCTGATTTACTCGGCTCACTGCCATTGCAATAGGCCAAGTCTCCGTTCTCCAAGCCATGACCATTTTTACTGCTGCTGTTGTTATTGTTGTTTGTTTCGTTGTATTTGCTGGCCATGTTGCCCTTTGTGGCAGGCTGTTTAGTTAGCGGCATTGTATGCAACACAGGCGCTGCGAGCGAATTGTTGCGCTTGCAATATTGCAGGCTGCTCGTAGATGGACGTATGGGTGAGACTTCACGTGACTTGTTGATGTCCTGGCGTATTTTCGAATCGTAGGTGGTTAAATTTGAATAGCCGTTAACACAACAGGCTAAATTCAAGTAGCTCGGCTTCTTTTCCACAGCATCCACGATGATGCTGCTGCTGTGTTGTTGTTGCTGCTGCAGTTGTTGTTGATCCTGTGAGCCGACATCGACTAGGTCGCTGGTGGCAGGCGGTGACAGCACCATGCGAACACCGCCCGTACTTTGATCCAGATTGACGTAGGCTGTTGTGGTGAATGAACGCTGCACCTGCAAAGGCAGTGGCAGTTGCTGCTGCAGCTGTTGCTGTTGTTGTTGTTGATGTAACTGTTGGTGTTGTTGCGGCGAGCGCAGAGTGCAACGTTCTTTAATATTCGCCGTAAATTCACGTGTTATGTCCTTAACTGAAAGCGGAGTGGGAAAGTTTAAGCTGCCGCTGGTATCTGCAATAAGTTTGAAAGTTTAATAAATGCAAATTAAGAGAAGAGAGAGAAAAAAAAACAATAAAAACATCAAATAAAAACTACAAAAAACGGCAAAAGAAAAAAGAAATCCGTGAACAGAAAACAAAATCAAATGAGAAAAAAAACAAACAAATACACAACATTGAGGTTAGGTGCGCGTGCGTGCGTGTGCATTTGCGTGTGTATTGGTATACCTGATATATCGGATGAATCGGCATCAACATCT
This sequence comes from Drosophila eohydei, assembly GCA_035045825.1. Classification (NCBI taxonomy): domain Eukaryota; kingdom Metazoa; phylum Arthropoda; class Insecta; order Diptera; family Drosophilidae; genus Drosophila; species Drosophila eohydei. Next base: position 2,600,174 of record JAWNOT010000072.1, on the reverse strand, counting down.
AATGAACAGCTGCCAATGGAATCCAAGCTGCGATCCATGGGAAGTGCTTTCGGCTGCTAAAGTCGAAGTCTTTCGTTTTCTCTATTTTGTATTGTGCACTTTTCTATTAATTTATATGTTCTACTATACATAATCAAAAGTCGATAGTAAATATTAATAAAAAATAAACAAGAAAAAAAAAACAAATTAAGACAAGTAAATCAAACTAAATATCTAAAAATCATTTAACTGTAAGAATCTTGTACAAAAATGAACGCCCATTGCGCTTGATTCCGTTGTTGTTGTGTTCATTGGGAATGGCGTGCAAAAGAGAAATGCAGTAATTTGTAATCGTGGAAAAGAGGGGAAAAGGCATGGAAACAAAAACAACAGCATAAGCCTAATGGGCGATGGCTCTTATATTATTTTCGCCATATATGCAAAGCGGAAATTCTGCGCGGCGAAACGGGGCGAAATATCAGGCTGCAGATCGTTTGCCCGTTTTGGACAACGTCAAGGCGACAAATCATGTATAACCGAGCATGAGGGTGGGAGGCAAGGCAAAAATGTCTGCCATAGCAGACGGCAAATAAATAACAACAAAAAGCAGCACAAGCACCAGCAGCAGCAATCGCAGTCGGTGCCGTTGCTGAGCTTTAGAGCTGCGCGCTATTTGAAGTTTGCTTTTGCGATACCCTATCTTGTAGGGCATCTGATTATTGTTATTATTTTGTTACGAATTGTCAAGAAATCAGATACGTTTGTTTTTACTACAAGGGACCACATATGTAGGTTTCCAATATCATATAACTCGCTCTGCAACAATAAACATTTTGCAGGTGTCGTGCTTTAAGCTGTGGCATAACCGTAATTTCTCGTTTTTCATTGGAATACGACCACTTTAACATAAAACTGGCTTAGAAACAATAAATATGCCAAAAATAGGGTGTTTAAACTTCGTCATAACTGTTATTTCTGGCTGTTTCTTTTCTTTAGTCTTTGGTCTGCGCCATATTTGCTACTGCTGCTGCTCAGTCGGCAGCTTAAAAGCTGGGAGCAGCTCTAACGGCACCGACTGACGTCCACATTTCCAGTTCCGCTTTGCTAACTTTTCGCCGTTGTTTAACATGTAGTTGTTGTTGTTGTTCATCTTGATGAACGCAGTTTGTTCTTTTTCTTCCAAGTCTAATTCCCATAACATGACACAGCTTGGAACTAATTACACAAACAAATAATTGGCAGCAACAACAGCGCCCCAGGCAGCCAACTCCGACAGAGAAAGAGCAGTAACAACAACAACCAAAACGCCAACTATTTATAATCCCGTCGCAGAGAGACACCAAAAAGGGGAGCAAAGTGAGAAACCGAGCGACACGTTAAACGGCAAGAAGTCACAGTCACAGAAAAAAACATGACTATGCCGCTCTGCAGCAGCAGCGGTCGCTGGTATTTGGAGTCAACAGCCACACAACCACAGCGGCACGCAATATGTTCTATTTTAGTCGCTGAAATTTATTATAATGAGTTTACAAAACGAATACAATGCGGCCCAAATGGCTGACACGAGAAAAGGATAAGTCCTTTGAGTGAAAGTTACAAATATGTAAATTTTAGCACAAATAATTTAACTCAGAAACACACTCACACACACATATATATATATAATAGACATACATATGTATATAAAGGCAGAGACTCACACACAGAGCTTGACAAATGCAAACGCCACACAAACATATATATACACAAAGATGACAGCACTGCAACTACAGAAAACGGTACACGCACACATGTACACTGTAATTAATAAACAAGCTACACCCACAGACCGCTGAAACACACACCTCTGGCGCTCCGTTTCGTTTTGCACTAGCTGTTGTTTTTCAATTTTTGAAGCGTTTATCAGCTTTGTGACATAATTATAAATGCAATTAACTCGCGAATGTGTCGACTACTGCAGCGTTTGCGTTTGCCTTTTTATCTTAACTGCGGCAAATGACGGCCGATACAATGTGGCGGTCGGTCGATTTGTGATCGCTTAGGTATGACACTGTCGTAAATATCGATAGTCGAGTGATTCATCATTAGGAATTATAGATTTATAAACAAATATTTGCTTTATTCACTATATAAACAACAATAAATTAATTGATTTTTAACTAATTTGTTGTAATAGTTATGTATTGTTAATATTTGTTGTGTACATCATGTGATAAAAAAGCCGGTATATTGTGCACTTGTTTACTCGCACTCGCATAACTTGTTGACTCTCAGCAGGCTATACACACGCACGCACACAAACACAAACTCTCTCTCTCTTACACTCTCGGATGTACATAGAAGTTCGTACAATGTATGTACGCCAGTTTTCTTTCTTTCGCACATCACGTTCACTAGTCATTCCCACTTTAGAAGCCGAAACGGGAAGACGTTTGAAATTCCGGTGCAAATCAATTAAGCCTGCAACAGGAGTCGTTTCTAATTTGCATAGTTGCAGTCAACCAAAAGTTAAAGCAATGGCGTCGCTACCCACTGAATTGAAACAGTTATTTGAGTGAGTAAAGAAAAGATCCGCAAATATCTCTATGTGCGTGTGAGTATGTGTGTGTGTGTTCGTGCTTGCCTTTGTTGGATGCGGGATGGCGATGCCACGGCTGCATACTTATACATATGTGAATATATGTATGTATGAATGTATGTATATATATCCTGCTTATCTGCTTGTTTGTGGAACTTTCATGCTATATGCTTGATAATAAGGGCGGCACTAGCTATCGCCGATAAGAGTTGTTTTTGTTTTTTAGCAAAAGAAAAGAAAATAAAAATGGAAAGTGCACGTCCATAAAAATTATGATTTGAAAAATTGCACTAAGCAACACAAAGCCATAAATATTACATTTCTCATTAGTTTCACGTATTCGTGTTTTGCAACAATTCAGTTTTTTGCATTCAGCAGGCGACGATAGAAAATGTACACAAAAGACAACAACAATAGCAATGTCTGCTACATATACATATGTTGTCTTCCAATCAGAATTGCACCAATAAGATAAAATAAGATAACAAAGCCGAGCTAAACTGAGTTTTAATACTCTACAATTTGGCATATTAGAGAGAATTTTACAATTGAAATATTTGTTGAGAATATATATATATATATATAGTATAGATATATGCATAAAGTAAGTTTTAATTGTTTATTAGAATATACTAAAATAAACAATTTTATATAATATCTAATTATAAATTAGATATTATAGTTTTTATATATTTTTTAAAATTCTTTTTTTAAATATATTTATATAAAAATGTATGTATTATAAATAAAACAGAATTCTTTTTCTTTTGGAAATCGCTTCAAATTAGAGATTTAATATTATATTTTTCATTTTTGTTTTCGAAAAATTAATTTACAATATTTTCTGATTTAGCTAAAAATATAATGCAAATTTTTATATGTAAATAAGTATTTAAATTTTTTTAATTTTTAAAAATTTATTTTTTTTTTAAACTAATTTATATTTATTCATTTTTATTATTTGTTTATTTATTTGATAATGTATTAATTTATCTTTATTAAATGTATTTATATTTCTTCAACTTATTTAATTTAATTTGTATTATATTATTGATTGAACTTAAGTTTTAAAAGCCTTAATTTTTTTTTAATTTAAAACATTTTATGCAGAAGCATTGTCAAAAATAATACAGAAAAAATTACAAATTTTTGGAAATATATTTTAGAAACCATAAAAAAATTTAAAATCAAAAGAATATTCAAACTTTGGAAATATTCAAATTGACGAAAGTATTTACCATTAAAAACAGCCCTAGAAACTAAATACTTAAAACATTAATTATTAATATTAAAGAATTATAAAGAAAACTATTGTAATAATTTGTGTTCTCTTTATAAAGTAGCCACAGAGTTCCAATAACAGAAAACTTTCTAAAATAGTTCTTAAAGTTAAGATAACAGCTCATAAACCATTTTCTGATTAGATTGCAACGTGTGAGCTTTATATTGCAGTCTAATCAGAAACCGAGTTAGTATAGTAACCACGACGATTAGCAGCTCAGAGAAGTTAAACCGCAGACTTGTTTGTTCTATTATCAGCATATTTGACACGGCATATATATTTATCTATATACATTTGTATTATCAGCATATTTCACACGATCTATATATGTATATAATTTATCGTCTTGCAGTTTTGTCAATGACAAGAAGTCTGACTACATTGAGACCCTGAGAACTGCTGTGGCCATTCAATCCGTGTCGGCCTGGCCGGAGAAGCGTGGAGAGATCGATCGCATGGTCAATTGGACCGCTGATAAGCTAAAGGCATTGGGCACACAGATCGAGCTGGTTGATCTGGGCAAACAGAAGTTGCCCACCGGCGAGGAGATCCCATTGCCCAAAGCTTTGCTGGGCACATTGGGCCAGGACAAGAGTAAGAAAACAGTGCTGGTCTATGGCCATTTGGATGTGCAGCCCGCCTTGAAGGAGGATGGCTGGGATACGAATCCCTTTGAGCTAACCGAAATCGATGGCAAGCTGTTCGGACGTGGCGCCACGGACGACAAGGGTCCAGTGCTCTGTTGGATTCATGCCATCGAAGCTTACCAGAAGTTGAATATTCCACTCCCATTGAATCTGAAGTTCGTTTTCGAGGGCATGGAAGAGAGCGGCAGCGAGGGTCTCGATGATCTGTTGATGGCACGCAAAAACGATTTCCTCTCAGATGTGGATTACGTTTGCATTTCGGACAACTATTGGCTGGGCAAGAAGCGTCCCTGCCTGACCTACGGTCTGCGTGGCTTGGCCTACTTCCAGGTGGAAGTGGAGTGCGCTACCAAGGATCTGCATAGCGGCGTCTTTGGCGGCACAGTGCACGAAGCCATGCCAGATCTGTGCTACCTGTTGAGCACCCTGGTGGATAAGGATACAAAGATCCTTGTGCCTGGTGTGGATCGTGATGTGAGTGAAGTTGCCGTTATCCAATCTGCCTCTAATCTATCTATAATCTGTTCCTAGGTGGCTGCCCAATTGCCCAATGAGGAGGAAATCTACAAGAACATCGACTTTGAAGTCAATGAGTACAAGTTAGTTCATCTAATCTAATCTGATCTAGCATAAATCACTGAGCTTACAACTTAATCTGTTTTTAGGAAAGACGTTGGCGTCGAACACCTGCCCCATAGTGGAGATAAGACTCGTCTGCTGCAGGCCAGATGGCGTTATCCCAGCTTGTCCATTCATGGCATTGAGGGTGCCTTCTATGAGCCTGGTGCTAAGACTGTAATACCAAAGAAGGTCATTGGCAAGTTCTCAATTCGCCTGGTGCCCGATCAGGATCCCAAGCACATTGAGCAATGCGTTCTCAAGTATCTCAACGACAAGTGGACAGAGCGTGGATCGCCCAACAAGATGAAGGTGCTTAGCAAGGGAGGGGGAAATTAATGGCAGGGAAAGTTTTATAGATTTAGAATGTGGATAAGGAAGATGCTGAGATATAAGCAATGTGACAATAGATGTTTAGTTCTAGATGCTTCCATGCGAGGGCTTTATATAAAAACTATTTTTACAATAGGACTCAAATTGAGATACTTCTTAGTTTGCTTAATATAATGAGAACAAGAAACTATTCTATGTAGCTGTAGATATATAATAGGAATTGAAGCTTTACTTAGGAATTTAGCTAAGATTGTTTAAGTAGGCCTTATCTTTTCTCTATCATCAACCATTCAATCTCCCCAACAGGTTGTCATGCTGTCCGCTGGCAAGCCCTGGACAGAGGATCCCAATCATCCGCATTACGAGGCCGCTAAGCGTGCCATCAAACATGTCTTCAATGTGGATCCCGATATGACACGTGAAGGTGGCTCCATACCTGTGACCCTAACCCTGCAGGAGGCCACTGGCAAGAATGTAATTCTGGTCCCAGTCGGCGCTTGCGATGATGGTGCGCACTCGCAAAACGAGAAGATCGACATCTATAACTATATAGAAGGCGTAAGTATATGCTTACTCTTATAACTCTCTCTCTTATACAACTATTTTATGTTGCAGACCAAGCTGTTGGGAGCCTATTTACATGAGGTTGGCAAATTGTAAAAGTCGAACCATTCTACACGATGCAACATCACAAACGAATATTAACAAATTCTATATATTGATATTTTTTTAAAAGTTTGCTTATGCGTTTTATATTAAATAAACAATTGCATTTAGAGAAGAGTTTGCTAAACTGATTCAGAAATGGCTCACAGACGCTTGAGGTTTCCCTCAAGCTAAGGCTAGCTTATACTCTTACTCTTATACTTGCTCTCTTATACAATTATGCGCACAGAGGGAACATAGTAAACGAACATTGACAAATGGCAAATCTTTTTGCTTATAGATTTAACATATTTTAAGCTTCTGTGTATTACGCTTTGTATTGTCAGCGTTTAAATTAACATTTGCAGTAGGTGTAAGAGGCTGCTCTGCATTTAGATGAGAAAACTCTGTTAATCTGTCCATGAATCGCCATATTTGTTCTTTCTGCCAGGCATTGGCTCTTGAGCCACGGGTCGTTGATGTAGCTGCTGCTGCTGTTGTGGCGGTATAGGCGCTTCGTAGGGCCTTGAATAAGCACTCTGTTGATGCTTTGTATACTCCTCGCGATTCTTGCGACGCAAATCCTCATAGCTTTCGCCGGGCTTTGCGGGCTCCAAAGGCAGCTCCGTGTCGACTAAGGTACTGGCAGCTGTTAAGAGATAAACCAGATTATATTATAGGTTCAGACAAATAATCCTTAATGCTCACAATCCAGTGTAGGCCTGTAGATATCATCCAATCCAGAAAGAGTGGGCCGCGAATCCGTATCCAAATTGAGAGCCGTATTTCTCGATGGCTGGAACCCTTCATCTGTATAAACGTCTGCGGAGCTGGGCGTAAAGGGCGCCAAAGTGAAAGCACGTCCCAGATTCTCATCCGGTGTTATGGAGTTGATGACGCCGCCGCCTTGCCGCCGCTGTCGCAGAAGTTCACCCAGTCGAGAATTGGGTAAACGCATAATTTTCTCTGCACACTTCTGCTGATAACTGAATTTGCCCACAAAATAACCGAGAATGACGCCCAAAACAACTTTGGGCACCGCACCATATTTGCCATTGCCCTGAATATAGCCATTTTTAACGCCAAAGTAGGCCAACAAACCCAGCCCGGTGCCGAAAGGCAGCGAACGTTGCACAAATGATTCCTGATTGCATTCACGTAACGCCTTCAGCTCTTCTGGACTGAAATGATAGTCCGCCTACAACAAAGTGATAACACAGTTAGAAATGTAGTTGAATTAAGTTAGGCTAGCTAACCAATGGATGCTGATTGGGTTGCGTTGGCTGTTGCGGCGGGCTGCCATCATTTAGTTTCAGATCCATAACAGTTATTGAAATTTTAGAATAAATTCACGAAATTCACGCAATTGCACCAGGCGGTTATCGCCGGCCTCTAGTGTATTCCTATTTAACTATCGATGTACCGATAGTTGTTTGTTATCAACGACAATTAAAACAGTGATGCTTAGACTTATATATTTAACTTAAGATTTTGGAAAACAAAATTTTGATTTGTTAAGGTACAATGAATAAAAAATCGCATTCGCTGCCCGAAACACAGTCGTAAAACTCAAATGGGTAATTATCGCACGCCTCCACTTTTTTATTCTTAAGTTAACGATGCATCGATAATTCAGCTGTGTGATAACTGTGCAAATATGCTACTGTACTTGACTATCGGCAGACCATATTAAAATTTTATTTGAATTTTTTCATTAAATAAAATTATTTATAGCCTATTTTTAGGCTTTTATTTATTATTAATAATAAGAAGTAATCTAGCAAATAATATGTGAACTAAATAGCATTGTGTTTCCAAATGATCAATTATTATTAAAAAGTGCTTAAGTTTATATAAATTGTTAATTGCTGGAAATTTTGTACTCATGTTCCAATTTTTTCCATTATTAATTGGATAACATGTTCGATACATGACAGAGTAGAGCAGAATGGCATATTATGGGAGAGAGAGCGCGATAGCGGTTAGCTTTGGGATACCCTTTGTTACGAACAATCTGCACAAAAAAAAACAATAAAATGAAAGTCTGCTTGCCAAAATTGGCAACTGGTCAAAGTCAATGCAATTGTCCAGATGTTGCCGCCGCCGTCGCTGTCACGCAAACGTCACTCGCAGCAACAGCAGCAGCAACAATTGACAAAACATGAGCCGAATGATGGTGACTTCGACTGCGGCGACGACTGAGCCTGCGCCTGTTTTCGCCTTATTCGCCTGCGCATCGATAATTTCTTGTGAAAAATCTCAGCTTCATGTTGACGTCTGTTTTGCTTGAATAATATCAAAGCAAAAAGGAACGCGGTTTGCCGAATGCCAGCACCAAATGCAGCAGCAAAGGCACCTTTGTATGTTTGTTGTTGTTGTTATTACTGTTTTTATACTCTGTTCACAAATTTAAAAAAGAGTATGTTCGGTATATGCCTTGTGACTAGTTGCATACTTATCGATACTTCATTTTTGACAGATTGTAAACAGCAGATGTAATTATCATACATATATTAAGTTACAAGGAATCGATAAGAGTTTTTAATTGATGTCTTTTGTTGGCCCATCCTTAGTGATTTCGATTGTTCTGGCAGTTTTTCTTTGCCAAAATGCGCGGTATGAAATGTTATTGATTGAAAATTAGGAAAATGTAAAAAAATGTGATTGAAAATGTGAGCATTTAAATGCATACATGCATATCTATGTATGTATGTAAATAAATTAGCAATCTACAATTTCTTTAAGCAAAATAAGTCTCCCCATCAGCTGAAAGTTAAAAATTTGTTTGTTTTTATTGAAATTATAAAAAGTGTTAAATTATGAGATTTTAAGTGGAAAATAATTCAAACACTGTGTGAAAAAGTGTTCTAATATGTTGTTGGTGGCTAAGCGACATAGTTTATAAGTATGTGTGTAATTTGCGTGCATATGTGGGATGCACATGTATGTACATAAGTGTGTGTGCATTTTTATTTATGGCGTCAAATACATACGCACACACACATGCCAAAGCGCTGCTTGCGAATGAGCTGATCAAAGCAGGTAAGTGAGAACTGTGAATTGGAAATACATACGTACTTAAAGCTGCCAAAAAGAGAGAAGTAATAAAGCCATAATAGTAAATGGTTTTTGCGTGTGATTATGTCACGGCGAATTCGGTTACTTTTGTTGTGAAGAGACAATTACTGTTGTGAAAAATTCCAATTAGAAGTTGCCAACAAAAATGAAGTAACGTGTCATTGTCGCAGCGAATTCATTTTCCTATATGGATCACTGCCGATTGGCATGCAATCGGGTTTGCTTGCGTGCGTATGTTTCTTACGGCGAATTCATTTACTTATATTGCAAAGAGAGTATGCGGCAGTTGGATTGGAGCGTAATGCTGTAGCTTCGCTTAACCATAAAACACCTGGGCTGTGCCCTCATAGACACACCTGAAGGAAAGCGAGATGCAGCACTCGATCATCTGGCTAAATAAACTGTCTGACCTTGACCCAGCTAAACGTCAGAGCTGACTAACAGTAAAGTCAGGTTCATTACGCGTTGCCTAGTAGACAAACCGGCCAGGTGAGGCAATGCCAAGCAGTGAACACACGCAGTGGTCGCTCCTCTTGATTGCCTTTAGAACTTACCTCTTGCCTGTTGTCTGTTGGCTCTTGCATCTTGGCAGTTGCTGCGTTTATTTACTCTTGGCCCGGTTAGCATGTGCAGCGTTTTACGTTTGGCTAACGATGCTTCGCTCAAAGCCCGTTGATTAGCGACCACCTGCAAATCACATTTACATTCAACGACGACGACGACGACGACGACGACGACGACGGCTCATTGCAGATGATGGCTGAACTCTTTGCTAAGCATCCAACTATACATATAAATCATATTGGTGATTAGCTAAATATATTTGTTAGATCTGTTGAAGGATTTGATTAATTTGCCAGCTGAAAGATGGAGAAACTGACGATAAGCTATATGGAATTCCCCTAAGAAAGATTATTGCTCTTCTCTTATGAACTCTTGGGGATTTAGACCTTAGAGTTTTGAATATATTTTTTAAGCTCTAAGCTGTCAACAACTATATTTATATTATCAATCTACTACTATTACGCTACTCTGGACCCATCGAAAATGAGAGTTCAAGGCGAGAAGCTTAGAATGATTGGAATATCAGCTCTTAGCAGGGTTCAGGGTATCTCCCCAGTCGAGCACTTCCGACTAGAGCACTCTTAATTGTTTAAAGTAGGTCTGAGATAATTCAATGGATCAAATGACAAAGTTCTGGCTCATCAGTCACGTTTATATTTCACATAAATATGATGCATAGATAATATTTGTTTAAGCGAACCCGATCCATTCCAGGAATTGGGCACACCAAAAAATAAAAAAGTGAAACTACAGTTATCTGTTTTACTTACTAAATTTACAAGCTATCCACATGACATTTTGGTAAGACGAACCGTCAGACAGCGTCGCCGACGACAAATGGTAACTGTAATCGTCCCAAAAATGGTTACCAAGCCCTTAAAACCCTAAATGGATACCACGTACCTGGGTAGATCATAATTTCATAGCCTGACCAATGCGTCGAGTGGCAGAGATACGAACAAGCTGTTATAGAACAACACGTATAAACAATTACATTAAATTTTCATTATATGCTTGATGCTTCAAGAAGCTATAGGCGAAGTCTGAACAGCTCAGCTCTGTCCAGTCGTCAGTCAGGTGGAACGTTGCACGTCGCACGTCGACTTTGTCTCCGATTTGGCGCTAACCAAAAACGTTTTCCATTTGGGGCTGGGTCTTTGCATTGCTTATGAACCGAGTCAGGGGGCGGGGCCTCGATGGTTAATTGTAAATTTCCGGTTCACTGCAACTCATTTGCCTAACTGCAGCTACTTCAATGTAACTCACTCAATCAATCAGGCAGTCAGTAAGTCAGTCAATGAAATGCAGATGAAAATGAAAACCGGGCGAGTCAATGAAAAATTTTTGTATTTGCGTTAAGTAGGTTAAATGCCTCAATGCGGAAATCAAAAGCGCAAAAATTTTTAGAAAAAAATAGAAAAAAATACAAACTAGATAATATACACAAAACTTAACTTGAGCTAAGTATGTGAAGGTCTTAATGAGTACTAATTAGAAAGCAGAGAACTAATTGAGTTCTCAGCTATAAATAGCAAAGATATAAATTTAAGTTTTTATTTTCATACTCGTTCATGAAGTGTGAATGAGTATATTAGTTTTGTGCTCTGCTTGCTAGAGTTTTGGATTTTGGAATTTATATGTTAAGAATTTATGGATAGGACTACTATAGTCATGGCAGTTTAGCAAAATTCCCTTGACCATTGAAAGATGCCGTTAACAGTTTTTGAGCTACTTTTGACCTCTTCTACTTTTATACCTTTAAGTCATGTGAACCTGACAAAACCTAAAATATGGGTTTTCTTTAAGAAAATATAACTTTTTTTGGTCTGTGAATGAGTATAACTTTTTATCTATATTTTTACTCCTTACTCTTTCTATTCGGATATGATATACTCCCTTATTAAGATCTCTATATGTTTTTTTTTAACAATTCCAAACTATTTATTATATATTTTAGTTTGTTTTCGTCGTTAACGAATGCATCGAAGGTCTTTGTTTGTTGCTTGTTATCATATCTGAAGTTATATCAATATTAATTATATCAATATAAATTGTATCAATATTGATGGAAATTAAATTTAATCGCTTTGTCAGCACAGTGTCAAACAAAATAGCAACAAAAAAGAATAATGCAAGCTATAGAAGAATTTTGGTCATGTGATTAGTTATATGTTGTGCAAGCGCCGGGTATGCCAGACTTTGAGATATTAGATTATATATTAGAGGGACTTTGATTAAAGAAAAGTCTGATGAAAATCTGTACAAATACATGAGTCTATTGTAAACACTCAAAGCAAACTTTAGTTTATGTCTAATTGATCTGGCATATGAAAATACAAAGAAACCAAGAAAACTGAGACGCACAGCTGACAGCTGCAGCTACCTCTTTGAAATTGGAAACTAGGAAAAGGCAAAGTGCTATTGGTAAGTTCGCTTGGAAAAAATAAACTATTTGAAGAGAAATAACTTAATCTCTTAAGGCTAATGAGTCAATAAAGTGTAGACAGATTTTAAAACTATGAAAGATACAGTTTTAATACCATTTTGGTCTAGGGTTGATTCAAGTGTCTTGTACCTTCTGCTATATCAGATTTACTATATCACAAGATACAAGATCTTAAAGCTCTATAAAGAAATATATTCTAAATTTTAAGTCCCTCGCCTCACGAACGAACACGACGGGTTATGCGCAAATCTAATATACTCTGTTCGCTTTGTGATCTGTATTACGAGCAATGCAAATTGCATAACATAATATTCTTCATAAATTTGTTTATATATATACGATTACCCGATAATTGAAAGAAAAAGTTTTGAAGTGTGAGCAAAATTTATTTGTACGTTAACTTAAGCTAATGGCATTAATAAATATCATGACTATCTAATCGAGGAATATTACCAAATCAGCTGAGCTGCCGAAAAAAATCAAATCAAACCAAAATTAAGAACTTTTCCGACCTTGACAAAGTATGTAGATATTTATAGACTATTTGAATTCATTTGGACTATATCTTATCGTCAAAGATTCTCTCTTTCTCCCAGTCAACTCGATACGTTAAAATAATGAATTATTTACTTAATTAGTTGTGAATAGCAAACGGAATAAATAATTTATATTTTGCTCAGTTTCTGTTTGTGTTTATTAATTGTATCCCGTTTCTTAGTTATATATATCTAGTGCTCTACGTATTTATTGACTGAGTACAAACAAATTTTTGCCACTGACTGTTACGCAAGTATCGAGGCCTGCTATCGCTCTACAATAGATCGATCCGTAGACAAACAATCATATAATACAATAAACAACTACAAATAAGAGTGTACTTCACGCTATATATATTTATAAGTATCAGATATTAGCTAATAATACATTTGCCTTTAATTGCACAGGCAAGAACAATTTTAAGGAGAACTTTTATCAGTAATCTGTCAGCTGTTTAAAGTAAATATCTCGGGAAATAAGTTAAGATTTTTCAAAATTATGAAATTCCAAGTGCGGAAAGTGATACGCTAAGCTTTAAGTTTTAGTCTCGAATTTCTGAAATGAACTATAATAATTCGCTAAATGGCTAACTTGAATACCATAATAGCTAGAGATCAGCTTTCTGTAAGAAATACCCTGATTATGTGCAGTATTTCTGAGTGTTGCATACCTGTGCAGGCTTCGGAATATTTCCTAGTCGAGTATTCCCGACTAAAGCACTACAACTGGTTATCCAGCTACTGTTTGCTTGCTAAATATACATGAAAATTCGTATTCATATTGATATGTAGTTATTCATATATTTATATCTTAATGTCTTCTTATTTTATTCGCCTCTTCTTCATTTGCGCTTTGAATCCGTTTGGTTTTCTTTATAACTCTCTGGGCTCACCTTTCAAAATAATTTGTTCAGCTTTATAAATGCTCGTATACATCATCATATTTTATGACGACAGCGCCCATATATATAAATTTACCTATATGGATACGACTATATATACATATATATATATATATATATATATATATATATATATATATATATATATATATATATATATATATATATATATATATATATATATATATATATATATATATATATATACATATATATTTATATATATAACCCATTTGTTAGTTTAGCTTCTTTCTGCTGTGATCATTGCACGGCTCTGACGTCACGTTTTATTCAAGGCTAGACTCATTTGCAATTAAAATATTTCAGATTTGAATTTGGATTTTCTCTACTAAATTTCATTCAGTTTTGTTATTTCTTTATTTGTTTCTTTGCTTTTATCAGACCTGTTTTTGTTGGACACTTCCGATACAATTGACGTATACCCGAAAAATAGCTATCCGATCGACCTGGGCAGGTGAGGCGTCTTCTAGCTGGCTCTGCCTTTTCGCAAATATCAACAATAAGATAAACAAAAGCCCATGGATATAAATACATATAGAAATTTAAAACGTTTATGCGAAATGCTAATAAATACACAGATCAATATGGGGTAGATTAGTTTGCAGTGTAGCAAGGACACTTTTATAAGTGAAAGGCTTTTCAAATATGACTCAAATTGACTAAAATTCTTTGTATATTCGAATAAATTATATTTTTACAGGGTATACACATAATATTAAATTTGATTTAAATTTAAACATATTTTTTTGATTTTACAGGGTATAAAATAATCCAAAATTAATAGAAAATAAATATATTTTACTAAAGGATATTGAACATGTTATAGCTTCTATTACAATTAATAAAATTTTAGAAATTGCTACGTATTTTTTTATATCTATATATTTTACAGGGTATATACATATTACATAATGCTTTCTTGTTTATATATTGTGAAATTCCCATTTGTTTTATAAGTCTTATAATCAAATATTCGACAGCTTGTGTTGATTTACTTAAAATGTTGTCAAATATAAACATTTTACAGGGTATTTATGTTAAAGTTAACATGCAAATGTATGTATTTGTATATTTTTGTTATTTATTTGAATATTTTACAACTATTCATATTGGTTTCCTGCACATTTTACATTATTTGCAGTTTTACAGGGTATATTATGGTCATGATGTTCGCAGTTATGGAAGATTTCTAAAATTAGAGTTAATTTAAACTTCAATATGAATTTTATTTATTTCTATATATTACAAGGTATTCAGATGTCAACTACACTCTAAACTAGATTCGTCTACATCTTATTTTCGTTGACTGTGTGGCGTTTAGTTCTAATCGTGCAAGGTTAAAGGCAAATAAACGCATTGCCTTCTGCTTTCCCACTTTATGAGCATGATTAAAATAAAAAGACGATGAGAATTTTTTGTGGATGAGATAAGCCCCGAAGCCCCGAGAAAACGATGCGAATATTGAAATTTAAATAAATTAAAATCTATTTAATTAACAGTCAGACCAAAAGAATCTAAGAGAAGTACTAAGAAAGAGGTATGGTTTCCACTTGGGGGTGATATCATCGAAAATATGTGTGTGCTTGTAAGATATGGCGATAAGATAAATTCAAAATCAAATATTTAACATTGATATTAACACAAGTTTTGCCACTCAAGTGAACTCATATCACATTGCATGTACCACAAAAATAAGTAAAAAAATAATGTGAGCTGGGTCCCTCAAATATGGGAAAGTTCCTATGAACAATATGCTTAATCACAATAAACCCTAAACTTTGACCCACAAACCTAGTAAAACGTAAAAAACGTAGCGATCTATTGTTTCCGTACTTCAGAGCTAGTCATTTCGCATAATTAGCCATACATAACGGTTAAACACGCAAACTAAACAAAACCAACTACACACGTATTTATATAAGGTACGAACTGAGTTTGGTGAGCTGAACAAAAAAAATATAAATCAACAAATTGATAACAAATATTGCCAAAAGCTCAGTTGTCGCTCTCTGTCACTTTTTCCCCGTCTCTCCCACTCTCTCTCTCTCTCTCTCTCTCTCTCTCTCTCTCTCTCTCTCTTTCGGCTCTTTGTTGATAAGAGTGCATAAGCTTTTTTCCTTTTTGGAACACAACTCATGCTCGCACTTTTGCAAATGCCTAAATCAACTCTGTTGCTATTGAAATATCTTAATTAATTGTGTTTGTGCGTGCGAGCGTGTGTATTTGCCTTCCACGTGTTTTCATTGCGGCAAAGAGCGCACCGGTAAACGATGGCACAACTTTTTCGCTCAGCAAGATCAGCAGCAGCAGATATTCGCGCTCATCGAAGCTCACTCCAGCTCCAGCTGTTCACGCTCTCTACCTCGCTCTCATTCTCTCTCGCTCTCGCTCAACCGGCGACATGCATTGCGCTCGCCGCAAAAAAAACTGTAAAAAATGTATTTATATGTGTGCGTACCGGTGGTGAAGTTTCAGTTTTGCTTTGCTCAGTGGCTCGCTTTGTGCGTTGCGTTTATTCGGCGTTAAGCTTTCCCATCGAACGGTCGCGTGTGTGTGTGTGTGTGTCTGTTCCAGCCAGACAGCCAGCCAGCCCAGCCTGCGAGCTAGTTAAACACTACGGCCAGTTAGTTTCGCCGCGTTACGCAGCTGTGACAGTCAACAAAAGCGCTGCATAAAATCTGACTATAAAGATTTGATTATTGTTGTTATTTGTTGACCGTTGATCGTTCAAATCACGCGACGCCCGCCCACTTAACGCCGCCACCGCCGCCGCCCACCCCAAGTGTTGATCCTCACAGCCGCCTTCGCTCTGTGTTAGGTAATTAAAATGCAAACAAAAAATATATGAAAGTTAAAGTTTAATAAAGGTGCTTTACAGTTTTTATATCCAAATCAAAGACAAGACATATGCACATACACATGCACATACACACAAACTTATGCACACTTAGAGCCAATTTATGTGCCTGCAGTTAGTTTATTTGTTCTTTCGCTTTTCGTTCAGTTTTCGTTGACATTTCTCGGCTGCTGTCGTTGCTATTGTTGTTGCTGTTGTTGTTGTTGTTCGCCTCTTCTTCAGACTCGTTTTCGAAATACTTTTTTTGCGCCCCGAAAAACGAAAAAAAGATTTGATAGTCGACACAGTCGTTGCGCAGGCAGCCAGCACGAAAGATCTTCAAAAGTTGAAGAACGCGGCTGAAGGACTTTCTGTGAATAATAAAACAAAGAAATAAAAGATCATTGAAATTGTGCCGGTGCAATATATATATATATAATTTTATATATATTTGTTATATATATGTATATATATATAGAAACAAGCTAAACAGTTGTGTGTGTGCGTGTTTGCTCAGATACAAATGTATCTTAAGCATATATAGAAAACAAAAAGTGTGCAAAAAAATAAACAAATATCAAAATCAAAATTTTATTAAATTTTGTGTGTGTTATGTGAGTAAAATTAAGCAAAAAAGTAAAGAAAACAGAAGCAAAGCATTGAAAATTGAAAACATTTCGTCTTATCTAAGATCAAGGTCTGCTTGCTAATGGATCAGCAGCCTTTGAGTCAAAGCGTGATAAGGCAAATAAATTGAGTGCCTTGTGAGACTTTTAATATGCATATATGATGTGTATATGTAAACTATATGTACCCAAGTTGTGCTGAAAGCCGAGTTGTAATTCGAAATCTGTGTTTTATGCAATTTGCCGTTGCAGTTGTATCTTTTATTGCCTATAATTTTCATTTAAGCTCTCTTTGCTTTTGCGGTTTTTGGCGCTGAGATCTACAACCAAACTTGACCCTGTTTCTCAAGCCGTCAGCAACAGTTATAGTTATATAATTGCCAAAAAGCCACGAAAGCAGACCACACGAAAGACGACGCTCAATAAAACAGCGACCCGCTTTAACCCTACCGGGCCACTTGGCCACTTAAAATTACTTAAGCGCCGCAACAACAATAAAAAAAAATTAAACCTTTTTTCCTCTCTTGCCTCGCAATTACAAAAAAAAAAAATTGTGGGGAAAAATATTCATTGTGAAATCTTGAGCAGCTATTCGCGCGTTTATGATGAGTACCCTTTGAATGCACTCAAGCTAAAACTCTTTCATAAATAGCCAAAAGATACATAGAAAAACCTTAGATTATATATATGCTACAGCTATTTATCTATTTGTATCTTTAGCTCTATTTCCTATGGCGCAAACAATTCTTGCATTCTTGCAGTCAAAACACTCTTTCGAATACTTTGTTAAGTGTTTGTTTACACTTATTGTCGGCCTATAAATAAAAGTTTAGTTTATGCAATTTTTTAAACACTTAACCAAAATATAAATAATATGTGAGACTGCGGTATGCCTGACTGGGGGCATGCCCTGTATACTTTTCGAATATCTGTGTACAACATTTAATGAGTTATGCTTAAAAATAATGTGTAAAACTTAAAACGATTTCAAGATAACGAGAATAAGTTATCGATAACCAGTTGTTACTCCAGATCAATGTTATGTTAACTCTATAAAGCCAGTCATGCCTACATTTGGCTATTTTATATCAATTTAGAAACCCAACATACCATGCTTCACCATTATCTGACTATAAATAAGTCTGGTAACACTTTCAGCAAAAACCGTTTGAGAATTCGATGCAAGACATTGTAAATTTTTACATGTGATGTGGGCGTTGGGCGGAAATTACGCAACAGTTGTCGTTGACTGGAACATGCTAGTAAATTATACATATATCCATATAAACATATATATATATATATATATATATATATATATGTATGTATATATACATATATTTAGTACACATACATATGTGAAACACAGACCGACTCGAAGGCAGGTGCTAATTTGTGTGGCGCATAATTCACAGAAATGTGCGAGTACGCGTTCAAATTTCAACGAAAACTTTTTATGGCCAATAACTCAGAGCTGCAAAAAATATATATACACACATATATATATATATATATAACATATACAGCTCTATAGTTGAGTATAACTCTTTCAAAAAGTAGCAGCAAAAGCTAAAAAGGAAAATGTTATCGATGACGCCGATGCCGGTGCCGACGCTTTAGCTTATCTCTTATCTTTGCCATTTGTAATATTTGCTAAAACTGGGCAAAAGAAAACGAGCAGAAAAGCAAAATATACGTATATATCCGCTGAATTGTTGCCTGCTTTTGGCAGTGCAAATTTCAACAGATCGCTTTGACGTCAGTTTAGAAGACCTTAAGATCGTTTATCTAGAAGGGAGTTGCTAATTGACGAATTTGTGGTTCTCCAAAAGGGGACTTACTTTAATTTTCGGACATTTAAAGAGCTTATATAACATGTGCAGGTATTAAATATCGCAAAAGCTTTTCGTGTTTACTTTGTGCTTCTTCCTCCTCGACTTTTTCGTGTCTACAATTCGAAGCAAATAAAGAAATACTTGATCATATTTTCAAGAAGTTGCTTTTTTGCCATTGCTAGTGTTTTGTTATCTTTGATATTAAATATATTTTCTATTGCATCGATCATTTATGACGAATGCTATGAATATTTTGATCAAGTAGTTCCGGAAGTTTTGAATTAAAAAAAGTGACGAAAAAGTTAGAGTTAGAGCAAGAGAGTAATTGAAATTAAAGTGAATCTATTTAAATCTGATCTTAAAAATTAATATAAAATTTATGATAATATGTAATACATAATAAATATGAATACTAAATATTTTACATATTAGGGTATTTCGGAAATATAAGTAACAGGCAGAAGTAGGCTTAGTAGACCCCAAAAAGTATGTATATATTCTTGATTTTGATTAAGAGATTGGATTCCGAATGCGTTGAATAATAGGAAAATCCGTTTTGAGCATTGCTAAGGGTAGCTCCTAGTCGGGCACTTCCCACTAGAGAAATAAATATATAATTATTATAAACAATGGTTGAGTCAACTTATTGTATTGTATATAAATATATATATATATATATCTATCTGTATGTGTAGGATGTAAGCATATATCTCAAGCACATATAGATGTCTCTGATAGACTGCTACACGATATGTATATATACAATATCTGTGCCAATATATTCAATGTACGTATATCCATATATATGTATATTGTGTATCGAATATATATTTAACGTTAATTTAAGGCGCCATCGATTATCGCACAAGCCGTTTGCATCGTCTACCAGAGTCTGGAAGCATCAAATTTCCACAGTGTTCCATTGCGTCTTTGCAATCGGAGCGCCGCGAGCCTAACGAAACTCTATGCAGTCGACAACAACCAACTGAGAATACAACAAAAAATAGAACTACCATAAAATATTGTGTAAACACAAGTATTTTTTTGTGTGCATTTCGATCGATATGTCAACCTTGTCCCCATTTGATAGAGCTTGCAGCTGGGATGAGCAACCACCCAAAAATACAAAAAAAAAAAAACAGAGATTGGGCTTCTTACATATGTCTTTGTCGATAAAGAGCGCACTTATCAGCGCACAATCAAAGCAAAATGCGCTTTCACAACACAAGAAACAACAACAATAACGGCGCTAATTAGAACTCGGATAAATCCCATAAAAATAATGCTTCAGCTCGAGTGGCTTTCATTTGAATATGCCTGTTTATGCGTCTACTTAGTGCATTTTGTCATTTGAGTTTTTAATTTGGTGGCAACAAATTTTCGTAGGGCTTAGCGCCAAGTGCACATGACTTGGCCAGAGTTGCCAGGCATATCTATAATTAGCAATTGTCTAGCGTTTCCCCCAAATACGATAAGATAAGCGGACTCGTATGCTGATAGCGGAAAACAAGCAAAAAAGGCGCTGCTCGACTGGTAGATGCTCTGTAAAAGAACATACAACTATACTATTTTAGAGGCCTAGTGCTTAGCATTTCTGAATATCTCGAGGATTGCCTACGCCAAAGTCCCTTTCTTCAAAATTTCAGTTAGCCAGCTCTGCGAGTTAATCGATAACATTTAAGAAACTGATTTTTATATTCAATTTCTGAACGCTAGCTTCCACAATCTCTGACTTTCTTGAGCTCAACAAAGACTGACATATCTAAAATATTATTTTTAAAATCGATAACTCTTCCAATAAACTACATACTCAACTTGAACGCCCCAGCTCTTGTAGTCTCTGCATTTCTTGAGCATAACTAATACCGTTCAATTCTAAATATAAGTTTTGTGAGCACATCTGTCAGCTTTTGTTATGTTATCGAAATAGCCTGATACTACCTTAACACTAAAATATACATTCATTTCTGAAATATTTGTTTACCCATTGGCAAATACTTGAGCTAAACACGTGGCGTCGTTCTGCCCTTAGCTCTCTCTCTCTCTCTCTCTCTTTCTCACTCTTCCTCTTCCGCTCTACTCTTGTAAACAAATGCAAAAAATAATAATAGTTGAAAGTATTTTTCTGATCGTTATTTCGAAAAGCTAAGCAGTAGGCTTAGTTTACATCTGGAAAACAGGTGGCCCTTCGAGAAATGTGTTGAGCTGTTGCCGTTTGATTAGTTCATCAATGTGAAATAAATTTGCATTTGGATATTTATAGCCCACGCCAAACAATTTGGTCAATTGGCAAAGGCAAATCAAAGGCAAACATGAATGAGGCGCGTTTTTTTTCATTTATTTATTTTTTTTTTATGTTTTTATATGTTTTTCATTTTTTTCTATATGCATGTATATAGACATGAATATATGTGTATATATTTTATTTTTTAATATTTAGCGTATGTGCGACCTCGTCTGGTATTACGATTGCGTTGGCTGCACCGCTCGCTGATAATAATGCGGATCGATTGCATTTGGGTCTGCGGTGTTGCACGCGGCGTATGATTAATCAGCTTTAGGGTGGGCTGTGTGTCGATGACTGTTGTTGTTGTTATTGTTGTTTGTCGCTTATGTTACGTGACAATATGTGCTCAGCACGCTCAACGCATATTAATCAATATTCAACCATAAAGCACAAGATACACTCACAGCTCATTAGGCCCGTTGATTTGTATGAGAAATGCATTCGCCTTTTTTCATTGTTTGTGTCCACGCACAGCAAATGGGCTGCTTAAGCATTTATCATGTCAAATTTATCATTTAGCGGCATCAATAAAATGGAAAAAGAGTTGTGTAGTTGGAATTGTAGAACTAAAAGAACTTTCGCTAGAATTGTTTATGGTGTAGAAGAAGTTTGCCTGTATCTAATCTTCTTTTAAGTAAATGCAGAAGAGTTAGCCATTTTAAGCAGGGTATGAACACATGTGGAAAACCCGAAGTAATTGGGTTATTCTGCTTTCAGATTGGGCTTCCTTAATTGAAGCATAAATTAGGCTTTAAATGGCTATTAAATTGACTTCGTTTTGTACAGCTTGCTTTGAGCACGTTCACTCTTTGAACGCCTGCTTAAACAGCTTGGGAATTACAAGCTAAGTCTCTTAAGATATGTAGCGCAAGGTTTTATTTTCTCATGTTTTCCATCTTTCTAAACATATTTTCTCCCATTTGTAATGCTATTTGCTTTGGTGAAGAAGAAAAACTTTCACACTTCATTGCCAAAAGTGATTGCAAGCAATTGTGATTTGCAAATGGCTTAAATTAATAATGGAAGTCAGCTCCATGGCAGTCAGCAGTCGAAGCAGTCGACAGCAATGACAAAGTTCGTTAAAAATGAATTTAGACGCTTGCAATTAAAGCGCTAATTATACACAATTAAAATCAAAGTCAGGCAACAGAGTAAAACACAAAACAAAAAAAAAATAATAATTGTTGATATAAATATATAAGAAAATCAAATCACATTGTGCAAGTCATTTGCAAAATGCAAAATGCAAAACAACTGTCTGTGTCTATATATAGACTATATATACTCGATGGCCTATGTGCTTGCACTTTCGATTTGTGGGCATACGAAATTTACATGCTTATATCGTACGCTGCATTGCAATGGACAAAGAGGGTATATTGATTGTATGTAGCAGGCAGAAGGAGGCTTGATGGGGCCTATCAAGTTTTTGTATAGCTGTTAGGCAGGAGGTATAGATCAGACTAGAGCGAGAGAGAAAGAGCTACTATAATTACTTAGAAATATTAGAGTCATCTCCTAGAGACAAGAGAAAGAGCTAGGCATGGTAAGACATTATAGACCTCTCCTAGAGAGAGCCATTTATTGCGGCTTAACGATAACTTATAATGAAAAGTCTGTCAATAACTTGCAATATATTTCGCGAGTTTCAGCTAAAACTCAGTTAAATAAATCTACTTGTTTCTTGGTCTATCTAAATCTCAAGGGTATTTCCTAGTCGAATACTCCCGACAAGTGCACTTTTACTTGTTTATCTTTGCTGCATTGCTTAACTAGGGAATGACATCCATTTATGTCTTATAAAAGGTAAACTAGCTGGTATATTAGCATACTTCACATACATATGTGCTTTTATATATACATTTAGATATATATATATATATAAATGCCTATATACATCTCGAATCTCCAAATTGAGCTGTTGGCATTGGCATTTGCCAAAATTCCCAAAAAAAAAATAAAAAAAAAAATCAACAAAATCTCGCGTCTGGCCAATTTGGTAGCAGCTCCAAACGCATCGTTAGTCTGGTCAACTGCAACACACGAACATGATCATGATCAACGGCTCAATGATCGTTGGGCCAAAAAACCAGTTGACCACAAAAACCAGAGAGCTGAAAAAAAGTTTTTGCTATTGCTTTTGTTATGCCGCCCCCCGATTGAGGCAGCCATTCGGCCGGCCGGCCGGCCGGCCGGCCGGCAAAACAAAAAGTTGGCCAACAAGTGGTCATAACTGTCAAATGATGCTGGTCCCGGCCAATTGCCGTCTTCCTTCTTTGCTGCGCTGCTACCCCTGCTTCCTGCATCTTAGCCACCTTAATGGCCAAGCCAAGTCGTGCGTGCTCTTAACGTGTCAACTGCCAAGTGGCAAGTCAAGCAGCAGGAGGAGGCACACACACAGCAGCCGCAACGCAGCAACACCTCGATCGACTCTTTGGCATCATCAACTGCATTCGACAGATGCAGATACAGATACAATATGTATATATATATGTATACATATATATTTATGCATAGTTTATTAAAATGCTACTAAAACCTAACCGCAGGCTAATTTGTCCAAGGCTCCACACTTAACTCAACTCCCCTCTCACTCTCTCTTTCCCTCTCTCTCTCTCTCTCTCTCTCTTTTACTCTGTCTGTGTGTCTGGCAGTTGTTGTGGCTGCTTGTCTGGCTGGCCTTCTACTTCTGTTTGCCACAGCAAATGGTCAGTCGTGCGGCATTGTCTGCACGTGTTTGCAGCTACACTATCCTACATACTACCATCATTTCTTTTTGCTGCCTAAATTATTTTTCATTTTTATGTAATTTGGTGAGGAATTTGCTTTTTTATATATATATCTACTTGCTAAGAAAGTCAACTAATATTTATTGATAAACTCTTATCAAATTCATCCACTGCTCCCATTGCTTAAAGCAACTTCCAAGTCATTTGCTCTGCCATTGTCAGTTGCTTTGCAGCTTAGTGTTACACAATGTTGCACAGTGGTTAACACATACCCACTCATAACAGAGTTTACCCACATACATATGTATCGACATATATCTATGCAGCTAATACAACAGACACGAATCCGGCGGAACGCATTGGCAGGTGCAATTGGCGAATAATTTCACGCTGCAGTTGAAATATTTATGGCATGT
The DNA here is from genome assembly GCA_035045825.1 of Drosophila eohydei. Taxonomy (NCBI): domain Eukaryota; kingdom Metazoa; phylum Arthropoda; class Insecta; order Diptera; family Drosophilidae; genus Drosophila; species Drosophila eohydei. Next base: position 2,575,816 of record JAWNOT010000072.1, on the reverse strand, counting down.
TGAGAAAAACTTTATTGCCATACACAAATTGTTGCTGTTCGCTGCTGTTGATTGAATATTGAAATCGAAATCGAAATCGAAATTGATAAATTAAAATGAAACTGAAATTTGTTGATTCGGCTGCTGCGACAAAATGCAATTAATCAATGTCACTTCTAGAATTGTTTTATCTCCTCAATGAATACGCAAATAATTTGCCAACTCGCATTAACCTCGATAATTAACTATGATGTGACCTGGATTGTTTCGGAAACAGTTTGAAGTGTTTATCTCGTGATTCGTGACAAGGTCTTCCAGCTAGGTAACTGCTATAAATAGTTGCCACGTAATAGTTCAGGCGAACTTCCCTCCACAAGAAAGACCTAATAATAATAAAACCCACGCAAAGTTTTCGAGTTTTTTTTGTGTGTTAGACGCGCTCATGAAGTGAAAGTGAGCATATTGGGTTTGGAGTTCGACAAAATTAAATTTGGTATATATTTATATACTTCTCTGCAGATTAGTTTTAGAAAGTGTTCAGATTTGCCTGTGGCCAACTGTGATCTAACTATAGTGTTAAGGCTAAACATCTCTTAATATCAGATAACAGATTAAATTCTTATATCGTGTAAGAGCTGTATCTTTCACAATTTCATGGAGCTAGATGCTAGATCCAAGTCTTCAGCTTAGTTTTGATCTGCCCTAAAGACAGATCAAAAATGTTATAATCAAGTTAAGGCAGATCATTAAATACCCTCAAACCCAGAAAGATAAATCTATAAATTGTATAGTACTTTATGAGCCATAAGAGAGTATCCGTTAGTTGATAACGCCCGTTTGCAATGTTCTTACTGCTTGTCAATTAAACTTGTTGATTTCATAATAAATGTCACCCAAAACCGAAAAACCCAAAAGCGCACAAAACGTGGTTATCTCCGGAACCACAATGTGTGCGATCATCTAGCCACAAGCTGTTCCCCATTTGTCCATCTGTTCGTTGTTCGCCAATTAACGCAGCAGCGCTTTGATAATTTAGCTTAACTATTTAGTATTGGCAACATAGCTGCATATATCGGTTTCTATGAGCTGTATTTGTTGATCTATCTCGTGCTTCTCTATTACGTAGCGCGTCTCGTTCGAGAACTTGTTGAAAATGTAAACAATTAAAAAGCATTGATGGACTGGCTAACTGATCATTTCAAAATTAACATGTTTCTAATTATAAAAAAATCCAATGAAATATCAATTTGCGCTGAGCTCACTTCCTTCATTGAGAAACTAAATAACGTCTTTAGATGCAGTTTAGACAATATTAAATAGACACTGCTACAGTTCGATTGATTACATGTCTATGGCTAATTACTTGTTTCATTGTCATTGACATTGAACTTTGAGTTAAGTAATAAATTTAATTAGTTATGAAGCGATTGAAGCTGTATGAGAAACAAGCTCTGAAATAGATATAAAGCTCTATAATTAATAAGAGATTGGTAATCCTTTAATGTGAGACGTATTACTATAGATCTCTATAAGGGCAAAGATCATATGCATTAATTAGATTAATTAGAAAATGGAAATTGTGTATTTAAAGTTCTAAAGACTTGTGCCTTGACAAATACACACAGCTGGATGCTGCCAGTAAGCTCAGAAAATTTAATAAAGAAATACCATCTAGTAGAAAAGGTATTTACGTGCTGTATGTATAGGGAAACGCAGAGTGATTGAAGTAGCAGCTCTGCGCAGTGTTCATGGTATCTACTAGTCGTGCTTTCCCGACTAAAGCACTCGTAACTGTTAGAAGATATAAATCTGTAGATTTATAGCGCAAACGTTGTCATGCAACAAGTTTCAGAAACCTTTGCAAATATTTTCCATATTTAATATATAATTTTTCAGCTGGTATTTTATAATAGATACTAAAGTTTATCTATCTTTAAAATGGGACTATGCAAACGATTTAATAATATATATTGTTTGCTTTTCAATGTTTGCCTTACAATTCATATAATCACAGCTTATCTGGCGAGCTAATAAATATATATATATATATAATATATTTCATTATCCATAAGATAACATCTCCTCATTTTTCACAAATACGAAGCAAATTTAGAGATGATTAAAAATACAATATATATTAAATATATCAATCATCTTAAATCATGAATCACTATGAAATACTTACGTAACACATGTCACCCACTTAAGACCCGCTTTCAACTCATTCAAAACAGGAACGTAAATCCATTTTGCACTCATGGAATGACAAAGAAATAGATACTTATTTTTAGCTCTAGCCAGTTAAGTTCAAATCTTTATAGCATTTGATTGCTATTATATGTGTATGTATGCTTAAGTCGTTTTTAATACTCTAGCTGCACACAATGGGGGTATTATTTAGAGGGTGGGCTTATGAAACATGATGATCAGACAGCAAATTGTCTGATCAGGCTAGGCGCCCAATTGAAAAGTTTCGCGGAAAAGTGTCTGACTTAAAGTGCAATCCCATTTGGCACTAATCAACGTGCTCTTGTCTACAAACAAATCATCAGCAATGATGATCATCATGAACCTCGTCATCCTCCTCATCGTGATCATCATCATCATCTGCATACGAATGTATCTATGCCAATGACAATGGGAGACGTTGGCGTCGCAACGCTGTCACCGCGCCAAAAAAAAGAGAAAAAAAACTTTGGTGTGGGTGTTTCGTGTTTGCCCGCTGATCGCCAGATTTGCAAATATATATATTTTTGCATACGTATATATATGTATAAATACATATATACAGATATATGTAGCCACAACCGGACTCTTGTTCAAAACTGAATTAATAAGAAATAATCAAACACTTTTATACCCTGAATAAAATTTAAATTGGAAGCACAGGGCATATTGATTATGTTCAAGTGCATGCAACAGTTCAATTCTGATTCATTTGACATCTGCCAATAGGTTTATTCGTCTATTCGAACCTATAACATCTTGAAGATTGTTCTCTTAAGATTTATCAATTAATCAATTACTTTTCCGCTTTGTCTATAGATTTTTCGAAAGTATTCTCAAATATTAAATTCCTCACTCTTTTGACACTTTTTCTCGCTTTCCACTCCCAAAATCGAATACTACAGATTCTATATTCTACTCAGTATTTGATGTCTGCTCATGGTGATCAGGGTATTTGCTAGCCGGTTACTCCCATCTTATTTCTTTTATTGAATTGTCTTGATTTCTGCTCGCCTTTCGCCTGTTGCAAGCAAATGGCTTGCGTGTCTCCAGTTGAGACCTTCTCTCAAATGTGTCGCTGTTGCCATGCAATGCGATCTATAACAAATATATATGATCTGAAAGAAAATAAGAGAAAATAGAAAATAAATAGAAAATATAGAAGAATGCATTGAAATGGCTGGCAAATACTTGAAGTACTCATGCCAAAGGCACAACACATTTAACAGCGTCTGCTAAATATATGCAGAGAGCTAAAAATTTGCTCAGTTTTTCAATTGTTTAATTTATAGAGAAATCAAATTGAATATAAATTTTAATTGAAAAGAGATTCACGAAAATCGAACTGTTGAATATGAATATTAAATTAAATTTAATGTTCACTAAAAATTGAAAACAGATTTTTGTTTGTTGCAAATATTTTAACTTGAATATATATAACATAAAATCTAATTTGAATTTATTTATTGTAAGCATTTTTCCCAATGTAGAAATAATATTTATTTGGAAAAATACCTTAACTTTCTGGAATTTTCAGCCCTAAAGCTTATAGTATATAACTGATGGAGCATTTAATATTGAAAATTCATGGAAATGATCTTTTTACTTATATCAATACATTTATATATGAATATATATATATGCTGAATCATTCAGGAAATGGCTTAGTGTTGCCTTACTTATTTCTTTTTTATCAAGTTTTATGTAAATTGTGAAATGTGAGGGGTAAAAAGAAGAAAAAAAAACGAATATTTGCGTTTGCATTTACCTTTCTAATTGCTCGACTCGACTTGACTTTCTCTACGGTTAATTCCCGACTAATCAGAAATTATGTTTTGGGGTTTTTTATGTTTATTTTTACTTCATGCTCTCTCGCTTTATACTTGTTGAACTTTTAAAATGCATTTAGTAATATGTAATTCCATATATATATACAAATGATTCATTTACTGAACCGTTTTTTCCCTCGTACAGGTTTACGGATTGATTATAAATTGAAATTTTACAAATGCCATATATATATATATATATATGGTATGATTCAGTTTTATGGGGAATTGTCAATATACTTGCTAGCTGAACGCCTGTTGGCAGCCGGCCAAAATATCAAGTGTGGAAAAAGGGGAAAATGTTTTTCAGTTGTTGTTGAAATTTGGCAGCGCGTTCTTGATTTCATTTCATTGGGTTCAAGTTCAATGGAAACTGTGTGCCTCACAAATCGTTTGATGCGGGGGCCAGGCCAGACCAGGCCGGGTAAACAGGGCGAATGCGTAATGTAAGTGTTTGAAATGAAAATAACATTTGTTGCTATCGAAATGTATGTGAAGTGGAATGAGTGATATATAAATTAGTTAGGCTTATGTTGCTGCTTAAATATAATTACAATATTCATTTATATGAATGTTTTTTATTCAATTTTGAATTGCACAATAAACTATTTGTTCAGCATAGTTAGACTATAATAAATCAAAATTGTGTGAGGTTGCGTTTATTTCTTTTAAATTATTTCATCGTTTAATGAAAATTTTATGCCTAACAAATTGATTGAGGCGGCCAGACTGGCAAACAGGGCAAATGCGTAATGTGAGCAGAAATAATTGAGTTTTAACTTTATGCTTAATATGAAATGTGAAAAGAAAATTTGTTAATGTATAAAATGAGTGTGAAATAAATTAAAAACATTGACATGAGAATCTTAAAGCTATTACTTTCAGTCATTGGAAGTGTCATATAAGTCATGCCTGTTTGTATGACTCCATATTGTGTTCCAGTTTTGTATTTGAAGTAATTAAGAGTTGGCATTTTGCTTGCCTCGTATAATATTGGGTTATCGTATCTTAAGTATTCTTCGTTATGTCAAGAATAATCGAAAGCCATTATATTATAGATATGCAAAAAGCAGAAAAGCAAAATAAGTTGAAGACAAGATGAGATAAAGTTTAAGCTATGTACAATTATTTGTGACAGCAATATATATTTAAGTAGAAACAGACACAAACGTCTATCTAGGCTTGGAGTCGAAAGCTTATTTGTGTGTGTGTGTGGCATATTCAGAGTTCATAGAGCTCTTGGAGTTCACTATAAAAGGTCAAATGGGTTGGGGCTTGTGTTGGTTTCTTTTTAACAGTTTCAAGTTCAATGGAAATTCTCTGTGTCTAACAATGTTCAAACAGCTGGCAACGGGGCGCATGCGTAATGTGAGCCAAGCAGCTGTCTGAGCTGTGCCCTGGGGGGCTTTAATTTCTTTCTTTTGGAGCATTGACTTCAAGTGGCCACGTTTTTTTGGCTGTGATTTACACTCAATATATATATATATATATATATATATATATATATATATATATTTATATATAATTGTTATCGGGCACAACACTCAACTTTTTGCATATTTTACAAATTTTTTTTTTGCATTTTTTTTGCTTACGCTTTGCAGTTTTTTGCCATTTGCTGGCCCCATTGCCTGGTAGCTCGACACTCACATTTAAGTTACGTGTGTTTTATATATTATATATTTAAAAGATTGTTCGCTTTATAATTTAATGTTTCGTGGAAATCAATCAAACACTTGAGCTGCGTTTCTTTTTGGCTTTTTATTAATAAAAATGGTTTTTTAGTCGGTTTCTCGTAAGGCTCAGTTGCACTCGCTTGGCGTTGCCAGACTGAACGAAATGTGCTTAATTGGCAAATTGAAGTCGTCTTTGCAAAATTGGCATATTGATAATTTGTTGATAATGCCAGGGCAAAAGAGGCAAAGCCGGGGGGGCAGGCGAGCTAGTCAATGAATTGGGTCATTAGACCCCACAACGATGGCTGTTCGAGTATTTTTTTTAATTTTGTGCTAGTCGAGCGAGGTGACGAGAGCATATTGGTTTCTCTGGAGTGGATATTTTATATGCATATATACTTTACTTTCGATATATATACGCTACATATTTTTCTATATATATATATATATATATATATATATATATATATATATATATATATATATATATATATATTATGTTATATAGCGTGCTGAAAACTCTGATTATGTCCATCCTATAGAAAAATATGTAGCGTATATATATCGAAAGTAACTTTACCCAATTTTGAACTGTTAATCGACGCTACAACTAACTTCATAAATCATCTGATTCGCCTCTTTGAACTAACTGATTATTCTAACTAAACTTAGCTGTTCTATAGCGAACGAGTATTATGCAGTTGGTAGCGCCCAATTGTTATATTTTTTCATTATCTTTCTTTGTTGCTTGAGGTAATGAGCTCAAAGCTAGGCTAGAGATCGAGAACAAAACAAAATTGGCATATGCTAATTGTCTTTAGTGTGCCGCGTGTGTGTGTGTGATATACATGTGCGCGCGTGTGTGTGCGTCTATCTGCCCACAAGCTGAATGCCCGCAGCTGGTTTTCTATGACGACATGACTGTGTAAAAATTCACAGCAACGCCTTGAATGAAACGCCGCGCTATTTTTATATTTTATATATTTTAGTTTTATTTTTAAAAAGGTTTTTTTTTTCTTCAAATCAGTTGTGCATTGCCTTTTAACTTGTCTAGCTCACTGAGTCATGAGTTGTGCCGTTTGTTTCATGGCTTAGACGTCATCTTGGCAACAAACGAGCTTGTCTTATAAGCTAAACATCGTCTGTCTGTATCTCTGTGTGCATGTGTGTGTTTGTGTGTATGCAGCGCAGGTAAGACAACAAAAATCACCTGATGTTTTAATTGCGGCGCGTCATCATTTCGACTGCGTAAACGCGGTCAAAAGCAACGCAAAGACAACGCCAAGAAAGAAAGAGAGAGGGAGAGAGAGAGAGAGAGAGAGAAGGTGTGAGAATGAGAGAGGGAGTAAGTGAGAAAGAGTGTAGGGAAAATGAAAGCAAATGGCAAAAAGGCGCAGCTATAAAAGAATTCTAAACGCTGTAGTTCAATAAACCAAGACTTAACGGTAATCCGTAAATCGCTGACTCTACAGTTCAAACTGTAGGAATATATACATAACACATACGTACATAAATGTATGTATACTTTTGTTGATCAGTGTGTATATTATATTTTGCATAGTCAATTGGCAAACACTTGATTCAAGCTGCCGCTAAATTGAGCTAAGGTTCAGTTACTTCATATATATATGCATATATGTATAAACATATATTTTATCTATTTATAAACCGTTAGATAAATAAAAATGGCGAACAAAAAAGAAGAAGCTTTTATTATGTGCCGGCGCACGGTGAGCGCGATTTAAGTGTGCCTATAAAAAAGAGATTTCCACAAATTTAAATATGCACACACGATACACACACACACGCACACACACACGCTCTTGTCTGGCGAAATTTTGCAAATCGCTCGCCACATGATGTGATTTTTTACGATTCACTTTTTTATGTTTTGTCAACACTTAATTCTACTTACCATATGACATACACATGCATATAAGGCTCAATATATTTGTATACCCTTATATATATATATAGACATATATGTATATTCCTATTTATATATATATATATATATACATACATCTACAAAAGAAATGACGAATCTGTGTTATATATCATTTGCTGCCCCATTTATATTTTGTTCTTTTTTTTTGTGTTTTGTGGATCAACTAATGACCGACAAACATTCGGGTTGAGTAGAAGGCAAAAGAGTGACGATCCTCTTGAGTACCCTATAAATTAGTGTATTAAAGTTGAGGCTTGACAAGTGTACTAGAAGAGTTAATGAAGCCCCATGTGTACCCTTTAATTTAGTGTATTAATGATAATAGATTTTTAAATAATATATATTAAATAATAAGTTTTTTTCCAACAGATTTTAAAGGCAAATATAGCTAAAAACTTTATTAGATATTTTTGAAAAATAAATATATATTTTTAAAAATCATATAACTATCAGGAATATATATTTTAAAAGCGAATTCAGTCCAAAAATATATTGCAAATTGCTTGATTTTTCTTTATACTTGATTTGAGAGTTAATTATTATTACTATTAAAGATTGTTTTAACCAGATGCAGTAGAGTTTTGTCTAATAGGTTCTCTAGATATCTCAATTACTTAGGTTTCATGTAAATTATTTAGTTCATAAATTCACAGCCTTTCAGCACATATAACCAGTTTTTTCAGCTATTATAAGTAATATTTGTATTGTTTTTTTTGTTTAAAAAAATTTGCATTTAATTAAACAATACATTTAAATATAATATAATATAGATGTCTGTATAATAGCTATAACGTTCTAATTTTAGATACTGAGATACTGTGCAAATTTCTGCTTTCAGTTTATTAGGCTAATGAAATGTTTCTTCAGGTTTGTTCGAAATTTGTAACAAAAATTAAAAAAATATATGAATATTTTTATATACACAAATAAATTGCTTAAATATATATAAAAACATAAATGCTTAAAATATAATACTATTTAGGCTACTTTTAGTTTATTAGACTTTTAATTATAGGTATAACAATTTGCTTTTTCAATTTAAGTAAGCAAGTATATTCAAATTTGACGGAAATATCATAGTTTCATATACCTATATATGTACAGGAATATTTTAAACTGCATATAGCTATACTTTAGCTAATATTATATTAATTAAATTTACAAAAAAATTTAATTTGAAATGAGGTTTAAAATTTAAGGGATTATAATAGAGTATAATAGTATAATAGTATAGTAGTGTAATAGTATAACAGTAGAATAGTAAAATTGCAGAAAAGTAAAATATGAACATAATAATTTTTAAAAGTATATTATCTCTTATACTATGCTAGTATAGTAGTAGTATACAGATACCTATTATATATATTAGTCTTCCATATCAGGTACACAGCATTTACAGGGTATTCAAAGGCTCAATTCTTTGTATAACAAACATGATTAGTTGTCTTTCATGTTAATGTGCTTTGCTTCTTTCTCATTTCATTTAATTTTTTTGGAAGCATCGAGTCAAGGTTAGCCGCATTTGTCATCATTTAAGTTAAAGGCTAATGTTGTTGTTGTTGTTGTTGTTGATTTCCTTCAATTTGCGAAAAAAAAGTAATATTTGTTCTAAGTCGAAATGGCATTAAATGGCACTTGACTCTCGCGCGTTTTCAGCCCGCATTCAAATTCTAAACTTTAGCTAATTTTTAGCTTCCTGTTTGTGAATGTATATGTATGTGCATATGTCTGAATGTTTTCTCTACTCGATCCATTTAAGTAAAATCACAATCAAATTATGATAAGAAACATATTTTTCTTTTTTAAATGCAATTAAGCGCATTTAATTGCAATTTAACGCCAACTTGTTGCTCGACTGGTTGAGCGCAGTTGGCAACCCAAAAATGGCGTTAAAATTTGCCGGCAAAAATTGACAGATTTTGTTTTTTTTTTTATATTTTTTTGATAAATGCAACCGCCAACTGTGTCTGCAGTTTAGCATTTCCAGCCGAAGTGAAAGTCTTTTGGCCAAGGCAATTTGTCAACACCAGGCCATTTGAAGAAGACATTTGTGATTTGTTGCGGTTTTGCTGGCAGCAAATGTTGTTGGCTGCCGTTGTTGTTGCTGCTGGTTGTCACTTGTATTTGGCCATGTTTAACCAAACGCAATGACACAATTTGTTAAGACCACATTTCACATGTCAAAATGTAAGCAGCAGCAGCAGCAAGCAGAGGCAGCCGCAGCCGCATTATAGTCGAGTCTGACCTTGAGCCTGACACTCTCTCAAATACATGTGTAGCTAAAGCTCAATTTGCATGCTGCCTTTGGAAGACTGTAATTGTGATTTGTTGTGGCTCCCGTGACTGGTTTTTGGTCATGTTCAAGCAAAGGCAGCAGCAGTAGAAGAAGCAGATGCAGCATCAGCAAAAGCAAAGGCAGCAGCAACTTCAGCTTGCAGCTGTGTATGACCTTAAGGTAAAATTAGTCTAAGATACATTTGTATCTTCAACTCAATTTGACGAAGAGCAAACATTATAGTTCCTATGTCAAACTGCAGCAGTAGCTGCTAATAGTTGGACTTGACGCTACAGTTGTATCTAAAACTCACTTTGCAGTTGGTCATGTTAGGGATGCTATTTGTAATTAGTTATGCCTATTTGTTAAGACCGCAAATCGAATGACAAACTTCAAAAAGTCTGACATTGAGTTGAACACACTCTCAGATACATTTGTATCTCAAGCTCAATTTACATGCTGCCTGCCTCATTTCAACCCAGTCATTTGATGACGATACTTGTGATTCGCTGTGGCAATTTGTTAAAACCGCAATTTACAGTTCAAAATGCAGCCTGACCTTGAGCCTGACACTCTTTTCAGATACATTTTGTATCTGCAACTAAATTTGCATGTCTCTGCCTCGTGTTTGTGTGTGTGTGTGTGTGCCGCCTCATTTCCAGTTGGTATTTTCTGCTTGGTCGCGCTGCCCCGCATCATTATCTGCAACAGCAGCAGCCACTCTGCGCCTTAATTATGCATGCTTGCCACCAATTGTGGCCCTTAGCAGCAACAGCAACAGCAGCTGCAGCACATGCGTCCGCATTTATTTTTTTATTTTTGCCAAATATATGTATATATATATAAATTGGTCGCATATTAGCGCGCCGCTGCGCAAACAGTTGCTCATAACAAAGAGAAAAATATTTTGGGTGGTGGCAAAGCTTTGTTGTTGCCCTTACACAAAATATGTTATGTTGCTCATGCCACGAAAGGGAAGGCATATAACAGCAGCTAGCTCTATTAAAGTGCTTGATCAAATGTTTCATTACACATTAGCTGAGACATATATTATATTTAGTATAAATAAAAGATTTGATATTTTTCGTGGAATTAACTATTTATGTTTTTTTAGAACTCGCATCAGAAACTGTTTCCAGCAGTCAATATGTATCTTAGTAACACAAAGCAAAAGCATTTGGTTGGGACTATGATGATAGCCATATGATAATACAGCTTGTTAAGGGTACATTTCTTTTAAAATATGCTGTGTTAGCTTTATGATGGTTTCAAATTCCAGTTCTTAGTGCAGAGCACTGAGTTGTTGCGTGAGCATCAGCTCAACTGTGTACTTCTAGTGCTTATCTGAAAGCTACAATCTAAATCTAAGATTAAACACAGGTATTCAAACTTAAACAATTCACAATGGGAATGGCAAATGTAATTAAAGTTATATCAGCATGACGCTGCAGACACATAGCTGGCGGTAGTTAAATATTAAAAATGATTACAAAAATATCTTATTTAACTTGACTGCAACATTTCAATTGAAATGCCAAAAAAAAGACTGACTTTTGTCATTCAGCTGCATATTTGGATATGAAATTGAAGAGAACTTTTGAATTATTCAAAGTGCATCTCGCTGTAAATTTCAAAGTGCAATGCAAATGCAGCTGCATTTGTCTTGTCGATTATTGTGAGGCCTGGCAATCAGTATGCCTCATATCTATGTTCATATAGGCATATGTATGTATTATTATTCCATTGTTCTAGGCGACGCTTTTTGCGGTCAAAGACGCTGCTGGCTTATCAGCCAAAGCTGGCCTGAGACTATGGCTATGGCAGAGCGCGAATTGTGCTTAAATTGCAGCCACGAGGCGGACGTCAATCACTTTGCGTTGCTCAACTAATAAATGCTCACAAGCACAGATGTATATATATATATATATATATATATATATATATATACTCACTTACATACAGTTACAACGGCCTGAGATTAAAAGCACGCCGCTTGTTAGTCTGACAAAACGTAGCAGCAGCTGCCGCGACCTCAACCCCTTAACCCACACTGAACGGGCTTGATCTTTATCTATATATATACACACATAGATATATAGGTATATACATATATATCTGAGCATTTAAGCTCTGCTGACAGGTGATTTACTTAATTAAGAGTTTTTTTTGTATGTCTCTCTGTGTGTCTGCGTGTGCTGCAGTGAAAGTCATGTGATAAATGCTTAAGATTTATCAAATTCAAGTGCTAAAAATTAATAACAATAGTTACAACAAATGAAAATGAATGCTTAGCCATATACATAAATTGTAGGCAACAAAATTCATTGATAAGTCAGCGACTTGCGCATAGTTAGTTGACTTTGATTTAGCTTATAGATAAGTGCAAGCTTTTATATTACTAAGAGAGCGATAGCGTGAGACAGAGAGAGAGAGAGAGAGAGTGAGAGAGGGAGGCTATGTAAGTGCCTTCTCTTCTCTTACAAATTGCTTGTTGATTAAGTGTTATATATACAAGTAGCAGCAAATAATGCTACTTTAGATTGTTGATGCAACACTTAACACATTTTTGCGCTTCGGTTAAAATTTCTGTTTGATTAATATTTTATGAGTTCTTTAACAAAAGGCACCATTATCAGACTTTATACATCATTTTTGTTAATGAATGAGTATTCATTATGATGAATCAAATATTATTAGTAACACAGAATTTCTTTGATAACTAAAAATGCAATGAATCTCTAGTGAATTACCCATTGATTGCTGAGAGCTTATTGAATTTCCTTTTTGACTTTATAAACTTTTTTGTAAGCGCATTATAAATTTAATAAATTTAATGAATTTCCTTGTTGAGTTTTTGTTAATGTCATTTTATTTGCATTTCATCACTTTTGCAAATTTATAAATTTTTCATAAGAAAATTCTATGTAAAATACTTTCATAAATCTCCTTTCTGGGTACGCATTTGCTTCCATGAGAAATTTCCCACGTAGTACGTCAATTCCAAGCGAATTACCCTTTTTTAATTGACAAATTTTAATGTGTTCATTTAATACAAATCTTTCAATGCAAAAGGAATATTCATAAATTCATATTCAATTGCCTCTAAGAATTTATTTTCGAGATAAATTGCTTCAGAGGGAGGCGAACTCCCGCCTTAAAACGCTCTGAAGAGCGAAGTTTTGGCAAATTTCCCTTGGCATTTCTGTTATGGATATGCCTTAAATGATGACTAAGTAAATTTCCCACACACACATTTTATGGATTTACATTGACGACGTTTAAAACTCTTTCAGAAGTGAAGCCTGCCTAAGTTAAGTTCTTGATTTTTCGCTTTAGATTAATTTCCCTGTTGTACATATCACTCTCTAGTTGCTCTATAAACTTTAACTTGAACTTGAAGTAGGTTGCATTTCAATTTTTCAATTTCCTAATAATATTTCTAAGTGCTTTGCACTGACTCATTCAGTTTTACCGCAGTGAAGCGCGTGTGTCAGGTGCCTAGTTGTTGCTGATGTCACAATCGACGTAAATAGTTGCACACCCAAAATTATCTTGTCGAACCTAAGAACTTATCAATAAAAAATGGCAAAAAAAAATGAGAGGGAAATAAAGAAATATTAATTACCCTGTGGGTAGATAAGGTTGTCAATGCCTGGCCAAGCTTAAACAAGTTATAAGCGATAAAGAAATCTAAGCACGATAGCGACTGCTGATAGATATAGAAAAAGTATCAAAGAGAGACAAACAGAGAGAGAGAGTTAACAAAATATGACGTAACACGCAACTTCCTATTGACAACGCCATTGGCGTTGCGATCAAAGCTCATGGAACCGACTAGATACAGCTAGTTGCCATTGTAGCTTCACGGTACTCGGAACTCTGCAAACTAGAAGCCAAGCAGCTGAATTAATTTTGTTTTTGTTTTGCTTTCAATTCCGTTGCAGTCAAGAGCGAACCAAGCATTAGAGATCAGCCATGGAGCGCTTGAACTTGTTCGCTTTACTGGCCCTGTTGCTATGCCTGTGTGCCGCAGATAAACCTGGCACATACTGTCCCGACGACTGCAGCTGTTCCCTGTCGCAGCACACACACAAGCCTCTGCTGCATGCCAAGTGCAATAGTACGAATGGCTTAAAGTTGACGGACAAGCCGCTGCCTGCTACAATACCCATACATTCCATTGATCTGTCCTATTTGGGTTTGACGCGTCTGGGTCATGTGCTGGATGGGCTGACCAATTTGACCTCGGCGGATTTGTCGCACAACGAGCTGCATGATCTGGGCCATCTGAGTCGTCGCATCAAGAAGCTGAACCTCAAGCACAATCGCTTGACATCGGCCAAGCTGTTGAAGCTGCCGCAGCAGCTGCAGGTGCTCAACTTGCAGCATAATGACATCACAACGCTGCCCATCGAGTTGACACACTTGCAACATCTGCAGCAGCTGGAATTGGGACACAATAATATCAATTGCTCATGCCGCACCCTGGAGGTGCGCAATTGGCTGCAGGAGCGACATGTGTATATGGAGAAGCCGGTCATCTGTAGCTTGCCAGCGGAGGCGCATGGCAAATCCTGGCTGCAACTGAAGCAATCGGACATTTGCGAAAAGGAGCAACGCGGCTGGTATGCCACGGATGTCGATGAGAACGAACTGATGATGGGCGATCAGCCACTGCCCGATTCCAATGAAAAGGACGAAGAGGAACAGGAACTGGGCAAAGACTATCTGGTCATCGATGGTAAGAAAGCGGTGAAGACACCAGAGGCGCCACCGGTTGTGGAGAGCGATGTTGAGGGTTCTGGCGATTTGACTGAAATGAATATGGAACTAGTTGCCGCTCAACAGGCTTCGGAGCAGGTGCCCGTTGTGGCCGAAGAGCCGAAGACACAGGAATTGGTGGGTCTGCCACAGCACGACGAATCAGAAAACGAGGAAGATGAGGATGGTTCCGGCAGCGGCGGCGGTATGTTGATTATACCACACATTGTCTCGACACACGTCCATACAGATGACTTTGAGCCGCCAGCCTCATCCGAATCGGAGCATGAAGACAACGACGACAATTACGACAATAAGCCAGTGGAGCAGCCGGCTCAGCCGTCGCCTGATATTTTCCAGAACATTGGCATCTTCGAGGATGCTAACAAGGGACAACCGGACGAGGTTAGCGAGGAGACAATTGTGCCTGTGGTGCAGACTCGGCTCGATACAGGAGCACCAGCCGATGTGGTCACAGACGGTCCCATTGACACGGATAAGGCCTCGGACGACATACTCTCTGCCAAGATCGGTAAGAAGGATGACAACAATGCCATTTACTTCCTGCTGGGTGTTATTGCTCTCATTGTGCTGGGACTCATACTCTTCGTGGCCATCAAGCGCTGCAAGTACAACAGCAATGCGGCGGCACGAGATGCCGAGGCACAGCGTCAGACCGAGCTGCTGGACATGGATAAGAAGAATTTGGGCAAGCCCCTGGCACGCAACGGTCACGAGCATTCGCCGTTGATTGGTGAGAAGACCAAGCTGGATGATGCACAGATTGTGAATGGATCAGGCAAAAAGCCGTACGATAGCAAAGA
The DNA here is from genome assembly GCA_035045825.1 of Drosophila eohydei. Lineage (NCBI taxonomy): Eukaryota > Metazoa > Arthropoda > Insecta > Diptera > Drosophilidae > Drosophila > Drosophila eohydei. The sequence goes on along the minus strand of JAWNOT010000072.1, from coordinate 2,560,298 downwards.
TGGAGCTGGACAACAGCCGCTGCTCAATGGCAATGGCACAGCCAATGGCGATGCCAAGGAGGTGCCAACCATCAATGAGCCCGTTGGTGCAGATGCAGCACCACATGAATATTATCCAATTACACCACGTTACCCCACACCACAATCTCCGCGTGCCTCCAAATATGCGCAGCATCCACCACAGGGCGATTCCAATGAGCAGAACAACAACAATAACAACAATGAGCCGGATGGTTCCTATTTGCCTTCCTCGCCAAAATCGGGCCGCTATTCGCCCGTCTATTCACCGGAGACTGGACGTGTCAAGATCAAGCTAACGGAGACGCCCAAGCCGAAGACTCCGATGCTGGTCACGCGCAGCAAATCCAATGCTGGCGATATTATCACAACGCCCGTTCAGGGTGGCGGCTATTTGGAGCCGACGCATCAGGTCAATGGCATTGCCTCACACTGAGTTAGGCACGCCCCCAGACAAAAAACCCCTCTCCACCCTCCATTCTCTTTCCCATCAGCTGACAGCTATGTGTCAGGCGTGAAACGTGACAGACAAGTGCCAAGCGATAACACCAACAACAGCAGCCAAGAAGAAGAAGAAGAAGAAGTAGAAGATGAACGTGCGACAACAACATTAGCATTAAGCTAAGCTTGAAGTGTGGCAATCGATAATCGATGATCGTTAATCGATAAATGATGATCATTAAAAAATTATCCATAATTTGAAAGTAAATTTCGATAATTATTATCGATTATAGATAGTCGGACAGCAGTAAATGGTAATCGGTAAGCGATAGTCGATAATCAATTATTTATGGCTTGTAAACAATTATCGATAATTGCTAATTGATTAAGCCAGCAATCGAGAATCATTACAAGATTTTCGGTAATCGATTATCCATAATATGTGAACATTTATACGTAATTGATTTGAGTAATCGATGATCGATAAACGATAGCGATAACGGTGCTTTGCATAACAAGAGCAAAAAACAAAACAAATTTTGAGAAAACAGCAACAACAAAAACAACAACTATTCGTTTTAAGCTCCCGCTTCCCCCTCTTAAATATATTGTAACCATTTTGTAGTTTTAGCATTAAGTAAATTAATTATACTTAAGCATAAATCTAGTTTAATACCAAAGTTAAAAAATATCTTAAATGTAAATTTCCAGCTGCGCGAGAAGAAACAAAAAAAAATAAATAAAAAAATACAAATTTAAAAATTTTTTGGGCTGATGACACTTTGCAACACTATTTTTTTCTACTGGCAAACTGCATGTGCATGTGCATGTGATGTGCACACACACACACACACACACTACTTACTACACAAAACCACATAGATACAAATATATATATATATATATATATATATATATATGTGTGTGCCTTTATATATATAATATTTAAGCTCCATTCTCTTGTGAAATTATATTGTGTTACTCTCTGTTCGTGTGAATGACTTTTTAATTCAAAATAAGCCTATCAATAAAAACAAAAAACTACAAATATCAAAAATTATATATATATATTTAATTTTATAAACAGCTTTTGCGCCCAACTACCAATTACTCTGCAGCTGCTCAATTTATGTTAAAGCTTTTGACCAAGCGTTTAGTCAAGCTTACAACCTTTGCTATCGCGCCGTGTCGCTGCTAAGTGCGTTTAGGTTGTTGTATTGGCTGCACTGTTTCAGTGCTACAGTGCGGGCGAAAATAAAGTGCCGATTGAGCGCTTAGTGCAAGTGGCCATGAATAATTTTTGGAATACCATTGTATATATTTATATATGAGTATTCATGTCCAAAATATTAATTGCACTGTATATATATCTAAACCATGAAATTGTTCGATTATATTTTACTATAGATGCGTGCGTTACATGAAGTTTAAATAGGCCTTAAATCTAAATATAGAAAAATGTAACAAGAATTAGTTTAAGCTTTGTCGTTGTGTTTGTTTTTGAGTGCTTAGAATAGTGTCTCTCTCATGGGCTTGTGAACTGGGACGCTGCGTTCGCCTTCGCTGGCGGAGCTCGAGCTGTCCCCGGCGGCAGCAGCGCTAAAATTTCCGCTAACCCGACGAGTGGATGAGTTCTTTCGCTTCCTGCGCATGCCGCGCTCCAGATCGATCTCGGCGGCGGATGTGGAGACATTTGAACGATTGTCGTCATCAGGCAACGAGGCGATATCTGGCACAGCAATCTCCTGGAAATCACTGGCTATGGTTGACGTGGACGCGGCCTTCTTATGGCCGCTGCTATAGTAATCCTCGACAGCTGGATCGAGCTGGGCAGCAGCCGGCAGATTATGCTCCATCGTGTACACCTGTGCGTTCACCTGTAGGCTGGTTGGCACCTTGGGCTTGCGTTTGGCAAAGGGACTGCCTGGCTTGCTGCCCATACTGTCATATTCGGGATCGGTGAGGAACTCTACACTGTCGGCCATAATATTGACACGCTTAAAAGGAGGTATCTCGGCTATCTTTGGCTTTCTCTTCGTATACGGACTGTTCTCGTAGCTCTGGAAATTGCCAATTTGCTCGGCGCTCTGCAAGTTTTGTCGCTTCAAATGAGCAGCCGGAAAACGTGACTCCTCGATGCTCAAGCGTCGACTACCCGACTGCGTATTGTATTCCATATAACCTGTGCGTCGATGTGGTTGATACTGTGCCGTTCTCTCTTTGTCACGATTGGAGAGCATTTCTACGCTGCGGAATCTTTGACGCGTGTCCAGCTGCAGTTCCTCCTCGCCGGCCGAGTTGTCGCCGTCTGCTTGAGTTTGACTACGACGCAGCTGCTTGCGATTGCGCTCCGCAGCTGACAGATCCAGCATTGACTTTGCTGGACGCTCCAGCTTGGGCATACGCAATGCATCCTCATAGGAGGGCAATAGGCTAACCTCCTGCTGCTGCTGCAATGTGGCTGAAGATTCCTCGCGCAGCATTCGTTCATTAATATCGCGGCTGTAGTGTTTGGGAGAAGAGATAGAGCATAATTGAGGATTACGGCATTCGATTGATATTTCGAGATTATGGAGATACGAAAAATATATGTTTTGGTAGTAGAATATTTTAAATTGGTTTAAAAAGTAAACAATATATTTTAAGAAAATATGAACAATAAAAAATAATAAATAATAATAAATAATAAATAATAAATAATAAATAACAAATAATAAATAATAAATAATAAATAATAAATAATAAATAATAAATAATAAATAATAAATAATAAATAATAAATAATAAATAATAAATAATAAATAATAAATAATAAATAATAAATAATAAATAATAAATAATAAATTATAAATTATAAATAATAAATAATAAATAATTAATAAATAATAATAAAAAATAGCACCAGCTTTTCATATATTAATTTACAAATTTTGTTGGGAAACTCTTAACTGAATTGCACTCTTGATATGTTCCTAACAGATTTAAAAATTTTTTCTATAATTTCTTGTACCTCGCTGAATGATACAATATATTATTAATGAAATCTCTTTAACAAATTAAGTTTGCTAGAAAAATTTGTTAAAAAAATTATTAAATGGAAATTTTTATGTTAAAACAAAGGGAAAACCGTTCAAACAGTAACACAAAATGTTTGGTCTTTTGATCAATAATTACCATTATTTTCTTCGGCTCACGCTCTTTGAGTTAATAGTTCTGAGTTCAGAATCATAGCTCTTGGCATTATTTGGTTACCAACAGTAAAAACTTACATGCGTTGCAGCTCGTCGTGGTTAGCATTATATTCTCTGCGATTCTGTCGTTGCTTATGCTTACGCAGCATCTTCTGAAAGCAGCCAAACATCAGAGCCAGCAAACCCAGGCCTAGAATGCAGAGCATGATGGTCGACCAGACCTTCTCGCCGCTGCTGTTGCGGGCACTCACTGTCCAGGCGGAGAGGCAGGCATAATCCCACAGCTGACCATAGTAGCTGGCCGGCGAGGCACAGCGCAAATTATGACGGTCCTTGAGCTAGAGAAGAGTAGACTTTATTGCTATACAGTTATAACTGAGTGGTTGCTGGACTTACCTTGGCCGGCTTCATTGTTAGATAGTCATAGAACTCGATGAACAAGGGATTCTGGCATTCGCATATCCAGGGATTATCGCCCAGCCAGATTTGATCGAGGAATTTGTTCCCACGAAAATGGCCAGGTGGAATGGGATTGATCAAACGATTGCCATTCAAATGCAAATCTGCAAGCTCGGGAAAGCCACTGAAACTGTTGTTTCTAATCGTTGATAGCCTGCGGAAAAGGGGGAAATGAATTAAGACTTGAGCTCGCGCTAAAATGACAACACATGAAGAAGAATAAAATGAAGGAAAACAAGTCAAGGAGAGGAAAATAATACATATTACATTGGCAGGATCAAAAATGGAAAATGAGTCGATTACGATTGAAAATGAAAAAGTTATCGATCACTTTAAAGACTTCATGATGTGAGAGTGTGACAAATAGCAATACTTGTAGGTTCTAAGGTAGACTAAGGTACTGAAGGAGGTACTAAAGGAGGTACCAAAGTTGGTAGTGAAGGAAGTACTGAAGGTGGTACCCAGGCAAGTACTGAAAGAAGTAAGAAGGTGCAGAACGAGGTACCGAAACACGTACAAAACGAAGTACCGAAACAGGTACATAACAAGATACTAAAGGAGGTACATAATGAGTACTGAAGGAGATATCGAAGTAGGGCCCTAAGGAAGTACTGAAGGAGGTACCGAGACAAGTACTGAAAGAAGTAAGAAGAAGGTGCAGAACGAGGTACCGAAACACGTACAAAACGAAGTAACGAAACAAGTACAGAACGAGGTACTACAGGAGGAATGAGTACTGAAGGAGATATCGAAGTAGGGCCTTAAGGAAGTACTGAAGGAGGTACCGAGGCAAGTACTGAAACAAGTCAGAAGAAGGTGCAGAACGAGATACTGAAGGACGTACAGAAGGAGGTACAGAATGAGGTACCGATGGAGGTACTGAAGAAGATATCGCAGTAGAACTTTAAGGAAGTACTGAAGGAGGTACTGAAACAACTCATATTAGATACAAAGTGGAGTCAACTTAGCTTCAAAAAGCGAGCAACGAAAGTAAAGGCAACAACTTTATAAGACTATATAGCTATGCCACCGTTAAACTCACCTGCAGTTGGCTAGATTCAGATGTTGCAGCGTTTCCGAGCGCATCAAACTGGGAAAATTGCTGATCAGATTATTGGACAAGTCCAAGCGTTGTATAGCCGATAAGCCAGTTAGTGCCGTGCTGTCGACGATGCTGATTTCACACCAGCTGAGGTCAATGACACGCACCGAGTTGGACACAATTTTCGTTAGCTTCTGTATAATATTGCGACTTAGATTGAGCTCCAAGAGCACATCATTGCCACTGATGAGATTGCGCTCCAGATGCGCAATCTCATTGTAGGCCAAATTCAAGTGCTTAAGCCGCTTCAATGGATTGAACGCTGCATTGCCTATGAAGCGCAGCACATTTCTGGATAGATCAACCAGTTCCAGGAACGTATTGTTGGCAAATGTATGCTGATCCACCGAGCGCAGGAGATTGCCACGCAGACGCACCTCCACGAGCACGGGCAGGCCACTCAAGTCGATTTGGTCCAGATTGCAATAGGAAACGTCCAGGTTGCGCAGCTCCAAGCCGACAATGAGATCCTCTTCCCAGCCAAATTGCAGCGCTGTATTGTGCGACAAATTGAGCACTTCCAAGTTGTGTAAGGCCTCAATGAACATGGGGCTAAGACGTTGCACGCTGCAGTTGCTCAGGTTCAGATCGAGTAGGTTTCTCGACGGCAAGCGTGTTAGCTGCCCCAATGGGTTGTTGGCCAGGGAAAGGCGTTGCAGATTGGGCAGCTGATTGATCAGTACATCGCCGCCCACAATGCTAATCTGTGCCGCGGACAGATCCAGTTCATTGAGCGATTGGCTATTGAGCTGCTCGCTAGTAACGTCGCCTCCAAAGTTGCCCAAACTGTTTCCGCTGAGGCTCAGTTTCTTCAAACTGGGCGCATACTTGAAGGCCTCGTTGGGATTGATGTGCGACCAATCGACAATTGAATTGCTGGCCAGCAGCAGAGTGCGTAGGGAGGTGAAGCCAATCAGCGCCTCGGCCTCCAGATTAGCTATGCGATTGCCCGACAAATCCAGATAGAGCAACGAGTCCATGTCGGCATATTGTCGTGGGAACTCTGTAAAGTTATTGAAGGATAGATCCAAATGCTCCACGGGCACATTAAAGAACTTCGGATAGCTGCTCAAGCCGCGTCGCGAGCAATTCGCATAGAGACTATCGATTATCCAACGGCATTTGCAGGCAATGGGACAGTCGACAGCAGCAGCGCTGCTAAAGAGTCCCACCAAGTAGATCGCTAGCACCAGCAGTTGCATCTTGTCGTTGAAAATACCTGAAAATGTGCGAATTCAGGTAAATTTTTATTTGTCAGCTGTCGACCCACAGCTCTGACTAGCCGTAGAGCCCAATTGATAGAACGTTTATTGCGCATGCATTTTATTTCACGCTTATCAGCAAACTGTGCGAGCTATTAAAATGGACAACTGGTGGGGCATATACCCTGTAAAGAGTTATATATATATATCACACTCTAGAGTTTTTCATGAATCATTTATGTCGTTGAGTGCAAATAGGTTGAGAACGGTCAGGCGAGTGGCTATATATTTCCTTTGTATGTTTTGAGCTCAGGTATTTCTTGAATCTTGCCAATCAACAAGTTAATGACAACTATTTTTATTTATTATTATATTTTATTTTTTATTATATTATATATATATTTTATTTTATTATTGTACTATATTTTATTTATTATTATTATTTATACACAAATTTAATTTAAAATTAAAAGTTGTTAGAAAAAAAACTAAACTTTCTCACTTGACAGTTCTTTGCACACAAAGACTGGAACAGGAACAGCGAGACGAAGGCGCAACAGTTGTCGTTAGCGTTGTCTGCTGATGATAAAACCCAAAGGCTCTTGAAATAGCTAAATAACAAATAGTTCCCATTTGAATATTGAATAAATATGGAACTCTATATTGCAAATAGAATTTCTTTTTAAACTTTTCCAAGTCACAAGCCGATGACCTTGAACTTTCGTCTAAGGCTATCGTATTACGTATCCAATATTCGATTTATATAGCTTGTATCTAATGTATTTCAAATGACAAAATTATAGCAGCTTATGGACTTTCAAGGCAAGCCTCTTATCTGTTACATGCGTACGCTTTAACCTAATCCACCCGCTCTGCCTGAAATACAGGGCAGACACGAAAGCAAATTCCGGAAAGCAAATCATTTTGTATCTTCTTTTAGCTAAAAATTAGAATACTTAAATGCAATTGGGAACTGCGTCGCATTAATAATAATAACATTAATAAAGACTTCGGCTTATGACGTCACATTTTATTCACCTGCTACGAAATGTTAGGATCGAAATGCGCGGCGCGGCTTATCTTATCAGAGCTTGGTGGGGTTAGCTTTTTTTTTTCTAAATGTGGAGCAAGCCAAACACAAAACTCACGCACAAGCGACAAATGCAACTTTTCGTAATGAATTGAGGAAACTTTTGTTATTTTGAAACACTTCATGTGTTGGTGTCCTTTGCGTATTGGATGTCTACATTTCGAATCACATGCGAGGCTTATATATATATAATTTTCTTTTTTGTCTATATGCAAGCTCTAGTAATTCTCATTTAATACTGAGCGAATGAAAAAATCTTACTCACCTGTTGCAACGACACCAGCAACCGTTTCCCACTGATAAGATAAGCTGAGCGATAAGAGTGAATAGTGTTAGACAACTACGGCAGCGTCTTGTTGTCTGTGTTGTTAACTGCTCAAACATCGTAGCAGAAAAAAATACCAAAGAAACTGTTTATTTTAAAAGTGGGTCAAGTTGATGGATGGATCTGTCGGGCAGAATGGTAATCAACTGACATATACTATATAATTAATTGTATATGTTTTTTGGAATTAAAAGTTCATAATAATTTATTGCATTTAAATAGGACTATATTATATTTTTATTATATTTAAATATATTTATTGAATTTCAAGTTGCTTACTGAATTATAAACATACTTTGAGGGAACAGCTTTTGGGCTGAAAACTTTTATATTAAATAACAAATTTTTTATATTAAATAATAAATTTATGGAATACCTGCATAAGGAAGAAGTGCCTCTAGCTCACGCAGGACTACCTTCTTGCAGGAAGCAATGCCGACATAGTTGTATTTCATTCTATATATGATGGCATGTTCTCTTCTACAAGGAGCTAATCCTTCCTATATATTAAAATTGTATTTCGCCTTTCAGCTCTTAGCCTTTAGTCTTTATATTTTTGATGTAGCGAAGCTTTCATCTCAGCAATATAACAATTCAAGCATAAATCTTTACAATACACAGAAGAAGAAGTTGGTGAAAAAAAGCAAAATAAATAAGAAATAAGAAAGCTTAAGCGAATGTCGCCGTTTAACGTTGACTTCACTTGGCATGTGATGAAGTGCAACTGCAAATTACGCCAAATGTTTTGCGCTCTGTGTGTGTGTGTGTGAGTGTGTGGGAGTGGATGACAGGAACTACTCTCAGCGACCAACCGACCGAGCGACCGACAGACCGACTGATAGGGCATTAAAATTACCCTCACTCAGCGGATGTGGCTGTGGCTGTGGCTGCTGCCACCAAACACTGACTGCAAAACGTTGCCAGACACCTCTTCTAACCGGATTTATTGTAATGAAGCGTGCGCAAAACAGAAACGACGCTTGCTCAACGCTCAGACAGAGCGATAAAAGATGCACTGCCAAATAAAAATCCGTACAAACAACAACAGCAGCGACAACAAGCAAAACTGACGTGTTGACAGCAACATATTTGTGCTGCAAAGGGCAAAGGAGGACGGAGGAGGGGGAGCAGGAGAAGGGGCTGAGGCAATGTCAGCAGGAAATAAAAAAAAACTAAGGTGACAATGAAAGAGCTGAATATGAGCGAGGCGCGAGTCTTGTATGCCCTATAAAAACTTACAAAAAAATATTTAAAATGTAATCTGAGATATATTATTTATAATTATAAATGTATTATATATAAATATTATTATAAAATATATTATAAATAAATAAATATATATATCTTTTTTTGTAATGTAATCTATATGAAAGATGAATGCATACTATATTATTATATATATTGTGTATAAAATAAAATGTACAGAACAATAACTTTTCTATTGAGTTTTTCATATAACAAAACTAATTTAATTCAGCGCGAATTTTTTGTTAAAGAGATACAGCTTGACAAACTTATGAGCTGTATACATTATAGAATAAATTGTAGATGTATAAGAATACTATTATTCAGAATAAGTATTTTTTATTTTTATTTTATTTTATTTTTTATTTTATTTATTATTTTTTTTAATTGCTGTTTTTTGCAATCTGTTTTATACTACAACAAACAACAAATTTGTTAACAATAATATTACGTAACCGGCTGGCTTGGGTTCCAATGAGATCAATCCATATATTTACCTACTTTACATATTTATCTATTTCTGTGGGACAGGTCTAGGACAGAAAATCTGTTGAGTGTGGTTGCTTGAGTCATAATATAAGTATGTAATATATTCTCAAAAATATATTTTATAGATTCTTTTGCTTGATGAGAATCTGAAGCAGATTTGTGAGCTATTTTAGTCTATGATTGGAGATCCTATATTATTAATTAAATTTTCTTTCAATAAAACATACAGTTATGATATCTTGCTTCCTTTCAAAACTTTAGAAAAGAAAATGATAAAATATCAAGTATCTAAACAGAGTCTGGCTAAATATTGCGAATAATTTTTAATCTGAAGAAAAATATAATTTTTGCCTCTCTCTTCTATCTGTTGTTATATCTTTATACCTCTTTTATATGTCTTTTTCTCTCAACGTGAGAGAGAGCTCTCTCTGTATCACTTTGCTCGATTTCCGTTGATTCTGTGCCTCGCTGCCTCTATCTCTTTGCTGTATATCTCTCGAGTCAAAATCTTTCCCTTTTTCACAAACTTAATCATAAAGCTAACATAACCTTTTGGGTTATCTTCCCAATTAGTTAGTGTATAGAAAAAAGTGAGAATAATTTTTTGAAAGCGACGCCAACATTAACAAATACAATAAATAAGTTGAGGCAATGCTTTTAGGGCCAAGTCAGAGCGAGCTATGGAAGATGTCGAAGTTGAATGCAGAAGTCAGCATAACGCCGCAGCTGGAGCTGATAAGACGCGCTGACAGGATGTAGCCAGGCAGTATAAACCCCTGCTCCTGCTCCTGCTGCTGCTGCTGCTCAAGCTGCTTCCTTTTAAACTATTGAGTGCGGTCTGTCAGGCTCGTCAAGCGACAAATTCGGTTGCCCGGACAGCGTCGCTCGCGGATAACTGCACAGATAATGACAAACAGAGAGAGAGGGGGACATATATATATAGAGAGAGAGAGATAGAGCCATGCCTTTGCCGTTTTAATGAAGCTCAGTTTGCGTGCGGGCTTGGCGTGGCCCTAGCCAGTCGCCGGGATAATTAGCGGCTCGGGCCATGCAAAGCCGGCATTGTCCTTGGCGTTGAACGTTGGGAATTCGCACAGTTGGAATCACAAGTTAATGCCGCGCTCAAGTCCTGACTTGGTCCTTTTGTGCGTGTGCTTTTGTTAATGGATTGATTTTCAAATTTCTTCACTCATCTAATCTGGTTGACTCTGCACCCCGCCCACTTCACGTCGTCTTTTATGGGCAATTTCGCGCTGCTTTTTAATAAGAAAAGAAGTGCTTTTTATTTATTTTTCGGTTTTTTCCCCACTCTTTTTATTGCGTCACTTACTTAGCGAAAGTCCTTGTGGGCGCTGTCCTGAAAACTCTGTCCATGCAGCGAGTCAAAGTGCAGCCGAAAAAAAGTTTTTCCTGAATGACAGCTGCGTTGGTCAGAGATAAGCGCATGCCATACACCCACTCCTTGTCGACCGCCCGCAGCTGTGACAGCAGTTGTGATAAAGCAAAAATTGTCAAGTGCCGCCCCCCGCCCACCTCTGGCGACTTCTGTCCAGGTGTGACTCTGCTTGAGCGGAAGTTAACTGTGGCATTGCCTGCGCTGACTGCCTGTCCAGAGCTGCTCTTGATAGCTTAGCACGCTCAAAAGTTGTTAAGCATCTCCCACACACACCCAGAGGCTGCGACACACTCACTCGCTGCGTCTCCTGCCGATGCCATAAAGATAAGTTTTGAGACCACATTATGAAGCCTCTAATCGCTGCGCCATGCCAATCGTCATCAGAATTTTGAATGCGCTAAATTTTTTTTATGCGTCGCCTCCACAAATTATGGTTTTTATTGTTATGCCTGTGTTGGGGCGGCTGTGTGTGTGTGTGTGGGCGTGGCAAAAACAATTTACTTCTATCTGCTCGACGATACGTCACAAAAGCATAAAAAACGATAAACTTGGCTGTGGTCCATATTCTGTTCTACATTTGCCATTTGCCATTTGCATATCCTGTTTCGGAGGTCCTTAAAGACGCCGCCTACGCTTTAATTAGAGAGTGGCAGTGGCAGTGGCAGCGTTAGATTTGCGGCAGACATGCTCGCTGCAAACGAAAGCAGCTTAACACAAATATCTTAAATAGCAATAAATTTCGATTTTTGTACACTTTATGAATTATAAGCTTAAGCAGGGCACACAGCAACCCCCAACCCTTCAAATGCGAGAAGGGGTTCCTTTGACTGTGTGCACCTTAAGCATTTTCAACGTGCCAGCGCCAAAGTTTCAGCTACCCTCAGCCCTGGCCCCGCCCACTCCACTCACTGACAGCCTGGCAGAGATTTAGACAAAGACGCCAGCCATTTACTGTTATTCGCACTGATAGCAAAGAGTAGCCAACCCAGCCCTCTAGCTACCCCTACCCCCACTGCTGGCCCACAGCTACCGCTACACCCGCCTCTAGCTGAATGGGGGGCAACGCACAGCGTCTTATGCCGAGTGGCATTTTAACATTTTTAAGACGCGACTTGCCTCCGCCTTCATCTCTCGCTCTCCTCCCCGCTGCCTGGCTTCACGGCTTGTGCCGCAAGCCTTTCCAGCCGGAATCTCAGTTACGACGAGGCGCAGCGCCATAAATCAATTCGTATTAGTTTTATGAAATGTGTACCTGCGGCGTGCAATGTCACACACACACACACGCACCAGCAGAGGCACACACACAGGCACAAGCAGGCAGCTACAATGTTTATGGATAACATTTTATGATGAGGCGGCTAGGTTTTTAAGCTAATTAATTTAAAATAAATGTTTATATACAAAATTGTATGTTTAGGCAAGTATTTAATTAGTATAAATTATAAATATAATTTTAATATAATAAATTTTAAAAAATTTCAATATTTTCCTGCTTTAAATAGCATTTGGATGGCAAGGAATGGGAAAGCAAGTGAAAAAAAAAAATAAAAAAAAAATATATATATATATATATCAAGTTTATGGATCCCTTAGCCTAAGTACTAAGAAACAGATTGACAAGTTCATTTTATTTAATTCCTTTAAAACCAAAGGCAAAACAAATATTTTTTAAAAATATTAATAAGGCATTAGGCGCAAAGAAATAATAAATTGTTAAGAGTTACAATCTATTTAGACCAAAAAGAAATATATGTTCTTTAAATTCATCTTTATTGGCAGTGAAACTTAAAAACGCAATTTATTTTCCTTTTTTTAGCTTTAAATAATGCAAGCACATATAATAAAAAGAATTAGTTTCTATTGGAAAACTAGTTTTGATTCTTGTTTAATAAGCTGCTAGGCCAAGATATGGCAAAGCTGTTTAAGAAAAATGCGTTAATATTATATTATATCATATATATATATAATATATATTTTAATATATATTTGAAATTAGTTTAATTAATTGTAAAATATAATTTAAAACTGTAAGAATATTTACAAATTATTTAAAACATTTTTTCAAATTATTTAAAACAATTTTTCTTTGATGAATAATAAATATATTTATTTTATATACATACATATAATATAATTTCATAAAATTTATTTAATTATATATTGATCAGAGCCAAAATTTGATTAGTTGAGATATCTCTCAGCAGACAGAATTCGCACTATACAAACTCTGTCATCTCCTCGCGCTTCACAATTAGTCTTCAATCTAAACAATGTTTCATTATCACAATTTCCGGATACGCATAAACATTTGCAATGTTATTTGGTAGGCGATTTAATAAGCAAATCTTTTATTTTGTGTGTGGCGTCTTCAACGTCTTGAACGGCATCAGCAGAAAAAGGCTGGGCATAGGCGTTGCCAATTAAGCGCGTTCAGGCCAAGGACTTGGCATAATTCATTGTCCTTGAGCCGTGTCCTTACAAACACACACACACACACATACAGTTGGAGAGACCTAAATTACGCATGCATATTCATTGCATACCTCAAGGCTGAGTCAAAGTCATTTTTCTCTCGCTTCTTTTCGCAGTGAGTCGAGCGAGAATTTGCATAAATCTTTATTTCTTGGTTGATTCCGAGTCCGTGCATATATTTAATGGAACTTTTTGAATTATCGCCTGACAATGGGATTATCATTTTTACATTGCGGACCGCACGGCAGGACATGGCCGCAAACGGACAAAGGATGCGCGCACCTCGAAAGCGTTTAGCTAAGCCAAAAATGCGCCGACAACTCCCCTGGGGGCAATTCGCAGTCGACGTAATTATCATCGTAAATTATGCGAGAAAAAACTTTATGAAAATGAATTGAGATCGAGCTGGGCAAATGAAACGTGAATTTACAATTGATTTAAATAGTCGCAGCCAGGCAGCTAAAGGCGCATACTAAATCAAAGCAAGTTTCAATCTATGAAAAGTTTCGGTGCGGGGTGAGGGCTGGTGTAGGAGGAGCAGTTACTCCTTCCTTGGCACATTTTTTGGGCAATAATCTGCTGCGCCGAGTGTCATAAATAATAATTAAACAACTCGCGCTGTTAAGTCTTTTTATTACGATCCCAAGACAAACGACAGTTGACAGCGGGGGCGTGCGCAAGGATAAGATGCCGGCTGCAGCGGCATCGCACTCCTCTGCCAGGGCAAGGCTTAGTAGCTGGTAGCATGTGCGAGCTTTTGGACCATCCACCATGCCCTCGGGCTTATATAAGCAGACGCACAGTTTTCCACGCTAGGAAAATGCTTTTCCCATACATTGTCTGGCACATGAGCCAGCCGAAAGGGAGTTGCAGACGTCGTCCAGGCCAGGTGCCTGGCCCCACTTCATGTCGGATGCTAAGACGTAATTAAGAAAATAAATAATAATCGCTCGATGCACAACAACTACCAAACATGTGTGTGTGTGTGTGTGTGTGTGTCAGCTGGCGCCTTTGACTTAAGCCCACGTTGTCATACACTTAAGAAAATATCTTAACTGGAACAGCAAAAAGGACCACGCAGGACACACAGTGGACGCACGCTGCATGCACGTACCTCACTTTTGGTTAAATCCTGCCTAGGCAGAACCTTCAACAAGAATTATTATCATTTAATGGCACATCCAGCTAGTTACACCAAAAGGTTTAATAAGCCCTCAGCTTGCCTAGAGCCTTTTATTTTTCCTCTTTCTGCTTAGGGGTTGAGAGCACTAGCGGCAGCTGACCCAACTGTGAGCCAGAGATACGGAAGCAGCAGTAGGCACTTTCCTAGAGGTAAGCAATTAAGAGAGAAACTTAAATCAATCGTCAATAGGTTTGCCTTTTAGCTTAATGTAGTTTGAGCTGTAGATTTGAGTTAGGGAGTGAAACTTGGCCTTAAGCTGAGGTGGGGGCTTCCAGCATTTCAAAAATGATTTTCAGGCATTTTCTTTATGAATAAAAGAGAGAAAAAAGAGGATTATATCTGAATAATTGAGTATAAGACTTGATAACAAGCTCAAAATAAATATAACTTAGCGAAACTGGTTTATCGAAAATGCTTGGAAACTAAGAATTGGTATAGCAAATTAACAGAATATAATTTCAGAGCTGCTCTTAATGCCTAAGCTGCTTATTTACTAAACAAAGGCATGCGAATAACGCAACTAACTGCCACCTTTCTGTGCAATTCTCATAACTTAAGACTTACGTTTGACTTACATTACTTTAGACTTAGACTGCTTATTATAAGTATTTAAATTTGAGTTGATAAGTTCGAATTCTGTATGATGTATAAGGTATATGTATAAGTAGATGTATGTAATTAAGTTTTGTGTGCTTGTGTTGACATGTGTGAGTGTTACGCGAATGTCAATTGCAGCTTAGGTTCTCTTTGTGCTGCATTGAAAAAGTGAAGGAAGGAAAAATCAGATTTCTGCATACTGCTCTTCTACTCGATTCTCCAGAAAGCGTGTAAGTATGTCCAAGTAAAAGTGCCATTCCAAGAATAATGTTAAACTGTATTTAATGTATATATATATATATATATATATATATATATATATATATATATATATATATATATATATATATATATATATATATATATATATATATATATATATATATATATATATATATATATATTAATATGTATATATTTGAATGGATGTATGATGTATATGTGTATGTATGCTTGCATCTAAGTCTCCAAGTATATATGTACATACATTTATGCATGTATAGATGTATGGATGTATGAATGTATGTATGCATCTATGAATGTATGTATATATGTATTTTTGTATACATCTATGAATGTATGTATGTATGTGTGTATGCATGTATGTATGTATGTATGCATCTATGAATGTATGTATGTATGTATGTATGTATTTATGTATGCATCTATGAATGTATATATATATATGTATGTATATGTATATATGTATGTATGCATGTATGTATGTATGTATGTATGTATGTATGTATCTATGAATATAGTCATGTTTATGCGTGCATCTGTTGCTGTACGTATGAATGTGCATGCATGTATGTGTATGCATGCATAACATCAAAAATACATGCCTGGCTGCCTGCCTGCCTGCCTGCTTGCAATGTAACAAATACGATTAAAAATAAATTCCTCCTGAAAAACTAGCTGAAATTTAACATAGTTATGTAAGTCAGAAGCTGATTAAGAGCTCTTTATTTATAGCAAAAAAAAAAGACTGGAAAACTACCCCTTTGCACCAGCTCAAGCCCCTGCCGTTGAACGTTGCCCGTTGCCCGTTTCTCTGTGCCCTTTTCTTCATGCCCTCAACACACTTTTGGCAATGCTCTCATTAACTAATTTGGCTCTGAGTGCAGCGGCCCGGGCTGAATGGCCGAGGGCATCGATATGGTGGTTGGGTTGACATCTGAACCCTCCTTCATGGAAAATCTCCGTGAATAGCGAATGTCACAAATCAAAGCGGAATTATTATTACTTATGACCATTTAATTGGACTTGCGTTTATTCATTTGAGTTGTGCTCGCTCGCTCGAGTTGCTTGTTTTTGTTTTTGTTTTCGTTTTCGTTTGTTTGCGCACTCAATTTGGCAAATGGTTGTGCCACAGACATCGCTACCGCAAATGTAACCGCCCAACCACAGCGGCAACAAGAACAAGCACCGCCAACTATTTGGCTCGCACGCTCATTAGTTTTATTGGCCCGCATATCAGTCAAAGCCGCAAAACTATTTGTGCGTCCCCAGGTCCAGCTACAGACACCGGCTCCAGCTCTAGCCACTGCACTTGCTTTTGGCATTGCCTGCGCTCTGTTTGTTTGCCAAGGACATTAATTGCCGAAAAGAACTTTGTCTTTTGGCGTGGCGCAGCAGAACTCGCTTCAAATGTCCTTTTAATGAATTGGCAGCTATCCTTTATAGCATTTGCTCACTTGCAGTGGCGCCTGCACGAAAAGCCTCCAATAAATCGCACTGACAAAGCATAAAGACAACCAGATTCTTGGGCGACTTAAGTCCAATTAGGAGTTGATGAAGCCACAAAATGCATTTTCAGATTTCTGTTAACTAGAGTAAAGTTGACTAGAGCGGGTTGAGTTCAAGATGAGCCAGAGAAATGTGTGGATTTTTTCTGGGTGAATTGATCTAAGCGAGGCCAGGGAAGCGATGGAATGGAAAGGAAATTTATAATGCTTTAATAATTTATGTTTATTCTTATCGTTTTATAGGCAGCAAAGGTGGCAGCTTTGGCTGATGACGGATTGAAGAGTGATGACTGTTGCAAAGTGAATGCAGCAGAGGAGCTAAAGCAAGGACTAAATGTACAAGGAAGTATAGTACAACATATGAATTGAACTCCTCGAAAGCCTTGAAGCTTTAGCATTATAGATACCTTATAAGTGTCAACATATGATTCTATAGATCCAACTTAATTACGAACTCTATCCATCTAATCATACCAAAAACCTTTTTAACATATTTAGCATATTATGTTAACAAATTTAGTCCAACTTTTCTATCCATAGCTTTTATTTTGCTTGCTTTCGAGCTTGACTTAATTGTAGCGCTCTCCCTAGTTCAGTTTCACTTAATTATGTTAACATTAAACGAGATTTATTTGCCATTAAACATTATTATGCTATCAAGTTTGGCAAAGTTTTGCGTAGAGCACGATTTATGCAACGTAAGTACCTGCAAATACTTGAGCAAAGAAAATTATGAGGTATGTATTTTATTTTTCTCTCTTTCATTTACTTTTTATTCAGTTTTTTTTTGTTCTTGCTTTTAGAAAAAGGCTGGCCGCAGAAAGGACCGCGAGTTGCGGCGCAGTTAGCTATGTAAATGTTTTCGCAGCTGTTTATGTATTTACTTTTAATGCCACTCGAAATGGCGGCTGCCGCTGTGTCTTCTCTTCAGCAGCCAACCACGCGCTGAGAATGTTAACAATTTTAATTAATGGATAAAGTTCTGTGGAATTCCAGCTACAGGCACAGCTCCAGCTCCAGCTCCAGCTCCACTTCTAACCAAATTTTTGCCAGTGGTCGTCAGCTGGTTTTTAGTTTTCTGGGGGTTGTTGCAGAGGCATCTAAATATTTATGCATTGCGCCAACCAGATTCGTGGCCATTCAAAAGCATTTCTCGCCAAAGGAACTCTGAGAATTCACTTTGTGTTGGGCGGCAAGCAAATATTATAACTAATTTTAGTTCTGTAATACTTAAATAAATATAAATAAATATAATGTTGTATTTATCATTAATATTATTTATTTATTAATTTTTTTATAAATATTTCAGCTATTCAAATATAAAATGATCGTTATGTGAAGTTCATTACAATTTTATTGTATACTTTCAGGCTGCAAATGAAAATAAACCAATTTATTTTTTCACCAACCCTTTTTACATTTTCAGCTTTTTACTGCATACTTTTGGGCTGCAAATAAAAGGCGCTGCTGCTCAAAAAAGAATCTCATAGAAAACTAGTTCTAATTCAGCTATATCCTGGAGCAGGACGAAAGTATATCTTGAATTAGGTTCGTGAAGCGCAGCGGCATTGATTGCCACCAAAAAATGAGGGGGTCAGCTAAGAATCCTGGACTTGTAGTATTTCGGTCCCAGTGCTTGTCAGGCCAAATCCTGCATACCTTGAATGCTACTAGCAGGATCTATGTGTCCTTTGGCTAACTATTAGCCTTAAGCATTACACGTTTTTTAACATACGACATGCTAGGATCTACAAGGATACAGCCGAGCTATGTCAATTTTAACTAATACTCATGTCCTTTGATCCTTAGATGACCCCATCCTTTACAAACGTACAAACATACAGTTAGTTATTACCATTCCAACGCACCAAATCCTGTCGAAATCTATAAGGATATGGCCAAGTTAGAGCTATTTACCTGTATCAGGACATTCTTTGCATAGCCATAACTCGGCCAAATCCTTAAGGATCCAGCAAGGACATACCTTTTTAAGCAAGTAATCAACTAAGCTATCGATTGCCATTTAAGGATTTTCAGGATTCCATAAAAAATTTCGCCTCAAATTTTTGCAAGGGATATGGTCGAAAAATGGCCAACAGGCACCTTAACTTGGCCATTTGAAGGACGAACGAAATGTGCTTTAGGCCAAAGAAAGTTCTTAGGACACTGATGGCAAATATGCAATTAGAAGGACGAAAGTCCTTGAAACAGCAGAGAAAGTAGGACTTTTGTGTGTAGAGAAAATAGCCTGTAACTCGGCCTTATCCTTGCGTATCCTGCCAAATGAGATGTCAAACTAAATGGTGCCACCTCGGCCACCAGCTGGCCAAAGGATATTCAAATCGTCCTTGTGGTTAATGAGTTATTGGCGTTTTAGCGTGTTTTGGGCGATTTCCTTAGCTGCCGAGGCCGCTCGGCAAGTCAAGTCCTGGATTCTTAGATAACCCCCCGATATTTTGATGCCAATCGATCGATATGATTCTCACGATTCTAACACACCACGTCCTTTTGTCCTGCGCAAGGATATGACCGAGTTATAGCCTAAAAACTAAGTCATATAAGCAAAATCAAAAAAGCGTTGCATACCCAAAAGAGGCAGCCGAGGCTGGAAACTGAATTTGAATGGAAATTTGCCTGAAGTACCAGGCGAACAGAAATTACAACATGTAAACGGAACGCCAACGAAAATTTTCATTGCATACCCCAAAGGGCCTCAAAGGACCCTCATGGCCTCAAACTAGAGTTAGCCCAAGCGGCTAAAGTAAAACTGATGTTATCCTTAAACTGATGCTAATGAAGAACAGAAAAAAAATTGAATTTTGTTTTTTTTTTTATTTATTTTATTATTTTTATTTATTTAATTAATAACATGAAATATGACAAGCTGAAGCTTAATTTGTTAAGTGTGGCTAAGCTATAAAATAATGGAAATTGATGAAGGCCCATTGGTAGTTGGTTGGTGTTTTCTGAAAAGATTGTTAAGGACATAGTCATGATATGGCTGCAAATAGAATGTCAAAGAACTCTTACTAGATATTCGAAAAATAGGCCGTTAAGCCAAGTATGCATACAATTCTTATATAATGACTCGATAAGCACTTTGAGACAACATTTCTCGATTCTCATATTCATAAATAAAAACCCAGTTAATATGCGCTGTGCTCATAAATTGTGTGATGCCATTTGCCAAGCGCCCACTGCTGCTGCCTGCCTGCCTGCTCTTGCCTTAGCTTCGCATTTTTAATTTAAAAGTTTGCGATAACAAATGATGCACAGCCTCCGCACCCACACACACAACCACACGCCCACCCATTGGCCCATTCAGATATGTACTTAAAATAAGAAATAATGTTGACTGCTGATTTAGGAGCTGGTCCACAGTGCTCACTCACATGCAGACACCTATAGCTATCTATAGCAGCATATGTGTGTGGGTGTGTGTGTGTGTTGGTCGAAAAGAAATGTAAAAAGAAATGAAGCAAACTTTGGCGCTAATAAATTGCTTCATATCTCGCTGAAGGCAACGCTAATATACTACGCCACAGCAGATAACTCATACGCCGCGTAGCCAGCAGGAGCAGCACCAGCAGCAGCTCCAGCAGGAGGCGTTTCTTTTTTCTCTTCACTGCTTCCATATATGCATATTTATTTCCCCTTTGCTTATCAGCGACTAACACAAAAAAAAACATGAATGAACGAAATAAAGCAAAGCAAGTCCTGTAGACATGAGAAATTGCCAAACACATTAGACGCCGAGCAGACGCAGCAGCAGCAGCAGCCAATGAAGACAGTCATATAAGTGCATAGCAGTCTCGTTACCA
Source organism: Drosophila eohydei (assembly GCA_035045825.1). NCBI lineage: Eukaryota > Metazoa > Arthropoda > Insecta > Diptera > Drosophilidae > Drosophila > Drosophila eohydei. Next base: position 2,539,519 of record JAWNOT010000072.1, on the reverse strand, counting down.
TTTCTCATGCGAGCGGAAATTATAATACATATTGCTTATAAATAGTATTTTTTAATGGAATGTTACTTTTTTACATATAAATATTTAGTTTCTGTTGTGCTTGTGTTTGTGATGAAAGTTATGAGAATTTCTTTTGTTGGTAGCTTGAGGAATGAGGCCATAGTTAGTGAAGTGCATGTTGTTAGATATGGCTTTAAGAACACATAATTATATAACTAACAAGAGACTATAATTCGTTTCTAAGAAACAGTGCGCAGAAGGTGAAGTGCTTGTGGGGATTGAAATATCAGCGCAGGGCTCTGGGTATATCCTAGTCGAACACTGCCGAGTAAAACAGTCTTACAAAAATTTTTTTTTCCTTTTAATAATAATAAAAAAAATATTATTTATATATTAATTTTTATATTAATATATTATTTATTATATACAGTTTTATGATCTGATAACTTTTAGGCATTTTAATCTAAACTAAAATTAATTAATACACTCTCTTAGGGCTGCGGACATTAACTAAAGAGCAGCAAGAAGATATAAGGTGCAGTTACTGGGAAGGAGCTATTTGCTCGGTCAGGCGCCTGAGCATTCTCATAGCTCAAGTGCAGTTGTAAGCAGAACTTTGGGTATTTGGGTAACATTCAAATCTCTCAAGGTATTTCTTGGTCAGATTTCAGATTTAGTCTCAAATTTTTGTAAATAAAATAGAACATGTTATAATAAAATAATGTGTTATTTTTTTTAATACATATAATAAAAAATAAAATGTTTTATCAAAGATCAAAGTACTTAAAGTATATAAAAATTATATACAAATTAAATCCCTTATATATGCCTTTATATTCCTAATATATATCTTATATACCTCTTATATATTATATATACTTCATTAATATATAATATGAAGTATATATTTGTCTATAGACATATGTCTAGATATATCTCGCAATGTTACACACCTTACCGCAGCGCTTTTCCTTGCCATTTCCTTTCATAGTAAAACACTTCGAGTTTAGCTCAAAAATTTGACATTTAAAATTGTATTTATTTAATTATTTAATAATTGCTGGGAATACATATTATAATATAATGTATGTATGTGTGTGTGTGTCAGTGTGTGTGTTTTATGTTTAATGCTTTCAATAAATTACAAGTAAATTTAGTTGGGGTTTTATTTTTTTATATATTTTTTTGTTGATTTTGTTTGCTTATGGATCTAGTGGAACAATTCATATTAAACACGTTCAAGTGTGGCTATAAATGTGAATCTACTTTTTTTCTTTAAGTTGTTAAATTGAAATGAATTGCAGCTGCATTTTCAGCTGAAAAAGTAATGCCCTTTGGCATGTAGTTGAGCTGATGTCAGGTATTAAATACCAAGAGTGTTTTAGATTAATTTTGCTTAATTTTTGCTTGTTGTCTTCGTAGATATGTGCTAAGCTGGAAAACGTACGAGAAAATAAGGCGAAACCAAATGTTATTTGAAGAAGAAACAAGTAATTCCCAATGCTTGTCAAACTATAGACTTCGTTTTATATATATATATATATATATATATATATATAGATATGGGTAACATATATATTTACAGATGAAATTGGCTCTCTTTGGTTACACTCCTAACTTTGCAAATGGTTTGAATAGTTCAACTTATTTCGATATATTTAGAGTGCTATATAGATATATGCATATATATTATTAGATATTTGATTAGTTCGTGAGCTACAAAACGTATTTTTGTGTTTTTCCGCGATAAATTAAAGTACGTTTAGTTCAGCTAATTTTAATTTTTAACTAAGTTTTATTTACTCTTTTTAGTTTTGTTTTGTTTTCTTTTTTTTTTTTTGCTAATTCTTCTTTGCTTACTGGGCCTGGTTACTGGGTCTAGATAATAGCTCCGGCTATAATACTTTGAAGAGACGTTGCTTAACTAGGTAGTCTAAGGGAATTCAACTTGCTTTTTACTCAATTTGTCATAGCTGCATAGTAGTTAAATCTAAGTTAGTTTTTCCTTTTCTTTTAATATATACAAATGGGGAGGGAGAGAGACAGAGTTGTGTTTAGTCGCGCTCCTCGTACTTGGGCACAAAGGCACCGAGGCCGCCCAGCTGTCCGCATTGGCTGTTGTCGTAGAGCGACATCTTGAGCCGCTTGCACTTGGCTCGGCGATTCTTGAACCAGAACTGCACATTCTTGCTCTCCAGCCGTGGAAACTTCTGACTGCAAAGACACACGGAGCAGAGACAGAGAAAAACAATGAAATTTCAGTCGAGTTGCTCGAGTTGCTCGGAGCTTTAGTCGCTCAACTTACCGATAGGGCATGGTATTCAGATCCTCGGTGTATTTGAGTATCAGATTGTGCGAGGGATGCGTATTCATGGCGAACCACTGCTCCAGCTTGGGCACCTCAGTCACTGGGTCGATGAAGGTGCGATTGCGCTTACGGCGCTCCTCATTCGAAATGCTCGACAAATTGAGTCCGGCGCCGCCCATCAAGGCATTTGGCTGCAGTCCGGCAGCTGCCGCGGCCGCAGCCGCATGATGGGCATGCGGATGAGCGGCGGCTGCCTGGCCAAAGGCCGGTATATAGTGGCTCATGTACATGAAGGATTGCGAGAACATCGAGTTGGGCACCATGGGGAACGGCAGCTGGTCCTTGTGTGGCGTCACGCTGCCCGCTAGATCCGGCGAGGGCGAGCGAAACTCATCCAGATGACTGGTGTCCTGCTCGTTCTCATCGTCATCCTCATCCATGTCGAGGTCATCCTCCTCTTCCTTGGGCGTGCTGCGTTTGGTCGGGCTGCCGCCAGTTTCCTGCTCGGTGTTGTTGTCGCCGTTGTTGTTGCTGCTGCTGTTGTTGTTATTGTTGCTGCTGGTGTTGCTGCTGTTGTTGTTGGCAGCGGCGCTGGCTTCCTCAGTGCCTGCGGCTTCTGCTGGCGCACTGACATTGGCATTGGAGTTGGAGTTGTCCTGATCTGGCAACTCGGCAGCATCGCTTGCCTTCAGCACAATGGGCTTCTCGTCGTGCTCCTCGACGCCATTGACCACATCGCTGTTAGCGCTCTTCGAACGCTGCTGCTGCTGCTGTTGTGCTTGTGTTTGTGATGAAAGTTATGAGAATTTCTTTTGTTGGTAGCTTGAGGAATGAGGCCATAGTTAGTGAAGTGCATGTTGTTAGATATGGCTTTAAGAACACATAATTATATAACTAACAAGAGACTATAATTCGTTTCTAAGAAACAGTGCGCAGAAGGTGAAGTGCTTGTGGGGATTGAAATATCAGCGCAGGGCTCTGGGTATATCCTAGTCGAACACTGCCGAGTAAAACAGTCTTACAAAAATTTTTTTTTCCTTTTAATAATAATAAAAAAAATATTATTTATATATTAATTTTTATATTAATATATTATTTATTATATACAGTTTTATGATCTGATAACTTTTAGGCATTTTAATCTAAACTAAAATTAATTAATACACTCTCTTAGGGCTGCGGACATTAACTAAAGAGCAGCAAGAAGATATAAGGTGCAGTTACTGGGAAGGAGCTATTTGCTCGGTCAGGCGCCTGAGCATTCTCATAGCTCAAGTGCAGTTGTAAGCAGAACTTTGGGTATTTGGGTAACATTCAAATCTCTCAAGGTATTTCTTGGTCAGATTTCAGATTTAGTCTCAAATTTTTGTAAATAAAATAGAACATGTTATAATAAAATAATGTGTTATTTTTTTTAATACATATAATAAAAAATAAAATGTTTTATCAAAGATCAAAGTACTTAAAGTATATAAAAATTATATACAAATTAAATCCCTTATATATGCCTTTATATTCCTAATATATATCTTATATACCTCTTATATATTATATATACTTCATTAATATATAATATGAAGTATATATTTGTCTATAGACATATGTCTAGATATATCTCGCAATGTTACACACCTTACCGCAGCGCTTTTCCTTGCCATTTCCTTTCATAGTAAAACACTTCGAGTTTAGCTCAAAAATTTGACATTTAAAATTGTATTTATTTAATTATTTAATAATTGCTGGGAATACATATTATAATATAATGTATGTATGTGTGTGTGTGTCAGTGTGTGTGTTTTATGTTTAATGCTTTCAATAAATTACAAGTAAATTTAGTTGGGGTTTTATTTTTTTATATATTTTTTTGTTGATTTTGTTTGCTTATGGATCTAGTGGAACAATTCATATTAAACACGTTCAAGTGTGGCTATAAATGTGAATCTACTTTTTTTCTTTAAGTTGTTAAATTGAAATGAATTGCAGCTGCATTTTCAGCTGAAAAAGTAATGCCCTTTGGCATGTAGTTGAGCTGATGTCAGGTATTAAATACCAAGAGTGTTTTAGATTAATTTTGCTTAATTTTTGCTTGTTGTCTTCGTAGATATGTGCTAAGCTGGAAAACGTACGAGAAAATAAGGCGAAACCAAATGTTATTTGAAGAAGAAACAAGTAATTCCCAATGCTTGTCAAACTATAGACTTCGTTTTATATATATATATATATATATATATATATATATAGATATGGGTAACATATATATTTACAGATGAAATTGGCTCTCTTTGGTTACACTCCTAACTTTGCAAATGGTTTGAATAGTTCAACTTATTTCGATATATTTAGAGTGCTATATAGATATATGCATATATATTATTAGATATTTGATTAGTTCGTGAGCTACAAAACGTATTTTTGTGTTTTTCCGCGATAAATTAAAGTACGTTTAGTTCAGCTAATTTTAATTTTTAACTAAGTTTTATTTACTCTTTTTAGTTTTGTTTTGTTTTCTTTTTTTTTTTTTGCTAATTCTTCTTTGCTTACTGGGCCTGGTTACTGGGTCTAGATAATAGCTCCGGCTATAATACTTTGAAGAGACGTTGCTTAACTAGGTAGTCTAAGGGAATTCAACTTGCTTTTTACTCAATTTGTCATAGCTGCATAGTAGTTAAGTCTAAGTTAGTTTTTCCTTTTCTTTTAATATATACAAATAGGGAGGGAGAGAGACAGAGTTGTGTTTAGTCGCGCTCCTCGTACTTGGGCACAAAGGCACCGAGGCCGCCCAGCTGTCCGCATTGGCTGTTGTCGTAGAGCGACATCTTGAGCCGCTTGCACTTGGCTCGGCGATTCTTGAACCAGAACTGCACATTCTTGCTCTCCAGCCGTGGAAACTTCTGACTGCAAAGACACACGGAGCAGAGACAGAGAAAAACAATGAAATTTCAGTCGAGTTGCTCGAGTTGCTCGGAGCTTTAGTCGCTCAACTTACCGATAGGGCATGGTATTCAGATCCTCGGTGTATTTGAGTATCAGATTGTGCGAGGGATGCGTATTCATGGCGAACCACTGCTCCAGCTTGGGCACCTCAGTCACTGGGTCGATGAAGGTGCGATTGCGCTTGCGGCGCTCCTCATTCGAAATGCTCGACAAATTGAGTCCGGCGCCGCCCATCAAGGCATTTGGCTGCAGTCCGGCAGCTGCCGCGGCCGCAGCCGCATGATGGGCATGCGGATGAGCGGCGGCTGCCTGGCCAAAGGCCGGTATATAGTGGCTCATGTACATGAAGGATTGCGAGAACATCGAGTTGGGCACCATGGGGAACGGCAGCTGGTCCTTGTGTGGCGTCACGCTGCCCGCTAGATCCGGCGAGGGCGAGCGAAACTCATCCAGATGACTGGTGTCCTGCTCGTTCTCATCGTCATCCTCATCCATGTCGAGGTCATCCTCCTCTTCCTTGGGCGTGCTGCGTTTGGTCGGGCTGCCGCCAGTTTCCTGCTCGGTGTTGTTGTCGCCGTTGTTGTTGCTGCTGCTGTTGTTGTTATTGTTGCTGCTGGTGTTGCTGCTGTTGTTGTTGGCAGCGGCGCTGGCTTCCTCAGTGCCTGCGGCTTCTGCTGGCGCACTGACATTGGCATTGGAGTTGGAGTTGTCCTGATCTGGCAACTCGGCAGCATCGCTTGCCTTCAGCACAATGGGCTTCTCGTCGTGCTCCTCGACGCCATTGACCACATCGCTGTTAGCGCTCTTCGAACGCTGCTGCTGCTGCTGCTGCTGTTGCTGCTGCTGCTCCTCATCTTCATCATCCTCCAGCATGGGCGAGCTGCGATGTCGCTCGTGCGTGGTTAGCGACAGCGGCAACTGCGGCGTGCTTGGCCTGCTGGGCTCCTCCTCCAGCTCGTCCGAGTGCTGCGACATGGTGTCAATGTCCTCGGACTTTAAGCTCATGGGACTCTTGAGATAGTCATGCGACATGGACAGATTGCCCATGCTCAGCGGTTGGCTGCCAGCGCTGCTGCTCGAATTCTGACCCAGCGGCGCATGCTGACTCAAGTAGCCGTTCATGGCCGCATGGCCCAGAGCGCTCATCGCATTGCCCAAGCTGCCGCCGCGCATCTCGGCGCGTTTCTGGGCCGCGCGCGCGTTCTTGAACCAATAGACCACGTTGTTCACATCGAGTGGCTTGCGACCGCGACGCGACTCCAGCGCATTCAGCTGCACCACATAGGTCTGGATCTGTTGACGCGACGGATGTGGGTTCTCCTGGAACCACTTCTGCAGCTTGGGCAACTCCATCTCGGGATCAAAGCTGGTGCGCATGCGCGTCTTCTGACTGGGATATTGGCCGGCATGCGCCGTGGCATGATGATGATGGTGCATGCCCGCGTGCATTGGATGCACCAGCATATTGCCATGATGGCCAGCTGCCTGGGCTTGACCCACCACAGCGGCATTGGCATGATGTCCAGCCGCCTCGTTGGCCAGCAGCAGCGACTCGCGACTGCTCATGGCGCCCAAAGGATTGGCAGCGGCGCCTGCTGCATGTGCCGCCGCAGCTGCAGCAGCCGCCATGGCTGTGCCGACGGGAAAGTCCATGTCGCCGGGCACAACGGGCACCGTCGAAGGCGCCGACATAAACGGCAGCATCTTTGGCGTCATAGCGGACTGCGGCGACAGCTGGTTCGACCACCATTGATCAAACTTGCGCCGCAGCTCATCGGAGATCTCCCCACCAGGCAGTGCATAGGTGTTCTGATGTGAGCTGCGACAGATTTGCGAGAGCGTCACCTGCAAATGGAGACAAGCAGACGATGCATGCGTGAGCACTATGTGCAAGAGGCGGGACTGTACTTTAAATGTAATTCGATGGAAATTGCTGGAGATTTATGGCCAAGCATAGTTCGAGATCTCTAGCACATGCATTGGCCTTTGCTGTGTCGCCACGTTAGAGCCAACTGTCTGGCAAGTGTCATAAAAAATCACAGTTCGCTAAGCTACGGGCCAAGTTGGTTTGGGTTGGGGTTTTAGTTTGGTTAAGGCCCTCAAGTGGACGGGATTTACTTAGCCATAAATGTTGGCGGTACGCTGATACCACAAAACTAACAGAGATAGAGCAGGAGAGGGCGAGATAGAGAGACAGAGGTAGGGCGCGATAAATAGATAGTTCCTATGCGCCTGATAGGGAGCGACAACAGCTTATGCGATTAAAATTGAATTTAATGTTCAGAAATAGAAATGAATTCGTAAGTTCTGCGGCTAGCAATCACGCACATATCTATCTATATATATATATATATATATATCTGATAGGGTCTAGAGTTGGGTTTCTGTTATGCCGTATTAAATGCTCATAGATACCTTCGTCTTCAATATACGTGCGCTTCCATATAATAGATAATGTCTGCTTGCTATCAGCTAAGGAGGCGCCCCAAATCACTTAAGCTGCACGCTAAGTGAGGCAGGGGGAGGGGGCGTGGAGCGGGTTGTCTTGGTGTTATAGACAACTAATTGTAAATAAAAGAAGAAGCAGCAGGCTGGTAGTGGGGGGGGGAGGGGGAGGGTGGCGCAATTATTAAATTGATTTTCATATCGTTTCGCAATGCGCGAAGAAGCCACGAGACAAACACACGCTGTCATAGTGTGCGTGTGTGTGTGTGTGTGTGCTGGGAATTATAGGAATATATATGCTTATCATGTGATTAGAGCCAAGCGCTTTGCTAATATTAATCAGGGCCAATAAAATCGGTCGCAATATCAATTGAAGGGTATTTCGGTCGTGATTTCCGATAGTGTTATGTATATATATATATATGTATATATATATAAATATGATTTATGACTGACTGTCAACAAGTTGAGGGATTTAGATGTGGGTCATGCGCTGCCATTTAAGACTATGATCCAACAGTTGCAACTAAGTCCTGGCCTAAACAATGAGCTCAACCTATCTAAGATATAACCACACATACCTGTGTGTGTGCGTGTGTGTCTGTGTTTAGTTGTAAATTGTGCTACGATAAGCACAAAGCTGATTAAAAATGAAAACTATTGCTGCAAAGGATTTGTTAAGTGAACCAAAATAAATGAACTCGGCTTAACAAAACATTTCTTTGTAGTCATTATTTTGTAGCAAATTTTGATATGCACACAGACATTTATATATAGACAGACAGACGGACGGAGGGACAGGCATTGGCTGTGGCTGTTAAGAAAGGGCGCAAAACTTTTGTTGCCAAGGAATCACGTGTGCGTGTGTGTGTGTGTGTGTGTGCGTGTGTATTTATGCCTCAATTCACGCAAATTAGCGGTTTGAGTTTTGGCTGTGAAGTTTTTACTTTAAGCTGCGGCTTATGCTGCGCCTAGGCAAGGGCATTTTGCCAGCGCAAACTGGCGACAAGTTGAGCCAAAAAACTGTAGAGTAAGACGAGCATAATGGGTAAGGCTAGATAAACCGCTTACGCATCATTATAGAATTTTTGTCAACTCAAGTTGGGAAAGTTCAAAGCGAATGTCTAATTAGCTAAGATATTATTTGCAATACGCCACTCACCTCATCCAGTGGGCAGCCGGTGGAGCGTAGCAGGGCATGGGATTGCAGCACGAGCAGCTTCAAGAGCTTGTCCTTGATCTCGCCAAATGGCGAGGTCTTCGGCCGTAAGATGACAATGCGCAGCGTTATAACGGAGGTCAGTTCGCCAACTATATCGCTAACCGGCACAGCCGGATTGTCAGAGATCTTTTCCAAGGGTATGGGCTTCCAGTGTTTAATGATGAGAGAGCCTGCCGCGCAGAGAGGACGAAAGGTGGATCAGTTAGAGTATTTCTATAGAGAGTCGTCCCTTTGGTTATCCCCACACTCACCTCTGGCTGTATTGGCCACCTCCTGCGAGTAGCCGAGACGCTGCAGCGCTGTCTGCACTATCTCGCTCCAGGGCGTGGCTGCTGCAATGATCACATAGCTGTCCGTCTCAATGTTTGGTCGACGCTTCCACGGCTGGCGTGTGTCGATGGTGAGCGAGGCATGCAGCGAGTGCACAGACTCCACCACGCAGTGCAGCGGAAGCGATTTCGCTGCAAGAAGAGTGAAAGGGAGAGAAGTTAGAGAAGCATGCTCAAAGGTGCTTAGCGGTAAAGAGGATGAATACCATAACAGCAAGAATCTATTTATTATCAATTATATTTTTATCAGTTCAGAAAACTTATTAGACCAACCTCGGAGTGTCTAAGCAAGTTTATTAAAGGAAATTGAGTTAAGAATTCAATAATTAATTTCATTATCAGTTAAGTTTTGTAGATAGAAAGCCGATTGCTCATTCTACTTCAATTTGCTGAACTAGTTCGTTCATTGAATAGGGAACTATAGAGTTTATACATAGATAATCATAAAGCCAGTTCAATGTACTGAACTAGTTCATTCTTTAAATAAACAACTAAAAGAAAGTTCCAGTTCAATATGCTGAACTACATTGAAGCGGTAACTGTTTAGAAATATGTTTGAAAAAACTAGTTCAATTTGCTGAACTAGTTCATTTACTAAATTGGAAATTATATTGTTTATATTTAGAAAAGTATTAGAAAATTCTAGTTCACTTTGCTAAGCTAGTTCATTTTTCAATAAGTTCATTTAGTTCAATGTACACTTTTCAATAGTTCATGAACGTGAACTAGCTAAGTGGAACATATGATCGAGGAATCTCTGAATTGAAGAGATTATAAGATAAGATGAATGTTCCGGATGAACTTTTGTACACTAAAAATGTTCATTAAGTAGTTTTAACTGGTTTTGAGCGATATTTTACAAGTGCAGTTAGAATTTACAAGCTTAAATATATTGAGTTTGGCTCAGCCTGAGTGGCTTGTACTTAATGCCCAAGCATTTGCCAAAACTTTCGGCTGGCCTTGATGGAAATAATTGGAGTTAGCATAGAGTAGTCTGAGTAGTCTCTAGACTACCATAAGCCAGCCCCAACTAAATACAGTTATCTTGATCTGAGAGATGATTCCAACTAAATTCTCGCTTTTCTGATTGATTCTCGCTTGAGCTGATGTCTATATGACTGGGAAACTTGAACAGCTCAGTTATATACACACAGAAACTGCTTTACATTTACAAGCTTTTACATTTACAAGCTTTTAGGCAGGGTATTTTCTAGTCTTTCAACTACAATTTCTCATCTAATTAGAGCCCAACTCTCACTGCAGCTAATCGGTTTAGTAATGCGTTGCGAACGCTTCAAATGGCGCCAAGTGCAAATCGCTCAAATTAAAATCAGCAATTAAAACATATTTTATATATATATAAATATATATATATATATATATATATGCTGCCACGCCTCACTGCCCACTGCCGCCCACAAGTATTTAAATAAATTATTGCATGCTGCGGTTAGCCATAAAATGGTTTTAGCCGCTTACCCATTATCAAACAGGATTATGAATATGAATATGAATACGAATATGAATATTCATATATTCATATGTGTATGTGCGTGCTTAGTGCATATATCATAATTATTTATGAATAATGTGGTTAGCACTTGGTGCAATATTGAGTTGGCCATTTGATTGGCTTTGGCTTGAGAGAGTTGTCGGTTTTCATCAGTCAAATATGTGGCCTAAGCCCTTTTGGTCTAAATATTTTTGGGCAAAAACTTTTTACCCGCGACCAATTATGCACAGCTTAAAAATAATTTACCAAAAATGTTTGCCAATAGCAAATGCAAATGCAAATACGCGCCCAATGCCCAATGCCCAATCCAAAGCTTTAAAATGCATACGAACTGAGGTGGGCATAGATGCTGCAAGGGGTCTGCGCTCTGGACATCAACTGCAAATAGGCTTAACGCCCTCTGCTGTTGCCGTTGCCACTGCCACTGCCACAGCCATAATGGTATTATTAATTATTCCAATTATAAAAATTGTAAGCGGCGCAGATTGTTGGCCGATTGGCATTTGGGCAGGTTTTAAAACAGCCCAAAGAACGCATCGACCAAAAGTTTTACTGCCACAATTATGAGCGATTTTTACTATAAATAAATATATATAAATTAAGGTATGTATGTATGTGTGTGTGCGCCTGCAAATCTTTTAATTGCCATAAAATCCTCATTGGGCATTAAAAATAAATATATCATTGTATGAGCATATTCGTGAAAATCAACCAGGAAATATATAATTATATATATATATAAATATAACTCATTTTTTATGTGTGTAAAATAAAAATGCAAAAGTTGATAAGTAAGACGAACAACTATCTGTGACAAAGTGGCACTCTATATACTCTAGGCTTGGCGCAAATTTAATATTAAATTAAATATTATTTATTATATTATATTATATATTTATTAAATATAATTTAATATTAAATTAAATATTATTTATTATAATATATTATATATTTATTAAATATAATTTAATATTAAATTAAATATTATTTATTATATTATATTATATATTTATTAAATATAATTTAATATTAAATTAAATATTATTTATTATAATATATTATATATTTATTAAATATAATTTAATATTAAATTAAATATTATTTATTATATTATATTATATATTTATTAAATATAATTTATGTGAAATTTTCACATAAAAAACTTAACTTTTCATGCTATATTTCCTATGGTTTATAGTAGACAAAGTTTTTTAGATTCAATTATTGAACTTGCGTATGAAACCTTTTCTTAGAATTTCTCAGGTCATCTGAAAAGTTATCAAGCTAAAATTCTATTTTCAGCTGATTTTTTCAATGCAGATCATGTATATATACCAGTTCAATATAGATTTGTATGCAGTGATAAAGCTTGTGTATATCTCTTGAACATCTTGTTTAAATTTTTTGAAAAACAGAAATTTTTTTGCACAAAAGAACTCTAATTAATCTGATATAGCAGCAGTTAAAGCTATATATGGTATATAATATATGCTAGTCTATTAAGTATTATGGCATATAGTATTGAATATACATTCAATGATATATCAAGAGCATCATCGAGCACTTTACTACAATATCTGATTTATATATCTTAAGACACAGCAAACTTTCCATACTTCCTTTGTATTTATATTCTTATAGGAACTCTACTACCACTAGCCTAGGCCTGTAAGTGTTAGACAATATGGTAAAACAAAAACTTTTTGAAATTTAGGATTTTTATATATACTACATATGTTCCATATATGTAGTATATATATAAATCCTAAATTTCAAAAACTTCTCTTTAAAGAAACGAAATAAAGAAATGAAATGCATTTTCAAGCGATTATGTCTAGCTGTTCAGTTTAACTAATTCCTCTTTATGAACGAGCTTCTACTTTTTATTCATGTATTTTGCCAAAAATTGTCTTGTAAATAAGTTATAAATGAACATTCAAAGCCAACTCTATTAACACTCAAAAGCATATTTCATAACAAAATGAAAATACCTCTTTGAACTTTATAACAAATGCCAGCACAAGTTAAAGGCTAATAAATATGGCAGATAAGTAGAGCTATATCCGCTCACAGATCTGTGAAATGCCTTTATAAACCACATGATATAATCTCTTCCTACATATATATATATATAGATATATATAAATTTGTCATATTAACATATCAGCTCATTTAATTTCATAAAATTCAGTTAATTTCGTAAAACTCTATGAAATTTTAAACAATAAAGAGCGACAGGCCTTTGCGTGTGGGAGGCATACATAATGCTGCACACACACATGCACACATACATACATACATACATACATACATATATATATATGCGCTTAACCCATGTTCGACCTGGTAATATACGCAATTACGATTTTCGATTTTCACATAGATATTTAAACTGCGGGAGTGACTCCAGGGCTTTTTTCCGCGCTGAGTGGCCGAGGCGCTGACCAGTTTTTGGCTTTGGCATTTGCTGTGCACTGCGCGTGGGGCAGCTGCTTTCTATCGAGGTGGCAGCGAGGTGCGCTTGTGGCAGCTATTAGCTCTGCCACGAACAATGCAGCGAAAATGCGTCTACTGCAACCGAATAATAAACTCATTAAATCCATTATCCTGCCCCATGATTTGGGGGCTAACACAAAAGCGGATTTTACGCGCATGCATATGTGCGAGTGTGCGTGTGTGCACGTGTGTGTGCGTGTGTGTGCGTGTGTGTGTGTGTATGCTAATTGTTGCGTAGCTCAGTTCAAAAATGTTGTTGGCCCAGGCACTCGAAAAATGCCTGCCTTTACCTGCGTGGCCGCTAGTTAAAGGGGGCGTGGCGTGGCACATGAATTCTGTCTGCTGGCATAATGCAGGCAGCGCTTAAGTAGCCCCGAGCGACTGCCGCTTATCCTTATTAGCATTATCAGTGGCCAAAAAAAAAAAAGAAAAATAATCGAGACGCGCAGCCAGCAAATTGAATTAAAAACGTTTCAGGCATTAAATCTCAGCCAAGGCAGTCAGACAGCCAGCCTCGCCCAGCCGCTCAGCCGCCCGAAAGCCACGCAGCAGTTGCCCTAAGCTGACAAACGATTTGTAATGAACTCCACTTGCATAGGCTTAGACGCTGTCGTCGCTTTCCCTCCTCTCTCTTACTCTCTCACTCTCGCCTCGCAGACTTTTCCATTTTCTCTTACTTTTTTGCCCTGTGTCGCAGCTTAAGATTTATTAACCTGCGTCGATGGCACGAAAAAATAATAATGAAGTTGCCAATTGCCTGGCATTCGACTAGAGACACAAACACAATTCACAATTGTGTTGCATTTTGTATACCCTGTAAGTGTGTGTCTGTCTGTCTGTCTGCGTATGATTATGTAAATATTTAAGAATTTAAAGCCTAGTTACGCCAAAGAGATCAAAGTGAAACTAGATTGTGTTAAATGTAGCGAGGGTAAGTCAGGTTGTTGCTATGAAAATTAAATACAGGGTATTTGAGCAGTAAGTAAAGTTATTCCAACAGCTTATATAACTAACTTTGCCATATGAATTTCGACATTTTGACAATTACAGGGTATTTTTAGTCGCGTTAAGTTAATGTTATATGAGAAATAAATACAAATTGACTTGAGACTCTTAGTTTTAAAAGACATGTGTTTCATTTAAGCTAAGCAGCACAAAGTTTATACATTTACAGGGTATTCTTTAGTCACATAAGCTGTTTTCTGCTTAGTAAATGATATATGTAACATAAAAACTGCTAGGTAATCAAATTAAATAAGCATTTAAGCTGTCAACTGTACTTAGCTAAGCTTACAGGGTATGTTATAGTTGTGCTGCTAAAGCGTATTACACCAAAAAATATATATAAATTCTGCTTGCGCCAAAAACTTCACCCACAGCACAGCTCTAATACGATTTAACATCAATTCTATGTTTTTTACAGGGTATTTGTTAGTCGTGACCTTTGCTTAACTATTGCAACTGTTGCATACTTTGGTTTCGTTGCTTCTTGATTACCCTACGCTGCTGCTGCGTTTGGCTTATCGCCATCTGAATTGAAAGTTCAAATAAATGGGATATTTTGTGTGCTTCGGCTTCGCTTGCTTGTGACGTCAGCTAAGCTCTCGAACCACCCCAAGCCAGCTCTTAGAGGCTGATTACGCAACTGCCAGAGGCGGCCAATTAGCAGGGGTGAGAGCGAACGCACACACAAACCCCACTCAACCCGCTTTTCTCGAAAGATTTTAATCTTTGAAAAGTTTTCGTAGCACTGATGTGAATAGAAATTGTTTTGAAATTTTATTGTAATACGACTTTGTGTATGTGTGTGTATGTGTGTGTGCATGTGTGTGTGTGCGCGCTTTTGGCTTTCTTCTAAGAAATTGACCAATTGACTGACCACAAGCAGCGGCCAGAACCAGCAATAATTATGAATCGCCTACACAGAACATCAAAACGACTTAATCCCCAACTAAGAAACACACACACACACGTACACACACACACACGCACAGTGGCAGGACACATGCAGAGCAATTTGAATGACTGCCGGGCAAGGATTATGTAAGTTTACGAAAATATCTTTTGGAGCAACAAATATTTGTAGTTCAGCTGGTTTTTTGTGTGTCTCGTCGCATGCTTGACCCGAGAGCTCGACGGACCGAGAGCCCGTGCTGCAGGCAGGACGCACTGTGTGTATCCTTCGGGTTGCCTCGAATAAATTGTGTATTGTTTATTTATAAGAAAATGTTCATAATTTACTTATTAAAATGATTTGAGTGATTTGGGTAAGAAAATTAAAATTGTACAGAGCCAAAGTTTTAATAACCGTAAAGGATATTTGCCTAATGTGCGAAAGGACATTGGACAAGCAGCTGCCGCAGAGGGTGGGGCAAAGGTCCTTTGGCTTAAGCCAACTGAACTGTTTGAATTTGCTTATCAGTGGTTGACCAGTGGAAATGTCTTAGTGCTCAGAGCTGCACGAAAAATCTTAAGGATTTTAAAGGACTTAAGTGTCAGGCATGTTTGTCTACGTGTGTGCGCGCACGTGTGCGTGTGTGCGTGTGTGTGAAAGTAAGAGTGACCGGAAATTAAGCAATAGTCTTAAGGAAATTGCCACAAAGTTTTTTGGTTGCCACGAAGCAGGCAATTTGATGTCCTTTACTCACACTACAGCAGCTACAAGTCTTAAGTTTACATAAGTGTGGCTGTGTGTGTGTGTGTGCGTGTGTGTGTGTGTGCGCATTTTTATTTACACTTCAACTTAAGTCCTACTTAATTGCAAACTCTTTTCAGCAGAATTTTTAATGCATGCATTTTAATTTATAATGCCGAGCCAGCCATTGAGGCTACTTAAGAACTTAAGAACACACACACACAGACATACACACACATACACTTGCATGCCTTACGCATGACTGCCTACTTCTCACACCTTGGACGCTGCATATCCTTGTCTAAGCCCTGCCACTTGTCCTGCCTTCGCACTTCTCTCTGCAGCGTCTTGCAACAACACAACTCAACACAACAAAAGGAAATCAACTAACTGTAGCTGCTGCAGCTGAAGCTGGCAAAAGCTGCGACGCACGCTTCAGAAAATTCAACTTGCAAAAATTGCTTAGCTCAAAGTTGAGATGCTCTATGAAGTTGAAGGGCCACTAAATGCTGATGCGAGAATTAACGATGAGTGAAAGTTGAGTGAAAATTATTTATAAAATATAATTAAAATAATGTTGAAAGGTTTAACAATTATTTTAATAATATATGCATAGAATTTATATATTAATTTAATTTAATTTATGTATTACTAAGCGATTTCTGTGCTTTCAAATTTGTAGATTCAAAGATTTTTAGAAGGCAAAATATACTAGATTTACTAGTTATGGATATACTAGATAAAGTATCTATATAGTATATAGTATATAGTATATAGTGGTATATACTATATATACTAGATTTACTATATATAGTATTTATATAGTATTTAGTATATAATAGTATACTAGATAGATAATTTTTTTAAATTTAATTTTTTTTTTTTTGATTATTATTATTAAGTGTGGAACCTGTACAATCAAATTTAGTAAATTTTAATAAAATTCGTTTCTTATCTTATAAATGCTTATTAACTCTGATAAAAATATACATATACACTATATATATACACTATGTATAACAAATTCGAATCAGTTAGCCAAACTTCAAAAAAGTTCTATCAAATCTAACAACTTTTGGCTCTATTTTGAAAACATGAAGACTTGAAGCTTTTGATGAATAAAAAAATATTTTTAATATCAATAAAATGGGCTTTAAGGGATAGAACATTTTATCACATTAATACTTTAACATGAATATGATTATTCAAAATTTTGTTTTACAACTTGAACGAAGAGCACAATAAGTTTGTGAAACAGAATCATTATTTGGATACAAGTCTAAAGATCAAGTCTATCCACAATGAAATGTCAAATCAAACTGAATAAAAAGCAACTATTCGCATTTAAATACATTTTCAAATAACGCAATGCTGCCAGCGCAAAGCTGTGCACCACTAAAAGAAACACCCTTTATAAAGTCTAACAACTTTCGGTTGTAGTGTAAAGAAATGAAGGTTTGAAGTTTTTGTTGTATATTAAAAACTTAGCAAAGACTTTGATGTGATCTAAAAGTAGAAGAAGAGCAAAAGAACTTATTGTTAAGCAAAAATAAGCGAACTCGGCTTGAACTGTGGCAAAGAGGTTAAGATGGCTTAAGGGCTTCAGTTAACTATTGATTAGCGCAATGGATCGAAATGTTGCTTATATATGCAAACATATATATATATATATATATATATATATATATATACATATAAAGATATATTTATATATATATTTGTTTATTTAGCACATTTTTTGCATTTTGGTATTTTCGAATGGGGAAAACATGTTGAAAACTTTTAAGCGGCTTATAATTAATGCCGCCAACGCGAGCATTTTCTTTCTCTTAACGCTTTACGCTTTCGCGAGCTGCCGTCTTAGCCCTAGCCCCTGCCATGCTAGGTGTTTAGACGGCATTTTTCTGTGTCAGTAACAAAATACATAACCGGAAATCAAGGAATCATTCAGTAAAGCGTCTAAGGCAGAGCAACGAGCATCTTCGTCAGTCGAAAATAATCCTAATGAAATAAGCATGGCCCGTAGCGGTAATTTATTTAAACCCCATTCCAGCCAGACTCAGCTGCCAAATTGGCCTCTGCTACTGGGCAAAGGCATTTAAATTGTCTCAACTTTTGTTTTGTTGCGTAATAAATTCATTTTTTGTCCTTTACAGCATGTAAAACTATGCATATGTGACCCCACAGCCTCCCTCTCTGCCCATCTCTATATATTCTCTGTTTTCTGTCTTAGATTTAATCCCTTTGTTGGCAACAATATATATGTGTATATATATATATGGAAGACTTGCAGATATGTTGATTTGGGCGGCCAGGTGGCAGGTGGCGAGGCCAGAAAAACTAAACCAGCCCGAGAGTCCTCTGAATGGATTTTCTTAAGTGGTTCTAAGCTTTGTCTGTGAAGCAAACCAGAAAACATGCTTATACATGCGGCCAAGTGGCTGGCTGGCTGGCTGGCTGGCAGTTCGAGTTCAAGTGCAGGCAGCTGAACGAGTTCGGCTCGCTCCAGTTCCGAGTCCAGCTCCGGCTCTAGTGGCATTAGCAGCTGCTTAAGGCACTGCAGCACTTCATTAGTTCCAAGTTCGAAGACAAGCAGCAGCAGCAAGGACATCCGCACAGAGCATCAAGACAATGGACAACTGCGCACGATAATTGAATGCAAGCAAAGCCTTGGCTACGCAGCCCCCGCCCTTGCAAATCACCCAAAAGAAAGCAGCCCAGTCAGAAAAAGGGGCAGCCGCTGCAGCTTGAGTGGGAAAGGCCAACAAAATCACAAGAAGTTGCCAAATCCTTACAAAAGGATTATGATGTGTATTTTTGGTCAAAGCACGTTGATGAGTGCCAAACGACTTTGTTGAGTGTTCAGATTTTTCTCTCTCTCTCTTCCCATACATGCAGATATATATATATATATATACATATATATATATATATATATATATATATATTTTATGTATGTTTATGGTAATGGAAATGGAAATGTAATCTGTGCTTGGAACTAATTCGAATTCCTTTATAAAAGCGTGCAAAGGAGTCCATTGATTAATTGATGACATTTAAGTATCGCATTTCGACAGGCAGCTGCATAGCTGAGCTGCTGATGGATGAGTGCAAGTTAAGCTATTTTTGCTATGACTACGAGATATCCTCTAATTAAAAAGAAGCAGGAATTAAGCCAAGTTTCTCTATGAGGGTATTACGCTCGGATAATATTCTTGTCTCTTGTCTTTTGCCACTTCTCTCTTTCTTCTTATCTTATCTCTATTCTCTCTTCTTTTCTCTTGTTTCTCCTCTATCATACTTCTCTCTTGCGTGCTCTCTCTTCTTGTTGCTCTCGTCTTTCTTGGTTCTTCTCATTGATCTATTTCTTCTATTTTACATTTTCTGTGTTCTATCTTCTATCTATTCTCTTCTCTCTTCTCCCTTTAATTTTCTATCTTCTATCTTCTATCTTCTATCTTCTAACTTCTACCTTCCATCTTCTAGCTTTATCTATCTATCTTGCTGCTATCGACTTCTCCAATCAGCTTAAGGACATTACATTAATCGCATAGAGATCTGAAATACAAACAAACGGCTATAAGAAGAAGAAGCAGACCTAAGCAAAGTCCTTTTCAAGTGCTCAGAACAAATATAGGAAAATGTCAATGAATGCAAATAAGCCGAAAATGTAGAAAAAGGATTAAAATTATGAACGCAGGATAAGGCAAACAGACAGTCGGACCGAAATGCAGCAGGCTGTCTATATATATGCAGTCATGTGTGATCACACACACACACACACACACACACTCTCAGTTAGCCACACAAAGGAAATGCCGGTCACAAAAAGGATTTGGAATCTCTCAAATATTATCAAGTGGAGAACAAGCCGTGGTCGTTGACGTTGACGTTGTCGCTGTCGTTGCTATTGGCATTGGCTGTTTTTTTTTTTGTTCTCTCTTTTGGTCCTGCGGCAGCACTGAGTGGGATTTAAATGTCGATAATGTTGGCAAACACAAGGACAATAATCGAAGGACTATGCCGTGGCGAGTCAAATGTTTGCGCAAAATGTCAAAAAATCGACTCCGACGTGCAGTTCAACCAGAAATAAACGCACCATTGACTACCCCCCGAACAGCCAATAGGAGTTAGCAATGCACACACGCACACTCACACATATGTTGCCAGCCACAAATGTCAAGTTACATTATCACACTTGCATACGCTTTTCAAACTGCGAGTCGAGACGCGATGCGACGAGTGCTATTTGCCAGCTGCTCAAATCGATCGAAGCTTTTTTAAAGGACATCTTCTCGAGGACGAGCTATTGTTGTAGAAGGCTCAGCTAATGCACTGAGCGAAATGAGAGTCGTATGAAACTTGTTAAGCCTGTGAAGTGAGATGAAAAGTGTTCTCTGTGTCTGGCTGTAACTCTAGCTGGCAGAGCAGATTAGACTGCACTGAGAGAAATTTTAAGGCATTGAATTCATGTAAGATTTGCTGTGAGTTGAGAAGAGATGAGCTTTTTAAATATAGATATATTCGCAGTGTGTCCATAGCACTGACAGAAATTTTTGGTCTACAAAGAAATTCAATTGGAGCTAAAGAATCAAAGTAAGAAAATTTTAACTCGATATTCTCAAATGTTTTTCCTGATTTCAAGTGATTTATATCTTGTCAGCTTTTCTAAGTTATTGAACCATAAAAGTACTACTTGATTTTGTAGTACTAATTATTTGTAGCTTCCATATCTGCTTTTAGCTACAATTTCCACAAGTTCAAAGTACAGTCTAATTCTCAGTTAGCAGTTGTGAAATTTGATAAGGATTTCAATATTTCAATCTTAATTATTTATACAAATTTTTTAAAAATTTATTTTAGCCTTATTGAAGAACAAATTTGATTTAAAGCTAAAATATTGCAATGAAAAACTTTTCAAAAAATATCTGTCTTCAGTTAGGGTATCCACTGTAGCTACGCTTGGTTTCGACTTAAGCAACAGCAAATTGCCTCGATACAAAACTTCCGACGGCTTCTGCAATATATTTTTAGCTGTTTATAAATTGTGTTTTGATTTAAGGCAAAAAGACAAAGCTAAACCTTGAAGCTTGATCGGCTTATTTAAGGAAATGTCTGCTTAATATTATAAACAAATTAAAAATCAATTTTTGCTGTTGTTGCTGCTGCCGTGGATTGTCTTTAGCAGCAAAAAGCGGGCCAGAAGCAACAGTCAGCAGTTGCAGTCGGCGTCGCAGTTCGTTTTGCAGTCGCATTGGGAGTCGTCGTCATCGTCGTCGGCGTCGTCATCGCAGTTGCCACACATGGCGGCAACCTTAATCACTTTAGTTATCAATATTACTTATTTACGTTGCTCCTACTTAACGCTTAAGACGCTTTGCCTTTTATGCAGTCTGCCTTCAGCGAGTGTGTGTCCAAGTGAATTATGTGCCTATATATAGGCACACATATATCGGCATATATACATATATATATATATATATATATATATATATATATATATTCTGTGCATATGCAGATAAAAGTTGTGCACTGCTCTAGCATTACATTTGCTTTTAAATCTTCCTGCTTAAAGCCAAACAAAGTCTTTGAGGAGCGAACGGCGGCACAACACGCGATTGATTCAATTAAGAAGAGACACGGCAAAACAAAGGCATATATATAGTATTCATATACTATATATATGCATACAGTATATGTACTTTAAAAGTGTGTAACTGAACACGCATACGCCTAGTTGGTTATGAGCGACTGTCGGCTGCATTGATTAATATAATCCGCTTGAAGACGCTCCCTTCCACGCTCTTAAGTTACAGACTTGCCCTCCCCAGAGACTGTGGGCGGGTGAGGGGCGTGGCACTGCTCACCTGCCCCATGCCCCCGACCCCGCCCTCTCGTGCTCAGTTTTAAGTACAAGTTAATGGTGCTTATGCATATTACCCACAAGCCAGCGTACCCATTGCCATATCGAGGCCATTAATACTCAACCAAATGATTTCTTCTTCTTTTTTATACAATATTTTAAATGCTCGTTTACCTGGTGATTTTAAAAAGAGTATATAGGTTTGGAATGAGATTAAGGAATATATATATAATATAATAATTTCATAATAAAGGCTTTTAACTAAGTCGCTCTAGATTGAAATATTATAATATCGAGTATTTCTCGAGTTTATCTACATCAACAAAAGACTTAATATTAAATTTTAATCTTTCAAAAAAAAAGCATCTAAAATATAAATTCACATTAATACGAAATATATAGAAATAAATAAAGGTAGTAATTCGAGTTAGTTGTGATAGTTATAGTCGAGTTCGTCGTAAAAACAACTAAAGGGAAAAATTTTTAAGGCTCGAAATTTAATGACTAGAATTAAGTTTTCTTAATTTTCAAAAGTAGAAATCGATCTATAAGTGATCAGTAGATACACTTTCATGCATTTTACAAGCTACCCTCGTATGTTAATATATCTATAAATTGAGTTGGAATTTGGAAACTTGAGCGAGTATTGTGCAGTCAGTTGCCTTTGCTGGCAATCATTGCTACTTTTTCTTTTAAACAATATTTTGCTGCTGCTGCTGCTGCTGCTGCTTCTTATGATTTGTGCCTTGTGCTTGTTGCTGTTGTTGTTGTTGTTGTTGTTAAGTATTTCACTGTATTTTAAATCGATCCAATGGCAAAGCGTCTTTGTGCCGCGCGCTGCGAGAGTGCGCTCTCAGCTTAATCCGCTGCCAATGAACTGCGAATGCTGCTGCCGCCGCTGCTGCTGCTGCTGAGGTCGTCAGATGAGCGGCTTTGGCTGCTTTTGAATTGAAGCTGAGAAGGGGGTGTGACGACGAAGGGGGGATGTGAGCCTTGCATGAGTCAGTTGAGCCTCGGTTGGGTTTATTAGTGCGGCAGTTCCTGCGGCCCCAGCAAGAAGCGTCGTCGACTCAAGTCTGAGCAGAAGGATGTAGCTGTGCATGTGGATGTCGTTGTCGATGTGGATGTGGATGTCGTTGTGGATGCCGCTGGCGTGTTGGTGTCAGTGTCGCATTTGCCGTTTTCGCATTGGTATTTGGGTATTTGGGCTTTGTCTGGTGGGGATGAAATTTGATCCTCTGCGTGGCAGCAGCAACGGCAGCAGCAACGGCAGCAGCGACAGCAGCAGCGTATTTGCATTAAGCGTAACCTTTTGCTGCTGCCACAACAACAACAACAACAGCAAGTAGAAAAGCAACCACAAAAGCGTAAAAGGGTGCGCTGGCAGCGCTGCCGCCGATACGCCGACTGCCAAGGAGCTTAATTTGAGGAGGGGATTTACGCTGTGGCATTATAATTCTTTCTTTCTTTCTTTGCCCCGCACACTCTTCATTTTTCATTTTTTTTGTATTATTATTATGCCTTGGCATCTTATTCTTTACGTTTTTTTTTCTTTAGGGATTAAGCAAATTTCTGTAGAGATTTGCCAGTTAAGGCGCAATGCAGTGTCTTGCATTGATTAGTTGTTGCTGCGCGGATTAGTTGCATCGGGTTACGCAGTGCGAGCAGAGCACACACACACATGCACATGAACTCATTCGCACACTCACACTCCAACAGCTGACAGCTTAAGTCCAAACAGTAACAAAAATAAAGCTCGCTAAAGATGCATATGCCTGTCCCACTCTTACTACTCCTCCCTACCCTCTCCACTCTCTTCTCCATAGCACCTCGCTCCCTCTCTGTCACACTCCTTTGCTCTTTGCCCTGCTCTTCAAATCTTAAACATTTATCCGCGCGTATTATGTGGCCAACTCTGGCTAATTGCCAGGCCGCATTAAGCGTGGCCACACTTATACATACACATACAGCTTTATTCATTTATAACATTTGTGTGTTGTTATTTTTTTTTTGCGTTGATTCGCTTTGGGGCGTTAGTTGGTAGCTGGCTTTAGTGTGTGCGAATTGAGTGTTGTTTATGTTGTTGTTGCTCTTTGTCACTGGCATCAACATCAACACCATCTGCGGTATTCAATTTAAGGGGATTAACTGCTAATTTTTTGCGATTTCACTCAATGCCAGCAAACTTTTTATCTACATGGCTTTTTCATATGGCTGTGTGTGCTTGTGTGTGTGTACCAACCGCCTGTGGAGTCAACAATGCAGCATGTCCTTGCATATGGAGTCATTTGCCAGCAGAAGCCAAGCAACGGGCTTAAAAGGGCAATTGGCATTGAATAGCGAAATGCCCCAAAAAGGGAAAAAGAAGGGAATTTTTAAAAGGCTTTCGTCAGCTCTATAGCATGCAAGGGAAATTCGTGTTTTTCATGCGAACTGTTAAAGTCGAAAAAGAGTTTTGATGTAATCATTGCCTAATTATGTGAAATATTCGATATTAGCTTATTTCAATTTACAACTTTTGTTGTTATAGGTAATCAGCAATAACATTTATCGACATTTCCGTACTTAACTGATAAAAATTGTGAAATCCTTACGATAAAAAGCAACAACAGAAAATATTAAAATTAAAAATAATTACAAAAATAAAATATTTAATCTATAGACCAAAATAAACCCACCCCAAAAATTAGATAAGCAAAAATTGCTTAGCTATAAAAAATTTAATAAACTATAAAACTTATCAAAATTATAGTTTTCAGTCTCTTCAATATGTTAATAGATAAGACACGCCCTAAGCATTTAATTATAAAGCAATTTGAATAATTACAAAATCTTCTAGGCAGCTATTGCTGCATGAAGCGTAAAATGTATAGAGTGATGTACTAGAAAATACCCTATATCCATTGGATTCGATATGATGGAATGACTTTATGTCAAACTTGATGTTACTTTTGGAAGAACTTAAGTGAAAATATTGTAGATATTGAAACAGAAATAGATTAAAATATTATCATAAATGGATATATGAGATAGACAAAATTATGGCTTAAATATTTTTCAAACTAGTTTTGGGATTTGAACTGCCTACATCAGTGGATACCTTATAAACAACTCACATGCCAGACATTTGAATATTTGAAAATAAGGGTTTACACCGTTTAACATAGGTAGAATGTTAAAGAACGTAGCTTATCTATGAAGATCGATTCAATAAATAATTTATAATAATTTTCTTAATTCAGAAACTTCTCAAGCAACCCTTGCCCAATACCAGAAGTATTAAGAATGATCTTTTAAAATGTATTATATCTTTTTCTGATCATCGTACATTGTTTTCCTCATCAATTAAAATCAGATCAAACTCTATTATTAGCTGCGCAATAAGTAAGCATACGGTTAACTAAGTAACTGTGAAACGCTGTTGCTTGAATCCTAATTGCTTACACACGCACACACAAATACGCGCGTGCTACGCAAAGAGAGCGGAAGTGCGAGAGCGAGAGAGCGCGGGTCTGCTAACTAAGCAACGCTAGTTGCTATTCCCATTCCTAATTCTCCTATTCCCTTACCGTCAGCTGCTTTCACTTATCATTTTAGCCTTTATTTTATTTTCACAGCCTTATTCCTGTTGAGCGCTACGTGTGTTTCACGTTGTTGTTGTTGTTCTTGCGGCTTAGCATGTGAATGCGTATGTGTGTGTGCCTTTGGTTAGGCGCTAGGATGAGCGCACTTGCCGCTGTCTTGAGTGCAAAAGCGCGACGGCTCTGTTGTTGTTATTGTTATGCATTGTTGTGTTTGTATTTGTTGTTGTGCCATCTCTCTGCTGCCAGCTTAATGTATGTGCCTGTGTGTGTGTGTAAGCTCCACTGGGATGCCAAACAGTAGCACAAAACAAAATCTAGTGAACTTCATAGGGATTAGCCTGCACGAAAGCAACAGATTTAAAAGCTTTCGCTCTGCTTTTTAAGTTCATTTGTGCGCGTTTGTCTTTCTGTGTGTGAGCTCTTCTCTGCCTGTGTGTGTGTGAGTGAGGTATTGTTGCTACTGCTATCCCTGCTGCCGCCTGCCTTTGTTGACAAATGCGACTTGACAGTGGTGTGGCAAATCTCGTCTGGCGACACAAACCAAATCTCCTTTCTATATGTGTGTCTGTGTGTGTATTGCACATGCCGGCTCCACATGGTCTTGGTTTTGCTCTTGGGCTTAGAGTTCACTTAACACTTGGCATAGGTCACTTTTATAAGGCACTTAATAACTCGCATTCACATTCATTCACAATCGACACAGTTGATTTCATATATACATATGAACATGAATATATGGACACTCGTATTTATATTTGTAGTTTAACTAGCTACAGCTGCCTTTTAGACATGCGCGCACGCTTAATCCTCCATGCACCCAGAACATAATCCAATTGCACACCAACGCACAAAATAACAACAATAACAGCAACAGCAGCAACAACAAGAACTAGTAGAGGAAGAAGAACCGGCGCGAAGTAAAAATACGAACGAAAATAAATTCAAAATATAGAGAATGAGTGAGAGAGCAAAATGTAAGACGAACCTTCTTCCAGCATGTTTGGCACGATACTAAAAAGCAATGCGGAGCACACAGCACGTTTTGGCGCCCCATGCGATGAAAACACGCACACAAAACAGAGAGCAAGAGAGCGAGTGAGCCAGCGAGCGCGAGAGCGCAAACACACACAAGCACAGACACAATGGCAGCCGCAGATATCAACATGTGGCCCGGCTCTCTGCTATTACATTGCTGCTCGCACACACAGATACGCTCACTCTTTCGCTCTCGCTCTCACTTCCTCAGCGCTGTTCGTTGAGCCTGGGCCGCATTACGCTTATCAAAGTATATCTCAGGGATTATACGAAATGAATGGAATTAAGGATTAATTTCCAAGGGATGTCATTTCGTTTTCGGATAATTCTCTCTGTGTGCGTGTATATGTGTGCCTGTATGTGTGTATGTGTGTGTGTGTGTATTGCCAACAGCTTACGCTATAATGGATTCAGGTTCGCACTGCTGCCACAGTCGCCCCTTCCGCATTTGCCATGGGGTTTTTTTGGTTTATAAAAAATACACCCGAGTTTATAATGCCAAAGCGGGTTATAAGACATAGGCGGCGAATTGTATAAAGATATATGTATATGTTATATGAACATATAATAAAAGAGGTGTGCATTGATTAGAACTTTGACTGATATCGGATAAGGCGCGTTTGGATATTTAAAAAAATTTACAAGTAGATAAAACTGTTGATAATATAAGATAAGTTGAGTTATGAAGTATTCAATCAGCTGTATTGGATTAGAATGTAGACTTTTGAATAACTTGGAAAATATTCCAAGTTTAACAAAAGAATTATTTATCTTAGCGCTTTCAGAAGAGCATCAAAAGTTCAGTCTACATTTAGCTAACAGCCTACACAATTGATTTACGCCTAAATGTCACCTTATTAGAGACATTGCTCTCACAGCCAGACGTCCGACGTCCGTCCCCCTCTGTTGATGCTTAATGGGCTGCCAAACGACGCCACTGCTCATTATAATACCAAGCGATCCATAAAACGAAGAGTTAAATCCGAAATAATAATCCCGCACGAAATTAAATCCCTCGCCCACACGCGCAAAACCCCAAACCCCGAAATGCTGAACGCCACAGCGTCTACGGCCTCCAATGCCCCGCGCGCGCCTTCTCTGTTTGCCTGGAAAAAAGTTAATCCCCACAGCAGCAGCAGCAGCAGCAACAGCAGCCGACATCGCTGGCGTCGCCGTCGACGTCGACGTCATTTTATCCGCCAACTTCAACTGTGGGGCTGTCACTGCTGCTGCCTCGCTGTGTGTGGTGCGGTCCCCACCTCCCCATTGACCCCCGGCCCTGCTTCAACTCAGCTTCTTTTTGGGCCTCTCGCTGCAGTTGGCTGCGACGTTGGCTGCGCTGCTGGTTTAAGGATTAACACAGACGCAAACATTGCCAGCACGCACACACACACACACTCTCACAGTCACACACACATGCAGAACTAAAGCACGCAATGGGCAAGAGCACAAAATCGTTGGGATTAATGCGGGATCTACTTTATTGCGAAAATATGCTCGACCAACGCGAGTGTCCCCTCTCACTCTCTCTCTCTCTCTGTCTTACTCTTCCTCTCGTTCTGTCGCTCTCTCTGCCTCTTTCTCTGCGGCACGTCCTGTCCAGTCATGGCAAATAATTTGGCTGGCGTTGGCGTTGGCATGGATTGTAGCGACTTAAACGAATTGGGATTACGTTGCGTATGATTCATATGAAGGCTAAAACAACAACAACAACAAGCCAACTGGCTTTAAACAACAACAACAACATGTGGCATGTGGCATGTGCGTTTCCATTTATGCATGCTGCATTGGTTGGTTGGTTGTTTGACGTAAGGCGCGGTGGGTTGGGGATGGGGTTGGTGTGTTGGAGGCATTCAAACGGATTACAGCAAGCAGAGCCAAAAGCTTCAACTCAACCCTCGCTTTTTGTGCGCAAATTGAAAATGACCAGGCAAGGGTGGGGCAAGGGCAGCTTTTGGCCCAATATGCTGGGAGCTGCCCTGGGATAATCCTTGAGGCGATCAATAAAGCGCTGCCAGCCTGACTGATGGCCAGACACAGCGACAGACGGAGAACGAGAGACAGTTAGACAGACAGTTGGACAGCTTTGTGGTGCGGGTGATGGAATTGGCATTGGGATTAGCAGTCCAGACGCAGAGCGAGACAGGCATGCACCTGGCTGGCACACACACACAGAGCATTACTTTAGCTGGCAGCTTAATCCCAACTGCTTCGCCTCTGCAGTTTAAAAGCAAACAGGGCGACGGCAAAACAAAAGCTTAACTGCAAAAGCAAGCAAAAGGAGACGTCGCTGCCGTCGACCAACGAAACTTCTCTTCATTTGTGCCTGATGGGATTAGAGCTAAAGCCAGATAAAGGGATAAAGGATTTCAAATTCGAAATGCGTGCCCGGCCGGCGCATCGGTAAAACTTTTTTGGCCGCAGTTGTTGTTGCTCGACAACTTTTGGCGCCAAATTCGCATGCAAAGCAGGCCACACACACAGACAAAGAGACAGAAGCTACCCTTTTGATACTTTAGCCAAGACAGAGGGGAGGGTAGAGGAGTAAGAGCAAGTTACTTGGTTTGAGGTCCAGGTCGTGGATAAGTCGAAAACTTGATGCTTACAGCTAATGTCCTTTGGTTTTGTGGTGCAGAGGGGTTGGTGGTCCTGCTGGTGGTGGTTGTGATTGCTGTTGTTGTACTTCGTTTAGCTTTTGCTGATGTTAAAGTTGATTATGATGCTGATGACGATGATGATTATTGTGTTTAAGGGACTTGGCAATGTCCTTGCAAATTTGCATTAAAGGATTAAAGGATTGTACCTTATATGATTATCGACCAAAAGAAGGAATGTACCTTAAAGGTGCTCTATACATATCACTGGAATGGAGGAGGTACCTACTACTTGTATTCCTAGCTGTACCTGTGTAAGTTGAACACTCAACATTATTACTGATTTCCCTTCTGGTTTGTTAGGGTAATGTACCTTAATAGTACTTATGATACATAAGCAAATGGATTAGGCAACTAATGTACCTACACCTCAGAATGTACCTTCATTTGCCTAATAAGTTCAGTATACATATATATATGCTAATCGAACTAAGAAGTGTACCTAATGTACCTAATTAAGGAATGTACCTAAACAAGAAATGTACCTTTCAATGAAATTAAAATGCACATAAATATAATTTATAATTTTTTAATTTGAATTGTGGATCCAGAAATGTACCTAATTGGAATTTCGCATAGACTCTATGGCTCAGATATCCAACGCAACTATGAATAATGCTTGCCTTACGCAGCGCACTAAAATTAACTGATTCACAAATCCATTAAGCTCGTACATTATCAAGCTGATAGATAATTTGTAACCATAACAACTAGGTACTTTTCAATGAATCACAATTGGCCTTACTATATATATTAATCGAATGTCCAAAGAATACAAAAAATTCTTATCTAATTATTACGAATTGTTACTCAACGAAACGATATTGAAAATGCGATCAGGGAATAACCAAAAAGTCGTCAACTTTTTAAATGGAAGGAAGGAGCTTAGTTTATGTGTGTATGAGAATATGTGCATATGGGTGTCAGCACATACTAAGTATGCACACATATCCATGCGGACACTTAACCTGGCTAGAATACTGGTCGGCCTTTTGGCCCTAAGCCCAAACTTCGAGCAGCAGCAGCTCCTAATTACAACTATATGCCAAAACATGCTTAAGAAACCCAAAATGTAATTCCACTTGTGTATTAATACTATACACACGCCCACACTCACACACACAGACACAGGCACACAAGTAGCTAGCTAAAGTTATCGTAAGTGATTTATCATTGTTATTGTTGCTGTTGTTGTTGTCCTGTTTGCTGTTATACTCTGCATTACAGTTAATATAGTTGGCGTTGGTCCCTTGAAACTTTCTAGAACGTAATACATATATCTACTATACAGTTAAGCGATAGAAACTTTAATATACAATATCTAAAAATATGGCATATTATATGTTAAATATTAAAAAATTAATGAAAGTATATAAAATAAAATAAAATCAAACAGTATATAAAATATAGAATTTAATGTATAATATATACATGTATTTAATATATAACGAATGTCGTATATTGCATGTCGTAGGTCTAATACATATCGATTATCGTAAATTTTGGAATTTCAAAGATATACATGTATTATTTTGTATTTAAATGTCGAATATCGTATGTCGAATATCGTATGCCGAATATCGTATGCCGAATATCGTATGTCGAATATCGTATGCCAAATATCGTATGTCGAATATCGTATGTCGAATATCGTATGTCGAATATCGTATGCCGAATATCGTATGTCGAATATCGTATGCCGAATATCGTATGTCGAATATCGTATGCCGAATATCGTATGTCGAATATCGTAGGTCGAATATCGTAAATTGAATATCGTATATCGAATGATGTATATCGTGTATCGCATATTGAATATCGTATATTAGATATGAAAGTCGTAAATCAAACATATTATAGTATATCAAATGTTAAGTGAGATCAACTATTTGATTTATCTTTAAAGTAAATTTAAACCGATCTTAATTGAAACCTAACGAAGAGTCGAAGCTTTTGATACCACTCGCTATCAAAATCATAAGCTGAAACATCTCTGCATTCCACCTATTTCCCATCCACTCACTGAGTATCTGCTAGTCGTGAATATCCTGTATTTTATATTTATACAATTAGATTTCTACTTATTAGTGTTTGCTTCAAAGTATCTTGATAATCACGTGGCGGCGAGTGTGTATGTGGCAGACAGAGCTTCAAACACGACGACCCAAAGTATTTATTTGATTATGTCAGTAGAGAGCACCAGCTTCAGAGAGAGAGAGAGGTGGAAAGTTGGCCACATGCGTCGCTGAAGACTTTAAGCTGTTCGTAATGCGCACTGTCTAGTTTATGCACAACACAAAAGGTGCCCAAAGGATGTGGATGCGGATGTGGATGTGCTTGGAGTTGGGGCCGGGGATAAACTTGGTGTTCAGCTGGGAGATTCAGTTTTGAGCTGCAGCTGTTGCTGCTGTTGCTGCAATTCGATTGAATTCGATTTGCTTTTGCCGTACATTTAAATCCCAAAACTTGAAGCTCAAAAGCAAAAGCTGTCGAATTTCCAGTGCGTAGCAGATAAGGATTAACTGGCTCCTGTTCCACACAACAAGGCACATACACACACACGACTGCAAATTTGTGCCTTCGACTAAGAGGCCGGCAGACAGCAACACACAGTAGTAGTACATGATGTTGGCTTAACTCAATCGGTAGCACCTGCAACTGCATCTGCAATCATCTGTAGCTCCTGGTCGTGGACCAACTTCAACTCCAACTCGACATCCAGCTCCAGCTACTGCTACAGCTTCAGCCTGCTGCTTGCTTTTTTGTTTCGCATATCCTGCTCTGTTTTGCTTATAATTCCGAAAATGTGTTGCCTCCTGTTGCTTTTGGCATTTATTTGAATTTGTATTCGGGCGACATATTGTGCGTCTATATCATGGGGTTATGCCTTTTTGTGGGCGGGGCACAAATCCTTTGCACAACTCGGAATTTGTGCCAGAGGCTGCAGATGGGGCCAAATCCGAGAATGAAGTAAACCGGACCCGATTGCCAAAGCTTCAGGCTGCCTGCTCCATCTCTCTCCCCCACTCTCTCTCTCTCTCTCTCTCTCTTTCTGTCTGTGCATAACGCTTAACACTTAAGCTGCAACCGCGGCAGCAGCAGCAGCAGGACTTGGCATTGGCAGCATGAGTACGTTCATCATCATACGTATACGTATACGTATCCGTATATGTATTTGTATTTGTATTTGTATTTGCATTTGCATTTGCATTTGTATCTGTATCTGTATCTGAACAGCAGCTACTTTTGCAACTGATTGCGAAATTTGTGGCACAAACTGCTAAAGCGAGCAACCCAACCGACAATCGCCTTCAAAATACCTGCCACAGCCTGCCCCCCGGCCCATGTCTCTGTATCGCTTGATTACCAGAAAGCTCGAGCGACACTCTTGATGATTTAACACAGAGGGCAGCAGGGGTACTCGTTACCTGCTGCCCGCTACCCGTTACCCGCTACCCAGTACTCACTACTCGTTACCCCGTAACTGGTATTAGGCTACGGCCTTGGGGGCCGGCTGGCTTTTGGGGGTTGCTGGCTGGATTATCGAAATGTAGCAGAGCACATGGCCAGGTAATGTACAGTTGGATAAACATTTTAAAGATATTTGCGTTCTGTGTAAAAGCTGATCAAATAGATGGAGATCAAATTAGCACTTTAAATTTAAGTTTGAAGTGGTTTCAAGACTTATTGAACAATCATTTATTTATTATGATTTTTATTTATTTATAGAATTATTTTGATATGGAATACATATTTATAATACAATTTATAGTTCATTTTTCATTTAAAGACTTTTCATATTTAATTTGGTTACACAAAAAAAGAAAAAAAAATATTTAAATAAATTCTAAAATTAAAAATAATATTTTAAAAAAGAAAATTTCAGAAATAATTTTTTTTTTAAATTTTTGTTGTATATAAAAACTCGGACAGTAGCTTGATTTTTGAATTGTAATTTGTTAAACAATTTTAGTTTGCATCAATTTAAATACTTTTTGGGAATTAAATTCAAATTGCATTTAAACACGATTTCAAATCGTTTTTTTTTTTGAAACATTCGATTGCTGCTTATATTACTTAGAGATCATGAATTTTGATCTGTGGTTCACAAGTTAAATTTCCTTTCATCAATTGTGCGGCATCAAATTTAAATTGAAACGAACTGAAAGAGCCAACCCAACACACACCCAATTCACGATCCGTTTGGAATATGCATAATGTGAGTCGCGCATTTTTGAATCCTGAGTATGTGCTTATGTATACAGAGAGAAAGAGCCGCCTGGCTTATGACAGATGCTGTCGCTGCCGCTGCTGTCGCTGCTGTTGCAGCTTCAACAAATGTACGCTGACCCTGGCAACTGCACTGCACAAAGCTCTGCCCAAACAACAATGGTCGAGCGGAGGTCAATTGGAGGCTATGAGGAGCTACAGCAAAGAGTGAGTGAGAAAGAGAGAGGAAAGCCAACAGAATAGGAGTAGGAGAGGGGGTGGGGAGCTGCTCTGGTGAACGCGTTGATCCACAAACGTGTCGTTAACTAAGGCGCAGTGATTTTCAATTGCAGAACGCGACACACAGCTGTGTGTGTGTGTGCGGCACGTGTGTGTATGTGTGTGCATAAGCTTATAGGTGCCACTGACACAGCTGTGTGTATGGCTGGGTGTGTGGGTGCGGCCTGCCTGCATATTGACAAGTGCGGCCGTTGGGGGATTTATTAAGGCTAACGTATGAAAATTTTGCATACTAAACGCTGCATAAATCGAATCGTATGCGACAAATAAAAATTGCCCAAAAATGCAAAAACAGCTTCATTTGCAAAACTGTTATATAGACGTGGGTATATTGGTTGGGTGGCCTGGGTGCCCGGGGTGTCTGGGTGCGAGTGGGTGGATAAATATCGTGTTGCGTCGTTGAGCAGCTTAGGCATAATAAACATACGCAAACGAAAACAAACAGACAAATTTACATATAAACAGTGCTGGAGAGACATATATACATACATACGATTGCAAAACGCATGGCAAGGAAATGTTAAATGACAATAATAACAACAACAGCAACAACAGCAACAAGGATACAATAACCTTTCTATTCTCGCATATTCGCTTGATGCCGTTTTGCTGTGCAAATCCTCAAAATACACTACAAAACACATTACACACACACACACACAGTCACACACATACATACATATTGTATTGAGCCATTCACAAATTCAAACAAAATTCAAATCTAACGCACGTTTCTATCCCAACTATCATGCACATGCTACCCACCTGAGCCACGCCCGCCGCCCTCTTCCCGCCTCTTATAAGTCCAACCTCCCAGTTTTGGGTTGGCTGCCTTTCAATTCGGGCAGAGGCAAAACGATTTAGCCAGCAGCTTAACAGCAACAGGGACAATCAAGCAGGACACAACAGCAAAGTTTTTGGCTCTAATCGGAACTTGCTCTCAATGTAAATGCAGCACAAACTTATGCAGAGAGATGTATCATATATATGTTATAGATAATATATATACAGAAATTTTGAGATTTTGTTAATATATGGAAAAAGTCTAATAGGGAGACCTGGAGAACTTTCAGTTGACAGAACATTTAATGATGAAAAAAAAATTATAAAAAAAAATTTTAGGAGCCTAGATCAGTAGATAATTCACACAAGATCAATAGGCCATAGATAAGCTGTATTAAAATGTATTAAAAGATACTTGAATAATTGAATATATAGTGTAAGAAAAAGTGTATTTATTTATTAAAATCTAAGGACTCATTAAATAATATATCAAAAAATATATATATGCAAAATAAAGAAAAAATATTTTAAACTCACTTAAAACAAAAGAAAAAAATTCAATTAAAAATAATAAAATGTATAAAGAAATAGAAATAAAAAAATTTCAAAAATTAAAAATAAAAAAAAAATTTTAAATTCAAAATACGCAAAATAAGCTGTATTAAAATATATTAAAAACTATTTTAATAATTGGAAATATAGTGTAAGAAAAAGCGTATTTATTTATTAAAATCTAAAGACTCCGAAAATAATATATAAAAAATATATATATATGCAAAATAAAGAAAAAATATTTTTAAAAACCCCTTAAAACAAAAGAAAAAAAATTAAATTAAAATTAAAACAATGTATAAAGAAATAGAACACAAAAAAATTTTCAAGAATTAAAAATTTTAAATTTATTTTTAATTTTTAAAAATTCAAAATACCAAAAAAAATTTGAAAATTTCAAAATACACAAAAAAAATGTTACCATAAATTTTTTTTATTTTTCAATAAAAATTAAAGCCTTATATATAAAAATAACAAAATGAAAGTCTTTTAAGAAAATAAGGTATTTATAATATTTTAAAATATGTGTAATTTTTTTAATGAACATTTCAGCTCTTTCACTTTATAATTTTATATAACATATACTCACATATTTTCTTCTTCAGCTAAAGACCCCAAAGACATTCAGATTTCACTTCAATCTATCATAGACAGACACAGACACATGACAGACACTGTGTGAAGAGCAGACGGCAGCGCGTGTGGCAATTGAAAACTTACAGGCAGCACAGAGAGGCCATAAATTGGACATAATACCAAAAGCAACCTGTTGAGCTCACAACGCAGAGCTCAGAGCTCAATGCGGAGCAACAAAAAAAGAGCAACGCGAATGCGTTGCGTATACGCCGCGAGTGCCGGCAGTAACAGCCAAGGAATCAACTCAAATGCGCCTACACAAATGCTGCTGGCAGCTGTTGTTGTTTTGGGTGTTGTTACTGTAGTTGTTGTTGTAGCTGTTATCCTGCATTGGCCACAGCTACAGCCGCATGGCCCAAATAGCTCCACAAGTGTGTGTTGACGCAACAGACCAAACGAGCGTGATACGTGTGTGTGTGGGGGTGTAAGTGTGTGTCCCTTCGTGCTCTCTGCAACCACAGCGAAAGCAAAACGAATGTTTGTTTGCACACAAGAGACAGAAAGTGCGAGAGAGAGTGAAAGAGTGCGAGAGGCAGAGCCGATGGCAGGGCGAATGCCAGATGGAAGGTAAAATAAACGTTATGAATGCTTCATATGCTTAATCCAGGGGATTTGGATGCATATGCGATGAGTGTGTGCTGCATAAGAGTGTGTGTGTGTGTGTGTGAGCCTGAAATTTGAATGGGAGCTATCGAACAGACGTGTGTTTGTATTGGTATGCAAAAGGATTTTAGATTCGGCAAGCGACAATCTATCTGACAAATACAACAGCTACCAAGCAACTGTAGCTGTAGCTGCAACTGTAGATATATATGTATGTATATGTATATATATGTTTTGTGAATGTGACAAAGATACACGCTTTGTCCATGGCTAAACTAGTATTGATGAACTAAACAAGATTACCGCAGCAGGGCCACTCTCAAAGATGCGACAACAAGCAAGCGGATGTCTATATATATAGAGAGACATATATATATATATATATATAGATATATATACTATGTCTGCTTATAACCTGGTTAAAGTTGCACAAATCCTTAAAGCTGCCATGCAACATGGGGCACACACACACAAATAATCATCAGTTTGTGAGGCTGGCATTTTTATAATGATGTGGTTTGCCTCTATTATTGAACGTTCCACAGAGGCTGCTGCTGCTGCTGCTGCTGTTGATACACTGCCCCGGATTAAGGGTATTTGTGCATTGGTACAGAAATAGCAATGCGATCGACCCCAACTCCTCAATTTCTTTAGTTGGGATTTAGTTTCGCTTTCGGATTTATGTGTGATTTATGCAACAATTTCGACTCCCCGAATTCGATTGCAATTAGAGCCCTTAATCAGTTTTGTGGGCTTCTGAAATATTTAAGCGATTGGCGTGAAATTTCAATTTAGTAGCGTGAAATTTACTAAATTTAATTAACTGCATATATAGCATAGAATTAATATGCAATTTGGCACATATAAAGTTATTCATGGCGGGGCTTTTCACTAAAAAGTTGATGCTTTGACGACATATTAAATATTTGTTAACTGGTTTTAAAGTTGGTTTGGTTAAAAACCAAATTCTTTGCAAAAATATTTAAGCAAATTTATGTAAATTTCAAGATTTTTGAAATGATTTTTAAGGTATGTGATGATTTGTCTATCATTAATAAATATCATTAGTTAAATTCCTAAATTCCTGTCTGTCTATACTAAACATAGACATACACTCTGTCTCTTCCTTTCATAGTCATTATGTATATATATATGTTTATGTGTATATATATATATATATATATATATATATATATATATATATATATATATATATATATATATATATATATATATATATATATATATATATATATATATATATATATATATATATATATATATATATATATTATCTTTCTCTTCTTATCTTGCGTCTCTATATATTGTTTGTTTCTCACTCTCTCTTAATATGTTTCTAAATTACTTTCGTTCATTCTCTATGTCTTTCTCTTTCTCTTTCTCTCTCTCTCTCTCTCTCCCTATATTTTTTTTCTTCGAGTATCTATTAATTATATTTCCTACTCTAAATGTTTGTTCTTCTCAATCATTTACGCTCTCCTCTGGCTCTGTCTCCCGCCTATCTCTGTCTCTCGCCCTTCATCTTATATTTTGCCTCTCTCTCTCTCTATCATAACTCAAGCACTGTTACCAAGTCTTCAAGTACTTTTCTGTATTTGTATATTCCCATCTCTGTTTTTTCCTATAAATTCTCTTTTTTTTGTTTCTTTCTGTGTTTCTCTCTCTTGCTCGCTCCTCTCCCAGTTTTACTCTGAGCATCTCACTCTCTTTCTCACCTGCCTCTCTTTTCGGAACACCTTAACTTTAACATATTTTTAACTAGATTTTGAAAAATTGCTTAGTTACTCACGATTTACTTTGCTGACATCGAAATCTCGTCGAGCTTCCAGTGCTGGATGACTGAGTAGCTTCTCGGCCTGTTGCTGCGCCTGCACGCCCACAGCCATGCCCAGCGCAGCGGGTGGTAAGCAGGAGATGCTGCCGCGCTCCTCACGCTCACGTTCGCGTTCGCGTTCGCGTTCTCTTTCGCTCTTGGGTGTCGCCGCTAAGGAGGCATTTTGACTAGAGCCCGCAGAGGAGGACAACGCGTTGCCGCTGCCAGACTCGGCGTTCAGCAGCAGCTGCTGTGATTGTTGCTGCTGCTGTTGGTGCTGGTGCTGATGGGGCAGCAAGCCCAGAGCCGGCGGACTGCCCTCTGTGGAACGTCGCCCGGCGGCATTTGTTGTCTCTGCTGCAGCCTGTTGCTGCTGCTGCTGCTGTTGCTGCTGCTGTTGCTGTTGTTGCTGCTGCTGCTGCTGCTGCTGCTGTTGATGCTGCTGATGCTGCATCTGCAGCTGTGTCAACTTCTCCTGCACTCCCTGCAGCGAGCTGCGTCTGTGCTGCAGCTGGCCAAGGGCAACGCCAACGCTGGAGTCCTCGGGGAGGACGCTGTGTGTCGGCGACAGTGAATGCTCCTTCTTGACGGCCATGTCCATGAGGCTAGCAGCAGCCGAGGGCGATTTGACATTGGCAGCGGCCACCACAGCTGCCGCATTGGCCGCCCGTGTCAGAGCCAAAGCCTGACTCTGTGCATGGAAGAGACGAAGAAGGAAGAGAAATGAGTCTCGATTCTGTTTATTTGTTTAGCTAAGTGTGGAGGCGTTTACAATGCACGAATTTCACTTTGAGCGCCAACATAAACAGCCCAAATACATTATTTCTTCTGCTTTTCTTCTTATTTTATTGTATATTGATTAAGTTCACAATGGGCCGCAGCTCTCATCGAAGCTGGCACTCGATGGCTCGAGAAGAGTCTCATTGCCTGACAGGCGTTGATTTCTATTGATTTGCAGCTCGTTTGTTTGCTTTCTATAATTTGGCCAGGTAATTTGGCGAATCACGAAATTGTCTTTAATGACGCGAGGCTTTAAAAAAATGTTTATATATATATATAGTATATAGCCAAGACAGTTGTGGCGCTCAACGGAGCGTAACTAAACTAATGTTTCTTCTGGCCAACGCGTTCGCTCTCTTCGGCCATTAGACTTGGCCTTTATTTTACTTCTTTTTTTTGCCTCGACCAGTCGAAGCTTTTCAATATGAGACTTTTAATAAATAAGAGCTGCATTTGGCACATGGAAATCGAGATTTGAGGCACTGAAGAGACAACCTCAATTATAGCTTAGCTACCGTTTACCGTTTGGTCTGATCTTCTGCTGGCACGCAAGGAATTTCTACGCACAGAATTCGATTTTTTGTTGTTTTCCTTTACAAATTATGGATCACTGATCGCTGTTGCGCTGATCGTGCGGATAAACTTAAATCGAGCCGATGCCGTACCCTAAACCAGAACCACTTTTTGGGCTGCTGCAGCTCCTGCGTTTCGCTTGCCGCTGGCTAGTTTGTCAAATGCCAGACAAAGCAAAAGAAAACAATAAAAAAATCGTTGCCAAAAAATTTGTGGCAATTATTGAAGAACGAGTGATCGACTACAAGATATCCTAACTAAAAATGTAAGCACAAAATAATAATAATTATAATTAAAAAAGAAACAAAAAATTTAAAGAGAATATAAGAAAATTAAAACGTTATATAAAAATTCTTTTATAGTACATTTAGCGAATCAATTTGAATTAATTTTGTATTTAATAAGTATTTTAAATATTCTTCATAAAAAATAGTTTACTTTAAACTATATTTTTATTATATAAATAAACATTTATTTAAATTAAATAAAATTTAATTTCAGCTTGTTTAAAAATCTTAGAAAATTTTAATGTATAAAAACAGATTTAATTTCCTTTTTATTAGAGAGTATTTACTCTAAAGGGAATATTGGAAGCATCTAGTTTCCATATATTAAGTTTATACATAAATTAAATTATTATTTTATTATTATTGTATATCTTCATCATTCTTTACTTTGCTATGCTGCGGCACATAATATCTAAGGACTTGACGGCATAGTTTTTAATATGCTTAAAATATATTTGCAGGGTATAAAGATGCTATGGAATTTAATAAGAGGCAGCTACTATGTGGCAGTAGCCACATCCTCAGACGCAACGTCATCAAGTGAACAGCGACGATCGACGGCGTCTGCTTTCTACAGTAGCCGCATCGAGTTAGCGATCAGCGACAGCAGCCATCGATCTTGTGTTATAATCATCGTCAGAGGCGAGCCTGAAGAAGCCAACGCAAAATTCATTTACGCTTTAATCAATTTCATTCAGAGCAGAGACTGAAGAGTCGAGACTCGAGACTCTCGATGCGAGACTACAGACTGGAGACTATAGCAAGGAGAGCTTCTGCAACTTTTAGCCTTAGGCAACCGCCGACAATTTTCAGGCTTACATTGATCTTTTGTGCATGGACTGCATATTACGACTTTGACTGCGACTGCGTTCGATGCCACGCCCCATTGTTGGCTTCTGTTGGCCACATGTCAAAAAATTGACGAAAATTCGATCAAAATTTTAATTGATCGCCCTGCA
Organism: Drosophila eohydei; assembly: GCA_035045825.1. Taxonomy (NCBI): domain Eukaryota; kingdom Metazoa; phylum Arthropoda; class Insecta; order Diptera; family Drosophilidae; genus Drosophila; species Drosophila eohydei. The sequence goes on along the minus strand of JAWNOT010000072.1, from coordinate 2,498,985 downwards.
GTGATGCGGTCTCCACCTAAAATTGATCTCGCTCTGCGTAATTTTTGGGTACAAGACGAAAGACTCTCCGTGTTGTGATTATGTTAATAGAGGTAGAGGTGCTCCCCTCTCGCTCACTCAGTTGGCGCTGAGGCACAGCCGGAAACTGTTTTGCCAGCGGCTAACAGACAATGTAAGAGATCTATATATATATATTTATATATATATATAAGAGACAGCCTGAGCCTGTTCAGCTGATCCATAATATGCTAATCTTTGAGTTAGTCTACTAAAAGCAGCCTTGCTATCAGTTTGCTCCAGATCTGCACAGCTTGCTCTGCTTCTTCTTTTAATATTAACCTGTCAAAGGCCATAATTGACAACGTTTAACTTTGTCTTTTGTGCGAAAGAATCAAAAAATTTACATTTTTATGGTTCAATAAAATAAATCAAGCAGCGTTCGAGGCAAGCAGCCGGCAGCAGGCAACAGGCCAAGGCAAAGGCAAAGGCACCATCATCCCGCCATACAGTGGCTGCTGGAAAAGTAATTGCAGCACATAATAATCTCGCATTTAATAATCCTCATTAAAGCGCAAAATCACAACGCGTCGCGGCAGCTAGCAGCCAGACAAACTGAGCTTGCAGTGGAGCAAATATCACCAGCTCGCAAAACCTGGACCTGACCAAAAATTAGTAGGGGACTCGGCAGGATTTTTTTGTTTTTCTCTTTTTGGGCCAAAATTCCAAAACAGAAAAAAAATGTGCTGTTAAAAAGGGGGCAGGGGCAAGGGGAAATCAGCGGCAGTCAGTAGGACTCTCGCATCAATCGTTGGATATGATGAGCTGACGTTTGGGTTGACGTTTGCTTGTCGTCAATACGTCGCCCTAATAACACGTCGCAACAGGTAGTCCCCAACCATCAAAGAGCTGGACGGACAAACTGTATCTGATTGCGACACACACACACACACACACACACACACACGCAGAGACGTCGCACATTTTGGGCGCTACGGAATTTGAGCAATTGCATGAAAAATATGAAATTAGTTGGGCAACGTCGCGTCGTCAAACTGCAAACTGAAAACTGAAATTTTAGTCTTTCAACTGAAGTCTTCAGCTTCGGCTGCTGCAGCGTCTTCTTGATTTTTGTTGCTTCTTGCTGCTGGACTTTTAATGTGTTTTAATCATCTGCAACAGCAGCAGCAGCAGCAGCAGCAGCAGCAGCAACAGTAGCAGCAGTTTTTCCCCGCTGCGTCCCGCTGAATTGTTTTTTATTATCGTTGGCGATTTTCATCTCCCTCTCTGATCCTTTGTGCACATCGTGGCACATTCCATTGGGCTATAAATCGTTCGACTCTGGCACCATGGCGCTGGCCAGCTTGCCAGCTTGCCAGCTTGTCCTTGTCCTTGGCAATATCATTTGATTTACCAGCCATAGGCATTAATTGTTTTTGTGTCATTTAATCAGTTTTCAAGCGACTGTTGCGTGATGTGAATTCTGAATTACAAATTGCGAATCAGCAAACTGATCAGACACGGACAAGTTGCTCGTAGTTCGAGGGGTTTTCGGGTAGATTAGCCTAAAGTTTTTGTCTGAGAGTTCTTGTCCGAAAGACTATTCATAAATTATTATGGATCTCATGTTGATCACTTGATCTGGCCAGTTGAATATTGATTAAGTGATTTAACTATATTAATCAACTGATCAACTGATCTTGTGTATGATCTAAGGATAATTAAGAGATAATCTTCTAATATGGCGATCGCATGTTTAAAACTGTTGATCAACTGATCTACTGCTACTTTCTTCTTACTTCTGATTTAATTTTCAGATCATGTAAATTTCAGTGATCAATTAAATGCAGATCATGCACCTAGCCGTAAGCTAAGTGAGCGTCAGCGTTCTACTGATCTACTACAGCTTTTCTACATTATAGAAAAAGCTGATCTATTAGAATTGTAGCTGAACTTTCAAGCTTTCAGTGGATGTGCGCTAACATATGCTATCGATTCAGTTTCTTTTGATCTTGATTAGAATTATGAATTCTATTGTGATCTCTATAAATGATTAAGACGCATCTATTGTTTTTGGATGATCTCACAAGCAGAAGATCGTGCGATGGAGTGCATAAAAATAGTTATTTAGTATAAAATCTATTCTGATCAAAGCTAAAGGTAAAAGTAAATGATGTTTTAGTTCTTAGTGAACTGAAGCTAGAGTAGTCTCTGATTATCAAAATGGGCAATTGTGATCTATGCTAATGATAATTTGATCTTGTGACAGTGTTGCTTTTCAACAGTTAGCATAGCTACTCCAGGAAGAGATAAGCTAAGTTCGTGCCTCTGCAAACAGCTCACAAATGTGATCTAGGCTAATAGTCTATATGGAATGCGCAGATTAACTGATCTAGTTGTGAGCGATCGTGTGATCGTCTGATCGTGTGACTGGCTTAGCAAGACATATATTTTCTTTTAATCAATTATCATAACAAACATTGTGAGCACTCGTATGCTCAAGGCTATAGAGCTAACACTAGCTAAGCACACAGTAGCTGATCTGTGTCTGATCGTGTGGGTTCCTCAATTAGTTGTCATAGCTAACATGAATTCTAATTGCACAGTTGTCACTGTCACTTAACGTGTTGCTGTCGTGTTGTCTGTCAGTTGGAGTAGGCGTTGATCGGCGTTCGTTGATCGTCGATCGTCGATCGTTGAATCTTGTGATCTTAATCGCTGTCGCGTACAAGTTTCCAGTCGCAGTCGCAGTCGAACAGCTACCAGTTCCATTGACATTCCAGCTTGTCTGAGATTATGTCTGCTTTAGACTTGTCTGGCTCTGGTTTACTTTTTAGTTTGCTGGTTTCTTTTTTGTATTTTTTTGTGGCCAATGGGCCGGCACGATCTTCGCAATACCAATACCATTGGCTGGCTGGTTTTGGCCTTTTGCGGCTGTAGCATGCGCTTTTTGTGATTGGGTGTTGGTCCGTTTTTATGCTATCAACTGTTGTTGTACTCTGTCTGTTATTAATTATCAACGTTGGCAAACGACGCGCCACCGATGATCGTCTCTTTGTGTTGAGCCAGCCAGCCAGCCAGCCAGCAAAAATTCCCAAGCGGTCAACCCAGACCTTCGCATCGCAATCGCATCGATGGCAGCTTTTTGGGGCATGGGTATGCGGCATTTGGCTTTTGGGGCGCAAAATATCATTTCAGTACAGAGTTTCAGTTTCTGTTTTGCTGTCAGCTTTGCCTTTTGGTAATTTGTATGAGATATTTGGAATTTCTTAACATTTGCCATTTATGTGCATATGTCAGCCAAGCCAAGTCCCAGCTTCCAGCTCCCAGCTCCTTGGCATGCCCTTAACGAAATTGTGATTAAGTGTTTCAATATTGAAGTGACGAAAGGCCCAGCTTGCTGATTGCCAAAGCAACTACTTTTTGGGACGCGATGGCGAACATCGTGCAAAGATAATTAAAAATCAGCGTGCGTTTTCTTTCGATCAGGCTTCAATGTTCGCCCGCCCGCGCCGCTCTTGCTCTCTTAGGCTCTGTGAGTGCGAAAAAACGCCATTTAAAGATGCCACAAAGCCGCAGATAAGCAAAAGAGTCAAAGAGACACAGAGCGCGAGAGAGAGAGAGAGGCAAACCGGTTGACAAAATGCTTGAACACATCTTTTGGTATGCGATCTGCTGCCCGATAGCCAGCCAAAAGAATGTTTACCAAATTACGCAGCAGCAGCAGCAGCAGGAGCTGCAGCGACATTTAATTATATTTCATTCGATTTTATTTTAGTGCCGGGGTTTTTGGTAATGCTGCTTGGCTGCATTAATGATGTCTTGCCCTGAATTGCCGGCCAATACACTCAATAATAACAATAATCATAAAGGCTGCTGCTGCTGCTGCCAGCGACGAGCTGGCCCAATCGACAAGCTGCCTGGCTGGCTGGCTGCCTGCCTGGCATGCCCTTGTCCATCTTCATGTTCATGTTCATGTCCATGTCCATGTCCATGTCCAAGTCTTGATTATGCTACCCAATTGCAGAGCGAGGCCCCCAGCCCCCAGTCCGCTCCCTCTCGCTACTGCAGCTCCATCTGTAGGCATCTGCTGGCTCATTATTTCTACTCGCTGGGCATTAATTTGAGATCATTGCTACTGGTTCTACGGCTACTGGCACAGCAGCCACTGTTACTGCTGCTACAGAAGGTGTCGAGTGCTTGAAATGTTTTAAATACAAAAATTAATAAAGCTCTCTCGTGCCATAGCGCAATGTCTGCTGGCATTTTTCAATTATAAGCAGACGCTCAGTCTGGCAAATTATTAACTTAACACTTTGTCACAACACGTCCCAGTCAAACAGCGAATCGTAGGGTATATATTATCAACACGAAAGAGTACAACAAAAAACTAGGCTAATGATTCGACAATTATATTGCAATGCCATGAACTTGAAAAGGATATATGAAATTTCAACTAATATGAAATTGCGTTATTTCGTAAGAGGTAAGCCTAAAGCTGTTTTGAATATGCAAAAAAAAAATTGTTTAAATATTAGCAACTAATATATTAATATATACTAAAATTTCAGTAAACAAAAATTAAAAATAATTTTTAAAAAATATTAATAACATTTTGGCCAACTAAATATAATTTTTAATATTTATAGAATTTATTCTAGTACTTAAATACATTTTTAAAACTTATAAAAATATTGAGTTTCCTTTATAATAAATAAAAATAAAATTAAAATATTTAAAATATTTAAAAAAATTTTTTTTTTAATTTTTTATGAATTTGATACAAATGAAAACAGACAAATAATCAAATAATTAAAAAAAAAATATTAAAAAAATACAAAGCTTGTTGCTTGCTTCAACTATATGAAAACGTTGGTGGTTTTTGATCTAAAAATATATAAGATGACTAACGTCAAATATAAATATTTATCGATTTCAGGAAAATTAAAAAAATATTATAATATATCGAGTTTCTTGAGATCTCAATTGATATGCTGATGAACACGCAGACAGATAGACAGAGCTCTATTAACTTGACACTAATGCAAAAGTTATCAAACTTCCCTCGCGCATTGTGAGCCTAAGCAAAAACGAACTACTTATTAACTCATCTTACAATACCTAATTACTATCCCAACTCAGTCCTCAACGATTCGCAACTCTTGCGCCTCAAACGAAAGTCTACTTTTGCAGAGCCTGCTCAACATTCGACATTTGGTCTCAATACGTTTTTTAATACCGTTTAAACAGAGCCAAACGAACAACAGCTGACAGTGGGCACAGCTTAAGGGCGTACAGTGGAACAGGAAAAGGGCAGACACACACACGACAGCTAGGTGGTTGCAATATACCTGTGCCGAGTTGTCAACTGTGGCATATGTAGGTGCCCTTGCCAATGCCAATTACAATTTCAAGTTCAACATGGCGGGCGGCATAAATTGCACCCTAGTCGGAAGATATATATTTATATATCTAGTCTACTCTCTCTCTATATATATGCTAGGCATTATTTTCATTTCCCCTTTGTTTCATTTGCGTTAGCTGCGGGCGAAAGCGAAAACTGAAAACTGAAAACTCGTTCAACTGTAACTTTTTCTGGTCGCTAACTTTTCACATGTGATTGTGATCCTGGCAGAGGCAGCTCATTCGAGGGTCCATGGGCCACCAGACTCGCCCTCTCACAAATTTGACTCTGTTGCGCTTGAGGAATTCCTTGCAACCAAAATTATTAGTTACACACATGCTGCTCAAGTCAGCCTCTCGCTCGCTCTCTCTCTCTGTCGGCTTGGGCTTCTCCAATTATAAGTCAATTAAATAGGTTAGCATTTATACAAGTTAGAAATAAAAACAGGCAGAGGGACACATTTTGTCAGGCCCGAATGAGCAGCCGCTAAATTTATTATGTTGACTTGACTTCTCAGGATCAAAAGGATCAAACGAAAATAGCTGCCAACCCCTAAAAGTAAAACACAGTTGACAGGACACTTTCTTTGCGAGTCATTTCAAAATGATCTGGGAATGTTGTTGTGACAAATTCAAGAGAGTGTCACCACAAAGTGGGCATGCGCGGCTAGCAAATACCCTGAAAATTTATATGAAATTATTTTAATGAGTATATTTTTGGAATATCATTGAAAATAAACTTTTTTTAAATGTAATTTCTTTATCTAAAGCAATTTTTTAATAAAATAATTCTTAAAAAAATTATATTTGAAAAGTAAATAATATTGAGCTGTAAAAAAATATTTAAAGCTATAAAAATATCTAGAAAATATTTAAATCTATTAAAGCTCAGATAAGATAAGATATACAAAAATGTTACACATTAAAATTGGTTTTTAAAGTTGTGAAAAATATCTAAATATATTAAATATCTATCTGAATATTCATATAAAAATTTAGACAAATATATTTTTTTCTAAAAATATTTGCAACTGTCAAATAAAATATATTTACAAATTTTAAACAAGTTTTTGTTTTTGCCTAGTTGTGAGCTGCTCTACATAAGGAGAACCTGTCACCTGCCTTAGAACCAAATTCTACGCGAGTTTGCAAATGCGTTATATAAGCGCCTGACATCTATATATATATATATATATATATATATATATATATATATATATATATATATATATATATAACTGAATACATGCATGGAAATTAGTGCACAATCAGTGCCTATATTATATGCTAGATATATATTTATTTATCAATCAATAATGCCACATTCAATAACGCGAATGTCGCACTGATTGCCCAACGATCGACGTTTGACGATCTCAAGCACACACACACACACACACACACAGTGCACGTTTTCAAACATGCAAATGCTAAAAAAAAGTGTCGCCACGAGAGTCTCGAGAGATTGTCGCATCATAACAATTGTCTCATTGATCAATCATTTAAGCAAATATCAGAGCAATCAAGTGATCTGTGAGCAACTAATCGACACCAGGAGGAGTAAGAGAGAGGGTCGCCAAAGAGAAAGAGGGAGAGAGAGGTGAGGGGCAAGGCAGGCATCTATATAGTTAGCCAACAAGTGGCTGCAAACGATTTTAATTCAATCGCACCAATTAAGCTTTAAGATAGTCGAAGGCGCCCACAAAAGCTGGCATTGGGCAATTAACAGATATATACATATATATATCTGGCATGAAAATCGTGAAAAGCGAGCAAATAAATTAAAGCAAATTGTCAAGTTTTTGCGCTCGACCTACTCAAGAATGTTCAGCTACCAACTATATATACACACACTCTTTGGTGCCACTAATCTGTTAGGGTCAATCGATGTTAAGTAGAATCACGAATACCAAATTAATTGATGCTGATACCATATATGTATATGTATGTGTGTGTGTGTGTGTGTGTGTGTTGGTCTCTGCCTTTTCTTTAACTCAACTTCGGATCGTCGTCGTCGACTGTTGCTGGCAATGTCATGAATGCCATAGTTGATCGAGCAGCAGATGTATGTCAATCTGTGGCGTGGCACATATATCTAACACGCTTTACACACACATGCACACACACAGTGTCAAACGGGTAAATAATGCCCAGTTCATGTTATTTTTGAATTAATTTTAATTGAGATTCATTTGTAAGCAATCAGTTAGATTGCTCCGTTGACGCGCTTAAGATGACGACTCTTTGATTCTGTTTAGCATAGGGGCATATCATAACACATATCGATATATATACATAAATACATATATAAATATACCCTATATATAGCCTTGCCTGGCTAGCTGCTTAAATTGTCTTAAGACTCATTTGGCATATCCAAAAGTGGGCGTTTGCGTTTGCTCGTGGGCGTGACTGGCGTACTGATGTACTAAATGCTTAGCTAAATGGCCTAGCGCAGAGCATAGCTGCTACGTAATTAATAAAACACGCCAGCAATCATAATTGAAACATGTCGCTTAGCGCCAAAGCGCTCGTTGCAACAACACGTTGCAACTACAGCAACAACAACAGCAAGTAGACAATATCAAACAATCTTAAACTTTAACAAGCCCAAACACAAACACAGTCAAACACCTGCAAGCAAGCAAACAGCTTGCCACACCTGCCACACTTGCCCCCAAACGGCCACAAGCGCCCCCAACTGAAGGCACTCGCTCCCTCTCTGTCTGTTGCAGCTATTAGCTACTTGGCTGCTGAAATACCAGTTGCTTTGGCTGCTGTTGCACGTGAGGCAAAGCCAAACAATTGGGTGCGGGTGTAGGGAGCCATGGGGTGGCAGCAATAGCCAGTGGAACGTGCGGCCAGCCAATGCAATTAAGCTAAAAATGTGAAAAATACGAGTAGCCCAGCAACAACAACAACAACAACAACAGTAATGTGGCTTTTAGCTATAGGCAATGCAGAAGCCGTCGGCATAGCTGAGGCATGCCACAGCCACAGCCACAGCATCGTGAAATGTGGCAAGCCGCAACAGTCATGTCTGCCACAAAATACACATGACAAAATCAAGGAGAAATATGCAAAAAATCAATTTGCAACCAAATAATAAAATTTAATCTTAATTTAATAAAAAAAAAATAATTTAAATAAAAATAATATATAAATAAATTGATCTTATAAAATATAATTTTATAATATTGCATTAAAATTTAAGTAAATCTAAATATAAATAAAATAATATTTATTAAATTTATTTTACTTTATATTATTAAATATTATTTCATATATTTTTTATTTAAAAATCAAATAAAACAAAACAATAAATAAAATAATAATAACAAATATTTTAGTTGCTGATCCTAATTAATTTTTAAAATATTATTTTATAATATTTTTTTTTCATATATTTTTACTATTGAATACTTTTTAATTTTATTTATAAAATATAAAACATAATTTATATATGTATAATATAAAAATGTTACTTTAATTTTGTATCAGACTTTGTGTGGGTTTCTGCTTTAATTTCCATATAGCTTTTAAATTTTATATTACTGGCAATTTCGCTCAGTGTAGCGCGCACTTAGTTATACATAAATTTATGTCTGCTCTTATCGGATATTGAATAATTATAAACGTCATTTTTTAGCATATTAAAATTTAATTATGAAATTAATAAAAGAGAGCTGCAGAGCTGCATATAAAAGCAGAGGGAAACCTTGAAAAAATAATAGTACAACAATTGAGGAATGGATGAGCTCTGCTGAGACATAGGGGTAGAAAGCTAAAAGACTTTAATTATATATTAAATTCATTTTAGTCTTTAAATAAATATAGTTAAATTTATGTAGAACAAATTGTGCTCGCCAGAGATCGAGACTTGAACTCAAACCATTTCTCTTAATGTTTTGACAATTAAAGTCTTCAATTGAATGCTGCAAACTGGTTACCACATCTTTTCAATCGCTAAGCGGATATAGAGACTGCATATCTTATGGACAACAAAGGACTGACTTCAACGAAGAGTGTACACTGTCGAGCTGAGCTGCGTAACACAGGCAATTGGGTCATTTGAACAGCTGTTTGCGCGGGCGCAGTAGCTCGCGTCTTCTTCCTGCAGGCAGGAACTGCAGTTGCAGTTGCATTACCAGTTGCAGTTGCAGTTGCACAGGACAATAAGAAAAAGAAAAAAAAAACAGGAAGCAGAGACGGAGCCCTCCACAGAGACGGCAAACAGCACAGGTAACGGGGCAGGCAGTTCTGGATAGCCGAGAGCCCTACATAGATAAGGTGCAAGCAAATGCAATTGCGACATGTCCTGCACTGGACAGGACATTGCTGCATTCAAGTGGAAAGTCGTGCCAATGTGTGTCAAGGACGAGCGCCAAGAAAGGAAACAAATTAAAGGAAAAAAAACAGCTGTTGCCCAGACACAAAGTCCACCCACAGATCCAAAAGCAAAAACAACAAGAAGCAAACGGAAGCACTTATTAATTTGCTATTAGCAATAGACAGGAAGTTAACTTAATTTGTGGCCAAAAAGAGAAAACAAATAAAAAGAAACTAATGTGAATTTGCACAGGATATGGCCGGGCAGACGGGCAGACAGGCCGACAGGCAGACAGGACATATGTGACATCAAAGGCTGCCTCTGTTTATTGCTTTTCATTTTAGCTTTTACTTTTCGGTTTTAGCTTTTTACCGTTTTCGGCCTTGATTAGATCAGTCTAGGCCATAGAATGAAGCAACAGCAGCAGCCACAGCCACAGCAGCTGAGGCCAATTAAAATATATTTGTTCTCATTTTTTTCGCCAACTTCCTCTGGCTAGAGTTTTGGTCTAGCTGCAAGTAGCTAATGCAAAGTAACTGCCTTTGTTTTCACTTTTTTACGTGTTTTTTAAGAGGGCAGATTCCAGCTCAAAGATAAGGCTAAAAAAACGCACACAGGCAACAAAAGTCGTTAATGATAAAACCAAATGACGAACAGCCCTCGCAGCTCTGACGGGGGCGATTAGAGTCTGCAGAGAGATAGAAAGAGAGAGAGAGAGAGAGACTGTGTTTGCTGCCTGTCTGCACCTTGGCTTACAAGTTCCCGTTTTCATATCGAGAGAGAGATGCAGAGAGAGGGACAACAGGAAGCACTCGGCCAGACAATGGGCCCAAGGCTCGTGCACTCTGCAAAAATGAGGTGCGAGCTCTCGATTTACAGATTATCATATCAGCAGTATCTAAAGAGGGGACCCCGGCCCGCTCTAGCCCCACAAGCACTCACTCCGCACCCTAGGCCAACAGCAGGCTGAGCTCTAACCTACTTCTCTTGAGAGGTCCTGCGACTGCAGCTGAAAGTGAAACCCGGCGGCAGGAAACGGCGCATAGCAGCACGTGCTGTCTGCGCAAAAGGCATATATATCTATCTTATGCTGCTGCTGCTACTGCTGCTACGGCTCCTTCTTCTGCGTCTTCTTCTTTATTTTCGCTGGAACACTTAAGATCTGGTAATTACCGCTAGACGCTTCCGCTTGACGTTTTTGCCAAACAATTTGCCAAGTTCTGCATAAAAATAAAGACATTTTGTCAAATATTGAAATATGCATAGAGATATATCTGCATAAATATATATATATATATATATATATGTATATATATATATATATATATATATATATATATATAATACTTATATATATAGTTATATATTTGAGCAAAATATTGGAAAAGTGCTCAGGAATCGTTGCTCGTTAAATGGGGTGAGGAGGCTCTGTGCCATGAGGGCCATAAAGGCATACATAGTTGGGAGTTGGGCGTTAGGGCGTTGGGGCGTTGGGGCGTTGCGCGTTCGGTTAATAGTTTCAACATGTGACGCAGACACACAATTGGGCAATAAAATTAATTCACACCAAGAAATGCATTAAAAGGCGACGCTGTCGCCTTGTCTGCGGCAGCCAAGGTGCTGCCACACTTGCCACACACTACTTGCAACATTTTCGCACGCATAACTCGGCGCGCTTGGTGCGGCGCGTGCCACACGTTGACAGAGCTGGAGCCCCGCTCCATAAGTGTTTGCTGGCTGCTTGTCCGTTGCATTAGTTGTTGCATGCCCCCAAACGAGGCAATGCATTTTAATTGCTGTCGCTTGCTGCTTTTTGTCTCTGTCTCTCCCTCTCTCTCTCTATCTCTATCTTAAATGCCTGCAACAGCATCTGCCACTCATTTTCTATGTCTAATGCGCACTTGAAATCGAGATTTCGCCTGAGCTGACCTGGCAGCATGTGGCAGCACACCAAAAATTAAGCCAATCAATTGCTGCCGCAACTGTCAGCGCAGCCATAAAATATTTTATTCACAATTGCAGTTACAGACGGCACAGCCATAAATGCAGAGACTCAGCTAAAGATACAGAGTAGAGCTGCATTTGCAGCTAAAGATACAGATACTAAAAGATACCCATAGATACTCATGCAGAGCTACAGATACTTAGCATTAAAGACTGAGCTACACGGTTGTAGATACTGATTAGTAGCTACGAATATAGACGCAGATACAAACACTTTAGATACATTTACACGGCTACAGATACAAAGACATCTGCAGAGAATTTGCTACAGATAAAGATACAAATGTATCTATTCTTCAAGTGTAGCTAAAGATGCAACTACTTCGTTTCAGATACATATGAAATTACAACTTCAGATATTCGACTGAAGATACTACTGCAAATACTCAGATAGTCAGATAGAGATACAGTTACAGAACTTCAAGTATAGCTACAGATACAACCTCCTTTTCAGATACATATGAAATTACAGCTTCAGATATTCGACTTACTCAGTTACAGATACTCAGCCACTCAACTAAAGATGCAGATACATATGCAAATACAGCTACTCATCTACAGATACATAGTTACACGCATCTGCAGCTACAATTCCCCATTTAGACATGTGCAGATACAGATTCATTTGCAATTGCAGCTAATTTCCGGCTTTTTTAGTGCAGGTTCTTTACGACTTCAGGAAGTTCGACGCCAGCCAAACAAAATTATATTGTACAGATCTGCCAACCTTTAGCTATTTATATATCGAATTGAATATGTCGTCAATATTAGGCAGCTGATCAGCTGTCAAATTGTTAACTGTTTACTAATTATAGCCAAATTACTGCTAACTGATTACTAATTTATTCCACAAAGACCCAGCTTGAACATAGCGATACAGTTAGAGCAGCTGCGAGGTATTTATAAGTCGGGTTTATATATGCCACAGCATGTTGGCAAATTGGGCTTAAAGTGATTTGAAGTGGGTTTAGATTCGTTTGGATTTTTCTTATGCATTGCAGCTGCATTTTGGCGAGAATTTATTGCACAGTTTATCTTAAGATATATAACTTAAACTATGAATTAAATGCCTTTCAAATATAATTTAGTTGGGCTACTGCTTTACTATATCTTCATTACATAGTAGAAAAGTCGTCTAGAATTTCCACTTTCCACTCAAGTCGCAAAGTCTCAAGTTCTTTCATCAAAGTCTTCACATAATTCTCTTAGCCATTTGTAGTTTTTGCTAACTGCTGTTGCCACTAGCAAGGCAAACTCTTTTTTATAGCAATTTCGTGACCCCTGACCAAGGCACAACCTCAACTAGTCTTAACCCACCCTAATATTGACATTATCTATTCGAAAGTGCGTTCCTTTGCTCAACTGCGTTGCGTTTCACCTGTTTGAACAGTTGCGTCTTATTAATTGCACGTGTTGCTGCCCTCGTCTAGCTGCTGCTGCTGCTGCTGCTGCTGCTGCTATTTTTTTTCACTTTTTAGCCTCTGCCATTTGGCCAAGCAACGTTTTTCAGCCAGTTGGCTGAATTTCCTCATGGCGTTTTTCCTCAATGCTTCCCGCTCTTTTTGTCGTCAGTTTTTTTTTTCCTATACAATGGGTTAACGTTAACCCACACTCGCACACACACGCACATTGCTCACTTCCCTGGCTGTATGTCCGTTTAGCTCGATTACGCTTCCGGTTGATGGGTGCGCGCTCCCCTCTGCTGCACTGCCTCCGCCTTCAGCTCCTATTCCTCTGCCTTCCTCAGCTCTCTCTATGTTTTCTTGCACTTCGTCTTCAGCGATCCTGCGTTCAGTTGCAGACAGAATGACACAATTTTTGTTTTGTCATCTGCCCCTGGCCGCTTGCCGCTTGCCGCTTGCCGCTTGCTGGTTCCCGCTACCTTTGTCCACTGGCTGTGCCCCTGCCTTTTGTGCCTTGCCACTGCCTCGGCCCCTGTCAAGACAAAACGCTTGCAGCAATTGCTGCTGCCGTTTCCTCTCACATTGCGCCGCATTGTCATTAGCCTGCGACTGTGTGTGTGTAATGATCGTGGCAATTAGCTGTGTGTGTGTGTGCGTGTGTGTTTGACTGAACTGAAGGCGATTCCATTGTGATTGCAGCGCGCTGCAAAACATAAATTACGGGATAATCCGACATAAGCGCATTTCCATGATCTGCTCCGGTTGCAAGTGTGAGAGCAACTGACTGAGTGTGTGTGTGTGTTAAAGTGTCTGTCAAGCACTCGTTAAATGCTGACAACTTCCTGCCACAGCAAACTGGGATATGGAAATGGCATTACAATTCGTAGCTAATTAGCGTTTGCCTTGTGCAATTCGCAATCTAACTAAATGGCACAACACACAGCTGAGATTAGCTGACATTCATGCACAAACACACACACACACACACACATACTAGCACCTCAACTGGATTAGGTTTAGCTAACACGCAAAGCTTAGCTATTGGCATATCGTGTGTCTAGAGCTTGCGGCTTGACATGCAACCAACGAGCCAGCCAGCTGAAAGCTTGCAATTTGTTTGTGAATTGATTTGCTTTCATGGTTTATATATATGCCTATATATATACCTATATACGTATATATATATATATGTATTATGTGTGCCTTCGTGTGGCACACGCAAAGCGTTGCCAGACATTGGCTTTGTGTGCAACGAGGCGTTGGTGTCGCTGGCTGCTTGCAACGGTCACTTAAGTTGACTTTCTAACTGACCCTGAACACCTCTTTGTATATATATACATTTCAATTTGCACATATATATATATATATGTGCCACATCCATATAGCAACAACAGCAAAAGTCCTGCAGACATTTCAACTTACCAAATATTTGCAAAGTTTTGCAGAATTTCAAGACAAGAATTTAAGATTTTTCTTTGACAAAACTTGATAAACATGAATGAGACTATATATATATAAATATAATATATAAACATTTTTATATATTATGTAGCTTATATCTGTTTAATTATATATAGTCTATCTTAGCCAACTAACTCTAACTGTCATTAATTGATTTATCTACTCGAATAGCTAGGTTTATATTGGATGCATAAAATAAATCTTTATTATATATTACTTCTAGAAACTATTACAAGCTATTAATCTTATTTATGCTTATAGGCTTGAACTATTTAATAATAACTATTACAAGCTAGCAATCTTCTATATGCTTTATAGGCTTGAACTATTTAATAATACGCCTACTTCTCGCTTTTCTCTGCTGTTCACATCTGCAAAATATTTTAAACTCTTTCTCTTCTTCCGTTTGCATAAATATCTCATTCAGTTATGTGATTCTATAACTTCTAAAATATGTTTAAAATTCGTGATCAGCTCAAAACTCAGTCGTAATAAAGACTCTCCCACAAGTTGTTTGCCTCAACCTCCCCATGTTAGCCACTATCAATTGCCTTCGCACTCTGGCCATATGTAGCCCGCGCGTTTTAACACTGATCTATTTGCACTTAATTTCAACATGTGACCGGGTACCCTTTGGTTTACTCATTATCCATAGCTACAAGAAGTGATTCCGATAATTGTGCTTAATCAATCAAGCGCTGCTTGTGTTTGCTTTCATTTGTGTCGCATTGGGGCTGGCTGACTGCACACACCATATTAAGGCAGTTCATTAAGATAAAATGTAATTTATCGAAATTCGATTTTGATAAACAAGCCGAAGTACAAATAATCAAAAAAAAACCTAGGCCTTGCTGTCCGTATACCCCGCATATTAAGCCCAAGCTGTCGTTCCGGTTATCTTTTTGTCGTTTTTCTAGCGGCTGGACAACATGCGACTAATTCTCAGCGCAACAGTCGATTAGATTAACCAGGTAGCAGGGGTACTACCTAAATGCGTGTATATATCGTAGCACAAAACACAAAAAAGTGAAAAGATATGGGCGATCGGTCGACTGGCCGACTGACCAGCTCCAAAGCTCTTTGATAAAAAATATTAACGAACGCAGAAACACATTTATGTAGATACTTTGTTGCCCGGCGCTGTTGGCATTGATTAGATTTGGATAAAAGGCGGCTCTCTATTATATAGATTATACGGGTCTAATTACCGATTTGCAGGGCACGGCTTTTTTCATATCGTTCAACTCCACGATTATGATACGGTTTATGACTGTGATTAAGAAAAAGATTTTATGGCCAAGGCATATAACTATTTATCGACGAAAGTCTGACCAAATGCTTAGCTGTTGATTAAGGGGGGAAAAGGCGGAGAGTGAGGGAGGCCGATAGAGCGAGAGTACTGGAAGAAGTCAGAGAGTGTGTCAGGGAAGGAAAGAGTGAGGGAAATGAAAGAGAGATGCGAGAGACGAAAGAGGCGAGAGAAATGAAGGAAAAACGAGAGGGAAAGAGATAGAACTAGAGAAAAAATATAAATAGAGAGAGAGAGAGAGAGACAGAGAGAAAGAGAGAGAGATAAAGAGAGAGACAGAGAGTGAGAGAGACAGTGAGAGAAAGAGAGAAAGCGAGAGATATAAAGAAAGAGAGTGAAAGACAGAAAAAGAGTCAAAAATACAGAAAAATATAAACAGAGAGAGAAAAAAAGAAAAAGAAAGAAACACAGAAAGGGAAAGAAAAAAGACTTTCTGAAAAAACACAGAGAGAGAGAGAGAGAGAAGAGATATATATATATAGAACGTGTAAGATTTAACCCAAGCATTTACTCACAATAGCAAGAAAAGATAGACAAAGTCAATGGGAGTGTAACAGATAATAAGAGAGAGAGAGAGAGACAAAACTGACGAAGTAGAAGATTTATGATTCATTTGTCAATCCAAGTGGAAGACAGGAAAAGAGGATTAAAGAAAGAGAGAAGGAAAGAGACAGCATCATCCATAAAGAATACAATTATTAAAATCGATATTTACTATTTTACATGGTTTTTGAGAATTTACTTAAAGACACGGGAGACAGAGCGGGAACTATGATATTTGATTAAATTATAATAAGTAAATAATTATTTAGTGCAAAAAGACTAAGATCAATAAATAGCTAAAGGTCTGCAAGAAGTCATTTATTTCGGATATTTCTTACATTTACAGTTTACAGCAAAGACTAAGAAAAGTCTAAGACAATACGCTGCAATTAAATAAATAAATTAAAAAAAAAAGAAAAGACTTCAGCAAGAGAGAGAGAGAGAAATGAAATTTAGAGCAAGACAAAAGATAGAGATCTTTTTGTTTTTGATAATGCGAGTCAATTTATTTATAGACAAGCTACCAAGCAGTAGCCATGCAAACACATGATATCTTTGCCTTTTGCAATTCCACTTTGTGCCACAAATTCTAACTAATCCGCTGTAAAATGTCCACACAAGCGTTTCCTCCCTAAGTCTAAGTCTCAGTGTCAGTTGGTTCGCTGGGCGAATGGAGCCTGAAGCTTGCGGATCGCATGGATCGTGGATCGTGGGTAATCGCCCCTGTCCCGGGGCCGACTTCCTGAGCGTCAGCGTCGCAGTCGGCGTTAATGTGTGACTTTTGCTGTGTTTTTCAACGACATTAATTTTGTGTCGGATCTTAAGCCGGATTTAGTTAAGCAGCTCAGCGATCGCCGACGAGCAGCCAGCAGCGATCACTGCGCATTAGGTGTCTCTCCCCACACACACACACACACACACAGTGATCGCAAAAGATGCTCGTTCACATTTTGTTGGGCGCGCTTAGGAAATATAATCTCTTTTGTAGATGCTCGCATGATCAGCGCTTCAGCAGCTTCAACCACAGCCCGATCTGCGGGCTCGACTCCACCTGTTTTTTTTTCTTCTTTTCTTTTTTTTTGTTAGGCGTTGGCGTTGGAGCGCTTGGTAGCGCCTGGACTTGGTAGTCAGTCGAGCTTATTGATATGAACATGCAGAGATTTACTAGAGATACCCTGGGAATAAGAGAATCTCTAGTATATCAACTTTCCTCTCTCTCGCAGCCTCACCCTGCCTTTGTCTCTCTCTGTATACTTTTGTGTCTGTTTCTGTAGATACAAACATCTCTTCACTTATGACTCACAATTGTCTTAGTCTTCTATTCTGTCTGGATCTACCCTTTGATATCTCTATGTTTCTCTCTCTCTCTCTCTCTCTCTCTCTCTCTCTCTCTCTCTGGCTTACCCTGTCTTTCCATATATGTCTCTAACTCTATCTATCTGTGTCTTCCGCTTTCTCTCTGTCTCTGAGTCACCCTCTTTCTTTAGGCTTCTCTGCGCCTCTTCACAGTTCACAGTTATAGGGTATCGCCTCGTTGAGCATTAGCCAAGCTCTCGCCTCTCTGGCTCACTTGCTGTTTGTTGCTGTTGGCTCGTTATAATGTGTCGCACATTAGTTAGCAGTTAATACTTTAAATAAGACGAGGTTACCGACATTTTTCCATCATTGGCTGCTATTAACGAAAATATGCCGAGACGGGGAATGAGAGACTTAAACTTCGACTGAGTCTTCGACTTCGACTTCGATGTCGACTGTGGCTCTGGCTCTGGCTCTGGCTCTGGCTGAGTATTAGTTTAAGCCGATTGTCGCTGTGACTTGTAGAAATCGTTTGTTGCCGTGCGGCTTATGATTTTCAACGGGACGTATTAGTAATATGCGCCGCCGACTTAGTCGAGCCCCTTTCGAAATTAACGAAATGAAATGTTATAAATCTTTTCAAAGAAACAAACGAAAAATTCCAAAAAAAAATAATAATAAATACAAAATTATAAATATATAAAAAGTAAGCATTGCGGCTTATGTAAGTTTTTCGACTGTTTTTAGTCTTCGTCATCCCCACGAGAAGGCAAAAATATCCCAACAGAAAAATATATGATTTGCGCTAAGAAAACATTTGGATTCATTTTCACTTGTCTCTGGGAAAGAAAAAACACTTTTTGAGGGGAACAAAAATATAGACGGGAAAGAGAATACTTTATGCACGCCCAAATAATATGCCAGCCCACTTGTCATAATTTTTAAAAACAAAAATTAAGTCAAATTTATGTCGACAAGCGTTTCGCTTTTCGGATTTGTAGGCGCTATATATAAATAAAGACAACAAAAAGTGGTCGAGGGGGCAAAAGATATATATGCGTATATGTAGGAGAGAATGGTAAATCCACTAATTAGGCGAGATAGGTGACAATGTCTTTGTGCGGGGGACAGAACAACGAGCAGCAGAACCGAACCGAACAAAACTCAAAATGAAATTAAGAAATGCGCACAGATTGTGAATAATATTCATGTTTCGTTTCATTCGTGTTCGTGTTTCCCTGAACTGAATTTTCCATCTGCTGCTTAAAGCTGCTTAATAAATGTGTTTAAGAATATATAATGGCAGAGCTGACAGCTCCAAGGAGCCAATTCATATGATTAAAGGGGGCTATATGAGGGAAATTATGAGTGAATTATGAATTGTTTTAGGGTTCGCTTCAATCAGCTGTGATTGAGCTGACAAAACTTTTTTATGCCTAAATATTTCTGTCTAGAGAAACTCAACAAAAATGTGTGAAGTTTCGATACAAATACTTAAATCAATCATTTTTGATTGATGATCTGAAAGCTCAAATTATTTCTGGACTTTGCTTAAATATTTATTTGTATATCTTTAAGATTATTTTAGCATGCAAAAAATGTTTGAAAATACAGTTTATTGCATCAATCAATCAGCTTTGATTGAAAACTTGTCTGTGATAAAAATTCTCTTAAACTTTACAATCCTTATATGTCTTTTACATAATTAAATCATCTAAAGTTTATAGATTCCTTTTCCAGAGGCTGCAGAGTCAGTGCGGAACTAGCCACAATCAGCCATGATTGAAGCCTTGGCTGTTAAACGTTTGCTTTACCTTTACTAACTAGTAGCCACGATGTGCTTTATACTTGGCAACCCAATGATAAATGAAGATTAGACAGAAATATTTTGTAGGCTGGACTCAATCATATTTGATTGCAGCTTAGCAGAGGTCACATTTTTGGTAAATTTGAACGAGCTTCACATTTTTCTGTTACTTGTTAACAGAATGACATCAGAGAACTCAACTGAAATGATTATTTTTCGGCTTTTGATTCGAATCAATCATTTTTGATTGAAGTCACAGCTTGTCACACGCTTCAATGCATTGCATCTGCTGCAGACATTACCTAAGCCTTTACCACGAATTCTATACGATCTTCAGATATTGTATTAATCATACAGCTATTTATTTCCTGAACACGTCATTTTAAGTTTTATCAGAGCACAACAGAGAGGTGGAAAGGGACCGGGAGAGAGAGAGTTTTCGGGCTGGTTGAACTGCCTTAAGCTACAAAGCCTGAACCGCACTTATCGCAATGTCTTACAAATCGTTTTATCAATGTGTCATTAGCTGCGAAACAAAAATGTTATACGATAGCTGCAACAGCGCTGCCTGCCTAACGCGTTGCAGGGGAGGAGGCAACAACAATACACACACACACACGAGCGCGCACACTCATATTTGTGGTGTGTTGATTATCACATTATCACTGGGCGGCATTTTTCAAAACGTTTTTGCTTTTAGTTTTTTTTCTTTTTTTTTTTTTTGGAACGGAATAGAAAATCAGAAAACATGCCACGAAATTGATTTAAGGCCATTTCATTTGAGCCGCAACTGCCAAAAACTTACAGACAACTTGACAAGTTGTAATTAACTTAAAGCGTTGCCCGATGTCACCAGACACACACACATACACACACACACACACCATGCGGCAAGCGTTTAGAAAAACCAAATACCCTGTAGTGGAAGCATAGAGCCATAGGTTGAGTAAAGAGCAATGGAATTATGTTAAAATTAAGCGGGGAAATTAGAAAATTGAAGCTTCGAATTCTACAAATTGTAAGTAAAATATTAAAAAAAAAAAAAACAAAAATAGTTACCCTATAATGTAAGCGTAGAAGGTGTATTGAGTAGCGGAAGAAAATGAAATGTGAGAAGGAAATGCAATTTGAATCTTTATAAACTCTTTAAATAAAATATTGAAAATAATACCCAACAATTTAATGAAAAGGGTTGTTTGCGCTACAGTCTAAAAACAGTCATAATAAAAATAACTTAGTACGTAAATTATAAAGTAGCTAATTTATTTTATATAAAAATGTTTTTTATAAAGGTTTAAAATATTTATTTTAAAATAAATTATTTAAAAAGTCTCAAAAAAAAAATGTAAAGGAAGCAGCAAATATTTTATTAAATATACTATATTTTATTAAATAATTTATAAAATTTATGAGCTTATTTTTTCAGATTTCTGAACAAAATTATGTGTTTGACTTTTTATTTTTATATTTTCATATTTATTATATTTTCATATTGCAAATAAATAAATATTCTTAATATTTAAACATAAATTAGTTCAATATATTATTTATAAAGCTTTTACAGATTTATACTTTTTTATAATTTATTTATATTTTTATTAATTTTTTAATAATTTTTTAAACATATTTTTATGCACATTTATTTAAAATGATTTTTTATTTAAAAATATATTTTCTGAAATTGTACTTTACAAATAAATATTTTATTTATTTTAATCATTCATTTATTTGGTGTTTCTATTGTTTATGTTTTTTTTTATTTTTTATTAAGCTCATATAGATTAAATACCGTTAATCGAATAAGTTCCCCCAAAGGCTAACTTAACATAGCCAAGCAATAATCCCATTTGCTTGTTTTCTAATACACAGCAAAGCCAAGAACTGGTTATATTACGTATGTCTTTTAAATATTAGCTAGATTAGCGTAATACAAGCCCTACCTATATATAGATATATACACACATGTATATAAATATATATAAGGCTTTCGTGGTGCAAGTTCCAATTCCGAAATCCAGTTCCAGTTCCAATTCCAGTCGGGCTTAGCGAGCTGCCAAGTCGAGCAACTTATGTTAATAATGATTATAAATTATTATAATCCAATCGGCTTTGAATAATTAATAAATATATATATATATTATATTTATATATATAGCGCATAAGGCGCTGAACTCAAGCGAGACATAAAGAGAGAGAGAGAGAGAGAGAGAGGCAGAGCGAGAAAGCGTCGAATGAAATGCTAAAAATGTGTTACAATATCTATATAAAAGAAAAGCAAAAGCGGCTAAGAGCGACTGTGTGTGTGTGAGTGTGTGTGTGAAAGGAACACGCCTAAGCCCTGATAAATGCGCCAAGAGTTTAAAAAGAGGTGTTAGAGCACACCTGCAGAAAAGAAAGCCATGCTGAACAATAAACAAAGTCAGAGGCGGAGGCGTGCTATAAAAACGGAAGGGGGGAAGGGACTGTGCTACCCCCTGCTCTTTTCAGAGATGACAAACAGTTTGGACATTTATGAGCAGCATTTAATGAACATTTGACTACTGGAATTTAACGAAATGCAGCCAGAGGAGGGAGACGGAGGCTGAGCAGACCCGGGGCATCAGCTTAGCTGACTGAATGGGCTACGCTTTATTGATTAACGAATGCAGGAAATGATTGAGGAAATGATGAGCCACCAATAACTAATCTGTCTTAGAATTGAATGAAATTTATAATAGAAAAAATTGCCTAATCAGCAGCGGCTAACTGAGAGAAGCGAGGTGAAGTTAGACGCGGCTGTCATTCTCTTCGCTCTCCTTCTCTGCCTCTCGCCGGCTCTCTTTCTACACTGTATGACAAATGAAGACAACAATAACCTAAATGCTTTATAATTAGTTAGCAAAAATCAAAGAATTTGCTGCTGACCTTAAAAGAAATATGCTTTACAAAGCCAAATGATTTGTTATAGTTCAACTTTTTTCATTTATATTTTTATTGTGCCTTATTTATAGACGCTCACAAATTATATATATTTATAGAGAGCGGGGGCAGTGGGGGGGCGAGTGGGGGGTTTTGCTTTATTATCTGTTGCCCAACTTAGTCTTATCTTAATCCCATTCACGATTCACTAAGCGTCTGCGTTCCAAACACATAAAACTGTCAAAAACGAAACAAAAGCAAAAAGCTGAACACAAAATTCTTCGTCTTCGAGCTTTGTCTATGGTTGGTTTTTTTTTTGTTTTTGATTTAGGCAAGAAGACAATGCCGATAAGTCGCGTCTGTGTGTGTGTGTGAGTGATATCAATATTCAGTTAATGCCTTGATTTATTTAATATATAACACATAATTTTATTATTTTTTTTTTGAGGTTTTTTCCACTTTTTGCTTTCAATGTTCAAAAGACAAAAATCACTTGTAAATCCATCCAAATCAAATCAAATAAAACTTCCTGGCTATATAGCCATATGGCATACACACACAGACGCATTTGTTGTGCAGCAGATAAATAATAATTACACTCACACGACATAATCAATTATGCCTGCTAATAAATGGCTACGGGGACACATGTAGTCCATCAAATATATATAAATGTGTGTGCTGGTGTGTATGTCTGAGTGCGTGTGTGTGTGTGTGTGTGTTATCCACAAATTGTGCCTAGCACTAATCACGCCAGCATGTTCATAATCAATTTTATCGCACTTAGTTGGATTAATTGCGATATCAATGACAGCGAGACGTCAAGGGGTTGGGGTGGGGGGTAGGGCGCTAGAATAAGAGTGGGTGGGGGCCGTCTGGTTGCCTATGTCAGCAGTCAGCAGACCCAATTTCGATAAAAAACAGCGAGTAATTGTGCGCTAGTTCTGGCTGCATGACTAAGAGTTACCCTGAAAGCACTGTGCTAGGGAAGCGCCCTATAAAATAGACTTAGCTGATATATCTAGAGCTATTGGGCCATGGGAGATATGGGACTTCAGCTAAGCAGAGTCCATATGCCAAATTTGTGCAGCTTAGCTGCCAAAACTTTAAAAATACAGTTAACATTTCTTATCGGTTTTAATCGATATCTCAGAAAAGAAAAAGTGAACGATAATTCGACGAAAAATAAATTTACAGACAGATAATCTGATTGAGAGATGGACGGACAGCCAGATGGTGGAGCAGACGTATGCTTATATTACACTTTATGGCATGAGCCACGCCTCCTTTCAGCTCTTACATACATTACAGCAAAATGTCTATATACCCCACTTACACTTTTGCAGGGTATTCATACAAAAAGTTGATGACGCGCAGCGAGCAAAAGTCAAATACAGTTAAACCTTAACAGTTACAGTTACAACGTGCTATCGGCACTTATCGTGCCTATATCTAAGTTGTGCATGTGTGTGGTGTGTGTGCGTGTGTGTGTTGTCAACGCCTTATGCCCAAATTAGCAATAAGCAAGCAAGTCGACAAAACACAGGATTATCTTATCTGAACAGCGCAGAGCTAAAAGCTTTTAGCTTGGATATCGCACAGAGAGCGCGAGTGTGGGAGGGGTACAGGGTAGAGAGAGAGTGGAGGTGAGAGAGCGGTCTCAGTGCTTGGGGCTTGGCCAAGGCGCACCACATTACAAGAAGGCAATTAGCCCACATGGTTAAGCATACAAATAAAGAAAATACACACGGCAAAGGTAATATTTACAACCAGCTGCACCACGCGCTGCATCACCCGCGCCAACAGAGCTTATCGTGCCTCCAATCTCCACTCTGAAACACCGACCCGCCCGATAAGGATTATCTCTTAATCTGCATAAATAGCGAAAAATCGTCGCACATGGTTTTAGCTTTACTCTATTTTTTTTTGTTTCACTTTTTTTTATCACAAATGAAAACGTTTTGAGGGCACAACATTGCGTTGTAAATGGGTGTGTGAGTGAGTGTGTGGGTGTGTGTGTGTGTGTGTGTGTGTGTGTGTGTGTGTGTGTGTGTGTGTGTGTGTGTGTGTGTTTGCATGCCCTTACCATGTGTCCATACACTAAGTGAGACACTACGAACTTGCAGTTCATTGCAGTTCATTGCAGTCAATTAAAAATTCTATGTACATTTTTAGAATTTCGGTTTACATTTCAAAACATTTTTGAAATATTTTTAAAGCTGAATATAAATCAATTTGGCCATATTCAGGTTTTTAGGTTAGTGCCTTGGATCTGCTAAAGCTTCATTTTAAGTAAATAAATCTTTAGCTTTGTTTTTAAGCTGCTTTATATATGAACTCTATGGAGAATATAGCATATATTTTCTATATATATAAGTATATTTGAGATAAAAATAATTTATATAAAATTTATAGAATATTTAGATTTTCTAAAGCATGTTGAATATATATATATAATTTATATAACTAAATCTTTATATGGAAGCAATGAAATAAATGAAATTAGTCTATGGAATATTTGGGATGTGTAGAAGATTTACTTTCTCATATAATTTATAGAAAATATATAGAAATTATGGAACATAATATATATATTCCTATATAAAATTTATATGGAATATATAAAACATGTAGAACTATAGAAATAAATTTTTTCTTAGAACTTCTATGTATTTAATATTTATATTAAATTATATATTATTATATAATATATATAATAATATAAAATAAAAAAATAATACAATATAAAAATTAAATATAATAAATTCTTATATTGTATTATTTTATAATTTTATATTATTATATATAATATAGAAAATATTAATAATAAAAATATATTCCAAAAATTGTATTATTTGGCCTTACAAAGCAAGACTCTATCTACATGGATAGATCTAGTTTTAGTTCTATATTAATATTTAAATTCTATAGATAGTTTCTTCAGACATTGAAAATTTAATAAAACAAAAAAGAATTGAATATCAAGTCTTGCAGAAATTATTTATACTACTGTATATAATGTCATTACCATTATATATGATTATTATCATATATATAATTTTATCAATATTAGATAATATAATAAATAATATATTTATTTAAAAGTCTTTCTATATTTTCTCAGTTCTTGAATTTGTAACTTAAACTTGAAAATGTATTTGAATTTTAATTTTGTATTATTATTTTTATTATTTTAATTATTTTTACTATTCTTTATTCTATCAGAAACTCTCACACACATCTCACGCAAGCAACCCTTTCTTGTAGTGTATGCAAACTTTTGTGCGGCACTGTTAGCATTTCCAGCATTTGTGTTTATTTGCACTGATTCAGTTTGCTTTAGCAGAGGCGACAGATTATATGGTTTTTTTCTGTACTAGGTTTAATGCGCGTAGAACCCATTGAAATTATTTACGGCTAAGCTCAAAGCAGTGAGAACTACGCCACAATATGAGGGTTAATGAAATCAAGACGAGTTGACTTTATGAGTTGGCCAAAGAGTTAGCTGAATCAACTGAGTAAAGTATATGGAAGAGGAATATTGAATACAGAGATAGAAGTATATATAACCAATAGAATATTAATATATTATTATATTTACTATAAATGTGGTTAAAGGTATTATCCAGCAATCTATCTATAGGCAACTATGGCCTTTGGTTAACCAATTTGTTAGTTTCATCTATTGACGGTATATGACTAAGTTTTATAAAATCTTTAGCATGTATTTATTAATAGGCTAACTAATTTGGTATATGAATAGTTTGAGGCTGTGAGCTAGTGTTAAATATCTCATGAATATTAGTTAAGTAAAAAGAGTTCTAAGGAAGGCGCACATTTCCTACTGCAGCCAACACCTTTGAAATATAGCGAGATTTGAACTGTTTATCATATAACTTAAAGACTTCACAAGCTACTGCTACTACAAGTAGAAAGCCTTGATTATAGATTGTATATTATAAACGCTGTCTACTTTTTCACTAGAATCCCACATTCAAACTGTTGCCTGGTTGCACTGTCAATTATTGCCTGAATTTCTATATTGATATCAAAGTTATATTTATATTGACACAATTGACTTCATTTTTTACTAGAGTGAGGTTTGAGCTGATATCTGAAGCCCTTTAAAAAATTAAAAGTTCTGCAGGGTTTTTATATAAGTAGTCTTAACTTATGGATAGGGTGTATATATAGAAAATATAATGAGTATGGGGTTCGAGCCTTTGAAGCGATCAGTCAGATAACTATTCTTAAGATTTATTAATAATATGTAAAACAATAACAACAGAACATTGCATATTTTGTGTAGTTCGAACCTTTGCCTTCACTAATTGAATCACTGCTGATAGATTTTCAAGATGCATATAGAACTTAAAACAAAACCAATTTTAAGAGCAAGTCTATAAAGAATTCAGCTTAGAGAATTTGTATTGCTTATAATTTAGGCAATATCTGTATAACCAAGCGGAACTCGAACTTGAATAACTTAGACAGGTGAAAAACTACTGTTCGAATTTTGAAATATATTTTTAAATTGTATATATATATATACATATATATATATATATATATATATATATATATATATATACATATATATATATATAGATATACATAGAGATAAATGTTGAGTCCAAAGCAGAGTTTGAACTTTCAATTTCCATAGCTCTAAATAATAGTCTTATAAAAGAAAAGAAATCTGTTTATAATTACATCGAAACACATATCGTAATAAGATACGATAAACGCTATAATATATATCGTAAATTATGATGAGGCTGCCTTAAGCTGATCTCGCACGATCAGTTGACGAATCCAATAGGATCTTCAAGCATTATAGTAGTTGCATATACTTCTATATGCAGCAGGAAACTCACCTGCTGTCCGGCATTGGCCGCTACCCAGGCCTCTGCAAAAGTTTCCATAGCGCTTTGAAAGTCCATGATGAAGTGTGGCTTGACTCCGCAGCTTCGTTAACGTGATTTGAAGAACTGTATTGTGAATGCACTTTGCCGGGCACTTTTGTTGTTAATAAACTATTTAAGTTTTATGTGTCTTGGTTTTGATTGTTTCTCGTTGGGTTTGATTGGGGGTTGAGAGTGAATGAATGGGGGTAGTTGCAGGTGGCAATTGCTTTGGCATTAATTGGTCTTGGTTGGTTTGTGATGGAAACGCGAATCAATTTCTTTATTTTTTTTATTTTATTTTAGCGATAAGGCCTAAAGCACGCTTTGATTATTGATTATTAAGCAAAGTGTTGTTGTTGTTGTTGTTGATGGAGACGCAAATTAGACACAAGCACAAATGAAACGAAAGACGGAACGACGCGACTTGACCAACGATTTTCAGCGGAACGGATTCGATGTGGCTGCCACACGGTTGCACATGCAGTTCTGGTTATTGTTATTGTTGTTGTTTTTGTGGCACAGCTCACGACGCGACATCATTAGCAAAGGAGGAGGAAAAAAGTACGTTGCGTGGGCGTGGCAGCGTGTCTAAAACAGTCAAAAGAACAAGAGAAACCGACGGTCGACGGTCGAAGGCGATAAGAATCCTCAAGTACTAAAACACTCGAGCTGCCAATGAAGACTGACTTCAGTAAAAGATTTCATATGCTATTGTTCAGCAGACACTCTGATTAACGGTGTTGTTGTTGTTGTTCTTGCTGTTGTGATAAGCGCAAATGTCTCTTGTGTGTGTGTGTAATTTTTTTGTTTACTTTGATTTGATCTCCCTCTCTCTGTCTGTCTTTCTCTTCTTGTACTGTCTTCTAACTAGATGAAAAATGAATTTATTTTCAGCATTATTCGATTTTGACGTATTTCGTATGCTCTTCTTCTTGCACTGCTGGCTGCTCTTGGCTGTTAAACGGACGCGCGTTTGGACATCCTTACACAGCACAAGTTGTCGCACAACTGACAAAATTCTTTCGCATTCGCACTGCTCCGATCCGAATGTACTTGCCGAAGACCGCCCTCGTGCCCGAACCCCGTCTCAACCGGCCGGCGTTCGGTTCGCATTCTCTCTGTTCATTTGCTGGCTGGCATTGGTGTGCATTGGTGTGCGTGGCTAGAAAATACGATTGCGCTCTCCCCCTCTCGCACACACGCTCGCGCTCGCTCTCACTACTGGCTCTCTCGCAGTTGCTGTACGTGTGTGTTTCAAATAGTAGCAGCACACTGTAAAATAGTAGCAAATAGTTGGAATTCTTATATTCAGATATATTTATGCAAATTTGATAAAAGATTGTGTTAGTCTATAAACATGCCTTAATTCTATAATAAATTATATATCTTAAATTGTATATCAATTGTCTAACTTAAATAATCCTAGGAGTTAAAAACAAGAGTTTCTCTTTTATTGGCTAATTTTAATATTTTTATATATGTAGAGAATATATAATAATTATAAGCTGATATATCATTAATAATAAATAGTTCCTAGTATACAAATGCCTTAAGTTCACATAAAACCAAATAAGAATTCAAAATTCTGCCTTTATCCAAAACCGTAGTAGAACTAGGAGTATTTTTACATTTTCAGAGAGAGTCAACCTTTGCTTGTGTTTGTGTATGTGACCAAAACAAAACACGCACACAACGAGAGCAAATGAAAGAGCGAGAGCGCTTGTGAGAGCCACAGTACACGCACGCACACATTCACAAACACACACGAACTGGGGTAAACCTGTTCCGGCGCAGAATTGCACTTGTCTCGGCGACAGGCTCACCCACCCCCCACACCACATCCACGTACAAACCCATTCCACTACCATCTTAAACGACTTCCCTTCGGCTGCGCGTTTTCTTTTACTTTTTGTGCGCTGTAGCGAAATTCAATGGATTTGCCGCAAATTCGGGTGGAATTATGCCACACACACATGCCCACTCTCGCACACTCACACACAGACGAGCTATTGTTGAGAGTGGGCGTGGGCGTGAGCCACTCGGCTAAGCGGACAACAGTGCGCGCGCGAGTGCGAGCGATGCGGGAATATAGATTCGCGCGCCTGTGCCCGACTGGGATGAAAGAGTAAATCGTCAGCGCTTATTATTATTATGTCGTTATGGGGGGAGCCGAGAGGGTGAGGGAGACGGTAGAGGTCGGCAACAGTAGCAACACCCACTCCGCATTTAGCACCTCGACGAATGGAAATGGATGGCGGCGACTGCTCTGTATATGTGTGAGTGTCCATGTTCGTGCTTTTGACACACGAAGTTGACCACTTGGCGGAGACGCAGATAAGAGCGCAGATAATGCGCGCGCATTACATGTGATTAGGTGTTCGGCTAGGCTGGGTTTAGCCAACCGCCGTGCAGGAAGCCGACGCTCGAGTAAATGGTAACGGTACATAGCCAGCTATCAGGATACATATGTAGACGCTATTGGTATATGCCTCGTTCCCCATCGGGGTGGAGTTATTGCACGCAAACAGTTAAAATATATAATTAAAATAACACGCAGCTGCAGCGAATATTACAAAAAAAATGGCATATTTAATTAAACATAATAAATTTACAGATGCATACATACCAAAATACAAATATGTATATGTACGACATATTCTCTCCTAGTATATGTGTACGGGGGTTGGGGATTTCAGCACTTGGCAATTGGTACAGATTATCAGCCGCAAGAAAATAAAAATAAAAAGCTCTCATTTATCATCTTTCTTATCTGCTTGCGTACTAAGCATTGCTGTGAACGCTCTCCTACTTGTTCTCTCTCTCTCTCTCTCTCACTCGCTATCCCTGCTGCTCTATTTTTATAGCAGTCGCTCACATACACATACACCGAGCAGCACACACTCGCACACATACACATATGCATAGCCTTGCACTCGCATATTCTCGGGTTGCTCTCGCTCTTTCCCTTTCGCTCTTGCACAAGCGTGCCAGAGCGAGATAACCCATAAAAATTTCGTGCAAAAGCAAAAGATGAGCAAAGCGTAAACGCAAACGAAAAACGGCAAAGCGTACAACAGCAGCAACAACAACAGCAACATCAGCAAAAATATCACGAAATAAACATAAAAAGCGCCGGCAAACCAGTTCGGATAGACTCCGCCCTCGGCGTACGCTGATTGGCTAAGCTTTGCCTTTGCCCAAGACTTCATCTTTTTTTTTTTTTTTTTTTGTTTTCTGTGTGCTTTGCTGTTGTTGCGTTGCTTGTGCTAAGTTGTTGTTTCTTTGTCGGCTGTGGTTTTATCGCCTTCAACGACGACAACGACAACGACAACACAACGACGACGATGACGACGACGTCGACGTCGACGTCTTTCCACTTAGTTAACAGCCTCATGGGCAGCCCTTCGCTCTCTCTCACGCTTCCATTCTTTTGTTGGGGTGGGCTTTAGCAAATTTTGAAGCTCCAAATCTTTGCTGTTCTTTGAATTTTATAGCTTTGAGCGCATATTTACATATGAAAGCGGAGCATGTGTGTGTGTGTGTGTGTGGGTATGTAATTGCTGTAAATAGCTTATTAGAAACGTGTGCTTGGAATTTGCGTTAATGTGGGCTAAAAGTTTTATGTGAGTGTATTTAAATGACAGTATAAATAAATTATGGGAAAACTATAGAAAAATATGATAAAATGATAGATTAAGCTATGCAAGTAATCTTTACATGGCACGATAATTCACTTTAAGCGAATTATTTCATAAAGAAATATCAACCAATAGATCCATTTATTTTTATGTTTAGGTCCTTTGAGTTATCAGCCTGTTGTAATATGATATCAAAGAGAACTTTTAAATAATCTTATACATTTTAAATGAGATATTTTGAAGCGCATAAGTGAATAGGAAATGGAATTTAATCTCGACAGTAAAACCTCCCTGCTTGAGGCACTATTGTCAGTCTGCACATTTACTAATCCGGCTAATAAAATCTTATCGAATAGCCTGAAATTTTCATCTTTAAATTCAGATAAAGAAAGCAAAATTTTCTTTGAATTTGTAAGAAATTTCTATTTAATTGAATAATTTTTCGGTAAATTATGTAGGTAAAAAATAAAAAGTTAAAAGATTAAAAATATTGAAATTTTTTTAATATTTTAGAAACAAATTTTTAATAAAAAGACTAAAAATTCAAACTTAAAATTTTTAATGTTAAAAAAATGTAAATATTTGTTTTAAGTTGTACGAAAATTGATTGGCTAAATTAAAAATTTATATATAAATGGAAATCATAGTTCACCTCTTAATCATCTAGAGCTCTAATATACAATATAAATAAAGAATAAACGATGATTTAAGGAAGTAATATTTTAACTGAACAAATTATAAAATACTCATATATTTATAAATATAAATATAATATAATATAAATATATATCTAAAAAATCATATTTCATCTAAATAAAATCTATAAATTAAAAATTTGTCAAAATTGTCAATTTTTCTCTTGAGCATAAAAAATAAGAAAAAAGTGCTTGGCGCCAGCGCCAGCGAAAATCAATAATTTTATTAAAGTTCTATGGGGCGAATGTCATATTTTGCTTTATATATACACACACATACACGCACACTTATATATTTATATATATATTTTTCGAGCGCGAGACAAACAGCAGCGGAAAGGACCCAAACAGGATCCGCGACGTAGAATAAATATAACGTGTGGAAATTTCAACTTGCAGCGCAGGGCACATGGCAAATGGACCTGAAGCTGCGAGCAGTACACCTACACACACACACACACACACACAGAGGCACAGGCACACGCACAGTGTCCAGTTATTATTGTTATTAGTCAATGTGGCAGCATCAGCCGCGTAAACGGTCGTTGCCGTCATCATCAAGGCTGCTCAAGCTACGCCCCGTCCCACACGCGCCACCTAACGGGCATACATAACAGTATAACAACATAGCAGTGCTGGCAGTTTAGCTTGTTTTTGCTATGAGATCTAACTTATATGTTTATTTATGCTCAAGACTCAATGCAGTTATATAACGGAATAATTACACGTCTTTACAGCAGTGTTGTGAATTTAGTTGGCTTTCAGTCAGATCGAAGTTTTTGACAACTGCGTATATACATACATGCTAGCTAGTCAGACTTGAATTAATTAATGTTATATCAAAGCCAGCAGTTGACTGTTTTCACTATCAGATCTAGCCTTTTTCTTATATAGACTTTAAAGGCTGTTCATATTAGCAGCAGTGCTGATAGCTTAGCTTCTTTATTTTTCATATATTTATATAATGTATAATATGCAATATGTCAACATTCTGAATATATTACATTCAATTTAGCCTTTTTGCCTCAGATCTAGGCTTTGGTTAGATAAATATATTAAAGTTATCCAATGCAATGTCCCAGTCGAAAATTTAAGGTCGTATATATCTACAGCCTACAAGGCAGTGCTGCCAATTTAGCTACTTTCCAGTCAGATATAAGCTTTATTAAATAGATATTCAGGCTGTCGAGGAGTAGTGTATATATAAAGCTATATTAATGTCAATGAACCAGGGCTCAACATTTTTCTTTTTTTTTATAAATACAATCATATAAAATCTAATATGTTCTCTATAGAGAAATTTATTAAACATATTTGAATATATATATTTTTAGACTTTTTTTGAGATATTTTATATATTTTTTTATACATTTTTTTTTTATTTTTTTGAAAAATATTTTGCTGAATCTTTGAATAGGCTTTTATTATATTTTTATATTTTTTTCTTCTAATTTTTTTTTTAATTTTTCTATATTTTGTATTATATTATTATATTATTTAAAATTATTTTCTTAATTGTGTAGAACTTTTTACTCGCGCTTGTCTAAGCCTTTCGTCTCTACCTCAGTTGACAGCACTGTATTCTGAGCAACATGAGCAGCATCCACCAGCAGCGGCAGCATTCACCCGCTTCAGCATCTTCAACTTCATCAGCAACATCATTACCAGCAACAGAAGCAGCAGCAGCAGCAGCAGCAGCATCATTGTCGCATAATGACAAAAGGACATTCATTAAGTTTTTGATTTCTGATTTTATTGTTGATTAAACGCAGCAGCAGCCGCCCACCAAGGCTGAACTAGCCTCGTGTGGTAATGGGTAATGGTTATAAATGCTGAGAAGGATATGACAAAAAAGGTAAAAAAAAAAACGGGCAGCAAGGACTCGGCATTGTGCTGCTCTATCGTGCTGAGCACTTCCGGCGCCAAAGCGTCAAAACTTGACGTTTCCGTTTTTTGGCTGCTGATGCTGGTGATGCTGTCTCTGCCAGCCAGGCTGAAGAGCCAAGTGCTGCCTGGCTTATCACTCAAAGTGCTGGCAAGGGGACCACACACAAGCGCACTCACACACACACACACACATATATATATATATATTTATGTAGACATATATATATAGCTATATAGCTGCACAGAGCACATAAGCTTGCTTTTTGGCCAACAGCCAACCAATACGTGCTGCCAGCTTTGTGATTAAAGCCACAACTAACACACACACACACACACACACACACGCACATATGTGTATATCTGTGTGTATGTTTGTGTGTGTGTCGGCATTATCCTTGCATATGTACATAGACCCCAAACTGAAGTGCTGCCATTCGCTTGGCTCAAGTATTGACATTGCCAATGTTGCAGCAGCGGCTGCCGCTGTGCGGTAGGCGTGGCAGGGGCAAGGAGACGACTTGTATGTATGGTAGGTGTGGCGCCTGACGGTGCCATTGGAGCGCCACAGCCGAAACGTGTTCGTTGCAGCCAGCAGCGGCTGATTGCAAATGCGCCTGCGCTAATTTTTCGGTTTTACTTGATTTTTATATTCCGCCTTAGTCGCATTATATATATATATATATAAATACATATGTACACATTCTTATTTGGTGTGAGAAATTAAGTATATATATATATATATATTTGTATATAAGAAATATGGATATATCTAAAGCAGTTTAAGTAACTTTAGCTGCAGATGGGGATAAGTTGAGCGTTTTTTGGATAGGGATTAGACTATGTTGTGATGACAGATTTGTATATATGCCAGTTGGAATTCTTTTATATATTAGGCAAATATTAGATTTCTAGACTTTTAGCTAATAGACTTTTTAGAATTTTGAGTTCTTAATCTCATTTCTATTTGCAGAAATTCATACTTTACTCAGTTGGTTAAGAATTCTTTTCATGTCTTGTAAATCTAATTTTACTATATTCAGCTATATGCATATTCTACTTATCTATTTAAGCCTGAAAAATCACTAACAATTCATTGACGAAGAGCAAGTTAAAGGCAGATTCTAATGCTGATAGCATAGCTATGAGGATAAGCTCTTCAAGCCAGCTAAATCTGTTGGCAAATATTTGTTGTTAATTTAATTCAATGACAGCTTTAAATTAACTAAACTTCTATGCAAATATTATATAAAATATATGTGTTAGACGAGGGCAGTTCTAGAAGTATACGCAAGTTGATTCGATGTTTTCTGTAACATCATATTGCTACTTGTTATTGGTAATTTATGTTTGACAGCTAGCTAACTTGGCTTGTCTTCGTTTTTTGCCTATTACAAAAAAATTGAAGCAAAGAATTTTTATCAAATATTTAACTAAAAGCACCCACTAATGCCCCAGAAACTGAAGCAAATAACAAAGCTACAGACGTCATCGAAGGATCAGCTGAACAAGATTAGAAAAAATGATTGAAAGCAAACATAGGCACAAGTCCACAAAAGCTGATGCGGGTTGCTCTGAAGAGTACTAAGAATATATTCACTAATAATCATAATATCATAATCATAATTTTAAATAAATAATAATAAATAAATAATTTTTGCAACAACACAAAATTCAGAATACTTTTAGAACACACCTCTTGTAGGACCATAGGATATAAGGATTTCTTGTAAATATTTAAATATAAAAAATATTTCCAAGTTATAAAAACAACATCTCTGAGTAAAAAATTCTAGCCTAAGCATCAAAGTGTTCACTTAAATTATTTAAAAATATATTTTACATATTTCATTTTTGTTACTACATTTTATTTTATTAGCAATTTATTTAATTCGGTTTCAATAACATTTTAAAACTCAGCCAGAAATGTTTTTATATTTTTCTCATCATTTTTCAAGACTTTTCCATTGACAGCTCGCTAGGTAGGTTAGCTGTGTGGGCGGCAACCTTGAGGCGGCAAAAAGCGCACTTCAATTAGTATTGAAAGAAGGAAAGACAAAAAAGCTGACACATTAGCTGACAATGCTTGCGAGTGAGCGGAGTGTGAGGCGAGGGGGCTGTTTGGGGTTCTGTATATCGGCCCCACCCCTGATTAAATGGAATAACCACATTTAGCACTTGAGGTAATTGAAAGCGACTAGAGCGACACGGCGCAAGTACAACTCGGCCCGATATCGATAGCCGATATCGATAGCTATATATGTATATATATGTGCCCATAACATTGGTAAGCATGTCGGCACGGCGATCGTTCCACTTGAAAGCCTTAATTGATTTAACTGATACCAACTGATGCCAACCAACAAAAGCGAGAGCAACACACATACTCAGCAAATCAATAGATAAATTCCATGCTATATCGCATCGGATGTGGCACTGATTGCCTGCCCCTCGCCACCACAGTTACCGTTAACCACAAAGAAGCCACCCACCCACAGCACCGAATCATACCACGCGTCACGGCATCTTCAAAAGCAACGCTCGCAATGCCGTGGCAAACGAAACAAGATATGTCGCGTATCGATTTGTAAATTTCTCAATTGATAAGAGATAAAAGAGAACGAGAAGAAGCAGCAGAGGCAGCAGCAACAGCAACAGCAACAACAACAACAGCTGAGGTGGCAGCAGCGCTTGACTCGCAGCGCAACGTTTTTGACAATGAAATTATAAGCGGCTACAGTGCACGCTCATAATGTGAAACCTTATAGCGTTTTTTTCAGGCATTTCAATTTTCTATTTGTCGTTAGCTTTGCCTTAAAGTAAAGCTAAAGAAATTGTAGAATGCCCTTGAGATGTATTTATAAAAAATTATTTGTTTCGTTAAGATTAGCCGCTTGACATGCATATATATAGTGAGGCATTAGCCGACTTTGTTCGGTTTCAATAAGCATATAATTGGTAGTTAGAAATATAATTAATTTAAAGTTAGCTTTTCTTAAAATTCTATTATTTTTGTCTTTTATGAGAAAATAGGTAGCAAAGGCAAATAATAGAAATATATAGAACAAATATTTTTCCTAAATTTTCCTAAATTTTGTCAATATTTTTCGTTTTGAAAAATATAGAAAATGTGCAGGAAAAGTATTTTTCCTATATTTTTCTACATTTTTATAATATTATTACTAAAAATATAAAAAAAATCAAAAATATTTTTCCTAAAATTTATCAATATCTTTCTATCCTTTACTGAAATTTTCTATAATTAAAATTCTGAAATTAAATGAGCTGAATATTCTAAAAACTATAACTTTTTCGTCTTTTTTTCTGAAGCAGCTGTGTAGGGATTTTATTGTTTTGTTTTCCAATTTTCCACTAAATGGCGTACATTTTTTTCGTGTAAAGCTAAGTTGTGTTACGACATAAATATTTACATATTTATAAGCTTTATTATGCTTACTTCAGGCTACTCGCTTGACCTGCAGAGATCTAGCTCGAGTCAGCTAAACAGATCAAAGACTTGACTATGTTGCAGTCGATTAGAAGAAGACTAAATAAACTAATATGCTAATCTATTAATTTGCCAGGAAAGCAAGTTAATTTGTAATACTTAAGTAAGACTTTACTTGTCATCAGTTCCTTAGAATGAGCTCCTAAATATATGTTTTAGCAACTCGTCTAGGTAATTTATATTATTTATTCAAGAGTTCACCCTTTCGAGTTGTCACTGTATGGCAATGGATGCCGTTGACGCTGCTGCTGCTGCTGCTGCTCTTCCAGGTGAGCCAGCTAACAGACTAAAAGTAACTGTCTGACTCCCTCTGTCTTTCGCCCTCTCCCGCTCCCACGCACTGCTGCTTACGTAAGTAATAGCTGTAATAGAATCAGAGCTATAGCCGCCGTAACTTTGTCGCTTTGTTGATGCCGCCGAACAATGTTGACAGTGTTGATCGGTTATCGTGATCAGAGCGCAGACTACAATTGGCGATTGGCGATGCGCGATTGGGCTGGCGATTGGGGGTGGGTAATGGGGCTGGGCATTGATTGATATGGGGATGCGGCATTGAGGTTGTCCCATGTTTGCCAACATTCTGTTTGCTATTTTGTTTGACAAATCCCTAATTAAAAATAGATAGCAGCTATCTGGACACACATCTTCGCTCTGCGCTGTTTGTTTATCCATGGAAATAGCCAAATATCGTATGACAAATGACAAATGACATATGAAATACCTGCTGATCTCCTCTGAACGGACTCTGGCAACGCCTACCCTAACGCAACTCAATAGACTCTGGCAGCACTTGACTTTGTTTGCTCTGCCATTGAGGTCTCGGTCTATGCCGCATGTTCTGTGTCTGTCTGTCTTTCTGTCTATGTCCGTTCCCCCTCCCCAACTTCATTCCCTTGGTCAATCCCCTGGGATGTTAGCGGCGTTTGCCATTGACGTCTGTTTGATTTTTACGATATCTATTTTGGTTATTTCAATAATAATTTTGTTTGACTTTTAAAGCAAAACAAATCGTAATCAACAGATTTTTTAAAGTACTTTTTAGCTGATTAAATTAAATCTAGCCAAGTGACAAAATAGAAAGCTGAAAGGAAAATATAAAAGATGCTAGAATATACGAAATTGACGAAAAGAGAGAAACGTGACAGAAGAGATTAAAAGGACGAGAGATGAGAGAAAAGAGAAGAAAGAAAAAAACATAGTTAAGGGAAAACAGGGAGAAGACAAAAAGAAAGAGAGAGAGAGAGAGAGAGAGAGAGAAGAAAAATGAAAGAAGAGTCAAAAGATAGATTGATGTATAGAATAAAGAAAAGATAGTAGAGAGGTGAGAGATAAAAGTGAAGACAGAAGAAAGAACTCTGACTGAAGAGTGTTGAGGGATGAGTACTAAACAATTGGTAATGAGTGATGAGTGATGAATGATGAGTGATGAGTGATGAGTGATGAATGATGAGTGACGAGTGATGAATAATGAGTAATGAGTGATGAGTGATGAGTGATGAGTGATGAGTGATGAGTGATGAGTGATGAGTAATGAGTAATGAGTAATGAGTAATGAGTAATGAGTAATGAGTAATGAGTAATGAGTAATGAGTAATGAGTAATGAGTAATGAGTAATGAGTAATGAGTAATGAGTAATGAGTAATGAGTAATGAGTAATGAGTGATGAATGATGAGTGATGAATGATGAGTGATGAGTGATGAATGATGAGTAATGAGTGATGAGTGATGAATGATGAGTAATGAGTGATGAGTGATGAGTGATGAGTGACGAGTGACGAGTGATGAATAATGAGTAATGAGTGATGAGTGATGAGTAATGAGTGATGAGTGATGAGTGATGAGTGATGAATGATGACTTATATATGAAAAAAGTAATAAATATTAAACTTTAAGAGAGAAAAAATTATAGAATTGAATATGAGAGATGCAAGAGAAGAAGAGGAAAGAGTGAAGAGAAGTTAAGAGAACAGAATATAAAATAAGATTACAAACATATGAGAGAAGAAGAAACTATACTGTAAGAGCAAGAAAAGGAAGAAAGAAAATAATACGAATAATTGTTAATTAATTTTCTTGTTTATACGTCTTCTTAAAGCTGAACAAGCGATATTTATTTAATATAATTTGCACTCTATATTAGACACACATATGTATTTCATATGGGTTATTCATATGCTTTTATCTTATTTCTATAAATGACATCAACAGCACGCAGAGAACTCACATTTTTTTCTAACTAATAATTAATTGTACTTTTTCTACCTTCACGCTGGCAGCAAGGCAATTGCATCATAGTAACCTACATATATAGATAATATAAGTATGCACAAATATACATATATATATATATTAATATATATATAACTGCATATGGATGGACAACTCAATTTGCACATTTTCATTAACGGCTAAAAGCATCTCATTTAGTGTGCACTACAAAAGCTGAAACAAGTTTGTAGTTCCACAAACAGCGGCTAATGAGGATGAGAGCGAGACACCAATACACGACGAAAGAGAGAGTGGGTGAAAGAGATAGCTAGACTGAGAGTGAGATGCCCACTCAGCCTAGTTGGCCACATAATTAAATTAATTGCATGAAAAGCGGAAAGCAGGTGAATGTCCAGCAACGGAAAACGGTGTATGCTAAATTTTTAGAACAGCCGCAAAGGCAAATATTGGTCAGCGTGGTCAAACCCAAATGGGGTTCAAAGGCCACCCCCATAGACCTCCAGAGTGCGCTGCATAAACCAGTCACGAATAAAAAAACCGAATTTTGAAAATCAAAACAAATTTGCGCTTCAGAATGAGAGCAAACAAAATATTTGGAGAATATCAAACGTGAAGCTTAAATGTGAAGTGCGCACAGTTATCCCTATCTATGTTATATATCTCTCTGATCAATTATTGGTCTAGCTCTAGTAGAGTTAAACAGACTCAGAAAATGCTTTGAAATGCAAAATTTTAAATATCAATGTGAAAAGCTCTCTATCTCTCTATCTCTCTATTTCTTATTCTTAATCTCTCTATCTCTATCTCTATCTCTATCTCTATCTCTATCTCTA
Source organism: Drosophila eohydei (assembly GCA_035045825.1). Classification (NCBI taxonomy): domain Eukaryota; kingdom Metazoa; phylum Arthropoda; class Insecta; order Diptera; family Drosophilidae; genus Drosophila; species Drosophila eohydei. The sequence goes on along the minus strand of JAWNOT010000072.1, from coordinate 2,458,839 downwards.
TCTCTATCTCTATCTCTATCTCTATCTCTATCTCTATCTCTATCTCTATCTCTATCTCTATCTCTATCTCTATCTCTATCTCTATCTCTATCTCTATCTCTATCTCTATCTCTATCTCTATCTCTATCTCTATCTCTATCTCTATCTCTATCTCTATCTCTATCTCTATCTCTATCTCTATCTCTATCTCTATCTCTATCTCTATCTCTATCTCTATCTCTACCTCTATCTCTACCTCTACCTCTATCTCTATCAGCTGAGCTAAAATTATGAGTTCAAGTGCTGCGGCTTTAGGGGTATTGGTGCAAACTTAAGGCGCTGCTGATTTGATTAATATTGACTTAGTTGCGATTGTATTTGCTTAGCTATTGTGTTCAGCTGTTTTTGTTTTTGATTAATTTGAGGCGATAAAGCTTAATTGGATTTCGCTTAGATAATAAAAAAACTCACGGCTAGATTGAAGTGGCTCAGTGCAAACAACACGCCCGCTCAAAATCGCAGCTAATCAATAAAAAACGCTATAAACAAATATGTTGACACATTAACCAAGTAGCCAACAAAAAATAGACAAGAAATGCAACCAGTTGCACTTCTGCGCCTTAATCGAATTCGATAAGAACTATATTTTGATATAGAAGGGTAGCTAAATGAGTAAGTGGAATTGCGTTGGATTTCGGTTGATTAGGAAACTCATATTGTAAGAGACTTAAATGGGCATTATACCACTGAGGTAGATATAGAGTAAGTGGTATGTGTGTCAGGCTTTCTGATTGAATAAAAATAAAAATAATAAGAGTAATAATTAGACTGGCAATGAGAATGACAATGACAATGACAATGTCAATGACAATGACAATGACAATGACAATGACAATGACAATGATAATGACAATGACAATGACAATGACAATGACAATGACAATGACAATGACAATGACAATGACAATGACAATGACAATGACAATGACAATGATAATGACAATGACAATGACAATGACAATGACAATGACAATGACAATGACAATGACAATGACAATAACAATAACAATAACAATGACAATGACAATGACAATGACAATGACAATGACAATGACAATGACAATGACAATGACAATGACAATGACAATGACAATGACAATGACAATGACAATGACAATGACAATGACAATGACAATGACAATGACAATGACAATGACAATGACAATGACAATGACAATGACAATGACAATGACAATGACAATGACAATGACAATGACAATGACAATGACAATGACAATGACAATGACAATGACAATGACAATGACAATGACAATGACAATGACAATGACAATGACAATGACAATGACAATGACAATGACAATGACAATGACAATGACAATGACAATGACAATGACAATGACAATGACAATGACAATGACAATGACAATGACAATGACAATGACAATGACAATGACAATGACAATGACAATGACAATGACAATGACAATGACAATGACAATGACAATGACAATGACAATGACAATGACAATGACAATGACAATGACAATGACAATGACAATGACAATGACAATGACAATGACAATGACAATGACAATGACAATGACAATGACAATGACAATGACAATGACAATGACAATGACAATGAGAATGATAATGAGACTGGCAATGCTATATCAATATAAATAAATAATAATATAAATATAAATTAGGAAGCTAAGTATTACAGCATATAAAAGCGAAGCTATTTAGTTATGAAACGACTTCATCTATAATAAGCTACAATTATCTAAGCAAAACACACACAAAACACAAACGCCCCAAAACTGAAGACATTTACTTCAACTTAGATGTCCACTTAAGTGAAATAAATGTGTACTTATGCTTCGCCGACTGGAATTCCAATAGACTACTTATGCTCATATTTGTAGTGCGAAACGGCCGCATATCCTAACACAGAGAGTGAGAGGGAGAGAGAGAGAGAGAGGGGGCGAGGAGGTGGAGTGGTGTAGCCACTCAATCCTCCTAAAAGGCAATAAAGTTTATCATGCAATTAAGAACGAATTACGCTGCTAATAGAATAATTAATGCAATTTCCCACAACATTAGGCAGAGAGCGCTAGCCTAGGCCACAGGCGCTGAGTGCGAAATCAAGATGTGAGCCAGAGCCAAGGACTTGGCCGGGCAATAGCTCTAAACACACACACACAAGGGGTAGTTGGTTGTGCATGGGTGACAACTCGTGCCAGGCAAACCCCAATAATAAGCCATGCCAAATGGGTTTATGTTTGGGTGTGAGCGAGTGTGTGCCTGCGTGTGTGTGTGTGTAAGTCCTTGCTAGTGAATCCTTGCCAGGCTGACTGCTATTGCTATTTTTATTTCTGCATTAAAACCGCAAACATCGCGTCTGCCTCAATGCCAAAGTAGAAAGCTCGAGCTACGTCTGCCCGCTGTATCCTGCCATCAGATTCAGGCACTCACTCCTGCTCCTGCTCCTGCAGCTGCTCTACTTCGTCCTGCCTGCTGGCCTGGCAAAGTGTTTGTGGCTGTGCCGCACTAATGAAAATGTCAAGTAAATTCCTGCTTTCGGACGGAAACTGCGATATCGACTTAACTATCTCTCGCTCTCGGCTGCCTTTTAAGTGCTCCATAGAGCGAGGCGGAGATAGTTAGATGGAGTGCGAGCGAGAGGCCGCTAGCTGAAAATGCATTTTGTGCCCGCTTTCAAAAGTTGGTTTCCGTTTCATGTCGCCGGCTCACAGATTCGGCTACCCACACATATATACTCTATATATACATTCTATATGAGCTACGCTTTGCTTATTCATGCATACATTGCGTATACGCAGCGTTCGCTGCAATTATTTAGCTACAAATTCAACGTTTTTTTGGTGTTGTTACTTTATCTACGTGGAAATTGCTTGTCAAGCGGAAAGTAGTTGTCAAGTTAGTTAAGTCCTTATTTCTTTCTCGCTGCCAGCTAATAGCTGCTGCTCTTCACATTTATATATATTTATATATATATGTGTTCTCTGCATGTACGTTTTATTTCCTGTACCTTAAGCTCTGACTATGGCCAAAAAACCCCTAAAACTGTTTCTGCTACCTTTTCAGCATTCACGTTTTCGATTCTTGTTGTTGTATTTGTCGTTCTGGAATCGTGGTGAAGGCACATGTTCTCCGTGTAATGTGCAAATTTAGTTTTACATTTTATATTTCTTACGCAAAATCTTTGGGTCTTTGTCACAGTGGTTAGTGTAAGAGTTTTTTTTAGTGCAACTACTTAAACCACACGCTAGTTGCAAAAGAAGGCTTAAATATAGAAACTAATTTGGTAGTTTTAAAATCTTATAAATAATGTATGTGCCAAGAGCGGAATGAGAAACTCAGAAATTCAAGTTTTGCTGGAATTGGAAGAAATTTTAGAAATATAATATAATATATTATATATAACTTCATAAGCTTTATCATATACCAAATTCTATGTCACTGGCTGATGTGCAAATTAAATTTTAATATCTTAAATCTGACTTTTTAAAATTAAAATATTTATTATATTGATAGACTTTAGAAGAATACAGAATCCAAACTTGATGCCAGTAACTTTGGTAGTTTCAGAGTTATTTAAGCTTTTATAATGCCTATTCGACTTTTATAAGAAGTGAACTATATATTATTTTTATATACTTTAAAGCAATCGACATACCAAATTTGATATGTTTAGCTCTTATAATTCTCGAGTTTTACTTAAAAACCGTAGAGTCCAAATAAACATTTTTACGAATTTAAGTAAATAGAAAAAATTTGGTTAAAACGATCGATTTTTTTTACATAAGAAAACTTACTAGCTTTTTTAGGAATTTTATGTACCTATAATTCTCAAGTAATTCTATAATCAGAACAACTTTAAACGAGCTTTTAACAATATTCAAAAAATTAAAAGAGATAAGCGATTCCATTCTCCTTAGATACGCTAGAGTCTCTGCACCCAACTAGCAAACCTTTTGGAATACAGGCGAACCTACAATCGTGAATACCCCTACCCTTAAAATTATTATGAATCATGTAAAAAATCTTTAAAAAAAATATAAAAGCGCTTGATTCTTCGATCTTAAACCCATTCTGCAATTTGCGTTTGTTTTGATTCGTAAACATTTGTAAATCAATTTGCGTACCACTGTAAGCGGCTTTCAGACGTCTCTCTCATTTTTAATGCAAATACTCAATGACTGGCACTTTGTAGAGAAAACTACAACTACAAGTTAGAAGTACATACAGCGACTTGCCTCAAGACTTATTCTGTGGTTTTAATTTGTGTGCTTACTTTGCTTTCATATATGAGTGGGAATACATCTATAGAGAGATAGAGAGAGAGAGAGAGAGAGAGAGAGAGATAGAGAGTTATATCTGACTCATGTGAAATCGGCGACAGCCCTGCCAAAACCCTGCTAATTAAGAGCGCAGCCAAAAAGTATGCAAGACAAAAGCAAACTAAAAGCAGCTCACATAATGAGAGACTGGAAAAACCCAGTCAAAGGCGTTCGTCTCGTGCTCCTCCCGCACACAGAACTTCTTAGCGCTGTCAACGTCAAGCTTTTGATTTGCGACTTATATTTGCACCAGCAACTTTCCAGAGTTGGGGCTATTTTTCCTTTACGCTATTCCTATATAATTACGCATAAATCCTTTTTACACGCCAAGCATATTTTCTGCTACTTTGTGCCGAGCGGAGCATTTTGTGAAAATTTGATTAATCTTATCAAGATACTGCGGCACTGCCATCATACGCACCCAAAAACACATAGCCACATAACCCCGGAAGCCCCGAACACCCCTGACCACACCCACGCCAGCCACTCTCAGCAAATGCAGAAAGGGTTGCGCATCAGCAGCAGGAGGAACGAACAACAGAAACAACTGAAGCAACATCATCATCATCAGCTCAGCGTCGACGTCTTGTCAGCAAACGTCGACGCCTTCACGTCAAAGTTATTCTAAACAATAAAAAAAACACAATGATTACATTTGGCCTAACGAACTTGAAATGCTCTATCGATGTTGAGGATTAGAGCTTCATATAAAATATTAACTTAAGTCAAGTTATATGGTAGGTAGGATAATGTGAAGAGAAAATAAAGACGTCATCATTGAAGAAGCTGAACTAGTTGATTGGAAAAAACATTGGCACAAGTCTAAACTATCTGATGGAGATCACTTCGAAGAGTTTAAAGAAGATATTCATGAATAAAATAAAAAAGAATTATAAAGAAATTTGGAGTATTTTGTAGTCTGTTCGCAATATATACATTTCGAGTGTTAAATGCTTAAAGCATGACCTATATAGCATGTGCTTGTAAAACATTCCAGTTTCTTTCTTCAGTTTTGAAAAATAGTATAACTGGCTATCCCATAAAAATATGCTATATATAGTTAATTTTGTATTAAGAAGTAATTTTTCCTTTATCCTTACGAAATATATTTAAATTCACGAAAACTATTTAAGGCTTGCTAAACAAGTTAAGACGAAGAGCCATGCTTTATATTGTCATATTAAATATTTTGATTAGTCCATTAGATAAGTGTATATATAGTTATATTTTTCCCCAAGGCTAGATCACTAAATAAAATAGATCAGATCCAGATGTGTACTACAGCTAAACGTATAGAGAAGAAAACAAATAGAATGAGAATGAAAATGAGAAATGAAGTGAACGAAAAAGGATAAAAATAATTTATTAAATTTTAATAAGATAAGAATATAGAAAAATTTAAGAGATCCCTTTTCATGACAGAGTTATTAAAATGGAAGAGAAGAGGAGAGCAGTGTAGCTCAGGATCGACACGATTCGAGATGAAAAAGAAGAGAAAACCCTATAAAAGACGAGAAGTGAGATAAGAGAAGAAGAAGGTAAGTTAGAAGTTTAAATATTCATATATAAAACATATGTAATTATATAATATTTTTATATTTAAAGCACCAGTAAAGCCCCTTATTAAATATAATTATATAATATATAATTTATTATATAAATCTATATATCTACATATATGTATAACATATTAGTTTATTCAGTGCAACTAACATAACATTAGCATGACTTAATCTAAATTCTTTTAATGTTACAAAGTTTGCTTCTCTAACTGCTGCCAATAGCCATGTCCTCAGCTGACAGCCAGCGTCTTGTTAACTCACTTTGTGCAGTGTATTCAAAATGAATTATCAACAATTTTTGCCTTTTCTTTATGGATGCTGCCTTGACTCGGGTCGCATGCTACGCTTCGCTTTGCTTCGCTTTGCTTTGCTTCTAAGCAGAGTCAATCAGCAGCTGCTGCAACAAGCTAGAGCTACAGCTAGAGCAGCCTTTGTTTCTAATTGAGTTACAAACAGTTTGAAGTGCTCGCTGTGGACGCTTTTATTAAAAGCCAAATGTCTTGAGACTGAGCTAAGGGCTTGGTCCTGCAAATGCACCAAAAGTGTTGGCACATAAGAGACATATATATATATATATATATATATATATATATATATATATATATATATATATATATATATATATATATATATATATATATATATATATATATATAGATATATATAGTTAAGCTCTTGGCGCAATTATCTGACCAATTTCGTATTCATATAGAGCAACTAAGTCTAACATATTCATAGCGCAATTTTGGTGAATGGTCAAACATTAAAGCTTGATAAGAAAATAAACGTAGTTCAGACTGCCTGACCAATTGCTCAAAATGCGCATTAGTATCTATTTTTTACTCTCGCTCTCTCTCCCTTTCTCTCTATCACTGTGTGTCTCTTGGGCCACATCCTTTCAACGTAAGCTGCTTGTATCAATAAAAATTCGATTATGTTGTGTGCCCTAACAAGTTGCCTTTTTTATAAATATTATAGCGATGATTTATCATGCTGCTGACTTTATCGTCTAACACACACACACACACGCACACATGTGCGCTTGTGCTGGTTTATATTACGCATACGCCTAGTTAAGCCTGCTGCCTTTTGACAATATCAGCTTATGTGTGTGTGTCCGGGCAGCTTTTCATGTTTTCATAAATGTTTTAAGAAAAAACTTGTCTGCTGCCTGCAATCGCTTTTGCTCAAGTAGCTTATCAAGCGAGTCTTGTCCAGTCAACAATGCCAAACAACTATTGCAGCACAGTTACACACAGTAAATCGAGTGTTTTTTCTCTATTTTTTTTTTTTGCGTCCTTATCCTGCTAAGCATATCAAGTATCAACTGCCAAACAAGCTAGCAAATTGGCAACCTTTTGTTGTCCAGCTTATGATGAGAGACGCAGCACAGCAACAACAACAAATACATTTCGTTTATATATTCCATAAACGTAATCGACTTGATATGCTATACCAGCCCATCCCCTTTCTACCCCTCTGCTGCTCCCACTCCCACTCAGTTTGTTGAAAGTTTTCTGCTGTTTTGGTTTTTATGTGCACAATCGACAGCGTGTCCTGTCGCTTGTCCTGCTAGTGCTGTAACCAAAAATTAAGCGCGTCTGTCTTCTGACTCCTTGACTCTCGCATTAAGGCCAAAAGTCCTAATTGGTTATGTAATTGTTGGCATTAAGTGATTTCTTGTTTATTTCACGGCTGACTGCCTTGCAATTGAAATTAGTTTAAGAGTTAAGAGCCAGCAGGCAGGAGAGAGACGCTTGAGAGCAGAGACAGCAGAGGCTGCAGTAGAGTTCGAGCAGATAGATTTTAGTTAACAAATTGCAAATTATATTTCATATTGTTTTTTACATATCAGTTGTATATTAAATACATGCTCTTGTCAAGCTGTCTAGCGTCACTAATCTCTAAAGATTAGTTTAGCAAATAGGCTTGATTACACATTTCTGTGCCAGAAACATTTGATTACACAAGCCATTAGAATTGAATAGAAATTTACTTGAAAAGTATAGTCTGATAGTTAGATAATACTTTGAGAGGATAGTCTGATACTTAGACAATACTTTTTACCACATACTATGACAAAAGTGTTAATTTTGAGTTGCCCTAATTTAAGGAACACGTAAGAGTCCGCAAGTCGGCATATCAAAATGATAAGCAAAAATGATATGAGAGTGTATATAACATATAACATTTATATAAGAATTTATTAAAAATATATATCTAATATTATATATTAATTCTAAATGAAGACTTAAGCCAAAATCTGAATTGATTAAGTTGAAAAGTCGGTTCATAGCAAATCTTAATGCATATTCGACTCCAACTAGAATGTGGCCGGAACCCGCTGCTATTTGAATCATAATCATTCCATGCTTTCTTATATGCTACTACATATGCACTACAAATTACATATGATCAAAAATATTTACAATTTCAAAAAGAAAGGTAGATCATAGTGGGACTCTTGGTTGGTTGCCTTCTAGCGACTTAGTTGGACGTCTTAGGATTTTTAATATGGAAGTTGTCGCTGCAGTAAACTTTTAACCTATCTATATATATGATATAGAATTTAGAGAATTTTTTGTTGACTGAAATTGTGCACAGCATCTGCTGAGATCTGTCCTTTTAGGGCGACAAAGTATATTATATATTTTTGAATTTGTTAACGCTCCTAAATAGTGAAAAAGCCTTTTACAAACTTATTTCATAAACTATTTATTCGCTAATTTTAGTTCAAAATATATCTAATTCAAGACTTTTTTATATCAGCTTTAAGTTCATATAAAATATATGCTAATATAATCTAATTAATATTTTTGCCTACAAAAATGAAATTTCAGTTAAATTTCTAAGCCAAGTCATATTTTATATTATTTATATATTTTTTATTCAACATTTCTTTGGCGTTTATTAAACGCGCCGAAGAGCAAATGATAGGCTAATTAAAAGAACATAAGCTGCTCATTTCGTTCAGTTTTTTTATTTTGTGATTTTAGCTGTGCAAATTGGTAAACAACGCGGAAAAAAACGAAATAAACCGAAGAAAAAGTTTAGACATCAAAGAAAACTTACGGGAAAATTAAAAGGCAGATTAAAAAGCGTAAGAAAAAATGTTTTATATATAAGCTCAATACATTTGTCAAAGGAAAAAGTTCATAATCAAACAAACACAAAAACGGAATATTCAATAAATGTGCACATAATTCCTAAGAAGCAGCAGCAGAGGCAAACGCAATGAGCATTATAAATGAAAAGCGGAACAACGATAATCGCTTTTCTTTTTTTGGCCCCCATCCCATCGCAAAACAGAAGAAAATAAAAAAGGAAAATTATTTTGAAAGAAAATCAAGTTGAGGAGGAAGAGGAAGAGGAAGCCAGCCACAGTTGGGAGCGAGGAACCATTAAGAGCTGGAATTAATAGACAGGCGACGCATACTAATCCAATAAGCCTGCCGTCTTGGGTGGCCAGCACCAGCTACCCCTTTATATGCGTATATATAGCACCCTTAAAAAGCGCCCCTAAAAAATCGAGAAAACGTAAAACGGCTCGCTGGACGCGCGCACAGCATCAAATCTGCGAGTTGGAAAAACAATAATTATCCTTGTAAAAATAATAAAAATAAGGACAATGGAGCTCGTTCGTTGGCGCACTTAATTAGAAAACGTTTAATGCCCGCGCCGAGCAGCGCAGCTTCGCGTTTTCGTTATTCCCTCAACCGAAAGGACAACGGCGAAGAAGCCATCGAATTCGAGTTCGAGCCAGACAAGGGACAAGGACTCTGCCAAACTATGAAATCGCTATGAAATTTATATGCTTTCTAAACTTTTTGCATTTGCTCAGAAGATGCTCGTACTCCTCCAACCCACCTCACTCTCCAAAGCTATTCTGCTCTGCGGTTTCTGGCTGGTCGAACTGTAAGAACTTTCAATTGCTTCAGCTTCATTCTCTCCCTGACTCTGTCTCTGTCTCTGTCTCTGCCTCTTATAACTTGTAATTTTCCAAATAATTTAGTTTGCGCGCTCTATAGTTGAGTTATGTTAAGCCACAATCATAATTTATTTCTAAGCTAAATTAATTTTATGTAGGTATTCCTAATTGAAGATATATAAAGGCGGCAGGGAATACTTTATATTGTTCAACTAAATGGCAAAGGGTTCGAATTTCATTAGTTTCTAAGCATCATGTACTTTAAGATGAAACAGAAAATATAACGTGTTTTAACTTTACCACAATCCAATAATTATATGTAAGCAGACGATCCACAAAATATAATGGCTTTTCACTAAAGATTCGAATCGTACGTTCCTCTAATGATATTTTTGTTTTTTTTTTTTAGTAGAAAGTATATTAAATAGAAATAAAGTAGAAACATAAATATTTGAGATAAGTCAAAATAAATGCTTAACTCTAAGGACTTTAGCTTATTAAACATTTTGTGGGTTCGAACCTTAATTGTTTTGTTATCTGAGCAGAAAATTGTACACAAATTGAGGATTGCCTGCTATATTGAAGAGTTTTGCAATGTCCAAAGTCTTAGTTATGGGTTTTAAGATTCAAAACTTTATTCTCTAATCTCTACAATTCAATAAATTAGTTAAGGTTCGAATATGACACAGCTTTTCAAGCAAATAATAAGCCCAAATGCCTTTAAGCTAATAAAGCAAACTAGAGTTCGAATCACATAAGAATTATGTTATAGAATTTTTAAGCAACCTACAAAACACTATTTGTGAATAATTCCATAACAAATTAAAGATTTTTAAAGTAATGAAGTTAAGTATCTATAAATAAAAAAACTGTTAAAGGGCTCAAATTCCGTAGTGTGATTAATATTTGAGCGTAAATAACCTTTACAAAAGTCGCAAGTTTTAGCAATATCTTTGTGAATTCACCAAGCAAATGATAAATATTTGGAATTTCACGTATTAAGCTGAGTTCAAATCCTGAAGAATTAGCTAATTGAAAATTAAAAAAAAAATTCCAAAAATTAATAGACGTGGAATAATTCAAATTTTACAATATATAAAAAACAAACTTAATTTCTAAGGCTTCATTCACTTATATCATTGTCTTTATTCGGGCATACTAAATACTGAGAAACGAAGCTCTAATAGTACTTTCAGATACTTGCTTCAGATACTTTACTACTACATATATATATGCCATTATATATGTATGCTTTATATAAAAATTTTCCTATTTTCCTACCTCAGACCCCGTCCAATTAGAAAAAATAAAATCAATGCATCAACTTCAACTTGTATTAATTAAAAGTAAAATTTTCCAACTTTTGCTGGTGTGCAGAGCACATGGCAAAGAGCATAATTTCGAAAGTTAATGCGCAGCAATAATTGCAATTAAAAAGTTGATGCAGCATCCAATACATAGCAGCATTTGCCGTCTGCATATCCTTGAGTTGATGCGCCCAACTCAAGGCAACTTTCTGATAAGGCGCAATGACAATTCCCAGATGATATCGGAATCACAACAGAACAAGCGTGTCAAACCGCAAAGCGCATGAATATATTAAATTATAAAATAGACAACAAGAAAATGCCGGAAATATCACAAAATCCCAAAAAAAAAACAACAAAAAAGTGGGTAGAGTCTACCTCGTATAAGGAGGGGAGTTTTCCCACTGTTAAGAGTGGCAACAATGCGACGAAGCGTAAGAAAAATTAAAAGGGTCACTTTACAGGGACTTAAATGCTTTTTAAACAGCATAAAACACAACAACAACAACAACAACAACAACAACACCAGCAATAGCCACAACAGCAACAAAATGAGATGAAAAGTAAGGAAAATAAATTCATATTTGAGACCATTTCGCTGGGTGGGTGAAATGTGGGCTTAGACCAACGGCTGCTACAATGTTTGTTCATGATAAAAGAAGGAGAAAAAACCGAAGATGCTGTAGCAGAGGAGAAAGCTCGCTCGCCAGCCGCTGTTTACAAACATAATCGCTGAAAAATTAAGTTTTTGAAATTGCTTTTTAAATTAGCTGCTTATGCAGCTATGAAATATTGCCAAGGCACTTTGCTCATAACTCAGCAAGGCTTGCCGCATGCATAGGCAACTTAATACAAAATCAAAGCGTTTCGAATCAGCTATGAGATTATGAGAAGTGCATGGAGGGGCGAGGAGGAATGAGAGAAAGGCAACAGTCTTCATTGTAAGTGTGCTCAATGCGTTTAAACTCAGAGAGCACCTCATGAGAAGCGCATAGAAAGGCTGTTTGTGAGAACTACATAAAAGTGACAACAACCAAAACACATTTATATGCCTCCGATAACATATGCTCATATGAATTATAACAGAAAAAATTTTTAAGTTCATGAGAAGCGCATAGAAGGACATAAAATTATATTCACTATGGTTCTACATACATAACTAAAATCCATATAGTTAGTTAAGGAGAATTGCATAGAAAGGCTAACAATCAGAGGTAGAAAGACGTTGCTACACAGCATCGATTACAGCTACTTCCTTGTTAGTTAAATTAATGAGAATCGCCTAGAGAGGCCAACAATCAATCTGCTTTAAATGCTTACCTAAGCTCCGTTCCAATTATAGCCAAACTCTCGTGCTCAAAAAAAAATAGATATTATGGGGTAAAATTACAATAAAAAAGAAATCAAAACGTGATTTCTCATGGTTCAGCAGGGTCAACCCTGTGCTGGATTAAGCCGCAAGCTTAGAATGTTTAAGTGGGCATGGACAAGGATACTTACAAACGGATGCGCCAAACAATCAGAAAAACAACAACAACAAAAAATCATGCCTAAGCCCTATCCCAAGTTAAGAAAAGAAAAAGGACGATATCAAATGTAATGGAGAAACGTTCACGCTCTATGGCGACAGCCCCGGACCAAAGCACGTCTCTAATTGAGCGGCGATGCGGCGACTCGGCTTCGCGTAAAAAGTAAGAATTAAAATCGAAAGAATGGTTAAAAAAAAGATGTATATATAGATATACAAATAAAAGCAAATAAAACAAGCAAAAACTCTGCCGTCGGGTGTGTATGGTTGCGTAATACTCGTTATTTAAAAAAACACTGTTGGGTGGTTCTATCTGTAGAGAAAGCGAGCAGTGCGGCACCAGCCAAAACATGATGACCCAAGCGCTAAGATTACAGAAGGAAAATTATTTTTATTCTATCCACAAAGATCTATAAATAAGTCAAGTCAACTAGCTATAATACTGTAGAAGATAATAGTTTATTTTTGATTGGTCTGATGACCAGACACATTTATATAGAATTTACAAGGTGCTAGAAGGAAGGACAGATACATGAACAGGACGGCCAATATTTTAGGAAAACCAAATATACTCTTTTTCCCAGTGCAAACGAGTATAAATACCACCACAATGAACAAAGGACTCGAGCGGTTTGTTTGCCGCTTCTAAGCTTATTTTTTTGCCCAGTAGCAAATGCCACGCCCCACGCCCCCACACCCGCCACAGCGCCCATCGCTATAAGAAGCGTAAAAATGTGAGCGAAAAAGAAAAGAATAATCAAAAAATAAAATGTGAAAGGAATTAAAAATGGACGTTGGCGTTGGCTAAACAAAACAAATGGAAAGCCAGCAAGCAGCCAGCAGCCAGCAGTCAGCAGGACCAGGACACTCTCCCCAGCTGCCTCCGCTGCGCCGCTACCCCACACCGAACAATACAATTGCCAATGCAGGCTACGCTTAATCCTTTTCAACTTTCGTCCTGCAGCTCATTATGCGCGCCCAATGCCAATTTTAATGGCCCAAATCCGGACTCCGGCGCTATTGTGTAAAAACTACGCTGCTTTTTTGATTAATTATGTGCCGAATGTGAAGGGTGCTCCAGAGTGGCTGGAATTGCGAGAATTCAGCTTGTTTTAGCTAGTCAAATAATGTGTTTACGGCTAGCATAAAATTGAGCTTATATACATGGAAATCAATAAATTATTTATACATTTGTAGCTAAAAATAGCAGCAGATTCCTTTTTTAGCTCAAGCTAAATATAGCTGCCAAGTCTTACTTTGGCTCTAGCTAAATTTATGGCTGCGCTGTCAGCGGCTGCTGCTTTAGCTTGCTGAGATTTAGCTTGTTTTACGGCTAGTTTTGACTTGTTCAGCTGTTAGCAGAAAATCTTGTTTTACGGCTAGTTTTGATTTGTGCAGCTGTTAGCAGAAAATCTTGTTTTACGGCTAGTTTTGATTTGTTCAGCTGTTAGCAGAAGATCCATTTCTACGCCTCAAAAATTCCAAGAACTTTCGGTTTTTGATACAATTTCTAATATTTTGCGATTAATAGATTCAGTTAGAATTTATGGTTAATGGCAAAAATAATCAAAGTCTTTTTAGTATTACTATATCTTGCATTAAGAAGCGCAAGAAAATAATTTTCTATGTAAACATTTTAAAGTTTCATTTAGGCCATAATATCACATTTTAAAAATATTTTTGCAGTCTAGATTTTCCCTCAAAATTGTCAAAAGTCTTAGCACTTTTAATTTAATGTCGAATATTTCAAATCAAACTTAGCTTTTTATAGCCTTTTCTGTCTATTCTCTCAGCACTCGCCGCCTTTGAGCATATTTCAACTGAGATGGCCACATTGCCCCTCGAAACGCTCAAAAGTAATCGCTGCATTGTCTATTTTGACATTTGCTCTCTCGACTTTTTGGGGCTTTGGTTTGGGTGATTATGTCGGACGCACCTTGTCTGACCGCGCTGCCAGTTCTGCCCTGCCTCTTTATCAAATGCGTAATGAGCGCACGTGAGTTGCATGCCACATGGCCAGGAGTTCGGGGTTGGGTCAGCATGCGAAGCTTATGCTTTTTTTTTATTTTTCTATCTCTCTCGCAGCAGCTGCCGACGGCTCGACTGTTAATTACAACTTAAATTGACAGCAAAATTGGCCTGGCTAAATTGTGGGTTTTAGCATGCGGTCGGCATATTAAGCGCGGCTCCAGCTGCAGACAAATGAAGACTTAAGACCTACTTAACTCAAGGCAGCCAAGAAAAAACTGAGCTGAACAAAAAAATCAAAATTAGTCAAAAGCCTGTGCGGTTGGGAGGTCACAGTATTTAACCCTAATTTGACACACACGCACACACAGAGGAAGTCACAAATAAATACACATACATGTTTATCAAGGGTTAACAAAAAAGTCGAAGAAACAAGCTAGAAGCGTATGCTACATGCCATTATGTCAGGCAATATCAATAAACGCCGACAGCAAAAAGGGGTTGAGCGGAAACGGAAATCGCAAGCAAAGTGCTGACATGTGCCGTGCGTTCACACACATGTCTGAGAGTATGTGTGTGTGGGTGTATATGTTGTGGGTGTCAAGTTCCTTTTCACGCGCAAATTGAGTGCTTAAGCGGTTTAGTTGGCAGTTGGGCGCTTACCCGGAAACTGGCGTAGGCGTGCATAAGCCGCAGCATTCGTCTTGGCATTACACTTAAGAGCAGCCATACACACACACACACACACACCCACGCAGAGCGAGAAATAGACTCACATGTTTATGGAGATTGTGGCTGCCCGGCTAGAAATTGTGCTTTGAGCCACGCCCCATGCATTTAAAATTCATAGCGATTTACTTGATTTGCAAAATATTATTTATTGTCAACGCCAGCTAACTTTGGCGTGTGTGTGTGAGTGTATTTGTGTGTGTGTTGGCAGCGATAAGGCCAATGTCATTTGCATACGGCATACAAAAGGAAGCGCGCTGCGGAAATAAAAATCGCTAACAAATAGCAGCAGCAGCAGCAGCAGCGGCAGCGGCAACGAGTCGCGTGCCAGCCGCATAATTTGCAGTTGTCTTTACATTGTGGCATACTTACAGGCAGCGCATAAAAGTGCCACACACACACACTGAGAGAGTGAGAGATAAAGCTGGCAACGCACTGCCTCATTTGTTGTTATTTATGCTGAGCCTTGGCATTGGGAATACCCGCCGCCGCACACCCTCAACACACATTTCTGCTGCCTCTGCATGCTGCAAGTACAGCTGTGTGCGTGTGTGTGCCACATACAGCTGCGTCTCGCATGTCTATGTCCTTTGCGTATGCAAACATCTCATAATAATAAACATGCCTGGGCGCAACTTCTTCTTTTTTTTATGGCCGCTCAATTGATACAAGAAATTATGTTTTTGATTTTTATTGCGCTGCCAAACATATGATGTTCACACACACACACGCCTTTGCATATGCCGGGATTATATATAAACATTTATATTTGCCTGCCTAAGTACTCGCTCGAAAAAAACTTCAAACTCAAATTTAATAAGCATTTCTTTCACATATGTGGCTAGGCAAATACATAAATAAAAGGCAATAAGACTTGGCTACAATTGATTTTGGTCTTTAAGGGCAACCCCTAATTGGGCAGCAAGGCAGCATTAAAGGATATCTAATAGTCGCATAACAATGGGCTTAGTTACGTATACTCTCTATATTCATAACCTTTTAAAAATGAAATGAATTCGTAACTAGCTTAATTGCATTGCATATTCTTAGAGGCCATGTCAAGCCCGCTTGAACTCTTCAAAGAGCAAACAACACTTTTGCAGGGTATTCCACAGTTGTATACTTTCCAGCTATTGTGCTCTTAAGTACTTTAATTAATTTGCCAGTGCGCTTAGTCAATTTGAAGCTCGTCCACTAGCAGTTCTCGTTTCAATTCAATTGCTGGCGACTGCAAAAGCTCTGCCGCTGAGAGCGCGCCAAGCGCTTATCGTTTACGATCTTCGAGCTTCCGAGCATTCGGTGCGCATCGGGTGACACCAGATACCAGACGATATAAGGTTTTATATTTTATTTATTTATTTTTTTATTATCTTTTTTTTTGGGTTGATTGAATCAGACGCCCAACCACAGAGACAAACTGCGGGGGTTAATAGGCAAATCAACGCAGTCTATTGATTTGGATGGCAAACACTTAGACTAGGGGGAGGCTGATCTATGCATAGATATACATATAAATGTTGTACAATTTCTAGCACCCCACACCACAAATTGATATAGATATATATTGAAAACGTAACAAGGTTGTGTTCACCAATATTTCCGTATCGATAGAGCTGGTAGCTATGGCTATATCTAACGAATACTTTGATACACTTTAAATAAAAATACTTAAGCAATTTTAGAGCTTAAAAAAAAACACTAAGATTTCTACTTTTTTGTACAAATGTTTATGAATTTTATACAATGCATTTGAGCTCTAATGAAAGTAATAATGAACACTAAAATAATCAGTTTCATATTTAAAAAATAAAAATATTTTATGACTCCTAAAAATCTTAGACATAATAAAGAGTTAGATAAGAAATATACATATTTTTTATTTTATTCTTGAAAACATTAACTCATATAAAACAACCGCCACTAGGAATATTTCTAATATCTATCAAACAAAATATTTCATCATTCATTAAATTTAAAAAAATGAAATTTAATAAATTCTAAAAATTTCATATAGTAAACCAACACTAGACAGGTTTTTATTTAAATATTGTTTATAAATTCTTCTAAAAATCTGAAGTATAACAAGTATTTTAATATATGAATAACACTCTCTATTTTAGGACAATTTCTAAGTAATTTACAATATTTTTCTCAAATAAAAATTTTATAATAATTTAAATTACTGCGCACAGCTTTCAAAAATTGTCTAAAATTCAAACATTTTGAACTGTTTTTATTTGGACATTTCAATTTGAAAACTTATGAGAACTTTCCCATCAAATTTCACCTTGATAACCCTGGATATACATATGTTTATTTATTACACTTTTGAGTCTGTCTGTGATCCAAGTGCAAGCACCGCCTGGCAAATCTAATAAAGAATTTTGTGCTCTGCACACACACATTGAAGAATTGATGTCACTAGCACAGTCACACACACAGACGCAGATACAGACACAGACATAGTGGGAGATCAACGCAGAATTGGAATTAGCTTTTGAAGACTCGACTCGAAGGCGAGGCACTCATATACTCAACGGCTCAACTGCTCATCTACAACTTGGAGCAGATTTCCACAGATAATATAAATCCAGCGTTTAGCTTAGTTTAGTATGGCTACGCTTACGGTTACGATAATATCGTCGTGTTAAAGACGAGCTGCAGCTATATAGCAGCTATAAGTCGCTGATCTAATCTAGATTTTGTGGTGTGAAACAATTTAAATCACTAAAAAAATCTGTTGCTCGCTAAAGTGTTAATTCGCTAGCTTAAAAGTAAATTTATGCTATATACTATATATTATATAAATGTACATATATAGAGCGATATTTGTACAGCACATATATTATGATTCAAGCACAACATAATCAAGATAAAGTTCAAGTGATAAGCAGCGCAAAAATTTAAATAT
Source organism: Drosophila eohydei (assembly GCA_035045825.1). NCBI lineage: Eukaryota > Metazoa > Arthropoda > Insecta > Diptera > Drosophilidae > Drosophila > Drosophila eohydei. Next base: position 2,440,539 of record JAWNOT010000072.1, on the reverse strand, counting down.
GCTAAGTGAATTGTGGCGTCGACAATAAACACACAAGCGAACATGCGAGCATCATACATGCTGTACACGAATATATATACTATATATACATAACTACACATACATACATACATACATACATATGTATCCATGTACATTACATGCATTAAATAATAGAACACGTTGAGCACACCTACACATGCGCGCGCTCGGCTCTTGAAAATCAAAATATTAATAGAAAGAATGAGAATGGGCAGGAGAATGCAAAACGTAGGAAAGAGATAGAGAATGAGAATGAGCGGGATAGAGCGTGAGACAGAGAGAACAAGAGAAGCACCTAGAGAGCTACTAGATTAGAGCTGATGATGGGGGAAATGTCTAGAGAACTTAGAAAACAAAATACAGATGTTATCTACGATGAGCTAAACGTAAAATACCCTGGAATTTGTATACTATATTATGAGTCAAAGTACAGTACAGTATAAACAAAATAATAATGAGAAATGCAAATGAGAGTAAGACTGAGAATAAAAAGACACAGAGAGGAAGAGACGACGAAAGAAAGAGTAGAACTAAAACCGAAATAGAAATAAAATCTGCAATGAAGAGTGAGAGGGAGTGATCGGCATAGAAAGAGAGAGATAAAAAGGGAGGCAGAGAAAAGAATAGAGAGAGTGAGCGAGAGAAAGCAAAATAGTCAGAGAGAGAAAGAGAGAAAATGAGAGAAACAGAAAACGAAAAAAATAAAGTGGGAATGAACGAGAAATAGAGAGAGAGAAAGGGAGAGAGAGGGAGAGAGAGAGACAGAGAGAGATAGAGAGAGAGAAAGACAGAGAGAAAGAGGGTCTGAGAGAGAGAAAGAGCTATATCAATACAAAGAGAGACAAAGAAAGGGAACAATATCAAGAGATCGAGATAGAGTAACAGATTGAGAGTGATATAAATAGAACAAAAAAGACAGAATGAAAGAGAAAGAGAAGGAGAGAGAAAATTAGAAAGAAAAACAAATGGAGAGAGAGTGAGAGCGAGAGAGAGAGAGTGAGAGAGAATGAGAACGAGGCGGAGAGAGTAAGGAAGAAATACAAGAGGCAACGAGAGAGAGACAGAGAACGAGTTAAAAAAACCTTGATATAAAAGAAACAAAAATGGAAAATTAGATAAACATCATTTTACAATATTCTTAACTCAATCTAGGTTTTTAGTCTAATAAGCTTTTAGTCAGATATTCCAATAAAATTTAAAATAATTTAACAAGTTTGAAAATCTTTTGAGTTATTTAATCAAAAATGTCATAAAGGAAATTTCTAAGAAATTAACAGAATTTACAACTATAAAACATATATAAAGATAGATGTGTATATCAAATTTAACAGTTATAAAGATAGTTGCTTCTTCATTTCCAGCCAAATAAATGAATTTGCAAAAAAAAAATCTGTCGAATACTAAAACTAAAGCCAAACAATGATAAAGCAAGAAAACACAACTTATCAAGAACTTTATCGCAGATGAGACTATGTTTATATATATATATATATGTGTGTGTGTGGGTGTGTGCTTACATACGATCAGCCATAGCTCTTATCACAGCCACAGCTTCATCAATTTTGTTTTATAATTTTCATTGTTTGCCCAAAGAGGAAGCAAGACAAATGAAGCCAAGTGAAAACGCCGAAAAATTATGAATTCCATTTTATTGAGATTTATTTAAGCTCATATCTTTTGCTCACTGAAATGTTTGAGGACTCAAGCGAAAGGTGAAAACCCCAATAAAAGATAAGCCTTTAACAAGCGACAAACGGCCAGGCAGCTTGATAAACACTGTGCCAACAAGACTGTCAACAAAGTGTGTTCATTCAGTCGGATAGACAAGTGGCCCCTGGGCGCAGTCACAGTGAAGTGTCTAAGTTAAGATCACGCGTAATTCGGGCACAACATGCCACTCGATCCGCAAGCGGTGATGCGTGCGGTTGCTCTACGGCATCAACTGGCGACAAAGCGCATCGATTGCAGTTACTAAAAACCCTAAGTCAAGCCCAAGACCAAGTCGCATCCCCAGCTAATTGCTCGTGAAAGTTTTTCTCAAAATTAAGAATTATTGTGCATATCAATTATTGTGAGCGTGTGTGTGGGTGTGTGCCTCAGCCGGAAGAATCCAATGTGCCACTAAAAAATATAAGTAAAAAAAATCAAGACATCAAAAGTATTCAAAAACAACCACAAAAAAAATGGTACAAAGCGAGGAGCGCAAGCTGGAGGAGCACGTCGAGGGATGTGTCACAGCGCGCAGTGATGAGCTGCCGGAGGAAACGACAGCTGCCGCAGCACCCGAGGAGCTCCACAAGCTGCTTAACAATGGCAACGCACACGAAACGACGGACAACAACAGCAAAGATGCCCAGGCACGCATCAAGGCCAAATTAAAGCGCGAAAAGTCCGAGCAGGATCGCCTCATGACCGAGGAGATAAATAAGCTGCTCCACGATATGCCGCTGGAAAAGAATGTGACCTGTGGTTTTTGGATCTTTCGTGGCGATTTCTTTCAGCGGTAAGTCGGAGTGGGCCCCGACCGTCAGCTTCAAATCCTAATCAAACTTCAATGATTCCCCCAGCTTTGCCAATCAAACTGCGTACGTCTTGCTCTATGGCATCGTCGGCTGCATTTTCTCGATGACGTATGCCTACTTCAATGGCACCATTACCACCATTGAGAAACGCTTCAAGATACCCTCGAAAAACACGGGCATCATTTCGGTGGGCAATGATATTAGCCAGACTTTGGTATCTGCTGTTTTGGCCTATTATGCGGGCAAGGGTCATAGGCCACGCTGGATAGGATTTGGTAAGCTCTACAACGGGTAGCAACGTCTTCTTCTTCATTTCTTCATGCTTCCTTGCTCAGGTCTATTGACTATCGTTGTCTTCTGTCTGATGACCACCTCGCCGCACTTTCTTTATGGTCCTGGCGAGGATGCCTTGGCCTTGACCAAAGAATTCGGCGCTCTGCCCGATGAGAATGCCACGCTGGAGGCCATTGAGGAGCAGCGATCGAAGACTCTGTGTCGCCTCACGGGCGGTGGAGCCGAGTGCGAAGTGGGCGAAGGAAATTTCGCACCACAAGTTCTGCTCTTTGTCGCCCAATTCATATCTGGCATCGGTGGCTCCCTATACTACACACTCGGCGTCTCCTACATGGATGACAATACCAAAAAATCCAAGACTCCAGCCTTGCTCAGTAAGTTTATCAAGTGTTTATCTATCTCATTATGTAGGCCCCATGTCCAAGCGAATAAAACTAACTTTTTACTTCTGCATAATACGCAGAAGATCAGTTTTGTTATGGCTTTACGACTCCAATAAAAGCACAGGCGCCGCGTTGCCAGATAAGTGTTGACGTTACTCCTTAATAAGCCACCCTCAAGTAATGCTTCCGTTTGTTATCGCTCGAGTGATGGAGCAAAATGAATTATCTTTTTGAGACTGAAAGTTTACTGTTGAAAATAAGAAAAATTTTTATGTAAGGCATGACATCAAAAGAAGTTCCCTATGATCATAGGCTTTAGCATAGCTAAACACTTTAAGGAATCTCATCAAAAGCAGTTGGGAATATTCCCTAAGATCCCTAGTCTTTGGAATAGAAATAAAGTAGATGACAGCACAACTGGTTAGGGATATTCCCTTTGATCATTTGCCTGTTGAATGTATGAACAGCTTCAACGAATGGATAAGTTCTTAAAGTAAATTTCACTTGAACTTATTTCTAACTAAAATAGTTAAAGACTAGAACAACGCAATATAATAGTAAAATCTTAAAGCCTAACTAAGGAAATGCCGCGTGAGTTGTATAATCCTTGAGCTGCAACACTTCTTGTAGACAGACAAGTCAAACTTATATGCCCCATTCTAAATAGAGTTCTTCAAGCACACACACCCCTTGGTAGCCCCCTTGAGCAGAGTATTCAAATGTCACTCACCCATCTCGGATTTGCTGTTTGTTTTTTTTTGCAGGTCTCTCGTACTTTTTGCGTATGCTGGGCCCTGCCATTGGCTATGCTTTGGCATCCTTTTGTCTGCGCTTGTATATCGCACCGCAACTGCATCCGGTTATCAATAACAAGGATCCACGCTGGCTGGGCGCCTGGTGGTTGGGCTGGTTAGTCATGGGCGGGCTGCTATCGTGCTCGGGCATCTTTTTATCGATGTTTCCCAAAGAGCTGCCCCGTGCCGCCGCCAGACGCATGGTGGAGGAAAAACGTCGACGCGAACGTCATTCGCTCAAGCAAAAGGAGAGCACAGAAAAGGAGCAGCTCACAGCCGATCTGGAATCCAGAGCTGAACAGTCGACAGCAGAGCCACAGGCTTCATTCAAGGACATGCTGGTCACGTTCAAGCGTCTGACCACTAACAAGACATACATGTGCAACACACTGTCGAATATCTTCTATCTGATTGGGTACACGCCGTTCTGGATATTTACGCCCAAATATATCGAGGTGCAGTACAAGCAGTCGGCAGCCACCTCCAGCATGGTCACGGGCACTGTGGCTCTAGCCTTCTCCGCCATTGGCGTACTGCTCTCGGGCTTCATCATATCCAGATATAAGCCGAAGGCTCGCTATATGGCCGCCTGGAATGTGATTTGTGCCGTTCTGGTTGTCGCCGGCGTTGTGACCTATGCCTTCATTGGCTGTCCCGACAACGAACGTTCGGTCATTGTGAATATTCACAATAGCGCCGTCAATGACAGCGTCACGTGCAACTCGGCCTGCGCCTGTGACTATGTGCGCTACTCCCCGGTCTGTGGCGAGAATAATATGACCTATATATCCGCCTGTCACGCCGGCTGCAAGATGGAGCATGTACGATCCGATGGCAGAAAGGTAGCTCGTAGTGAACTATGTCCATCTATATATATGCTAACTAAAGCTTTTACTGCTTTCTTTAGGTATTCTATGACTGCTCCTGCATACCAGGCGCAAGGAATAGCACCTTTAATCGCCTCACTGCGCTCGATTTGGCCAATGAAGCCAACAGCAGAGATCCAACGGTTAAAGCGCTGGATACTTCGTCGTCTATGGCATATCTGGAGGTAAGTTTTCAGTTTAATTTTGGATTGAAATCACACATAAATTGTAATTCCCTACTTTTCTGGCTGTCTCTCGCAGCTGCTCGCCGCTGGCCAGGCCACGCCAGGCGCTTGTCCTGTCAACTGTTGGACACAGTTCGTCGCGTTTCTCTCAGTGATGTGCTTTCTGAAATTCATTGGCGCTGCGGGCAGAGCATCCAATTTCCTTGTATCTGTGCGATGTGTTCCGGAGAAGGATAAGACGGCAGCCATGGGCTTTGGCATGATGTTGTGCTCAATGTTTGCCTTCATACCGGGACCCATATTCTTTGGCTGGATCTTTGATCGCATGTGCCTGGTGTGGGGCAAGACGTGCACGAACAAGGGCAACTGCTGGCTCTACGATCCAGAGTCCATGAGGTGAGTTTATATATATATATATTTATAAATATATGTAATATATTTATAAACGATTTCGCTTTAGATATACGCTCAACTTTACGGCAGCTATTTTCATTAGCCTGGGCGCTGTCTTCGACTTTGGTGTCTGGTATTATGTGAAAGATCTTAAAATATTCGACGAGGAGATCAAAGAAGTCGAAATGCAAATAGTGCAACACGAGGAGGAGGTCAATGCTGAAAAGAATACCGAAATATAAGTTATTAGAATAAATTATAAAAAAAAAACTAAAAACAAAAAAAAAAAAATATATATATATATATTTAATAAGATAATGTTATCTTTAAGTTAAAGATTGTGAGTGATTTTGGTGCCTAAATGCGAGATTTTAATGATGCGAGTCTGTCGGTATAATAAACTGTATTATGACGGTTAAGATCGTGTGATAAATGCAACCGTCAAGGCTCTCATTTTACTATACTAAGACATACGTACAGTGCTCACACGTTAAGAAGAACCGTTAACAGATTCCAAAGAATTCTTTATAAAAATCCAATAAATTTATATAGTCATACTGTAACACTATCTATTTATATATATAGAGTTAAGCTCGGGTTTCTCTTTAGCCAGCATCTACTGTATATATCGTCTTTATTTGAACAGTGCATAAAGCATACATACAGCAGCCTAGTTACTAGAGAACTTATCTCAAAACTTAGTTTTCGCGTGGGATTGGGGCAATTACAAGACTCTATGGCTATTATCTATATAGATATAGACAGTAGTTGCGTTTCGTGCATAATTATGGCTGCACTTTATGGCCAGCTATAGCAACTGCCAAAGTTCAGTTTGGCTGTGCAGTTCGACAATGGCAGATGAGCCTAATGAAGTAACCCAATTCCTAAAAGTGGGCACTGCGGAAAAGGATGAGAAACGGGAGTTATCGGCCGCAGATACCCTATGCGGCTTTGGCATATTCAAGGGTCCACGCATACAAAGGTATAATCATGAGGAAATTATTTCCATTTCAGTTGAAATTTTAGCTACGCCCATTACAGCTGGGCTACGGAGCACATGTTTATGGTGCTCTTTGGCATCGCCGGTTGCTTTATAGGCATGGCTTTTTCCTATTTCAATGGCACGATTACTACGCTGGAAAAACGCTATAAGATACCCACCAAAACATCGGGCATCATATCGGTGGGCAACGATATAAGCACAACGTTGACCTGTGCCTTTTTGGGCTACTATGCGGGTCGAGGACATCGACCGAGATACATTGCTTTAGGTAGGCCACAAAACTATATAATAAGAAAGGCTCGAATTTTGGATACCCTAGATAAAGTTCTCTCCTTCTCTTTCTTAATTTCTGACTCTGTCTCTTTCATTCTGTTCAACTCTTTTTCTCTGTGTCTCTGCGTCTGTCGTTAGGTCTGTGTCTCGCTCCCTCGCTCTCTCTTTCTATCTCTATCTACCATCCTCTCTCTCTCTCTTTTCGGTTCTTCACTTCTCTCCTTCTTCTTCACTGTCTCTATCTCTCTGTATCACTTTATTTCTCTCTATGTATTTCTCTCCATTTCCCTTTGCCTCTCCAAGTCTCAGTCTCGCTCCTGTACCTTTCACTCTTTCTCTCTTTCCAGCTCTCTGTCTACCTTTCGCTCTCTCTTTCTATCTACCTCTCTCTTTTCGCAACTCTCTCTCTCTCAAGCTCACTCACTGGCTCAGTCTCTCTCTCTCTCTCGCTCTCTCACATCTAACGTTCCCCTCTCTCTCTCTCACTGTTAACGTTCCCCCTTTCTCTACCACTTTTAACGTTCCTCTCTCTCTTTCTCTCTCTCACTCACTAACGTTCCTCTCTCTCAATTTTAACGCTCCTCTCTCTCTCTCTCTCTCACACTTTTAACGTTCCTCTCTCTCTCTCTCACTTTTAACGTTCCTCTCTCTCTCTCAATTTTAACGCTCCTCTCTCTCTCTCTCTCTCTCTCTCGTTCTCTCCTACTTTTAACGTTCCTCTCTCTCTCTCTCTCTCTCTCTCTCACTTTTAACGTTCCTCTCTCTCTCATTTCCCATCTCTCTGGCTCTCACCCTCTCTTATCTCCAAATGCTCTCCTCCTTCTTCTCTATGATCTCCCTCCCCCTCTTTAGTCTGCCTAACTCTCTTCTCATTCAAGGACTCTTCATCTTGGCGATCTTCTGCCTGCTGATGGCATCTCCACATTTCATTTACGGCGCTGGCGAGGATGCCTTAAAGCTCACACATGAATACGTGAATACGAGCTACTTCAATGCCACCCAGGACGATCCCACGCTCTGTCAATCTCGCTTGCCCGACTGTGTGCAGACTGCAAGTCAATGGGCGCCCATCATTTTGCTATTTGTAGCGCAATTCATATCTGGAATCGGCTGTTCGCTCTTCTACACACTGGGTTTGTCCTATATGGATGACAACTCAACGAAGTCCAAGTCGCCCGCTATGCTAAGTAGGTATGCCACTAATCCAAGCTCCACTCTTATTAAGGTTCTCTTGATGCTTCGTTTCTCTGATCAGGTTGGTCTGCTTTTCTGCGCATGTTGGGCCCAGCATTTGGGTACTCCTTGGCCTCCGTTTGTCTGCGTTTCTATATAGATCCGCAGCTGAAGCCGCTGATCAGCAATGAGGATTCGCGTTGGTTGGGCGCCTGGTGGCTGGGCTGGATTATATTGACGATCATTATGCTGATCTCTGCCTTCTTCCTATACCTATTTCCCAAAGAGCTGCCCAGTGCCAGAGCTCGACGACTGAAAGCAAATTCAGCTGATGCTGTCGTTCACTCATTGACAGAGCTATCGCTCTCCGATATGTTGCAGTCTGTCAAGCGATTGGCCAAGAACAAGGTATATGTCTATAACAACCTTGCCTCTATACTCTACTTCTTTGGCTACACGCCCTATTGGATCTTTACGCCCAAATATATTGAGACCCAATACCAGCAATCGGCAAGTACAGCGACCATGGCCACGGGCACGGTTGCTTTGGCCTTCTCGGCAGCCGGGGTCTTGCTCTCCGGCTATGTAATCTCCAAATATAAGCCCAGTGCCCGGGCAATGGCCGCTTGGAATGGCATCGTTGATCTATTTACGGTAATGGGCATCTTGTGCTATGTGCTCATCGGCTGTGCTGATAGCGATAAGACGACATCCATGTCGCCAAGCACACCTGACAGCTGCACCGCCTCCTGTCACTGTGAATATGTGCACTACGCGCCCATCTGCAGTCCAGATAATGTTACATATATATCTGCCTGTCATGCTGGCTGCAACAGTAAACTGAAGGATGAACTGGGTCGACTCACCTATACGGGCTGTAAGTGCATTGGCGCCTTCGGTAACGCAAATGTTACAGAGGTAAGCCACATCGTTAGATACTCTTACTTGGATAAACCTATGCTTACAATTTTAGTTTAGCCACTTATTTGAATGGGAAATAGCAAAACAGACAGTTATCAAAAAAAAAAAAGAAATATTCTTTAACTTTATCAACTATACAACCAGCTGTATAGCAAATTTGATAGCTCAAGTTCTCATAGTTTTCGAGTTACGCTTAAAAATCCGGAGTCTCGGAGGAAATTTTTATTAATTAAAATTAAAAAGTATATCTACTCAGCATTTACTACGTATCAAGTCTACATCTTTGTGCAATCTCAGCTCTGGCTTGCCTTTAAACTCCATATCTTATTTAAGTTCTTCTTTCACTTTCTCTCTTTCTCCCAGCTCCAATATGCGCGACAAGGACCCTGCCCGGTGGATTGTTATAAGCAGTTTCTCATTTTCCTAGGCGTCATGTGTTTTCTGAAGTTTGTAGGCGCCTCCGGTAGAACGGCCAACCTATTGTTGGCCCTGCGCTGTGTGTCCTCCGAGGACAAGAGCTTTGCCCTGGGCCTGGGCAATGTCATTGTCTCCATAGTCAGCTTTATACCTAGTCCCATTCTGTTTGGCTGGATTTTGGATAGCTATTGCGTAGTCTGGGGCAAAACGTGCGGCAGCAAAGGCAACTGCTGGCTCTACGATACCAAATCTCTACGGTAAGCCCCAAAAACCCAATTCATTAATGGTTGTAATTACTTAAAATCGTCTTCGTCTCAGCTATACTATAAATCTCTTAGCTGCTGCGTTCATATTTGCTGGCAGTTTTTGGAACATTGGCGTCTGGTATCATGCCAAAGATTTGCAGATATTCGACGAAGAGATAAAGCCCAAAAAAGACTCGCAACTTGAATTAAATGAATTATCCAGCGAGAGAAAACAAAACTAATGTTTGATATGTAAATATTAAAGAACTTAAGCAAATATTAAATACGAAGTCGGAGGTTAGTTTAATGATTTGTGGTTTGGAAATCTTATCAACTTTGTCTCAGATAAGCAGAGCAGCACGCGAGTTGCAAAGAGGTGCTAAAAGTTGACTTTTATAATCTACCTAAGAGACTATGAAATTATTGCCAAGGCAGCTGAAGACGTCTCTATATATAGCATATTTATAGAAATTTAGGTCCAGTATTGTATGACTTATGCATATAATAAATCATTGAAGACAAATCTACTCAAATGATTTTTAGTTATCTTAAGCTCAGCGAAAATCTTCTATTTCTGAAGAAATGTATGTAAGTAACAGCAGGAGGTATGGGCGACATCGCAGGGTTTGGGCTGACAAGCCAAGCAGATGTAGCCAGGTCTTATCAGCTCTGTGCCTGTCTAACTGTTTACCAGCCCTAATATTTCCCTTTCTTTGCCAATCTCAAGCTCTCTTTCCATATTATTTTTTACTTTATGCAATACAATTTTAATCTATTTTCGATATCTCAAGCCATTTCCATGAAATCGATTAGAAAATCGATAACGAAACGAAAAAATTTAATTTGATCTCCCGTAATGTTATTCCCGGATATTTAAGATATTAGCATATTGAAGAAACCATTTTTAAAGGACAGTTTCATAGTCTGAACAATGTAGCTATGTAATTTAACCCAATGCACGGCTATCGGAAGAAGCAGACACAACTTAAATGTCTGTTTATAGAAGAAAGAGCAATAGTATTTACTAGTCAAGCACTCCTGACTAGTTTACTATATAAACCTACTTTCTATTTATCGTTGCTTAAATATCTTACAGCCATCTGCGACCACCACAAATCTTGAATGTAAAATATCTTGTAGCTATATATAGACCCAGCACCTACGAACATAATCTTAACAACTAAATGTCTTATAGTTTATCTGCTCATCTGCCATCAAAGTTGTCGTCTCATCCTCTCAAAAATTTGATATCTCGCTTGATTTCAAATCACAATATCATTATTAGATTATACTTTTTCGTTGACTTAAGGGGCACAAGATATGGCAAGAGTTTTATAAATGTTAAAGCAATAATTGTTAGTTAACGTTTATGGATGCCCACTTTGTCAGCTGTGGGCCTAGATATAATGCTCTAGAAATAGTTTGCAATTAGTCGAGCTGCAAGTTTTGATGGAGTCGGTTCAAAAATGAGTCTCGAAAAGAAACCAGAGCAACCAGAAGAGCATCCTTTTCTGGAGAACGATAAGCAGAGCAATGGCAAAGTACGGAAAGAAAAACCTCATAAGGATATCAGATGTGGATTTTGGATATTCAAAGGATCGCTGCTACAGCGGTATGGCTAGGGCTAGCTTGGCTAAGTCAACTATAAACTGAACCCTTCTCTACTCCAGTTTGGCAACGGAAAAGGCTTTTGTTTTAATTTATGGCATCGGTGGCTGTCTTCTATCCATGTCCTTGGCGTACTTCAATGCCATAGTCACGACACTGGAGAAGCGCTATAAGATCCCAACCAAAACATCTGGCCTTATTATAGTTGGCAATGATGTCAGCATGATGATCACATCTGTGCTGGCTGGCTATTTTATACACAAGGGACATCGCGCACGCTGGATAGCGTTAGGTAAGTGGCTAGAGATCAAGCACATTGATTGTCAATCAATTTTCCTTGCTTGACTTTTCAGGATTTTTTACAATTTTCATTTTCTGCGTGCTCACTTGCTCTTTGCACTTCGCCTATGGCGCTGGCGAGGATGCCTTAAAGCTCACACGTGAGTTTGGCGATTTTAAAGATATTAGCGAATACACAGCAAATGCGCACAAGGATCACAAGCTATGCATGACCACGGAATCGGGCTGTACACAGAGCGATGGTACCTGGGTGCCGCCGCTTGTTCTATTTGTGGCTCAGTTTATTGCAGGCATTGGCATATCTTTATTCTGGATTGTGGGCATCTCTTATATGGATGATAACACAGAGAAAGCGAATACGCCAGCTTTGTTGAGTAAGTTGAGTGATAAGAGCTATATCATAGGAGTATATCTAGCAGAAACATTTTAAGCTCATTTCAAAATTGCTTCGTTCAGGCATTTCCGCTTTTCTACGCATGCTGGGTCCAGCTCTTGGCTACTCCTTGGCCTCCGTTTGTCTGCGTTGGTATATAGAACCGCATTTGGAACCACTGATTAGGCCTGGTGATCCTCGTTGGCTGGGCGCCTGGTGGATTGGCTGGCTCATTCTAGCTGTTGTCACGTTTATTATCACCTTCATGATGTTTATGTTTCCCAAGGAGCTGCCCAGCTCGAATGCAAGACGGCTTCAACTAGAAGAAGCTGGCATACAAAATCCAAAGCAGCACAGGGATCTCTCCATCGGCGACATGATGCGTTCCATCAAGCGCTTGATGGTCAACAAAGTGTTTATGTACAATTCATTCGCCTCCAGTTTCTACTTCTTTGGCTACTTGGCCTACTGGATCTATACGCCAAAATATATTGAGACACAATATAGACAGTCGGCATCCATGGCCAGCATGGCAACAGGCACCATTGCCTTGGCTTTCTCAGCTGCGGGCGTACTGCTCTCTGGATATGTTGTGTCCAAGTATAAGCCCAGTGCCAGAGCCATGGCTGCCTGGAATGGCATTGTCGACTTCATGACTGTCGCTGGTATTTTGTGTTACGTTGTAATTGGCTGCAAAGGCAGCGATCAATTGAGCTCCATGACAACAGTCAGTGGCAGCTGCGGCGTCTCCTGTCACTGTGAATACGTGCACTATGCTCCCATCTGCAGTCCAGATAATGTTACCTATATATCCGCGTGCCATGCCGGCTGCACGGATACAGCCAAGGACCAATTCGGCCGCACTCTCTACACAGGCTGTGACTGTATAAATCCAAAGAATACAACAGCTGGAACTGAGGTAATTCAGATTTGACAATAGTGTGATCTATTAACGGATTATTTATATTTACAGTTACAGTATGCAGTAGATGGGGCCTGTCCTGTGGACTGCACCAAGCAGTTCCTGATCTTCCTCGTTGTGATGTGCTTGCTTAAGCTGGTTGGGGCCAGCAGCAAGTCCACAAATTTGCTGATAGCCTTGCGCTGCATACAGCCGGAGGACAAGAGCTTTGCTCTAGGTCTGGGCGGCTTGATCAGTTCTCTAACTGCCTTTGTGCCCAGTCCCATTTTCTTTGGTTGGCTTCTGGACAAATATTGCTTGGTGTGGGGCAAGACGTGCAGCAACAAAGGCAACTGCTGGCTCTACGACACGGAGGCCTTAAGGTAAGTTCTTTAAGATCATTCAACATTTTTATCACTTAACGTGATTTCATTTTCAGATACGCCTTCAACTTGACTGCAGCGTTCTTCATATTCCTAGGCGGCCTCTTGAATATTGGCGTTTTTCGTAATGCCCACGATTTGCTCATTTTCGATGAGGAGCAAAATGAAACGGATGAAGCAGATAACAAACTCGATAAATTAAACTTGGATACTAAAAACAAAGAGGCGGCAGCAACAAAAGATATAGAAAAGTCTTAGGAATATTAAAATGTGGATTAACTCTGTGAGTCTTCAAAAAATAATCGTAAATGTTACATTTATAGAAAATAAAAAACCAAAAAATTTATTTAAAAATGAGTTTTTCAAAAAGTGAACAGAATGCAAAAGTGAAAAAATGCGAAGCACAAATTGATAAAAATTCCGAAAGAAAATATTGGGATAGGAATTCGAGCTGCAAGCTAAACCAGAAAAGACCAAAAGAAATTTAAAAAAAAAAATATTTCAAGTATAAATTTTAAAATTATTCAAATTAAACTTTTTTTAAATAATTTTGAAATATTTAAATATTGTGAAAAAGTTGTAAACTCCAAAAAAAAAATATTTTATAGAATTTTGAAACAAAAGAATAGACATAAAATTGAGATAAGAATACACTTTCAACAAAAAAATGCAGAAATTTTTTAATTATATAAATAATATTATTTTAATATTAAATAATAAATAAATAAATTAAATGTTTTTTAGAAAAATATATTCGATTTTTGTACTACATTTCAGAAAAATTATTATATGATAAAGAAATTAAATTCAAATAGAAGAAATAAAATTATAATTGGAAATAGAATATTTATAACAAAAATAAGCCAAATCGATAGAAAATTTCATAAAATTCTAATTTTGAATAAGCAAAAATGTTGAGCAAATTGAAAATCGATTTACAAAAACAAAAAAAGGAAAATATTGAAAGACAAGCGAATTCAGAAGATCTTAAAATGAATCGTATGATCATTTGCCGCGATTTGCCCCAGGTTTAAAAGAAGCTTGTTTGTGTTTGCTGTTCCAACAATCTAAAAAGAAAAGTAAATATATACTTGATTACTTTTACAATAGTGGCTCAACTAAGTGATATCTCAGTGTGTGTATCTTAGGAAAACAAAAAGCACAATATATTAGTGCTCAAGCTGATGTTGCTTAAAAAGGTAAAGAAGTCAAAGCTCTTTTCAAGCAGCTTTATGTAGAATTAATGGAATTGATGAAATTCTATTTTTTACCATGGATTTGACTCTCGCACGAAATACAGTTAGCGTGTTCTCTTAATATAGTAGTCCATATGTTAAAGTATATCTATGAACTTATCTCGTGTCAGCTTAGTCGAGCTGCAAGATTCATAAATTGCATCTGCGTAATCAGAAAGGCCGTTTTTATTGATGTCTAGAGATAATGTAAATCCCATTTTAATTAATAACTAAAAGAAAATCTAGATCAGTTGTCCGGAGCGCGTGAATGGAGAGAGTTGAACATGAGCGCCGATATCAAGGAACCAAGTGAAGTGTCTCCATTTCTAAAAGATGTTGGCAAGCTAACAGCCATAGAGCAGAAGGAGCAAGAGTTAAAGGATGCCCAGGAGCAGCAAGCGCAAAGAGAAATTTTAGAAGATGACAAGGATATAACATGTGGTTTTTGGATATTCAAAGGACCTACGCTACAGAGGTAGAGCTGCGAGTATATTTTAATGAAACTTCGATCTCTATGAAAGCTTTTCCCAGTTTCGCCACAGAGACCATTTATGTGACCATCTATGGCATAGCTGGCTGCTTTATGGCCATGTGCTTTGCCTACTTCAATGGCACAATTACAACATTGGAGAAACGCTATAAGATACCAACTAAAACGTTGGGCATCATATCAGTTGGCAATGACATGAGCACCATGTTTGCCTCGGCCTTGACTGGCTATTATCTACGCAAAGTGCATCGACCGCGCTGGATGGGTTTGGGTATATGGAAAACGAAAATATATAAAAGAACTTCTTAACTTAAAGTAAATCCTACTTCAGGTCTCTTTACAATTGTCATATTTTGTTTGCTAAACTGCTCGCTGCATTTCATCTATGGCGCTGGCGAGGATGCTATGAAACTAACGCGCAGTCATGGAACTTATCAAAATTTAAGTGGACACTTAACTAGTTCACAGAGGGATCAGAAGCTCTGCATGAATGAGACGTCAAGTTGCATACAGGAGGATAGTGTTTGGGTGCCACAAATAATTTTATTTCTAGCTCAATTTATTTTGGGCATTGGACAGGCGTTATTTATAGTCATTGGCCTGGCCTACATGGATGACAATACAACCAAGTCCAAGACGCCAGCTATGCTAAGTAAGTCGTAAGCCAATTCGTAACTATTATAAATAATTATTTTTATGACTTGCTTTTCAGGCTTCTCCACTTTCCTGCGCATGCTGGGTCCTGCTATTGGATACTCTTTGGCTTCACTTTGTCTGCGCTGGTATATAGAGCCGACAGCGGAGCCGTTGATCAAGCCCGAAGATCCTCGCTGGTTGGGCGCCTGGTGGTTGGGTTGGCTCATCTTGGCTGCCACAACATTCTTAATTGCCTTTCTTATGACGTTGTTTCCCAAGGAGCTACCCAGCTCAAAAGCAAGACGCTTGAAATACCGAAAAGTCGGCGAATCCAATACAAATGTTGAAATGGACTTTTCATTGGGCAACATGTGGTACTCGGTGAAACTCTTGGCAACCAACAAGGTATATGTTTATAATACCATTGCCTCAATACTCTACTTCTTTGGCTATATGGTCTACTGGATATTCACGCCAAAGTACATTGAGACACAATATCAGCAATCAGCCTCGATGGCCACCATGGCTACGGGTACCGTAGCTCTGGGCTTCTCTGCTGCTGGCGTACTGCTCTCTGGATATGTTGTGTCCAAGTATAAGCCCAGCGCTAGATCCTTGGCTGCCTGGAATGCTACTGTGGACTTTTTGACTGTAGCTGGCATTTTATGCTTTGTTGCTATTGGCTGTAAGGGCAGCGATCAATTGAGCTCCATGGCAACAGTGGGGGATAGCTGCAGCGTCTCCTGTCACTGTGAATATGTGCACTATGCTCCCATCTGCAGTTCAGATAATGTTACCTATATATCGGCATGTCATGCTGGCTGCACTGCCAAAACAAAGGATCAACTGGAACGCACTTTGTACACAGGATGTGACTGCATAAGTCCAAAGAATACGACAGCTGGAACTGAGGTAAATTGGACATTAATTAGATTATTAAGAATGTGATCTATAAATTGATTATTTACATTCACAGTTGCAGTATGCAGTGGATGGGGCTTGTCATGTGGACTGCTTCAATCAGTTTCTCATTTTCTTGGGTGTCATGTGTTTCCTTAAGCTTGTTGGTGCCAGCAGCAAGTCGACTAATTTGCTCATAGCTCTGCGTTGCATACCACCGGAGTACAAAAGTCTTGCACTGGGCTTAGGCAGCATGGTGGCTTCGTTGTTCGGTTTCATACCCAGTCCCATTTTCTACGGCTGGTTGATAGATAAATATTGTTTGGTGTGGGGCAAAACGTGCAGCAACAAGGGCAACTGCTGGCTATACGACACAGTATCCTTGAGGCAAGTGGAGCAGCAGTTCTGTATATATATTGTAAGCTAATCCTTTTTTTTTTAGATATGCTTTAAATCTGGCAGCTGGTACGTGTGTATTGCTGGGTGGTTTTATGAATATTGTGGTTTGGTATCATGCCAAGAATCTCAAAATCTTTGACGATGAGAAAGCCAAGAGTTTGGAGGATATTACTTTAAAGGATTTGGGCAGCACGCTGCAACTGCAAAAGCTTGATGAAAATATCTAAATATATCAACGTATTGTCATCTGACGTCATTTGTCACAATAAAGATCATAAGATTATATCCATTATAGCGCTTATCTTATAAGCTTGACAGCTATATGGACTGTGAGCTGCTTTTCATTTACAATTGAGAGATGAGTGAAAAGTTAGTTCACGTATTTCGTCAGTTCAATAAGGGCAGCCATTCATCGGGCAGTGGAGGCTCTAATATAGCCGTTGTATTATTCTCCTCGATTTCATTGGCATCGCATAGACACCACAAGGCATCGAAGAGCAGTAATTGTAGCAATCCCGTGCCAGCTGTGCACTCTTCAAATGTTATTGGCGGTAAATCATTTTGAGCTTGAGCGCTATAGACATTCAATCTTTCATTATTCAAACGAGCCAAGCATATTTCTTGCCCTTTATGCTCTTCAATTTTCCACATGGCTATAAGGACATCAGGCAAGGGTTTTATCACCTCCTTTAACAAAGCTGCTGCGATCACATTTTGTGTGTAGTTTTGTTGAATTCCGTCCAGTTGCTGCTTGTAATTGGTTTCCGAAAAACTCTCATGTTGTAGCTGATATAAACTGCGCGCCGATTTGGCACAATAATTGTTTTCCAATACATTGTGCACTTGACAACAATCTAAAACAATTGGTGGCAACTTGTTTCTAGTTATCGTTTTAAGCTCCTGCAGTGCTTGCAAAAGCAATTGCTGTTTGGGTGCTACTATAGCTACGTAATTCTCTAAACCATTGTCTTCGATTTCCAGCATGATATTTGATAAAGCTTTGCCTATTTCATCGTTTCTAATGAGCTGCAATTAATGAATGGATTAACACAAATATTTTATATATAATTCGTTAGCTTACAGGCATTCTCAGTTGGTCCAGGGTCAAGTTTTTATCCCTTAGCATAGCCAAGCTTCTCGCATAGCACAGCCGCTGCTGCTCGCCATTGGTACGCGTTACAAAGACAACAAACATCTGCAAAAGCTATTTAAGTGTCTATAAATATGTTGTTGTATATTGTAGACCTAACCTTATGCACATACGGTTCCTTGCGCACCCAAAACTCGTTTAAGTTCAGCGTATATGTTTTGCCTCTATCAATGCGATGGAGCACGCCGGGATGATAGTACTCCAATCCCTGGTTATCATATGTTCTATGTATTCGACGCAAACGCCATTGCACCTTCCTTGAATACGCTTCATATTCATCATCCGTCATACATTCAATATTGGAAAAATCATCCGGCTGCACACAAGCTCCAAACTTAGCAAATGGAGGCCGGCCAGGTCGCACATAGCCCTGCGCCTGTGCTTCGGCCTTTTCGTGTCGTGCTGCCACTAGGCGTTCGTGTAGCTCCTGTTTTGAACCTTTAGTATTTAAGGCACGACCGTATAGGTCGCGTACCAAATCTCGTATATTAAATTCAGAAACTGGCAGTTCCATTTCACAATTTTCACATAAATATTTACCGCAATCAAACGCTTAAGCGCGAAATCTAGAGATGAGCCGATATAATGTAGTGCTCTAAATGGTCCAGTAAACAGTACTGCAAAATGTTGATAAATTAAATAGCAAGCAATCGATATATCGATACAGCAGCAACTGGCTTATATGAACTATTTTTGAATCTCAGTTGTATTTGTATATTATGTTTGTTCTTCGACCTAAAATATCATTCCAAATTTTAACATCTTAATGGAGTAGTGAAAATCACAATCTTCCAATGGCCGAGAATAGTTGCGACAAATGGAATGAAAGAAGACATTTAAAACCAACGCCTAGACCGATCTGCTTAGATTCATTAAATGAAAAATGTCCAGACTTCAAAAGTCCCGAAGACATCCAACGGGATAAAAACATTGTCAAAGCTATTCTCAAGCCTGTGGTGCCAACAAGACGTGTTATAGACCCAAAAGTTCTGGCCTGTCCCTGGCCTGCCAAAAAACCAAAATGCTGCAATCTCCGTGGTGCAGAAAATGCCGAACATACAAATAATTTTTGTTCACCGAAATGCGCCCCATCGAGAGCCCTGCTTCACTTGGAGGAGGTATTCAAGCTGTGTTTCTTTCTATATGTACATTTACTAAATTATTTTTCAATAGTGGACGAAACGTCCTCTACAAAAGCCAACATATAAGCACTGTGTCAATCTTAACAATGAACTTTTGGCTGGACGTGCATTTCCCGTTAAGTTTCGTATACGTCGAAATTTGCACAGTTGTAACATCTGTGGAAAGAAATCATATTTACGTGATCCAATTACGGATAATACAAATATAGTTTTAATTTCGAACTGTTGTGATGTTGAGGTTTATCAACGTTCTTATATTGATAATTGGCATCGTGTTCCCATTTTATCAATAACAGGCCATCAATCTATGAAAAAGAAAACAATTAAGGATATCATTGAAGTTAAACCCGCCAAAATTGAGCCACCTCCACCACCGCCTCCTCCACCTCCATTGCCAGAACCGAAAAAACCGGCAGCAAAAGGTAAAGGCAAAAAAGGTAAAAAGAAATAAAACGAAATTGTGATTTTACAAAATAAAAATATATCGATTGCTACACATCGACCTATTGACGATTAATTCAATTGGTCATTTAAAATTTAAACGGATATCTAAGTCTTATTAGATCCCCAGTAAGTATCTTACATGAATTTCCAATAGGCCTAAAATTGAGTAACTCGCATCGATTGTCAATCAATCGATGATTATTTTTATCATGGTTGACACGTCGAATAACGTATTTTTAAGTGCTGTCAATGAACTGCATTGGATTGTTTCTGGTTTTTTCAATTTGCATTTAATTAATTTAAATTCAGTCGCATAAGCATACTTAG
Source organism: Drosophila eohydei (assembly GCA_035045825.1). Taxonomy (NCBI): domain Eukaryota; kingdom Metazoa; phylum Arthropoda; class Insecta; order Diptera; family Drosophilidae; genus Drosophila; species Drosophila eohydei. The sequence goes on along the minus strand of JAWNOT010000072.1, from coordinate 2,420,761 downwards.
CGTTAACCTAATAACTAAAATGTATAATTCAGCTTAATATGAAAAACAGCGCTGCCAATTCACAATATATATATGTAGAAAAAGGGGGAACTTAATATTTGATGATCGAAAAGTTTTCCTTGTATAATTTGTTGACTTTAGCTTTCGTTATCGAGAATGTGTATGTGTAAAGTGTGTGTGTCCTTTTTTATAATTACAGTTACAAATACTTGAATATTATTAATATTGTTGTTGTTGTTTTTGCTACAATACGTAAATACGACTTACAGCTAAATCATGTTGCATATTCCTGCAATTCTCTCACAAAATGTTCATTGTTAATTGTTTTTCTTGTTGGAGTTATGCTGGGGTTTTAAATTTCAGAATTTGTTTTTGGAAAACTATTGGTAGCACTCGCTATTTGTTGTTGGCGCAAGGCGTTATATTGCAGTTGAATCGATTTTTGCGTGACATCGAAATTCACAACTATATATATACAGACATGTATATATATATATATATATATATATATATATTATATATATATTAAACATACTTTAGATTATAGCTACATATGCACTTGAAATATTGATTTAAAAATTAGCTACAAATTGTTAGACTACATTATGTATATATATAATATAGTTATTATATACGCGTCTACTTATACTGTCAAGTGTCGAGTCACTAAATTTTTAAAATGAAAATCTCTTCCTTGTGCTAATGCGGATGGGTAAGGGTACAGAATGAGGGATGGGGATGGGGCTGGGAAAGCGCAAATGAGGAAAAGCCTATGTTTTTCCAATGACAGGAAAAAAGTCTTTGAGTAGTGTGGTGCGCCGCTTTTCCGCAATATCCATTTGATTCTCCAGTACTGCACGATCCGTTGTCTCCGCTCGCTCGATTTTCCACGACAGATTCTCAATTTCAGCCTCCAATTGCGCCTGCAGGAATAAAAATATACATATATTAATTAAAACTGAAAATATAAAACTAAATTATATTTGAATGCAATCTTAGTATGTACGTTTAAATAAATAAAGTATCGATATACATATCGAATTGGCCAACTATCGTGAACGAAAGTATCTCGATATAAATGCTGACGATACCTAATCTAATATTGTATATCGTATTGGATCTCTCAATACAGCGAATATCGTAGCAAAATCTGTTCACCGCTAATAGAAATCTGTTGTCTATGGTTACATTTGATTCGCCACTCACCTGCTGGTATTCGAACAGATTCTTGCGGGAACCAGGTTCCATATAGTAAGCATATGGATAGGTATATTGCAGGGTATATCGACATTTGGCTAGCAGCGCGGCTGCATTGAACAGATATTGCCAATCGATCCAGGTGCCGCTGCCATTCATCACTTTCGTGTTGATCCGTTGACGCAATCGATCGATGGTCTGCTGTTCTAGCTTGAGGGATTTGGAATGATTCTCCCAGCGTTCGTAATAATGTAAATACTTTTTTAGTGCCTCGCGCGCCTGTACATGCACCGATTCGTTAGCTATATTAGGATTATCCTTGTAGCGCGAGCACTCGTAATACTCAGACCCATGCGTCTTCCAATCCCCCAGGCACATCCAACAGAAATCGTGCTTGCAATTGAAACATTGCATGTGATTGCAGCCGCCATTCTTCTCGATGCAGATGTGACATTTGGGACAGTCTTTGGTATGGGCGCTAATGTAGTTGGCAGTTTCGCTATCATCAGCACACTTCGTCAGCCATTTCCTGATGATCTGACAGTCTGTGGGCGCATGATAGTCCATGCCACACTTGAAACAGAAGCCCGTATGGCACACCTTGCAGATGGCACGTTTTGCACAGATCTCTGTCGATTGCACAATGATTTGGCAATTGGGGCCAGGACAGAAGCGCAACTGCGGATGCGATTTCACATAGTCCTTAAAAGCAAACTGCTGGTACTTATCCCGCATAACCGGACGTGTGACCAGAGTCAATACCAAGTCTTCGGGCACACGGACATTACACTGTTGAGCCATACACCCAATCTGTATGGAGATGCCCTGAAAGATTTGCGTCTCAAAGTAAATGGTCCAGCAATCCTTGCAAAACGAGTGCCCACACGCTAAGCTATAGAACTTATCATTCGGTTGCGTACTCGCGCACACAGGACACATTCGTCGCTGAGGCTGTTGCTGTAGATTGCCGCTGGCAGCTGTTGTTAGAGATGAAGATGTTGATGTTCTATAGCCGCTGCTGCTGCTCAATCGCAGCAATTGGGCAGCCGCAGCAGCACTGGTTGATGCCGCCTCCGCTGCTGTTGTGGGCGGCTTAATTCTCGCCGTCACAAGCAATGCATTCGCATCCTGACGATATTTCTCCACCACAGCCGCATTGTTCCATTGATGTTCGAGCAGTAGAACTTTGGCCAATGACGGAGTTATTTGCAGTATTGTATTTAATTTCTCAACCAGCTCATTGAGCAGCTTTTCAATGTCCTCGACGGTTAGGCAGTCGTATTCAAAATATTCGGGGTCGGCACGCTTTGGATCGAGCCTCTCGACATCGCAGTCTTCGCCTAAAAGTAGACAAAGATAAAAGCAATATGAAATTACTATGCGATTCAACATCTATTTAATATAGGGCATTTAATAGTCGATGAAATACATTTTCCAGATCTATCGATAGTCAGTATGTCGATAACTATTTATCGAAATTTCCGTTTTTGTCTACCAGAATCAAGATCTTTTACATCAGCTGTTAACCTGTTATGCTTGTTTATAGGGTAGTTTTAGGTCTATCTGACATATTTTACGTGATGCATAGTAAATCGTTGCACCCTTAACTTATAGTTTCTAGTAATTTGATTCTGCTTTCGCATATAATCTACTAAAGGACTAACCAGGTGCAATCTTTAAATGATTCATTTCGTTTTGCTACCTGCTTTAGAGCTCTATTCATAGGTTTACAATGAAAATGGAAGAAAACATTTTTTTGCCACACCAAACGGAAAACAAAAACGAAATAAAAATCAAATTCATGCTGATGGATAATGGAATTGATTGCTATTTTAACGACGGTTGGGTAAAAGGGAAGAAAAAGTATTGAAGGCCGAATATTACGTTGTTGGCTTACAAATGAGATTTACCTATGACGTCACAAGCAGCTCAGAATGTAAGTGTGTGGGCGAGAAAGATGGTAAGAAAGAAAAAGAAGAAGGCAGGTCAAAAGCAGCTAAAACAGTTGGCGGAAGAAACTACACGACGCGACTAAGCGACGTCAGACACCGAACACTTGAGCACGCATCTCGCTGCGAAGAGGCACCAACAACAATAGCAACATCAACAACAGCAGGTAAAAGAGGTACCAGTAGAAAGAATACAATAATAAGATAAAAAATAAACAGAATGAGAAAATAATTTAAGTTGAGGCGGTTAAGAGATACCCTGCCATGCGCACACGCGGATAAGTTCCGCATAAATGACAGAAATTGATAACGATACATAAAAGCAGGAAGTATATATTATTATTTTAAATACACTTGATTGACATTGTTAAAGTACAAAATGAATCGAGCTATCGATCATTTCAAATAACACACATTTCATTTTGACTTGTAAACAAATGTAATATACCCTTTACTTGTCCAATAACTGTAGGGTATAATCATAATAATAGAGCTTTAATAGAGAGCTGGTCGCGCACTTTTTGGCGCTGGCCAAGCTGAACGTACGAACGATCATTTCAAGTTCAATTTCAATTTCAATTCCATAATTTAAGCTTCATGGTCAAAACGTAACGAACCGAGCACAGCAAGAAATATTAAACACAATCAAATTATATTGTAAACGAGCGAAGACGCCGCAACGGACAACAAACAAATGGGGGAAAAAGAGTTCAAGTGTAAAAGGCAGAGAACAGGGCACCAAAAGGCGAATGTCAAGAGCCAAGCAACGTGCATGCGATTTTATGGAAGGCTAAATGCACAATGCTAGGCACGACATATGATTGTGTGGTTGTGTGTGTGTTTGACTTTAAGGTGAATAACCATAGCAAAACGCATGCAAATTGCACACACAAACACACTGACATGTAGTAAAAGACCATGTCCAATAAGAACATTAAAAAGCTGCAATTGTGAGTGTTTTGTGTGCTTCAAATCGATTGCGTGTGTGTAATCGATAAGCTGCACAAAGCGTCCTTGGACGCTGTTTTCTGCCTGTGTCCCCCTCACCCTCTCACCTGTATTATAGTAATCATAATCGTCGTCAAATTCCCCATCGTTGTCCGATTCCAATTCCATTTCAATGTCCGAGTCCATTGCAACTCTGTTCGAAGGTGCCAGTGGCAGAGGCGGGGAAGGAGGTGTGCCAGGCAGCCTTGCCTCTGCGTGTGTGTGCGTTTGTGTTTGTGCGTTTCTCGCTTGGTTGCCCGTTTGCCCGTTGCCTTGCCTGACGACGACGATTGAAGGGCGAGTAAAGCAAAATCGTAAAAATACTTCGTTACAAGGCTACTGCACGACCGAGGGGGTTGGAGGGGCTCTCTTTTGTTGTTGTCGTCGCTGCTGCTATATTTGTAACAGTTGCTATTGTTGGTGGTGGCGTTGCTGCTGCTGGTGGTGGTGGAAGATTTAGTTATTGTTGTTGTGCCGTGGGGTACGTTGCAATTGTCGTAACGTCGTTGTCGCACTCCCCATTTACATCGCTGGCTGGAAGAACTTTAGCTTAGCGGGGTGGCAACGTTGCTGCCAATAGATCCCGTTTTATTTTCGTTTCTCACACACACACGTACACGCGTAAGCACACACATGCAGAGCTGGTGCTGCTGCTGCTGCTGGTGCATTCAATGCTGTGCATTTGATTTTTTTTGTAATATAAATAGACACTGACTACGCATTCAGGTTAATTCTTTCTCGCTTAGTTTCTGTATTATGTGTGTGGCAACGCAATCAGCATGCAATTATTTTTACTAGCAGCATTCAATTCCTTTGTCTTTTGATTTTTCGCAGCGCCTGCCTGCCTTACACTCGCACTCGCGCACTAGCTGCGTTGCTCGCCCCTCTCTCTATCTCTCTCCGATTACCCCCTGCACTCTCATCAACACACTCACTCACACTGAGCAACACCCACACGACGCTGCAGGCACACACAACACGGTCACTAGCACGAGTACGAGTACGTAGCACAGTTTACGTCAGTAGCGAATTGCGCAGTTTGATTTATTAGATATTGCACTTTCTACATTTATTAATAATAACTTATAAGACACGGCGAAAAAACGCTCTGCGACGCAGAACTACAAAACACACAGTGTGACCATAGCTACCATACTAAAATATGCAGAACAGCTGTTTGTGGTGGTTGTGCGATAGACGCTCGCTTTCATAGCGCATTATTGCGTTTGCACTTATCGTTCTATTTGCTGATAGTTATCGACAGTAAGTTGGATCCCTTAGTTATCGTTCCGAAGTTGCCGGCAAAACTGCGTTGTTTCTCGACATTGTGAAATTATTTAAAAGTACTAAAAGAATAATATGTCAACAATCGAGAAACTATCCATACAAGGTGTACGCAGCTTTGGCGTTAACGCCGAAGATATGCAAGTAAGTTTCTATTTGAAGCTGTCCATAACACCTGTTGCTCATCCTCTCTTATTAGAGCCTCACATTCTCTTCGCCGATTACGCTAATCCTTGGTCAAAACGGATGTGGCAAGACCACGATTATTGAATGCTTGAAATATGCACTCACTGGTGAACATCCGCCCGGTAGCAGCAGCGGCAAGCATTTCGTACACGATCCCAACATATTTGACAAAAATGAATCCTTGGCCCAAGTGAAAATGCTAGTGCGTGATCGACGAAATGTCCAGATGTCCATTTGTCGCAGCATGAAGGTTACCAAAGTGAAGAAAAACCTTACTTTTAAAACTATAGATTCCACGGTCAATTTTCTGGGTAGCAATGGAAAGCCATCAAAGAACAGCCAAGAATCAATGAGCTCTCGCGTCATCAATACGGATATGGCCGTTTCCGATTTTATGGGCGTGTCCAAAGCGATAATTAACAATGTACTATTTTGCCATCAAGAGGACTCCAGCTGGCCACTGGATGAGCCCAAGAAGCTGAAGGAGAAATTCGATGCGATCTTTGGCATAACTGAGTACAACAAAGCTCTCGATAGGATCATCAAACTGCGAAAGACAGCCATGGAGGAGTTGAAAGTAATGAGTATGTAACGAGTTAACAAAAAAAATAATTAGCTAGTAACTAGCATTGTTTATTTATATTCCGTTTCAGATGAAAAACTTAAACTATTGGAGCACCTGAAGAAAGAAATGGATGAGAAAACGATGAATCTGCAGAAGGCGCAGCGCCAATGTGACGACCTTAAGGAGGAGTGCATTAAATGTGATGAGGAAGTGAAACCCATTGATGAACGATTACAGGAGATCCGCAATATTGAGTGCGAAATAGGAAAATATCAGGCGGAGAAAGTCAAAATGGATACCAAGTATTGAACACATCAGTTGCTTAGCCATATAAATAGAAACTATATAAATCCTTTATTTCCGATAGGCACCAAAATTGTGTGGAACAAATAGCCAAGCTAAAGAGCCACATTAAAACGCCATTCGAGGGCTCTCTCGTTGAATTGGAGGCGGAGATGCGTAGCTTCAGCCAACGAATGTCCGAATTAAAATTTCAACTCACCGATGTGGAAGATCAGCTGCTGCAAATGCGTAAAACGAAGGAAGAGCAACAGAAGACGCTGGCGAAACAGGACAAGGAACGTTATATGGCACAGCAAAAGCTAAAGAGCGAACAAGCATGCAAACTGGAACTCACAAGACATATTCAGACTTTAAGTGCTCAACTTCAAATAACTGTGGAAGCATCTGTCGTTGACAATCCACACAAACTAAGTGAACTTCTGGATGACATCGACGGGAATCTTTTGGCCAAGCAGTGTGAAATCACAGAGCTATCCGAACTCAATGATCAGTCGGATCAAGCACGTCAGGCAAAAATCGATGACCTGCGCACTGAGCTAACCAAATCAGAGCAGAGCATAAGCACACGGGAGAAGCAAAAGGTGGACAACGAGCGAGATATCGAATCATTGGAGTTGAATATCAAACAAATTGAGACATCGCAACAGCAGCTCAAAGTGGTAGAGAAGCAAATCGCGGATACGGATGAAAAATACGAACGTTCGACGCGTAACTTCAATCAGGAAGCTTGTCGTCAGGTTATAGCTAGCAAAAAGGCAAGCCGAGATAAGAAGCAGGCGCATTTTAAGCAGCTCGACGAACAGCTCACATTTCTCAGCTCCATAGCCAAGACAATAACTGAGATTGCACTCAAGGAGAAAGAGCTGGAGAAGAAGAATCATGAAATACAACGCGTGCGCAGCAAACATGGCGATAATCTGGGCAAATTCTTTAAAGAAGCTATATCAAACAATTATCGTCGTGCTATGCAAAATGAATATGATAAGCTGCGCAGAGAAATCGAGGAATTGAACGTAGATGCCGATGGTAAAAAGTTGGCGAAGCAATCACATGAAATCAAGCGAAAGAATCTAATTGAAGAAATCGCGCGCATAGAGAAGGACGTGCAGGACTGTGAGGAGCGAATTTATCAAAAATGCCATGCCATGCCCTATGATGAGTTGCTGCTGCGCAGCAAGACAGCCATAGCGAAGCTACTGCTGGAGCATGGAGCCCTTAAGTCTGCCGAAGCCATGTACAACAAGTAAGATATCTAACATTCTACCTGTCCCTCAATAATCTATTCTCTATTCTAATCTTGCAGATATATACAAAAAATAGAAGAGGAGCCCAGCTGCCCGTTGTGTCATCACAATATGTCAGGGGATGAGGTGCGTCTATTATTATAGTTATCAATCATTAACTGAGCTAATTCTCTACTGCCATAGGCCTGCGATTTGACTACCGAGTTAACGGATGAAATACAAAAGCTGCCGGATAACATAAGCCGCACAGAAAAGTCTTTAAAGGCAGAGCAATCGAAGTATGAACAGTTGCTGCAGATTAAGCCAACCATTGACAAAGTTAAAGAACTGAAGGAGAAGCTGCCTAAGAAGAAGGAGGAACTTCGCACTATTGAACAAAGTCTAGGTGATATAGTCGGCGACTATGAAACGCTAATGGCTCAACTTGGCGAGCCGACGCACAATATGGACTTGGCCAATTCGATGCTGGGCGATATGACGCTCCTAGATGAGGCGCTAAAGGAATCTGTGCGCGTTAAAAAGGATTTGGAACAGCTAAAGGTACATACGCTTTAAAATTATACTTTAATTTAAATATATATTCTAATGTATATATTTAAATTGCAGGCTAAATTGCCAGAGAGCTATGATGCCAGCGTCTCAATAGAAGAGTTGCAAGCGCAAAAAGCAGAGGTATCCAAAGAGGTAGATGCTGAGTCCAAGGCGCTGGAGACAAGTCAGCAAACATTTGAACAGCAAGTGGAAGCGTTGAATCGCTTGCATGAATTCCTAAATGGGTAGAATTTAGTTATATTAATATTATACAAATATACTAAATAACCCTTTTTTTAGCTTAAAGGATAAACGGATAAAGCTGCAAGAGGGCGTGCAGAATCTTCCACAATTGAAGGAGCGACTGGAAAAGCTAACTCGCATGGTCATTACAATAAGCACGGAAATTACTGAGCTACGATCAAAGCTACAGCCACTTAAGCAAAGATTAAGCGCAGCTCTAACGGAAAAAGCGCGCTTGAAGGAAAGTGGGCGAGTTAAATTGGAACAATTGCAGATTAAATATATGGAATACAAAAGCACCGATAAGGATATCCAAAGGTAAATAATTGAAACTGTATCTACATATATATATAAATATATCCTTTATAGATTAAATGAACAGGCACAAGAGTTTGCCAAGCTTGATCTAGTGAATGCTATCAAAAAATTCGATGCTGCCGTAAATGCAACCAAAGTGGAACTTAATAAATTGGTAGCTATAGAGTATATCTACTTCTGTATGTCTACTCCTACACAACCTATCTCATTCTAGGATACACAAATACAAGAAAAGAGCGATAAATTGGAAGCCATTAAGAAGAAATGCTTCGATCAACAGGCTGTGGAGCGTGATCTAAAGGACAATCGCGAGCTGAAGCAGCTACAAATGAAAGAAAGTGCATTAAGTGAAGATTGTCAGAAGTTGTCAAAGCAATTGGGAAATCTAGATTTTCGTAGCGTCACAAAGGAGAAGAACGAACTAATGAAGAAACGCGATGTAGCTACCGTACGACGTGGCGAGCTACTTGGGCAGCAGGGTGAAATCAACAATCAAGTGAATAAGCTACAGAAGGAGATTAATGAACCCAGATATAAGGAGTCCATGAAGAACTATATGCAAGGCAAGTTCGAGGTGGCTGTGAAGCGATGTGGAATCGAAGATCTTGCCCGTCATCGCCAGGCCTTGGATTGGGCTCTGATTGAATTTCATAAGGAGAAAATGAATAACATAAATAGTTTGATACGAGAGTACTGGCGTATGATATATCGTGGCAACGATATTGATTATATACAAATTAAAACGGATGAGAGTAGCACTGAAACCTCTGCCGATCGGCGTAAGAACTATAACTATTGTGTGGTACAGTCGAAAAATAACTCCGTGATTGATATGCGTGGACGTTGCAGTGCCGGACAACGTGTCCTTGGTTCACTTATCATACGAATGGCCCTGGCGGAAACTTTTAGCACTAACTGCGGTGTCCTGGCCTTGGATGAACCCACAACAAATCTGGATCGGGATAATATAATGTCATTATGCGACGCACTCAATCGCATCGTCGAAAGTCGCCAACATCAATCGAATTTCATGCTCATTATAATTACACACGACGAGAACTTTATCTCCTCCCTGGGCAAAATAAGCGAGTATCATCGAGTGCATCGCAACTCTGAATGCAAATCGGTTATACAAAAAGTTCGAGTCGACGAGGGTAATTAGATATAAAAGATATAGACATGTGACTATATTTCATATATAGGAAATATTTACTATAAATTGGAAATAGTCGCTGCGTACTTACATATATATATAAGATGAAATGTTACTATATGTCATATGAAAGGAATAATTATTATGTAATATTCCTATTTTTGAATAAGAATGGAAACATTATGTATGCATTCCTTATCAATTTTATATTATTGCTTTTATTACAAATCTGAATCCATTAAATATTCTTATTTATCAATTCTATCTGTGTCGATTAATGTATGCATAATGTTGACTAATCCTCCTCCTTCGGTCCCATAAATTCAGAAAATGATTGCTGACAATTGACGTCACAGGATATGTCAGTAGTATCTTCCTCGTTCTCTCTTTCTCTACTCTTCTCGCATTCTCCCTTCTCTCTATATCTTTACTAATTCAGTTCTTCGTGCCTATCAACAAATTGATAATTAAAGGTTTTCTTAATTGATTTATTTCGTATTATATAGTTCGATTCTTAACTTTAGTGTCGATAGCTGGCTTCCCCTGCAAAGTCATAATCAAAACTTAAAAACAAAATTAAATTCGATTTTATTAATTTGAATTTCTTCCATCAACGGCATATGGCGCATGGCTGGAAACAGTTGGTGTGGAAGTGCAGAAATCGTTGGCCAACATGAAGCAAAAGGGCCATGTCCACAGCTGTCGAATGGCAACGAAGATAGGCTACCAGCCGTGCTACTGCTTAAGAGATATCCACAGTACTATAAGACGAAGCAACAGGCAAACGATATAATCAACCAAGAAAGTAAATGTTTAATGATACCGCATACAAAGAAAATAAATCCCTGCAATCCACTCAGCACACTACGGCTGGCAAACCAGGTAGGAATTGAGTATAAAGTGAAGCAACATGATGCGAATATTAGTCTAAGTGCTGTCTCTATAAAGTATGCAACAAAAACCGTTAACACACAGCTGCTCATCGTGCATATAGCAAGCTTCTTTATTCCATTTCCAGTTCTTCCAAGAGAATTCCCACTATTATTACTCCTTGCTTAATATCGATTGCATACATTCTTATCGATAGTTTAGTTACGTTAATGTTGTTCACTAAGGTTGTTAATATAATCGCAATTTGTAAGACTGAGAGTTTATGCAAGCTGCGAGGGTAGTCTGAACAGTGAACTATGAACTAACAAAATATATTCAAATGTTATTTTAGAAAATTGTTTATATATAAATATAAATTATAAATATAATTATATATAAATATAAATTACCTTTTCTGACTGTCCTTTCACACCAATCAACTTCCAAACAGTCTTCATTTTATACCCGCAAATCCATGTAATGTAGCTAATAATACCAAATATAACTTCTGATTCACAGTTACCTTTGGTAAGAAAACACAATGTGTCGTATAAGCACTCCGTTCGCCTGGATCCTAATACCTATGTGGGTCGCGTGTTTCCCATGAAGTTTCGGCTACGTCGAAAGCAATGCAAATGTCTCAACTGTCGTCGAGAAGTAGCGCTGCGTGAGACAGTGGCTGGTTTTGAGGATGTGCTATTATTGTCAGATTGTTGCACTGTCGTGGTATATCCAAACAAGAAGCTCGAGAATTGGAATCGTGTTACCGTCGGCACAATAACGGGACAGAACACGCTATCCAAAAAGCAGCTAACTGAAACCTGCCAACTAGAACCCAAATCTATTGAACTGCCGGTTCCGGAAGAGCAAAAGATAATGCCGACCAGAAATTCGAGAAAAAAAATTAAAAAATCCAAAAAACCAAAAAAACGAAAATCAAAAAAAATCAAAAAGATCAAAAAGATTAAAAAAATCAAATAGTTAACTTCAAGTTGAAAGTACTTCAAAACCAGATTCCACATTAAATAACGGGTTTGGATAGAGTTCACAGTTAACTCCTATAGATTAAGTTCGTATATTGAAAAAGCATTTTTTCAGTACTTTTAATCTATATGTCTTAACTGAACATTTCTGTCTACAATTGATTTGAAATCAGTTTTAAAGTAATTTCAATGCGAATCAAAAATATTTTGGTTTTTATCAAAAAAATTATGAAATTGTAAGTTGAAATGCAATTTGTAAAAATAACTGATGAAACATAATAAAACCAAAATAGAATTGTTGTAAGTGAACTGTAGTATTGTAAGCGAATAATTAATTGTGCGATAGTTGGGAGAGCTCGACTAGCAAATACCCGGAACACTGCGCCGTGTTGCTATGTCAATGACCCTCTACGTTTCTTTCAGACATACATAACCAATGCACTAATGGGCTTTACTTTCGAAAACTAAACTGAGCTATGTATTTGGAATGGGTTCGCTTAGTTGGACGAATCAAACTATATAAAGAATTTGCTTATCTTATCATATATAGTATAAAAGTCTCAAAGGCATCCAGACAATATACTTAAGGCATCTGTAATGATCATGATCACTTTTATGATATAAGACAAGCACTTAAGAGTTATTTTCATTAGACTGAGATATAAAGCAAAGATATTTTAAGAGTAGCAGTGATAAGGCATGACTTTAGCTATTATTTTTAGATTTAAATATGGACAAAAACGTATTTCGCAATTCCTTCTTTATTTGGCAGTTGGTTATAGGAATAGGAATAGAAACAGGAATAAAAATGGGAATAGGAATAGGAATAGGAATATAGAAATATAAAAATATAGTATCATATACACACCCTTCTGCACCCCTTTCTCTATCTCTCTCTCCTTACCTCTCTCTTTACCTCTCTCTCTATCTCTCTCACTCTCTCTCCCTGCACGCTCTACTTGGCATCACATAACTTGGGTCCATTGCCAATGCATGCAGCATAAGCCATTAGATGCGGAATCGTGCTCTGTTGCATGACGCCCGTAAAAAGATGACTCTGCGGTCCTGAGGCGAAGATGCCGACATCGTCGCCCGAATGAACGCCCTGATCTTTGGTTATATAGCTAGGAAAGACAAAATCATTTCCACCAATTTCCTGCGTCATATCCATGCGTTTGCCATTCGCATCCAAATAGTTCTTCGGACCGGCAGCATAGTTGAGCGTGCTATATTTAATGCCATTGACATCTGCATCGTGCTGATTGAGTCCGAGAATGGGTGTACCTCTGCCAGGATAGCCAGATATGGTTAGCGTGTGTCCATGATCCGATGTGACGATGATTAATGTATCCTCAATGCTCGTCAAATCGCGAGCCAACTTAATGGCCTTCTCGAACTCCAGTACCTCGTCCAAGGCATAGCCTGCCTTGGTATAATGATTGCCATAGTCAATCAAGCCACCTGGTTAGAGTAGATGCTATCAGCTAAACTGCACTGATTGATATTATCTACGCTCACCTTCAATAAAGGCAAAATAACCATTTTTATTTTGACTCAACTTCTTGATGGTGACCTCCGTGAGCTCGGAGAGCGTAGGCTGGTAGCTGGCATCTGCCTCCAAGTGGAAATCCATTAGCGAGGACTGAAAGAGGCCTACAATGCTGGAGACTGCGGAGACATTCATGCTCAACAGCTGCTTGCGATTGGTGACGAGGACGCCACCGTCGTGCTTCGCCTGCCAGCGTGAGAGTAGATTAACACCATCCGAGCGTTCGCCTGGATTGCCATGCGAATCCTTAATGGACTTTGGCAAAAATTTGCCCATGCCACCGCCAAGCATCACTTCGAAATTTCGTCCAGGCACTTGGGTAACCAGTTGTGTGGCCATATCGACGCATTCCTTGGGGTCGACACCATAGCTTTCCACATCCGTGTCGCATTCCCACATACGATTCGCTGTCTTGGCATAGGCGCCCGATGGACTGGCATGGGTGAGGGTTGTGGTAGTTACAATGCCCGTGGATTTACCAGCATTCTGGGCCCATTCGGCAATTGAGGTGAGATGATTATCTGGATTTTGGCTTTCCGTACAGTTGTTAAAGGTAACCGCAGCGCTGACTCCAATCTCAATGACGTTGGTCTTGACGCCGCACAGATACGCCGTAGCTGTGCAGGCAGAGTCCGGCACTTGAGCATTGGAGCAGTAGGTCTGCATCAGGAGAGTGAGAGAGAGAGACAGATAGAGATTATGTCTGCTTTTCGACGCTCATCCGCAGGCTTAGCTCACCCGACTCAGACCCGTGTGCGGAAACTGTTCGAAGCTCAGCGACGCTTCTTCACCAGTTCCGCCCGCTTTTTGACCCTTGAGTATACGAGCTGCTGCCACCGTGGACAGCGACATGCCATCGCCTAAGAACATAATCAAGTTTTTGGCCTTCTTGCCATTCGGCTGCGGCAGCTTCAATCTCTTGCCCAGCTCCTCATAAGCCAAGTCATACCAGAACTGGGGGTTCTTTTCCTCTGGCGGCGTATACTTATCAGTGGCTATACCGGTGTCAAAGCGCGCTTGTATGAATTTCTTGCCAGTCAGCTCCTCCACATGATGGACTCCATCATGTGCACCGAGAGCAACGCCGACCAGAACAAGCACTAGGAGTATCAACTGTTGCTTAAGACACGACATCTTTAGCATCTACCACTTGGGCTCAGCTCTTACCAACTGATACAATTTTTGGCAACCTACCAAGGTTTTTATACATATTCTACTAGGATTTAGAACTTTACGAGTATAGATTTTTATGGCTGAGTGATAGCAAGATCTTTTTTCCACTCTATATCTCGAATGTTGCTTATTTTTTATATATACAGCTCAAGGCGAATCTGTGGCACACTTTTGTTTTTTTTTTTTTTTCTTAATTATGATCAATCATTATGATTTTTGGTATGTGTGAGGTGCTTGACTGGAGAAATTTTAAATCTGATTACGAAAGCAAGATCAAAACGTTGCTCTAATCTTAACGTAGTTGCTGAGCTCATTTGGATAAATATTAAATAAACGTTGACGTTCCCAGAACACGTGCTAAAGCAAAAAGATAACCGTTTCGCTCACGATTTTGGAACGTGCGGCTCAATTTATCAGGGTACAAGTTTTTCTGCCGCCTCATCAAACAAATTTTATCAAAAACTCGAGTTCAAGTTGGTTGGCCGTAAAAACTCTGGAATTTTACTCTTGTAGTAATGTTCATGGATTACGAGCAGTAGGAAATTTGTTGTTCAATTTCCGCTCTTATAGTCACGAAAAAAGAAGTTATACAAATTTTGAATATTTAATAATTGATCTTTCTTCGCTCACTGAACGCAGAAAAATGCTCTTCTAAGCGATACATCAACTGCACTACTATCGATGTTTGCATTTTGCGCACTTCCCAATTATCGATACTTTGGCTGTGCCGTCGATTCTTTTCGCAACAATCATTCGGCAGCCAAATCGTCCAACAACAACAGCGTGTCGCGTAATTATTTTTATTCCATCTCTTGCTAATAAAAAAAAATATAAAAAATTTAAAACAGCGCTTATATATTTAACTCTATATATAAATACTTGTAAATAATTTGTTTCCATTTGTTTTTAAACAACAAAGTGCCGACAAACAACAGCAATAGCAACACAAACAACATCACACGCACTGCAGCTGCCAAGGACACGAATTATATGAAAGTAGTGCAGCTAGGAGCATGAAACGGCATTAAAATATAAAGAGTATTCAATAAGCAAAGAAAAGTACAAAGTTTCTAAACTAAAACAAAACTCAACGATTATAAACCAATTGAATTAGAAGTAGTATACAACGGGTATACAAAACACGAAATAGCGAGAAAGTAATTGTTAGCGAAGGAGGCAGAAAGAAGAATCGCAGCTGATTTAGCTATCAAGAATGGCGGCCAATAACTTGAGACAGATTCCATTGACCTGCAGTGGACATACCAGACCTGTGGTGCATTTGGATTTCAGTGATATCTGCGATAGCGGCTATTTTCTCATATCGGCTTGCAAAGGTAAGTAAACAGTTGATAGTGTTGAGAATCACAAGCACCGACTAGACGATACCCTGTAAGAAACTCTGAGTAACATAACATTAACTTGCCATATATAAATTGAAGATAAGCTTAGATATTAATCGCTTGCATTATCGATAATTAATATGATCGAACTCTGATCCACATATGTAAACTCCAGCCTCGAAATGGCTTCAAATAAGAACTTGTTGGCTGCTTCCGCCTGTTGCATATGTTAATTGCGAGTCATAATACCCTACATGCTTCGAGTATAGGGTATGTAAACGCGTCCTTGTGTTATTTATATATTTATGTACCTATATGCAATTGTATGGGTCGCATTCAAATATATTATATAGACAACGCATCGTGCTAGCTTGAGCTATGTCTAGCCTGGCCGCAACCTTGACCCAAATGCAAAAACAAAAACAAAATTAACACGAAACCAGTTTAGCAAAAACCCTTTGCCAAACGCTCGCCTGCTGTACATACATACATCTGTATGTATGTATATATTTAAGATACGTTCTTTACCTTCACAGTGTCTACAAGCACTTGTTTATATAAAAATATATGTGTGTGGTTGTTTGTATTTGTGCTTTCATAAATATTGTTACGGAAAGCATTTTTCCCATTGCAAGTTCAAGTTAATTTTTTATCGCCATTTAATGCAATGTTTCCCCCTTGTTTAGCAGCTTTTTAAAAAACTTTATTTGTTGTCATTCGCAGGAAGCACCTTGAAACTTCTATATTTATAAACATATACATATATATATACACACTGCAGCTGCGACACGTTGAAAAAAACAAAAACAAGTCACAAGTTGCAATCGAATGTTGCCAACTACTAGATACTCTGTACCCATTGTAATTGGTTATCTTTAAAATAGTTTTAGTGACACTAGACTGTTCCCAGTTTCGTGTTTTTTTTTTGCGTTGTACTGAACAGCGCTTACTGTGTTCCCTTTATATTTATTTATGCAATTCTTACTGGAGTTAATTAGGAACAGTTTAACATACTTTGCCTTTATATGAATTTTTCCAATTGGACCTACTCGAATCATTAAAGGCTTTTATTCTCTTTAAATGCTCTTAAGTAGCATACCCTTTTTATTTGCGAACAGAGCATATAAATAAGATGATAACAACTAAACTTGTAAAGCGACAACTAAATAACGAGAAAAAACTGATTGAGCGCTTAGATTTGCGTCCCTGCGCACATTCACAACCTGCCTCAAGCGGCAGCGCTGCTCCCGTTCTCTTTCGTCTGTCTGTCGATCACGTTGCAATGGAAATGACGTGAACTTGGTGCACGGCTGCCCATTTGCGTGCATAAATCGACGTCCACGTCGGCGTCGCAGCTGCTGCGTCAGGTCGTTGGCATTGAGCGCAGTCGTTGAGTCAAGGTAGCTTCCGCCGCTCACGCATACATACACACACACATGCATACATTTAGACATTGCATTTAGAGATCGCAATTAAAATCGATTTCGATTTCTCGCGTTTGCCATTTTCACAGATGAGTCACACACACACATACACATATTATAATCAGCGATTACAACTAAGAATCGATTTCGATCTTTTGTTGCAGATGGCAGCCCAATGCTGCGTCACGGTGACACCGGCGACTGGGTGGGCACCTTCGAGGGACACAAGGGCGCCGTCTGGGGCGTGGCGCTCAATCGTAATGCCACGCTGGCTGCATCCGGCGCCGCCGACTTCACCGGCAAGGTATGGAATGCGGTCAGTGGTGCCGAAATACACAGCTTCCAGCACAAGCATATCGTCAAGAGCGTCGCCTTCGATAACAGCTCCGAGAACATTGTCACCGGCAGCAATGAGAAGCTGGTGCGTGTCTTCAATCTGGAACAATCGGAGGCGGAACCCGAACTCTATGTGGGTCATGCAGGTGCGATAAAACGTGCTCTCTTCTGCCGTGACGATAAGTGCATCATCTCAGCGGCCGATGATAAAACGGTTCGTCTCTGGGATCGCATGACCGGCATCGAGGTGCAACGCCTGCAATTCCCCAACAATCCAAACAGCCTGGAGATCTCACATGATAATCATGTGCTGACCATAACGCACGGCTCAACGATTAGCTTCTGGGAAATTGATACGCTAAAGAAGCTAAAGGAGGTGAAAGTCCCGACGAATGTCGCGTCGGCCAGTTTACATCCGGATAAGCATGTCTTTGTCTGCGGCGGCGAGGACTTTAAAATGTATAAATTTGATTATATAACAGGCAATGAAATTGGTAAATACTAAGAAATCATATCCAAATTATAGTTCCTACTCTTATGATCATTTGTCTATATCAACAGAATCCTTCAAGGGTCACTTTGGACCAGTGCATTCTGTGAAATTTAGCCCTGATGGCGAACTCTATGCAAGTGGATCCGAAGATGGCACGCTGCGTCTATGGCAGACTACAGTGGGCAAGACATATGGTCTATGGAAATGCACCGAGCCAAGTGAGCTGAACAACTCGCTTAGCTCACCTCGTGAGGTGCCGGCAAACTGATGTTGGAGAAGCACAAGTCGCTGCTATACAGCGCAAACACCGCCAACTCATAGAAAATGATTGAAAGAAACATAAATTTTTCATATAACATATTTCGAATCACACATAATTTGTAATTATATATTTCCTTTTCAAATGAAATGTTATCGATAACGATAAACAAGATTCCAGCGCTCTTCACTCAATGGCATTCGAACACATACATGCATGCACACTCACACACATCAAATGTGCATGTATGAATAATTGTGGTATTCATTAGAAATAAATACGGAATCGGTTTCTTTTTGGCCATTTAAATGTGTGTGCCTGTCGCCCAGTTGTGCAGGTAAATGGTTGTAAAATTAAGCATAGTCTCGCCTTGATGTATTTCAGGTCGTTGCTGCAAATGATCAAACCATCTAGATAGATTTAAGTAGTTCTCTTTATCCACAGGCGACAGGGATTTCTGTAAGCAACATAAAATAGCTATAAAAATGTTATTTTTTACAGTTTTTAAGTTCTTACAATAAGATCACCGATAGCATAATATACAGCGAGATCGGCGAGTGTTATGAAGTGTCCCACTAAATACGATTTGCTGATAAATAGCTTGTTGAAGTCCGCTAGCAATTGCTTGGATACATATTTATCCTTCGAACCGGGTGCTACATAAAGAACCGCAAATTCAATCCATTGATAAACCTGTGCCTGTACTTCCTTGGTTACAATACTATTTTGTGCCGTCTCCGATTTGGATTCACGCGCCATGCTTTCTAGTATGGTAGCAAAGCCCGCGACCGTTTTGTTTTGGGCGCCAGTGCGCGTTACGACCTTGACAATAAGAATTAGATTAATGTCGCGTGCATATAGAGCCCACTGTACCACACACGTTCTCCTTTAAGTACCATTACCTGTTCGTCATTTAGCTGTATTTTACCGGGTGAAACGCCCAGGCAATTG
Source organism: Drosophila eohydei (assembly GCA_035045825.1). NCBI lineage: Eukaryota > Metazoa > Arthropoda > Insecta > Diptera > Drosophilidae > Drosophila > Drosophila eohydei. The sequence goes on along the minus strand of JAWNOT010000072.1, from coordinate 2,401,423 downwards.
GCTATTTTCTGCACCGTAGCAACGTCACACATATTTATTAATTAGAATAATATTGTATTTAATATACAGACGCTCGAGTTAAATGCGAATGTGCAAAAATGTTGAGATGCGCAGAGCAGGTGTTTGCCAGGGGTGCAATAAAAACTGTAGGTAAAATATCGATAGGCCTATCGTGCGTGGCTTTATACTACAATAACATTGTAGGACACCGGAGCAGAATAATGAGTATAAAGTTAAATATTTATTTAATATAATGAACATAATCAAAAAGTCATTTGTCAGCCAGGGCTACAATATAATCGATAGAATAAAAATCAGAGACTATCGATAAGTTTAGCGCGCTAACTTTTGTGTGTCTAAACTGTCGTAGGCATGAGCCAGTGCTTGAAATGTAACATCGTATTGGAGCAGAAATATAAATAAGTTAGCGGTGATCATCAGCAGCTGGAATATATAAAAAGTTACAAAGGAACAATCACTAAAATGTGTATATACACACCGCTGGTATAAGTTCGTAGTCCAACTCAAAAAGATCGCAGGCTACATGCGCCCGTACATTATCCTGCAGCTGCAATTCAAAATGATTTATTGTTTCCATCAAATCTTCGTCAACGCTATGAACAGTGTTCAACAATGTTAGGCAGTTGCTTTGCTAAGAAGCTAACAGTTAGACTTATATATGTATGTGTTTTACAACACCTTACCTCCCGCTGGACGTTGTGATTGAAATAAAGAAGATAAAACATTTTGCACGTATGCATAAGAAGAAATAAATTATTGTAGGCCCACCAGTTCCAGCGTGCTCCAGTAGAATTCTCAATAGCCTTATAGAAGAGAAACAGATTCGTATTAAAATTTATCAATGAGCTCGCATAGAGCAACAATATCGAGAGGCCAAAAGTTTGATTGACAATTTTGGTAAAATGAAGAAGACTTCGATGTTGCATGCGCAGCTCCTGAAGTGTGGCACGTCGAATGAAAATGCCCCGCTGCAGCTCTGCATGCAAAGACTTAACCAAGCACTTTAGACGACGACAGATGCCCTCCATTAAAGTGTAGTAGAGCACAAAGGAAATGCTTGTCAAAGTGTTGGGTACGATGTAGGTGTTCCAATTGCACCACGATTTCCAAAAGTTATCAACGCTGTTAAAGAACACAATGGGTATGGTGCAGCTAATAAAGATGAGCAGCAGGAAGAGCTGAAAGTGCACGAAGCGACGAATCTTTTTTCGTTTCACAATATATCCACTGGCCAAATCGAATTTGCCAATTGTGTCGAAAACCTGGCCAATACGTCGCTTCCAGCTCAGGCTTATGATTATAATGCAGGGTATGTGTATAAGATAAGTGATCGATTCAAATATATAAAAGTTTCTCTCCAAATTGTTCAGGTCGCCGCTGCTGTCACTCAGTTCCAAGTAGGCAGAGATGCAGAGCCAAATATAGAGCAGGAATAGCCAGCAATGCTGCACTATATCATGCATGCGACTCGTACAGTGGGGCAATACGGCAAAGGGAACACTGCCGAACAGCACACAAATAATCAGCAGAAATCGCAGCTCCTGATGCAGTTGCTCTGCATTTGATTTGTACAGCTGTTGTGTAAGATTCCAGTTCCTAAGCACCAGTATTTATCAATTAAGCTTCAAATGTGTCAAATGTGCGCAAACATACCTTGGCTGCTTTCCAGCTAGTCCCTGTTGTAGCTGTGTCCAGGCAGCTATCCTACGTCCTTTACGCTTGAGCTTCAACATTTCGTTTGACATTTTGGAGGCTCTCATGTTTTTCAATTAGCTTTCATTAGGCACCTTCTGACAGGCTGCCAAGAACATTAATCAATTCCTACTTAATGATGTTAGATTTTATAATTTAGCATTTAGTTCTTCTGTTAGCTTTAGCATGAGCACTTGGCTTAATTTGCTGTTCTTCTGTGCCCGCTGGCTGGGCGTCTCTCCACCGAGCGAGCAGCTCAAATATCCACATCTAGTTTGGTCCTTGCTGCTTCTGGGCTGTGTCTGGTTCTTCACGCTGCATCGCTTGATCACCATGAAGTTCTACAAGCAAGTCTTGACCATACAAAAGCTCTTCTATTTCGCAGAGTATCCAGCAAACATGTTGCTTACGGCTCTGTTCTCAATGCGTATTTATCGTAGCGAAGATTTCTATAGACGTCTCTGGCAGCAGCTGAGTCGCCTCAAAGCGCAGCTCTTTGTGGATGCAGATGCGGCTCGACTACTCGATACAGGATTACGAAAGCATATATTGAAACTGTTTTGCATTATACTTGTCTTTCATTCGATCTGCGTGCTGGTGGATAGCGCCTGGCTTAATTTTGAATTACTAACCAGCATTGCCAGCAATTGTGCCCATCAGCTGCCCAGCGCAATCATCAACTTTAGTCTGCTGCAATATATACTGGCTCATCATTTGCTCGGGCTGTTTTATGTGGAGCTGAACCAGCGTCTGGCGGAGCTACAGCAGCGACCAGCTGCAATTCAGCTAAAGCTGGAACAGCTGCGTCTAACAAGCATCGCCTTAGATGGCATTCAGTCCAAGTTATTGGGCAGATTTGAGTTTGCCTTGCTCGTGAGCTTTGGCAATTCGTTGCTGAGCTTCTCCTATGAAACATTCAATACATTTCGGCTTTTGGAGCTGGCCCAGTGGAGTGACTGGGTGCTCTATTGCTATCGCTCGTTGTGGCTGCTGTTGCATGGGTCTCGCACTTGGTTTGTGCTGCGCGCTAATGAGCGTATTATAGAGCAGGTGTGAGCTGTTTTTGTTAACAATTAACCCATTAACTGATTTTAACTGCCTTTTACGCTTTCTTCATTTGTAGAAATGCCAGCTACGCCTGCTTCTCAATCAACTAGACGCGAGCGACACCCGCTTGGAACGTTCTATTAATCGTTTTTTGCTGCAGCTCCAGTCGAACCACAACCAACCCTTGGCACTCTGCATCAAACTGGACACCCTGTCGCTGGGCGGGGTAAGTGCTGGCATTATCAATCAAAACATCATAAATATCTGCTTACTGTGCTTTTGTTCTGGTTGACAGTTTATCAACGCATTGCTGGTCATTGTTATATTCCTTATACAAATCGATTTGGGCAATAAATCGCTAAAGGGCTTTGTCTGAATAATGGTTACTCAATAAAGAAGAGCGTGCTAGGCTTTTGCTGTTTCATTTATTTGCGAGATGCGTTCACGTTTGCAGCTGCAGCTGAAACGCTGTGACGCTTGGACAAGAAATTGGCTATTGGCTTTTGGCCGACTTTTGCATTTGATTATTCGTGCTGTAACCTGCCGGCTACGAGATGTGGCCGCGCAGGCGGGCGCTGAGACCAGTTTGTTGGCCATACGATTGACAGTGAATCGGAGGCTGCATATGGCTGAACGGTTTGTTCTGATCAGTTTAGATGATCATAATATTGTTTAACTATACCCATATTCTTGCAGTCTGCTTTGGCTATTGGTCCTAGTGGGCAGCGTCTTTGCTGTCTACATGCTCAGCGAGTTGCAGATAGCTAGATACATCAATTCACCCACGGTGATCTCTGTGGATCGCGATTACCGTGGCTGGAATGGTACGCTACCAGCGGTTACCTTGTGCTACTATGATCACATTGATTCCTTTAAGGCCAATGAGCTGATACAGGATGTTTGGAATGTGTCCATTATTGATGAGGATTACTTTTATATTATGGACTTCTTGTATGCCGTGGTTAATGCCACGGCTACCAACTATGTTGAGCTAGCGAAATTTGCCAGCGATGAACGTTTCGATCAAGTGGATCTCTATCAGATTATACATACCATAAATCGACCCTTTGAACAGGTCATTAGTAGTTTTGATGCTGACTTTCAAGTGAATGTGGAGATGGTAATGACTGAACGCGGCTCCTGCTATGCCATCAATTCACCCATGTCGACAATATTAGGCAAGAAGTAAGTAGAACATAACTATAAAAATTTTTAGACTGTAAACTGTAAACTCCTTTTCAATTATTGCAGAGATGCGGATTATGAACAAATACCGCAGCCGCTGACCTGCCAATTTGGCAAGCAGCAATGCTTTATTCGCATGGATCTATACGAGAGCACCGGCGTGGTGAGTATATAAATATATATCTATATAGTATAAGTAGCTCATTAAGTTAAACTTTTCATGCAGTTGGATGTTCACTCGCCCTATGAAGTCTCCGCGTCGGAAGCCAACATTATTGCACTTCACAAGTCCGATGAAATAACAGCATCCTTTAAGGTGTTAGAGACAGTGTAAGATTTGCTTATAAATTTCAGATTACAGAGTATGCTATATAGATATTCCTTAATCCCAACCAGTGCTTCGAATAACCTGCGAGAACTAAGCGTAGAGCAGCGCAAGTGCGTCTTCAATGATGAGGAAACTTCTAATCTCAAGGCAAGTCTACTCACCAGTTTTGTCTTCAACTTCTCACAGACTCTTTGGTTTCCTAATAGGTATACAGCAAATCCTTATGCCTGGCCCGCTGTCGTGCTATCATGGCATTGGAAATGTGTAACTGTGTGCCTTTCTTCTATCCCTTTGTCGAAGGAGCCTCTTGTAATCCAGGTGGATTTGAATGTCTTTTAGATTTTAAGTGGCCAATTTGGGCGTTGCACATTTGTAAATGTCCTTCGACTTGCACGGAAATCGAGTATACCATGCAGACGGTCAAGAAGAGCTCTTGGGGCATAAAGGGCAATGACGAATCAGGAGCCATAGACATGGCAACATCTAGCTTTCGCTGGGATTTAATACCACCCAAGGTTCGCTTTCGACGCGATGTAGTGTTTAGCTTTGAGGATCTGATTGGTAAGCTATAGACTTTACCAGCAAAAAAATGTTTGACTACAAATATTATTTCTGCAGTATCGTTTGGTGGTGCTTTGGCCTTGTTTGTGGGTGTAAGTGTCATGGGTTTGGTGCAAATGGGCTACGTTATAATCTTTAATATTTTGCTGGACATAATTAAGCTTCTGCGCTTCATTCACGCATTTTATTTACGAGCTCGCTGCCGTCACCGAGCCACTAAGCCTTTAAGTCCCGATCACAGCAAGAAGAATATCTCAAGAGCTGAAACAGCAGAGTTGCCTTTGTTTGAATATGTAAACTAATAATTGTTTATATCGAAGTGCCGTTAACGACTTTTTGAAATGCAATGAAATTGTGTGTTTAGCTTCAATTATCAATGTAAAATTCATCTTTATTTAATTCAATATTTTAAATGCACATTTGAATGTCGATAAGTCGGCATATAGCGATAAGTGCAGCTGCAGTGTGTGATCATTATTCACACATCGATATTTTATTTATACATATAAGCCAGCCCTGGTTGAAAACACACGTGCGGCAAAAAATATTTGTGTGGCACGATTTACGTTAAATAAAGTTCATTTATCTAGCTGACCAAAATGAGTGATGATGAATCTAGTGATGGCTTGGAAGACCTTAAAGAACTGATGGCCGTGTATGCCAAGCATGAAGATAAAGCACAGAACACCCGTTCATCTACAATAAAGAGAGATAGAGAGGAGGCGGAATATGTCGAGGTGCCTACAGAAAAGGTGATATTCGGCGATAAGCAGGCATTTCTAACCAACTTGGCCAAATCAGTGGGTAAGAAACGCAGGAAACAAGACAGTGTGAGCAAATCAGAAGCTGATGAGGATGAAGAGAAGACCGAAGAATCTGCAAAGAAACGGAAGCCAGCCTGGACAGATTCCGACGACGAAGACATTGAAGTGGGTGATGTGAAGCGACGCACACGACACACCGGTCCATTAACACATTTGCGCAAAGACAAATCCTACAAGGAATATCTTATATCACGCTTTCAACGCGTCATCGAACAGCCAAAGTGGGCATCACTCGAACGAAAGCAGAAGGAGAAAAGCGATGACTCCGATGACTCAGAGGAGGAGCAGCTGCTTAAAACCGTAGGTTTTATTGATCGCGAAGCCAAGGCAAACGAGCTGCCTTCCAAAACGTTGCGATTTAAACGAGTACGGGACTTAAATCGTGCCACCTACAGCGAAGGAGTTGTCACAAGCATACAATTCCATCCGACTAGCACAGTTGCTTTGGTCTGTGGCGACAGCTGTTTTGCCAATCTATATAGTGTGGATGGTCTAAAGAACGAGAAGCTGCACAGCATACGCTTCAAAAAATTTCCACTCACCTGTGCACGCATCGCACCGTGTGGTACGAAGGCCTTCTTTGGTTCGTTGCGTCCTTTCTACTATGCATATGATCTGTTGGAGGCAAAAGAAACCAAATTGAAACTGCCCGCCAAGATGAACCATTTGCGTTGCTTCGAAGTCTCCCCATGTGGCAAATACATTGCCACAGCTGGCAAATTTGGCGCCATCCATCTACTGACCAGCCATACGAATGAGCTGCTTCACAGTTTCAAGCAGGAGGGTGAGGTGCGTGGCATGTGCTTTACAGCGGACTCACAGCGTTTGTTGTGTAGCAGCTCTGGGTGCAATGTGAACGTGTTGTCGCTGCGACAGAATTGCATTGAGCATGCTTTCATTGATGATGGCTGCGTCAATGGCAGTTCGATGCAACTGGCGCCCAATCAACGTCTATTGGCAACGGGCAGTAACGAGGGCGTGGTCAATGTTTATGACTACGAAAGCATCTACAAGTCGACGACACCGCAGCCAGAAAAACGTTTCATGAATCTGCGCACAGCGATTTCGGATCTACAATTCAATCATACATCGGAGCTGCTGGCTATGAGCTCACTTCAGGTACCAAATGCCATGAAGCTGGCACATTTTCCCAGTGCTACGGTCTATGCCAACTTTCCGGATCAACAAGACCAGTTGGGCTTGGTCAGTACGATTGCCTTTTCGCCTAATAGCGCTTATTTGGCCTTGGGCAGCAAGGGCAAGAAGGCGCCCCTGTATAGACTTAAGCACTACAGCAGCTATTGATTGAATGGGTTATATAAAATAGTTCGTAAATTTACAATACTTTTTGTATATTAAAATGATAAATGGTAATACGCTGTTCTTAATTTTCAAGTGTTTCATAGATCTTCAACTCATCCGTAATACTTTTCTGTACAAATCATAATTTTATTTTAATTTTTATTTGATTTAAAACGTATTTTCTTTTAATAGGGAGCTCTAAAGATATCTCGTTTTTGTGTCTCATGTATCTTTCCGATGTCATCGAGTTTCTTGCATATGTGTGTCGACTGTGATTCGATCCATTGTAGCGAATTCATGTGTGCATTCAATATCTTGCCAATCTGTATGATGGGATCTGTGTGATCCTGCCCTTTGTTTGCCTCATTTAGATTATCGATCACCTCTTTTAGATCCTCGGACATTTGCTTAAGCTGCGTATCGAGATTCTCGACCATCAAATAGGTCTGGCTACGCTCCTGATCGACGCGTGGCAAGCTTGTGAATTCCTTCTCTAGTGGGCCAAGACTCTCCTCTAGCTCTTTGTGCTGCGTGGCTATGAATTCTAGCTCCTGGTCGAGCACCTGTTGATCGTTCTTCACCTTTTGCACTGCATCGTTGAGCTCAATGATTTTCTGATTGTTGCCAATGAGCAGCTTATCCCAGGCATTTATTTGTGTTGCCTGCTCTGTGAAGATTTTCTCCTGCTCCTCGAACTCCAAGGTCCACTTGTTGATGTGCTCCTCCAGCTGATTGTACGACAATTGCGTAGCATTTGCAACGGCTGCAGAATCCGTGGTCTTCGTTGCCGTGGACAAGTTGGCAAATGTGGCGCCAGTTGTTGCGGTTGGTGCAGCAGCCGCTGTTGCAGCTGCACCTCCAAGAGGTGCTGTACTAGCCAGTTGGCCAACAGAAGCAGCTACAGGCGCTATCGATGTCGATGTAGTTTTCGGTGCAGAGCCTAGGCCCAGCGACAAGCCACCGCCAAGTGGATTTGCTGTTGTTGCCGCCGCTGCAGGTGCTGGTGTTGTTGTTGTAGATGTTGCAGCTGCTGGTTGGGCAAGAAATCCTCCAAAAGTAGGTGCGGCTGACGCCGTTGGTGCTGATGTAGCAGCCGCAGCTGTTGGAGCAGCAGCGACACCCAGTCCAGCACCCAAGCCTGTCAATGGACTCGATAAAGTTGATGCTGATTGTGTGCCCGCCAAGCCAAAGCCACCAAATGGAGGTGGCGCGGCGGCTGCCTTCCCAGCATCAGCATCGCCGCCGCCAATGTTTGGAGTTGCAGCTGGTGCAGCAAAGGCAAATGTAGGTTTGGCGGGAACCGCGGCGCCGGCATTGCCGGCACTTGCTGGTGTTGCAGTGCTAAGACCAAACGAAAAGCTTGGAGCGCTGGCGGTTGTTGTTGTTGCTGGCAATTGGAATGACATCTTACGTTGCGTTAGATATGCAAAATAATATAAATTAAATCAACTTAACGCACGATGCATACGTAAATCGCAGCGAATATTTCACAATTTATCGATAACAACACGGCACTGCAGCAATGTTGTAAAACACAGGCAGGCGTTTTGGTATTTTTCAATTACGACCTCAGTTGGATTTAACAAAAACCAATCTCAATCGTAAATTTAACCGCCCGCTAAACTCTTCGCTCGCAAAGATTTAATTGAAAAACTGTATTGTACATCATTTCACAATGAGGGACTAGATAAATTGTCATGTAGGTGCGAAGCTATTTCTAATTGGATTATGTTTTAATTTGTCCGTATGCTTCTTTTATCTATAAGAGGCTGATAAATGCCATTTGGGTCAAGAATATTTAAACAGTTATATATATTTTTTAATTAAAATCACTTGAGAGTGCATTGGAAGCCGGCAGCCATGATGTTTTAAACAGTTATTTGTCAATGCAATTGCATGTGGCAAAAGCAAAATTACATTACGCGACAAAATGAAGTAATTGATTAAACTTTAAACTAGCATTTTATGAATCTTTTAGTTTTGGCAATTGTGTATTTATTGGTGTGTAGCATAGTGGTATAACGTATTCTGCCTATAGGTAATACACTGCTTAGTGTTAAAACTTTTTGTTGACATGTGTAACAGCCAGAGGCTAAGAGTAGATAACCTGCAACGCTTGAGCGCTGGAACTTGCAGCTGATAAGGAGCCTTTCCAGTAGCAAGAACAACAAGGCTGTCTCCCCGCTGTGCGAACTGCTCGAATGCTTTGTTCAAGCTGTGTGCGCTTTTCAATTACAGTTAACAATTATCGCTTGTCAGCCAAGTTTGTTTATTTGCACAAGCAGTTTTGGTAAACAACAGTTATCTATAGATAGACAGCTATAAAACCGTTATTGCGGCCTGGAAAGGACGCATTGCCTGCACTGTGCTCGTCGAAGTATGTTTGGCATAAGGAACGTTCCGTTGTTGCTGCTGCTGTTGATACAGTTACTCCATGGTGGCTCAGCACTTGATAATGGATTGGCTTTGAAGTAAGTCGTATACGATTTGATATTTAGTGTCTAATGGTGGATTCGTTGCAGACCGCCCATGGGTTGGATGTCTTGGCAGCGTTTTCGCTGTATCACCGATTGTGAATTGTATCCAGATGAGTGCATTAGGTAAGGTACGCCTGCTCTAACAACGGTTGGGAGCTCTCGATCGATCAATTATTGAAATACACATTTTCCTTTTCTCCTTATAGCGAGAAATTATTCAGGCGCAATGCTGATCTAATAGTCTCGGAGGGCTATGCTGATGTGGGCTATGAATATGTTATCATTGACGATTGCTGGCTGGAGAAAAATCGGGATAACAAGACAAACAAGCTAGTGCCGGATCGCAAACGTTTTCCCAGAGGTCTCAACGTGTTGGCGGATCATGTAAGTTAAAAAAATCCTGTTGAATCCTTGTCTAACTATTCACATTTGGTAGATACATGCAAATGGACTCAAGTTTGGACTGTATCAAGACTTTGGCACGAAAACGTGTGCTGGCTATCCAGGTGTGATCAATCACATGGCACTTGATGCCGAAACCTTTGCCAATTGGGATGTGGACTATGTGAAGCTGGATGGCTGCTATGCAAATGTTAGCGACATGGCAACAGGTTATCCAGAATTTGGACGGCTGCTGAACTCAACGGGCAGACCCATGGTCTATTCGTGCAGCTGGTAAAAGCTATAGCTGGCACATATATATAACATTTTGAATATTAATTGAGCTAATGTTCAGGCCTGCCTATCAATCGGAATTGGGTGAACTGCCTGAATTTGAATCACTGAAGAAACACTGCAATCTTTGGCGTAACTGGGATGACATCGATGATTCATTTGAGTCTGTTATGCAGATCATTGATTACTTTGGCAAAAATCAGGATAGCATGCAACCACATGCCGGACCAGGGCATTGGAATGATCCGGATATGTTGATACTGGGCAACTATGGCCTGAGCTATGATCAAAGCAAGTTACAAATGGCCATTTGGGCAGTGCTGGCGGCGCCACTTATAATGTCCAATGATTTGGCCCAGGTGCGACCAGAAATTAAAGAGATATTACAAAATCGGTGAGTCAATGTTTACAGAATATAAATCATTATATTATAATTATAAATATTTTATTATGCAGCGATGTGATTGCCGTCAATCAGGATCCTCTTGGCATACAGGGCAAGCGATTGCTCATGAAGGAAAAGATTGAGGTAACTTCTAGGATTTATGTATATTTCAAATGGCATTATTTAAGTATATTGCTTCATTCTTTTCTGTAGGTCTGGCGTCGACCTATCACACCTAAGGTAAAAGGGGAATACTCTTACGCCGTGGCATTTGTTAGTCGCCGTACGGATGGCGCACCCCATCCCATAACATTTACGCTAAAGGAGGTAAGAAGTTGAATACATTTCTATACTATATCATATATATTTATTACTACAATCTTCCTTAGCTCTCACTAATCAATGATAATGGCTACGCCGTTCAGGTAAGTCTGATCTTATATTTAATACGCTTACTTTTATTTATATGCTGTTCTTGCTTTCAGGATTTGTTTGATATGAATAACAAACTGGGCGTCTTTCGTGCTAAGAGTCAATTTAAAACACGCATTATACCCAATGGTATTTTTAGTCCTTTTCTATGCTATACAATGAACATAAAATAAAAATTTCTGTTCCGTTTTAGGCGTCAATTTCTACAAATTTACAGCGCTGTGAAGAGCTACGCAACAGCTGAGCTAAAGATCTGGAGCAGCTATAACCACATATCCATTCGAATCTATAATAATTGACTCTAACTTTGACATTTTTCAAGTAAAGTAAAATACATTTTTATATTGAATTTGTTGTTTATTTGCACTTTACAAATTGTTTAGAATATGCTTTTGGCTATGCATAAAATTTGTATAAATACATTTGGAAATGTATTTCCATTTTGTTAGTGTACATTTTCTTTTTGTTGGCATTTTGATGCAAATTTATATAAAGACAATAGAATAGAAGTTCGAGCATGATATAAATAAGAGAGAACTTTGTGAAAATGTTTTAAGCCAGGCCATAAACTTAATAATATTTAATTAATATTGCATTAGATAGATACGACCGTGTTCACCGAAAGAGAAATGAGTAGCTAAATATTAATGAAAAGAATCCAAATGTACAACCGATTTATATAGATGTATACTGTTAGTATATAGCAGCTAGATTTAAACAGTAGTTGAGGATTATTGTCAAGTTAAGTTCAGTTGTTGCGGCTGTTGCTGCTTCGGTTAATGCACTCCATTGGTTAGATTGTTGTTGGGCGTGCGCTCATAGCTACGTCGATGCAGTGCATCCACATCTTTAAGATAATAGGTGCCTGGGAATAAAGCACTGATGCTGCCCGTTGGCGTATAAGGCGCTGCATGATTGTTCTTCTCCCTCACCTCCATCAGCTCTGAAAACCTCTCTGGAGCGACCTTCTCTCTTGAGTTGAGCAGCGGCAATACATAGTCCAGCTGCGAGACAAACTTCTCAAACACAGCCGCATCCTCCGTCACTTTAATCGAGTACATCGAGGCAGCTAGACCAGAGCCATAGGAGAAGACGCCAATGCGTTTGCCCACCAGCTGAGCAGCCGGCTCGCTGATCAGCAGCGAGACCAAACCTGAGTAGACGCTCGGCGTGTACATATTGCCCACCTGGTTGGCTAGCAACAAAGATTTCTTGGTCTTAGCGGCAAAGAGCTCTGCCGAATGAGTGAGAAAAGCCTTCTCCACATCTCGATCGAAGTAGCTGCCCTCCAGTGTGGTTTCATTGAAGCGCTCCAGGCCGGGAAACTTTTGGGCACGCTCCGTTTCGCTGCTAAGCAAAAAGTCATTGAAGCTCAAACGACCCACCGACTTCTGCACCAATTTACAGAAGGGCGTATGGAAGAGGATCGCATCAAAGTTCTGCAGACCCAGTGGCTGATGCTGTGGCTGTTGCTTTTCGAATTTCTTGCGATAGAGTCGATAGCAGGTGTCCAGTGCAGAGAGGTAACACTGTATGGAAAGTTTGCCATCGACTGTCGGGTACTCAGAACTCAGGTCGGGCTTATAGAAGTCGTAGGCATGCTCCATGTGGGTGGCACGTAGGCCACGCTCGAGTATCAGAGGCGCATTTGGTCCCACTAGCATGGCAATAGCGCCGGCGCCGCCTGTGGGACGGGCTGCACCTTTTGCATAGACAGCAATGTCGGCGCACACGGCTAGCGCATAGCGTCCATCCCAGCTGGATGACTCAATCCAATTTAAGGCATTAAAAAGTGCTGCAGTGCCTCCGTAGCAGGCATTTGTGGTATCGATACCTTCGATATCAGTGTTGCCACTCGTGGCAAATAATTGCATAAGCACAGATTTCACCGATTTCGATTTATCGACAATCGTTTCAGTGCCCACTTCCAGCCTTCCAATATCCGTGTGCTTAATATGATGGCGTTCCAATAGGCGCGTGACAACCGTTAGGCACAGTGAGTTAACATCCTCGCGATCCGAACAGAAACCCATTTTCGCTTGGCCCAAACCGATTGTGTATTTGCCAGCGGATGCTCCATCGAACTGTTCCAATTCCGTTTGGTCCACATATTGCGAGGGGAAGAGCACTTCAATTGCGCGTATTCCAACATTTTCGGGCCAATGGCTTGACATGGCTTAATTAAATTTCTAATTGGTCCTTGTCTGTTGGAAGAGAGTCCTGTATAGTCCTGAGCGCTGAAAAGCGAAAAATAAGGATTAGTGATATATTGGTAAAGTCGATGTAAATGCCACGCTGTGCCCATCACAACTTTCACCTCTTGATATTCTGCGCAATCAGAAAATCAGAAATCGTCTTTAAGTTATGCATATTGCTTGTAATACCTGAACAAATTGCTTGGGTTGGGGTAAAGCGCTTAAAATCAACAACCGTCGCCGTACATGAGCGCCACCTGTTGCACGCTCGAACTGCTCTGACCGTGTGCCCTAAGAGCGCAAATAGCAAACGCAGAGCAGCAGACGCAGCAGCGACGTCGACTGCGGCGTTGCTGCGACCATGGAGCCCATTGGTTCCGATTTCGGTTTCGCTGCGTTGAGCTTTTCAGACACGCAAGCGCATGTGTGCGAGTGGGAGAGGGCGACAGTGAGGGTAAAGACGAGCATTATACCTAAAGAAACTAGCAGCAAAAAAAAAACAACAGCAACCAGAAGCACTAAAATTCACGGCGAAGAAACTTTCTCCAAGCAGTCGAACCTTACTTTACAGAGAACTCAGCCAGCAGCTGAGGCCGAAGCTCAAGCTGAAGCACAAGCAGAAGCAGCAACACCAACTATGCTAAACGGGCCCAACCCTAGCATTAAAACTATGTTAAAATGTGTCGAGTTCATATTAATTGCAGAAGATCTAGATTACTAGAGCTTATTGTTTTCAGCGAATGATACCACTAGTTTAGAGACCTTTTTCGCTGAGGTATAAATTTATATATTTATTGTTTATTATATGTACCAGATATGATTATATATATATTTCATCTACACTACCTGAATCCTTAGGGGTTATATATTTTTTATAACTTTAATATATAATATTGTGTAGGAAATTTCGTTTAAAAGTTTTTTTTTTAACAAATTCTATGTAAAACAGTTCATAAAAGTACTCCAACTTTTTCTTAATTTTTTAAATAGTTGAAATAGTTGTAGATATTTATATTTGTTTTTTCCAACACAGTTATATATGGTGTATTCATATATATTGAAACTAAAAAACATTTAAAAACTGGATCTATATAAAACTCACATTCTAATTAAAATTGGTAAATATTATCAAAAAAAAAAAACAATATATATATATATATATATATATATATATATATATATTATATATATATATATATTATATATATATATATATATATATATATATAATTTCCTGCTAAATATTAGTTAGCACCATAAAAGTTTGGAATGAATGTGCTAAAAAATAATACAAAAAATAAATAAATTTTATCTTTGTAGTCTCTTTATTCCTTTTCCACACTTTTTGGGGCTGGGTCAAATTGTATTTTCTGACTGATGTCTGATGGGTCTTTATGTAGGTCGCTGTCTAACGGTTAATATTGTATAACTGATAATGAGCGCCAAATCGTGTCAGGTTTACCGTTACTGTTAGCACCTGCCACAAATATTGAAATACCGAAATAGTTTTTATTTTTTCTTTTTCGATTTGGTCTGTTTTCACTTTTAACGTTTTATTTTGTTGTTCAAATTTTTTAGTTGCGTGCGCAGCGCGTTGCACACTTGAGCGAATCTCTTTGCAGACTGAACAGCGCCAAGAAGAGTAGCAACGCTAGCAGCAGCAGCGACTGATCATTGGAAATGCGTTAACGTCGTCGGCGGCGACGACGACGACGACGTCGGCAGCAGCAGTGACGCAGACAGCAAACAAATGTAAAGAGCGAAGAGCGGGGAATAGGCATTGTAAGCCAATGTCAAACGCTTTGCTAAACAAGAGTACTCTCTGGTTGGAAGTGCCACACTAGCTCATACCCTGGAATACGTAATTTATTGCTTAGTTACAGAGAGTAATTGGACTACGAACTGAGGTGAGATAACATCAAAAGCGGCAATCGAACGATTGGCAGTAAACTGATAAGGCATCGCTTGATGAAAGCCGGCGACTATTGGTTAGTGGATAAAGCCATATCGTACGAGCTTCATTGTGTACGTGTTCCATTTCCATTAAGTGTCAGTGTTAGAGTTCAATGTTATGGAAATGCAATGCAAATATCGTGCTGTTTACGCAATGAGGAAGAGGCACATACAATATTGGTTTATTTATAGCTACCGCCACTGGAGATGAGTATAAACAAACTAATTGGAAAGTGCTGCTCACTGGAAGAGGGAATGGAAATTGGGAATTGTTGCGCATCCGTTTGTGTACACAAATCATTCGCTTATTTTTTCTTTCTACTAAAAGGCTTGAGTCATCGCTGAATTTTTGCACATTCATAGCAGCAGGCTAAAGGTTTTGCACCTACAAAGGCTAAGGTACCCACATACGTACGTACACATAGCACGTGTGCCTTTTCTTATGTGCAAGGTAATTGTATTATGAAACAAATGAATTGGATTTGAAATGTCACAAAAGCTGCCAAGCACAGATAAAAACTCGAAACAATTTATAAATATATACATAACAAAGATCTTGCATTGTATTCGCTTACATTTTCACTTACTTATTGTTTAACAACAAACACCCACACGGCCTCTTTATATATTTTATAAATTTTTTGAGGGTTTAAGCTATCACAAATTGTACTTGAAATTCATAACTGAGATATACAAAATGTCCCTTAACTGTGTACACTATATGTTTAATATTTACATTCACTTACAAATTTTGTTATGCTAGTGCCAACTTAATTGTGCCAAATAATAGGATTAACTAAACTAAACTTTTAATAATTGGGCACGTAGTTAATAGGCGCCTACATAGAGACCGACAAGGGCAGTGTGTACACACGGACTGCAGTATTGAACAGCTGTTTCGTCGACAGTGTGTGCAGCCTGGCTTTCAGTCGATATATACATGTATCGTAATCGCCACTTATCACGTGAATCTTATGCGAAATTGTGAACTGTCATTTTTGTGTTGAGTTTCTACCAGAGTCTTGTGCTCCGTTTCGTACGTACATTGTGGGTGGTGCGGTTGTGTTGCTTGATTTTTATTAAAAACAATTTCAACGCACAATTAAAACTGTGTCTTTAATAATCTACGACGACTTCGACGTGTATTAGTGCCGTTTAAAATGTAAGTGTATCTTCTGTTAGTGCGTGTGCAAAGCGACAACGCAGCAAATTGCGCGCATGAAAAAAAGTTATAACAGGTCTGCTGACCTGTTATCAAATGTTGCACAGTGTAATGCGAGTATATCAAACTCTACCAGTGCCAAATAGCCACTTTTCTGCTAAGAAAAATCAAAAATGATTGTGTATATGTGCATATGAAATGACCCTGAAAAACTGTTGCCTCGTTCCATGCTCACCGACTTAGCTTGCGTATGGTATTAATATTAATTGGCGGGATAATATATTCGTTGTATATTGTAAAATATGTTAGCAAAGGATTAGTTGTTTTGGTTTTTGGGCAGTAAAACCCGTGAGAAAATGAAAATATCGATCGAATAGCTGTCATGTGACTGTCACGAACAGCTGACTGTGAGGCGAACTCACCACCGCTGTGTGTATGTGTGTGTTTGTGTCTAGCTGTGGTGAATTTTTACCACTGTGCGTTATCGTTCTCCCTCTCTTCAACCTTTTGCGCTCTTTAGGTGAATGTTGGGTCTCCTTTGCACTCGCTCTCTCTGCGTAAACAAAATATCAAGCTGCTCAATTTAGAAAAACATTTTAACATGTTAATATTAATTAAATTTATGAATTCTTCCGTGTTTCCTTTTACTCTACAGTCTGGCACACATGCATCAACTTTTTTATATTTGTTTGTACAAGGACTACACGAAATAGTGATATTGCGTGCCGTAAGGACCTTGACTGCGGCTGACCAGATATAAACTTGAAACGAAAAGTCAAACACGCTTCTACATATTTACATTTTTTGCTTAGGCAATAAAACACAAATGTCAGCAGCTGACTAAAAAGAAAAATAATTAAAAAAACAGCTGCTAGGTTAACACACTTTAAAGGCTTAATGGCAAGCCTCCCTTGCTCCCTCTCTTTCTCTATATTTCTCCGCCTGACAGCTTACATTATTATTAATTAATTTTCCCTCTCGCCCGCTGCCTATATATATATATATATATATATATATATATATATATATATATATAGTGCGCGTCCGGCATTAACATCATCACAGTTATTCTAGTCTCTATTTTTGTTTTCGTCATCAGCGAACGCTGCAATTTCCTGTGTGGCGCGTCCTTTGTAGCTGAGTGCTTCTCTCCTCAGCTCGATTTTCCTCTCTATTTCTCCACTTCATTCTCCCACTACATTTGTGCCAGCCGTTGGCCAGTCTGACTGGCGACATACTCGCTTGTTGTTTTTATTCTTTGCTCTTCGCTCTTTTATGTCAACATCATTTACGTCTGTTTACAGTTGGAGTTTATAACTGGCAAACAGTGTTGCCATTTTATGTAGTTGCTGGGTCCTTTTTAAGCTCATTTTTATGTAATTAGCTGTGGAAACATTTCTACGTAAATTTAAATAAAGTTAGTCAACTATTGTTTAATGCAATTTCTATTTGTGTTAATCTCCCTGTGAATGATATGTTGAATGCGTCACACATGACCCGTAGCAAACATGGAATCGAATACATGTTTGTAAATATGTTCTACATATGTTTATATATATATATATACATACACATATATAAAGTTGGGTACGAAGCATTACTGGCCCCTTCCAGGCGCCTCCACTTAGTGATTTGTACGAAAGCAATTTAGATTTTGGTGCTAAAAATAGACACAGCTTTGTTGTTGTTCTTCCACTTCCAGCGGTTGCCAGGTTCTCATTTGTTTCCTGGTTGAGGACAATGCACTGCCTTGAATGTTGTCCTTGTTGTTATTATTATTATTGTTGTTGCTGTTGTTACCGTTGGGGTTGATGATAAGCATGGTTGGTTATGGCGGGGCAGCAGCAGTCATTATTGGGGATGGTCAGCGCTCGATTTTGTTGTCATTTTGTTTATTTTCGTATACCCTGTAGCGGAATTTTCTGATGGCTCTGTCTGACTTGCAGACTGTATTATGTTATTATTCAGTATTACTTATACAATATGTTATTTTTCTTTTCTGTCCGTGTCTCCGTCTTAGTTTCTGTCTATCTCCCTGTTATTGGGGCCTTTCTATGAGATTCTCATGAGTTCAACTAATCCCGAGACGAAATAAGACTACTTTGTTTAGTACAGGGTATTAGGTTATGTTTGACTTTCACATATTTACAGACATATGTCTATAGTTCTTGGTTTTTTCATTTTTTGTTTGGTGCTCTTTGAAGGCCATGATGAAGTTATGTAATAATAGTGGCTACCACTAAAATGAAATTGACCAAAGTTAGATTTGTATCTCTCGCGATGATTACTCATACGCAAACTGACCTTACTGCGGACAGCCGCAACAGCAACAAGAACAATAACAACAACAACCAAGCGAACAACGACACTTACCAAATTGAAGAAGGCGGTTTGCGTGTCGCCGCTTCGTCATCGATTCCTTCGTGGCTGCGCCTTAGCGGCACCAACACCAAATTTCGGTGGCAAGCATTATTCCATATGGCAGGCAAACATCAGCAGCGACAGCGGCAGCAGCAGCAACTGCGACGCAAACAGCAACGTCAGCTGCGGCGTTCAGCTCCAGCTCCAGTGCCATTTCCAGCGTTCATTTCGCATCGAACCTTCGCTGAGTGCGCACGAATTTTTCCACAATTTTTCGTCTGCTGGGCCATGCACGCCGCACCGCGTGGCCCACATATCAAAATATCTGCCAGATATTTAAGTTTTCCTTTATCAGATAGACTGATAAAAGCGAAACTAAATTAGAAACTATGCCTAAAAAGCTGTGGCTCATACAAATTGAGCAGTTCTTAACAATATTATTGAAACGCAAACAGTGCTAGAATCGTAAGTTGTAGACAAAAGTAATACAGTGAAAGCTCGCTAAAGCAAACAGTGTTGGCATTGTAAGTCAAAGACTAAATAATAATTTGCAAAAGTTGCTAAAGTAAGCTGTCGCGCAGGAAGGGTACAGTAGAGTCTAACTAAACCGAATTTCGCCTATTTTTATTTTTTAAAGTTTTTGTTTTTTTTTCTTTTTACCGAAACAATTTGGGGCAGTCAATAATACCTAACGTGCACCAAAAAGTATATATAGTATTTAAATTATTTCCTATATAAATATTTTTTTTTTCTATTTTTTAACATTAAAGTATGAAATTAATGATACATGCTTACAAAAAAAAATAAAAAATATATATTTCTTAAATTTATTTATATTTTTTTTGTTATAAATATAAAAACTAAAATTTATAAATATAAATATATTATACTTTTATATACACTACCAAAAAAGAAAATTATAACCATAACAAAAATCTACTATAACGAGCATTCACTATATTCAGTGTTCACACATTGCGTATACGCAATGCTTTCCATAATTATATAATTTCACTTTGTTAAATGATTTTAAGTCACATATAGAAATTCAAATATTCATTAAATATGTATGAATCCAATCAATGTTCTTCCAGCAGAGCATTCACTGTATTCAATGCGCACATATTGCGTATACGCCATGTTGACGAGTCGATATACAGGACACAAGTCTGCCTGGCGCCAAGTGTCTGCGCTTTGTTGTCTAGCAGGCGGTACCATCCCCAAAAAAAGAATAGAAAAGGAACTCTGTAATATACACGCGCACAACATGCAGTCACACACACAGAGAGTATTGTGTATAGCCTGGCCATGAATTGCATATTGAGGGTCGATCGCATCTAAATGTTAAGCTGACCCACGCTTTCGAGGTCAATAATTAAAGTTTAATGCGTGTTTAACCAGTGTTTGTTTGACTTTTATAAGGCCATATATATGTAGCTATATATATTATATATACCCTATATCCATATATATATGTGTACATCGAATCGATAGCAACTCAAATTACATAATGGAATTTATTTATGAACACGTTTTGTGTGTGCACAAATATTTTAAAGGCAACGTGAAAGCCTTATATAAACCAAATCAATTCAAATATATCTCTAGCTATGTATCATATATTGTATATATATTCTTTCAGCTATCAAAATGATGTCCGAATATTGGATTATCTCTGCCCCTGGCGACAAGACTTGCCAGCAAACCTTCGACACGATGAACAATTTAACCAGCAAGCAACATAATCTATGCAGTAACTATAAGTTTCATATACCGGACTTGAAGGTGCGTAATATGGATAGCCTATAATTTGACAAATTTGATGATGATGAATTATGAATGTATACCCTGCTTTTAGGTGGGCACACTGGATCAGCTGGTTGGCCTGTCCGATGACCTGGGTAAATTGGATGCGTATGTGGAGCAAATCACTCGCAAGGTGGCCATGTACCTGGGCGAGGTGCTTGAAGATCAGCGCGATAAGCTCCATGAGAATTTGCAGGCCAATAACAGTAAGTGCTAGTCGTAATATCTATCAATATACATATATAGACAATTATACCAATACTTAGCTTAGCTTAGATTTAGTTACAGTTTAGCTGAACCAACTCTATATATATTGTTTTTTATTTAGTTAAGATGTTTTTCTAGCTCATTTTTTTGTGAAACGGAATGCTCAGATATGTCAAGAAACATCTAGTCGTATATATTGTCTCTTCTATTACTAACAACAACAAATACTACGTTTAAAGCCCGTTTTATATTAAGTACACATACCTCTTTTTATATATATATATCCTGTTCGACTTGAGTATCAGCCAAAATTTGCTAAGTACAAAAAAGATACGAGAGCATTATATATATATATATATATATATATATATATATATATATATATATATATATATAATATATCTGTCTTCTGGCAGTATCTACAAATTTGACTAACAGAACTTCAGCAAATCCTTTATATATCGATACATATCGATACTCGTTACTTCAGCCATAAAAATTGACTGAAAATTAAAGGTTTTTTATTATTTTTATATAAATTTTTCTTTAATATTTTTTTTTATTTCTTATAATTTTCTTTTTTATATATTTAATTTTCTTAAGTTTTTCTTTTTTATGTTAAAACTCATGCGCACAAATCATCAAAAAAATAAAATTTAAGAAAAGTTTATAAAGTTTTTTTATATATATTTAGTAAACAACAATGGAACTAAAGTTGAAAACAAGAAAAAAATATAAAAAGTCAAGAGAAGTTTGCGATGTTTGTTATACTCGTTCACGTTGTGAAAAGTGAGTATATTTGGCTTTTGTGCACTGTCCGTCTGTCTGTCTGCCAATCGACAGGCTTGAAATTTCGAATATAGACATACTCCTGGGGAGGTTAGTCTGATTGTGTTGGCTACGCCTCCTGGAGGCATGACCAATAAAAACTAGATCTCTTAGAAGTTTAAGTTGTAAGAGATAAAGTTTACAACTAAATTGGCTTTTTATAACACTATGTAAGCTAAAGACTTGAATTTTGGAATATATACCCGTTGTCACACTCGAATTGATATATGTATATATGTATATGTACCCCCTCGGGTAAATCGGCAACAAAATCTATATCTGCCATAGTTTTAGACCTAGATCAAGCAATATTCCTCTTATAGAATTATAGAATATATAAAATCCCTGTTGATTTTCCCTATTTATATAACTATAAAAGAAATTCCCCAAATATTTATGAACATATTAATTTTAGCTAATTTATCAGCGTGAACGAGTATTATGCAGTCGGTTGCGCCCGACTGCAACGTTCTGTTCCTGTTTTGTGTTGCGTTTGTTGTACATTTGCCCCCTCAAATAACTATACCCCAAATCCACATGCACTTCACATACAACTACCGTTCTGAAATATATATATATAAACCTACAGTTAACAACAACAGACACACACACACACCAGCACACACACACACTCAACTTGCAAATAGGTCGTCACAAAAAGTGTTATACTACATATACTAAGCGCTAAAACTCTCTCTCTTCCCGAGCTGTTTATCCAAAAAGAAAAATACACTGTATATTTTACATAAATTACTTAAATATTGTGGTAAATTCTTTTTATTATTTTTACATAATTTTTTTTACAATTTTTTATTTAAACAAATTTGACTTCAGATTAGTTTTGAAATCATACACTTGAAAAAAAAGCCAGAAAAATTATTTAACTTTGCAAAAGTATAAAAGAAATAAAATACCTAAAAAGAATCTAGAAGAAAATAAATTTTTTTAGCATCATAATCCATAAATATATTCAAATATATATTTTTTATTAATAAAAAATATATATACATATTATAAAAGAAAAGCGCGAATTATCTTTTTCTTTCTTTTGAGTTTTTTATTTAAATTTTTATTTTTGATTTGCTTTGATTTACTTAAATTAAGTGCGTGCGTCTTATAAGCAATATGACCTAACTCAACTGTTATACCGTATAACAATCAGTATTGTGCTACTGTATGCGTGCGTGTGTGTTGTTTGAGTCTATTTTGTTTTGCATTAATCGTTTTCTGTGCGCTCGTCTTAATCATGCTCTTCTAATAATGATAACAAACTGTAAATTTTTATAACAACGAAATATCTCATCTCTCACTGTGTCTCTATTTCTATATATGTGTGTGTGCCTTTGTGTCTGTGTACGTGTTTTGCCATTCACATGTTCAACTCGCTTTTTATTAGGCATTCACATTGAATAAAATTTGTAAAAAAATAATAATATAACGCTTTTACACTGTGCAACAAAATTTGGTTTAATTAAAAAAATACGAGAAATGAGAGAAAAACATTTGCATAAATATTTATCTTTCCACTGTTGTTCATGAAATTATGTGCATCTATATATATATATATATTTATTTATTTTCGAATTATATATTGGTTTACCTATCCACACATATGCGTTTGTATATATATATTATATATATAACGATATATATATAATATAAATATATATCAAAAGTTTATTTTAATTTTTCGATATTTCAGTTCATCTCTTAATTTATTTCTGATATGTATATATATTTATATATATATTTATTTATATATATATATTTATATATATATATATATTTATTTTTTTGTTTTACTTTGATTTTTTTGGCTTTTGTTTCATAAAAAAACCAAAAAATAATGGAATCGATTATTTGGGTACATAGAGTATATATCGTTACGTTTTTCGACTCAACATATTATATAGGCCTATTTGAAAGTCAACTTCGAAATGTATGCTATATAGCTTTTAAGTTCATGTTCCAAAAATGTTTATTGTTTTTACAAACTTTGTCCAAAACGAAACTAAAAAAAAACCTGAAAACCACCTGAAAAATGTTGATATCAACTGCAACTCGCTCGTTCCTGTTACCTGCTGAAGGTCCTGGCCCACCTGACGAGAGCATGCCGTGTCGACATCACCAACGTTTGAAGCATTTGAGTCTGCGCCATCAGCGTAAACACCAGCACACGCACCACCAAAACAATCCGCTACACTACCATAACAACCACCACAACCACCACAATCATCATCATCAATATCTGCAACAGCTGCCCACGGATCTAAAGGGTAAATCCAACAACAACAAATCAACAACGACAACAACTACTACCACTACCAATATGCATGCAGCCTACGCCCCAACCACAGCCTCTGCCTCCGCCTCAACATCAGCCAGAGCCAGCTGCTCGGCGTGCCAGGTGAGCGGCACCAGCGGCGGCAGCTTAAACAATTTATCCCTAACACATGATGAATCGGAGCGTGATTTTGATTTTGTGATACCGCCACCCGGTTGTGCCTGCGACGAATGCTATGCGCTGCTAAGCAACAGTAGCAGCGTCTTTGCCCCGCCCAGTGCCAGCGCCACAGCGAGCACATTGGTAGCCGATGATTGCTATACACAGACAGCTTCCTCAATGCTAAATGCAACGCGTTGTGCGATCAACACTGTAACAGCTATAGCGACGGGCAATAGCACAGCTAACCCAACGGCAGCAGCAACAGCAGTCGCGGCGACAGCAGCAGCAACTGTTGCTGATGCCAAGGCTAGTTCGGTGACAACAATTTGCTCTTCGGCTTATTTCTCAACATCGGCGCCAACTGGCAGCAGCTCGGTGCAAAGCATGTCGCGTTCTAATAGCAAAAAGCTAAATAACAACACTTGCAGCATAAACAATAACAAGCTGAGCTTTCGTAGCAGCAGCAGTCAATTTCAAATGCCAGCGCAGCAGCAGCAGCAGCAACAACAACAGCAACAATCGCCATTGCAATCGCCAACAGAAAAGTCGATGTGCGATACGGATACGGAGGATGTGGAGGATTTGGATGATCCAAAGAGTCCGCATAGCGCCTCCTCACTATCCGAAACGTTCGACTGGTGGTTCAATAAGCCGAAGCGTAACTCTAAGAAGTGCAGGTATCCTTTTTATCAACAATTATCTGTAGAACAGTTGCCAAACAAAGCACAAAAAAATGAAAATAAACCTGAAAAAACTTTGCCCAAACTCCACGCAGTCATAAAACCCCAAACAGAGCTACAGTCATGCAACACAAATACACTCAAGAAAAAATACACTGTAAAAAAAGACAACAAAAGACAAACTTTGCACCTGCTTTTGCCTGCGCGCTCTCTTTCTCTCGCTCTTTTCCTTGCTGTCTCTATCTCTCTCTCTCATGCATAAATGTTTGATTTCATTAAGCAAAAAGTTTCGAAACAAATAAATTGCAATAATAATATATTTCTTTTTTTAAATCAATCACTCACTCACTCATCGAACCACTCACCCACTCACACACACACACACACACTCCATCACCCACACCCACACACGCGCACACTCGCACTGTTATACACAGCACACAGACACCAATACCAATACAGACTCAACAAACCCAATGCAAATTCAAACCAATTACATTTTGGCATCAGACATCGCCCACACCGCGCTCTAGTTATCGCTCTTTCTTCAATTCTCTTGCCGATCAAATTTATAGCAAACGTTCTACAACGTCTCAATTAAATATAAACAATGGATTTAATTTAACTACAACACATAGATCGTCACCAGTGAGTAGTTGTTGTGGCAGTAGTAGCCAGGGTCGTTCCAGTCCAGACACGGATCATGCAGCTGAGCCGCCCGAATTTCCACTCAGTCCAGGTTAGCATACCTGGCCATAACCAATGGCCCTTGGACGTTGCCTCTGTCTTTTTCGTTTTCTTTTTTTGCATTTTCATTTGTTTTCCTTTTTTCCACATTTATTTTCTTTTCTTTTGAGGAACCACTTGATGTTACCCCCCTTTGCCACCTATGTATACCACTTATATATATATAAATATATTATATATGAACTGATCAACACACGTCTAGCGCTCGCTTGAATTTTGATTGTGCAATTGGTTAACTGTTATACGGCATAAGTGTTATACAAGCGCGTATCAGTTATGACAAAAAGTCCAATGTCTTTACTCTCTCTCTCTCTCTGTCTTTCTCTTCTTCTTTTGTTTATACATTACTATATATATATATAAATACACGAAATATAATTAAATTTGTAACAGTGTAAAAGCGAATATGTTGTTTTTTCAGTGTACTGCTCACCAAAAAATGTTGTTCTGCTGCGCAATTCATAGCCACGATTAACGCCGATTTCCATTAAGCTATATATTAACACATACCAACACACACACACACAGACACACATACAGAGAGAATTTTGTGAAATTTATTTTATATATTTACAGTTTGTTTTTAAGTTGCTTTTAAGTGTTTAAGCATTAGCTTATTTATTTTACTTACACTAGACATACAAATCAAGCTAAACAAAAACCAAAAACAAAACATTTTGTGCCGTTACGAAAGGTATTTTGTTATTCCTTCTAATTATAATAATACCCATTTATACTTTATAGTTATTTATTGGATATTTACCCTAGTTCGCAACTGCCCCGTAGTCCCCCCACTCTACTAATCGTAGTGCATTTAGTTCTTTACTTGTTTTGCTCATTTACATTTATTTATTGCACGTAATTAATGGTAATAATGTCTTAATTAATCGCAGTCGGGAGTGTTATTTAAATGGAATTACTAAAATTAGCCAAAGCAGGTTTATGCTTAACAGAGCTCTTGCATAGGCTATCTGAATTAACATCTCTAATACTATATATTTATCTATACAATCGATATGTAGACCATTAAATAAAAATATATCTAATATATTTTGGCCTTATCAATTTTCCAGGCTGTGTAGCAATTATATAGGTAGACTCAGAGTAACTTGTTATATTTTTTTATTAATAAGCCTATCTGTGTCCTTACAAATCTGTTTATAAATAATAATAATATTATATTAGAAATAATTGACTTTTCGGTAGACCCTTCGAACCTACTAAAACTCTAACTGGAAGTCTTGGTTGCCTTAGTAACTGTTATATAGCTGTTATATAAGATCAGCAAATTATCACACTTAGCGTTGCTTATACTAGCAAAGCTCCAAACCTTAGACCTGACAAGTGGGTTTGTCACTTGGCTTTCACGCTGCTCTTCAGCGTTATACCAGTTCGAAGCAGTTCGTACAGCAGGCTTAGCTTGCAATAGCTGTTAATGCGCTGTTATAAATTTACTTGATTTATTTACTTTGTTGCATGTTTCAACTAACTGTTAAGTGCACTATTTAATATATTCTTTATAGCTAATATGTATTAAAGAAATTGTGAAATTAAAACTTGAAAACTTTGTTGCCTCTTGTATAAGTTTATGATGTACATATGTATGTGTGCTGTGTGTGTATGTGTATGTGTGTCTTATGTATTTGTGTTTATAAACTTATAATCTTTATCTTATCTAAATATTTAAGTGCAATATTTATTGTCTACTTAACTTCGTTTGTTCTTGTTTTCTAAAAACTAACTCAATTTGTTTTTGTACTAAATGAAAATATTTCAAGAACTCTATACAGTTTTTAGATATATTACGGCAATATACATATATATTTTTTAAAATTTATTTTTATTTATTTTTTCGTACTAGTTTTTTGCCAGTAAAATAAAAAGAAAAAATTGCTTTATCAATTCATAATACTAATGGATTTTTATTTTGGAATATAGCTGAACTACCGCAGTATTTAACGCGTTTCCAATGGGACATGGCCAAATATCCGATCAAGCAATCGCTACGCAATATAGCCGATATCATATCGAAACAAATTGGTCAAATTGATGGCGATTTGAAGACCAAATCGCAGGCCTACAACAATCTGAAAGGCAATCTGCAAAATCTGGAAAAGAAGAAAACGTAAGTAGTTAATTATAATGAAAACGACCCGACTCACGCATACTCTAACCACAATTTACTATATTATATACAGTGGCAGTTTGTTGACACGCAATTTGGCGGATTTGGTCAAGAAGGAGCACTTCATACTGGACTCGGAGTATTTGACCACGCTGCTGGTCATTGTGCCAAAGTAAGTTGGAAGGAGCATGCTCCCGACCTTGTATATAACATTCTTATGTCATCTGTGCTGTGTTGCTTTTAGAGCCATGGCTAATGATTGGTTGACCAATTATGAGAAGATTACGGACATGATTGTGCCACGCTCATCGCAGCTCATCAAGGAGGATCCCGACTATAGCCTCTTCAATGTTACGCTCTTCAAGAAGGTCACCGAGGAGTTCAAACTCCATGCTCGTGAACGTAAATTTATTGTGCGTGATTTCGTTTACAACGAGGAGGAGCTCGCAGCAGGCAAGAATGAGATGACCAAGCTGATGACCGATAAAAAGAAGCAGTTTGTACGTAAACGAACTAAAAGCCATATCAAAACCGATAGTTAACTTATGTATATATTCTATATAGGGCCCTCTGGTGCGCTGGCTGAAGGTGAACTTCAGCGAAGCCTTCTGCGCTTTGATACACGTCAAAGCGTTGCGCGTTTTTGTGGAATCTGTGCTGAGGTAGACAAAGACTCTTCTAGAATAATGTTTCATATATCATAGATGAATTATCATATGTCATATATATTATTATAACCATCATTGCCTTCTTTATAGGTACGGCCTGCCTGTTAACTTCCAGGCCATATTGATTGAGCCCAATAAGAAGAGCGTCAAGCGCTTGCGTGATGTGCTCAATCAGCTGTATGGACACTTGGATGGTGCATCCGCTGGCGGACATGTCAGCAGTGTTGATGTAAGCTGAGCAGAGCAAAATCAATTACAGATAGTTAAAGTTTCTCTTTTCTAGCAGAATGTGGATATACCCGGCTTGGGCTTTGGCCAATCTGAATACTATCCGTATGTGTTCTACAAGGTGAACATCGATATGGTTGAGCAAACCAAGCTTTAAGAAGGCAACGCACGTGCCTCTACTTCGCACACACACACATACCCACGTACGCCCATACACAACCACCCAACAATAAATATATTAATACAAAAGAAGATACACAATTTATTGAATATGTAATTTGTATTCAGCAACAGCTATCACAAAAAAAAAATGCTGTCTGCTTCCAAAACAAATCAAGAACAATTCTAATCTGCTCATAACTAAAAAAAAAACAACAACAAAAAGTGCATATAGTAAAAGAAAAAAGCAACAACAATAACAGCAGCAAACCACGCAAACAAGTAATAGTTAACTATTAATTAATTTAGTCATTGTTATATAATTATTGTTGTTATTTATGTTACGCGTTCGCTGAATTCCGTTTCCCAAGTTCAACTTTCAAAAACAAAAAAATCTAAAAAATCCAAAAAAAATCGCGCGTAAGAGAAGCAAAACAAAATTTCCAAAACTGATTTTTTTTCAAATCGCGTTGCTCCCGCCCCTCACAAAGCTAAAACTGAATCAAAGTTTATTATTTTTATTTACAATTTTTGTTCTGCTTCAGTTTTAAACAGTATTTTTTTTGTTTGTTACACTTTCTTTTTTTTTGGTTTATTTTTGGCCTTGTTTTGTTAAAAGAATGATATGTAAACTATAGCTGAATGATATATATTTTAGTAAACACGCAGAAAAATGAAAAACTTAACACACATTGTCACTAAATCAAGCCGAAAGTTTAATTTTGTTTATAGTAGCTACAATATTATTATTAATACAAATAAATATTTGATTTACATATGTTTCTTCTTCTTTCACAAAAATGTCTAAACAATTTGTCTTGTTTTTTTTTTAATTTGTAACTAACAATTGCAAGCCCGACTAAAAACCTACTATTATTTGAACAACTATATACACACACTTAAATATATAGTAAAAAAGGAGTCGCAAAAAAAAGATGCAATTTCCGCCGGAAAAACAAATAAATCCTAAACAAAAGTATTCTATTTATAAATGTTGCCTAGATATCGAGAGTTTATATAAAAAAAAAAAACAACAAAAAGTTTCGCAGATCTTAAACAGAACGAGTTCGAGTTAGCAAAGAAAAACTAAATATACATACTTATCTAATTCGAACCTTTTCTTGAATTTCTAGAGGAAAACTTAATGCACTAATCTAAACTAAAAGAGGAAAGAACAATAATAATTGTATGTAAAGTAAAATTTAAATTTCTATTTTCAATGTTTGCTACTGCTACATCTACAACAAAAAGAAATCTAAATGTTAAAACAAAATAAGAAAATGCATAAAAAACCAATTTATATATATATATATAAAATTATATATATTTAAATAATATGCATTACACAAAATATGTAAATGTTAATGCGTTATATAAGGTGCGATCCTTGTAAATAATTATAAAGAAAGAAAGACATTCCAACTTTGTTTGTTTTCAATTAATTATAGACATAGATGCCAACCCAAGCCCTCAAGAAAAAAAACAGTAAGCATATACGAAAGTGCGTCGACATCGACTATACTATATATATATATATATATATTCTAATGCTATATTTTTTTTGAACTTTACACAACTAGATGTTAAACTATAACTATTTAGACTAATGGCCTTACGCGTACTTATATTTTGATCTAGAAATGCTTCAAGTCCGTTTCTATGCTGGGAACATTTGTATTCTGCATCAGTTTGATCTTCATGGCAGCCGTTGCGCCTACTGCTTGCTGCAATATATTTGGAGGCTTTGGCTGATTCTTATCCGCCTCGTACTGTGCTCGATGCAATCGCTGTCGATGCTTATACATATTGGCGCTGCAGAAGAAGGTCATCGGACAATTGGGACAGGTGTACAAAACTTCGCCGGTGTGAGTAGATGTGTGCTCCTATTTGAGAGAAATTACAGTTAATTACTTTTGATATGGGAAGCAATACAGAATTTAAACATACCTTGAGTTCCTGTGGACGTTTGAAGGCCTTATCGCACATGGTACACTTGAACTTGCGCTCGCATTCATGACTGCCAATAGACGAGGGATTAGCTTACAATATATTCGAATTACAGTATATTACAGGCATTACTTGTGATAGATGTGACGACGCAGTGCACGTGCATTTGGAGATATCTTGTTGCATACATGACAGCGATGCTCGCCCGCGCTCTCCACATGTATGCTCTTCATATGCTGCTTAAGGCCTGTCATGCCTTTCAACCAGGCGCCACAGATTTGACACTGCTTCAACTCGGGTTCTGGACGTGGGGTGTTTGAGTGCATCAGCTCTTGATGCTTCTTCAAGATGATTTTCGTGCGCATTTGTTTGCCGCACTTGTCACAAATGATAATGCTCTCCGGATCATGCATAGAGTTCATATGATTCTTTAGCTTGCGTTCAGTCAGGAATCTGTAAAGGATAAAAGATTAGTTAAAATATTGTTCATGGTTGGAGTTTACATACTTTTTGTTGCACTCGCTGCAGCTGAATTTGAATTCAGATTTGGGAACATGCTTGTTCAGCTTATGATAGTCGATGGCAGTTTTGCTAAGGAACGCTTTGCTGCATAGATCACATTGGAAGGTCAATTTGGACACGTGAACCTGTTGATGTGATTCCAAATGTCTTGAATTTTGGAATGACTTTTCGCAGGTGGTGCATTTAAAGTGCTCGGGATTCCAATGTACCAGCACATGTTCGGCCAGCACTTTACGTTGCGTAAACTTGCGTCCACAGCAAATCATATATCCCGGATCCACTTGATGTGTGAGTCGATGATGGCGTTGCATCTCCGTAAAGTTATGCACTAGCAGATTGCATATGGAGCAAGGCAACACATCGCTAAAGAACTTGGCTATGATTGCATCGAATTCCTCCTGCTGTTTCTTCCGCTGGTCGAGCAGTTCACGGGACATGCGAACTCGTGGTTCCGCTGGCTTGGCACGCTTTTTATATTTCTTGGGTCGAACTGGAGTACGTTTCGGTATGATAGCAAATTCAACGTCATCCGGCTTGCCAACCGTAAAATCAGAATCATCATCGCTTTGGGCACTCTCCTCGCTGCTGTCGTCGCTATGGCCAAGTCCTTCAACGAATTCGGCAGAGAAGTCCTGATCATCGTCACTAAAGTCGTCGGGATGTTCCGCTTCTGCTTTGAGACACGATTCCAAATCTAAATTTTGCTCAGTTTGCGTTTCAGCTGGGCTTGGTTTAAGAATGACTTCGCTTTTGCGTGGTCGTCCACGACGTTTCTTCGGGGCTTCAACTGTATCTAGAGATTCACTTGCATTAATCTCTAACGATTCTGGTTGGGCATTTCCGGGTTCTGACTCCGCTTTGACACGTTTTCGCAGACGTCGAGTGGGCGAGGATGTCTGCAGGCTGCTCGTACCTTCAATAACTTCAATTTTGGGCAACTGTTCCAGCTCATGTTCCTCTATCTTGACCTCAGGGTAGAAGAAATTACGACCATTTAGATCGGCTGCATCGGCATTAGCCTGCTTAAAGTTTCCTTGAGTCAGGGGATCATCCTCCATGAGCAGCACCTTGGTTTCTCGCAGCGAGCTTTGTGCGGAGCTCACGAAATCGTGCAGCGTATTGAAAGCAGATACTGTTGTCCAGCATAGCGGGCATATTTTCCGAGTTTCCCCACTACTTTGTATTAGCTCTATTGGAAAATGTTTGTTGATAATTTGAACCACATTCAGTTGGGCCGCCTTTGCCGAAAATACATCCATATAATCATTCAGGGTCAACGGATTCTCTTCTAGGCATAGCAAGCATGGTTCGGCTGCTGTTACTTCTATAAAAAAAACAAAGTTTAAATTTGTTTTAACACTATTTAACTGTGTTTTACTGCGGTTTAAAGTACTTACCCATGTTTTTCTCACAAAATGTTTATATACATATGTAGAAACTCATTTATTAAAGTAATCAAATACAAAATTATTTTTGATTTATTTGCATCATGCTTGATAGTGGGTGCTCGATTTTTAAAGCTCTTTCTGCTGTACAAAATGTATTTTATAGTTGTTTCTTTTAAATTGTTCGTAATTTTATGTTTTCTTGTTGAGACAATTTGTGGTGGGTGAACGATAGGCGGCCAATAAACATCCGATGCACGAACGATAAGTGCAGTGTTGCAAAATGATACAAAGCTAAAATAGCTCACAATAGTTTATTTAATAGCATCTGCAATGGCAGCGAACAGCTTAAACCAGATAAAATATCAACAAATTGAATTTTGTGCCTAAAATATATTATATTAAACAACTCGTTGGTCAATCTCGGGCGAGCAAGTGGTTTAATATAGGATAAGCGACGTACGCTTTCTATATTTGTGCAGATGGAATTGCAAACGAATGTCCAAACATAAACAATGTGACTTAAACTTTCCTGGATGCTGGAAACTTTTGTAATTAATTGTAATAAAGCTTTATTATTAAGTTGAGAGTTACTACGTTGAAAGCATCTGATATTTAAGATAGTTGCACAACTAACTCATTGAAATTTTAATGCTAAATTATGTCAAGCGAAGAGGATATGACGGTACGTACCTCATGTACATATTTTTTCTGTGGACTTGGTACAATTAAATGATTGATGTACCTATTATATTTACAGATCAGTAAGAAGCGTTATAGCATTTTGCAGGATCGCAAAACATATTGGTATACTGTAAATGAAATCAAGAATGAAGCTACTTGTCCCAGCTGTGGTCGATCTATAGATAAGTTTAAAAATTTAACAGCTCACGTAAAGCGCTGTTTTAGCATTAAGAAAATTGGACCTATATACAGACTACATGGCTACGTCGAATGTAAATGTGGACTCTTAATAGCTGATAATACCAAGGCACAGAAATTGCATGTATGCATGGTAAGTCGAATATATAAATATATCAAGCAATATACATTCATTTGCTTTGCTAGGGTGAGGTCCCTGCCTTTGAGCCAGATTTATCCTATGTCCGCAAGCAACCGGAATCTGATAAGGATCAGGATCACGATAGGGATCATGATCTGGAACAAGCGCCAGACAATCGCAGCCATCACTTGGAGCGTGAACTGCTCCAGCCAAAGCCTTGGATACGCAACTTTGTTTCGCCATTCAAATTAGATATAGAGAACATCCATGTTAATCGCAAGCCCGAGCCGCGTGTACGCAATTTCGATATGCCCGTTAGCAAGCATGAGCCGAAGAATGTCAGCGTCTATTCCATTGGCACAAATAACGGCACAATCTATGTAACTGGCCGGACGTCACAATCAGGCAATCAAAATGTGATTTTGATTAAAAAGCGAGCACTACGATTGCCCCAGTTAAAGGGCTATAAATGCAGCTAGTTAATGAATTGCAACTGAAAAGTGGGTTTAACTATTTATTCTACATGAAAAGCATTTGGAAAACATATTTTTTAATTTGTAATAAATAAAAAAATCATTTATTATATACTTGTAAAATTTGGGGTTTACAACTTATATTGCTTAGGCTTGTTTTGTTTTTTTCGTTTTCGTTTTCGTTTATGAATTACAAATATTTAGCAAAAAATTACATCAAATGCGACAATAACTACGAATGTATTTATAAAAATTTTTATGTATTAATTTCGTATAGTACAATATGTGTTTATATAGTATATATAATGAATAGTATTTGAAAAGATCAAACGATCTGGCTAAGAATTCAGCTGTATACTATAGTTATAAATTTATAAATTTCTAAGAATTTTGTTTGCTGTATATTTAGTTACTATTTTAATTTGTTATGTAAAATTCTAATGCTTGGTCTCTGGGCTGGGCGGTACAATAATTTTATTCTTTTTTATGTATATATCCATATTGCTCGACTGCCTAATGATTTTACTACTATACATATGGAAAAACTACTTAGCAGCAAATGTAGGCAAAATTGTTTTCTTGATTTTGATTTTGTTGATAGAATTTTTGATTTGGCATATTTATGTATATGTAGAAAAGTATAGTATAGTATAGTATGTATATGAAGAGAAGCTTCTGTGCTGTTTGTGCTACACAGAGAGAGAGAGAGAGAGAAAGAGTGAGAGAGTTTATGGATGTGACGAATGTTTTTTTTGTTTTCTTTCAAATTAGAGAACAAACAGCTGCAGCTCTATAAAAACACTGGCTGTGGCAGGCGGCCGTAGTCGGGGGCGTGGCTCTTGGCCACAATCTAAATGCGTTCTGTGACATAGACTTTGGCAGAGGCAGGTGCATTGGTTCTTCGCACGGCAAAGGTAACAATGATACCAATTATAACGAGAGTAACTCCCAACGCAGTTGTTATATAATGTTCAATCAGGCGATTATCGTCACTGCAAAGAAAATGGCTTTGAATATGAGTGTTTTGAGAGTTGAGCTTCAGACTTACCTCAATGTGGGATCCTTGGCAGTTTCGCGTTCCTTCTCAATGATGCCCGTCACGGCGGTGGCTATGGCCAGCCAGAAATTGGCCAAGCCCAGGCTGGCGTGTATCGGCACCATGGCTGAGCGACAGCTATAGGTTTTATTGTCACAGCAGAGCAGCACCAGAAATCTAAGTTAAGAAAGGTTAAGGGATATATATGTATGTATGTATGTGTAACAGGGAGACTTACGTAAAGAAGCCAATTACGAATTGCATCAGAAACATGCCCATTGTCACGAAGCCCAGCCATGAATGCAGGCTATAAAAGTTTATCTTGGCTAATGCATTGTGCGAATCGAAGACGGAGACGAAGCCCATAATAATACAGGGTATTGCAGCAGCATGAAAGAACATGTGAATCAATTTCACATAGATGTGCTTGACGCAGCGGCACAGTCGATAAACTAAAATAGCTGGGAGACACGAATGACATATATAAATTGATATAGCTGTGATCTAGATCTATGTGGAACTTACAGAATCCAGAGAGCGTTACAAAGCCCGCTATCATCAAAATGGGATGCAAATTGAATTGCTTCAATGGCTTGTCTGACCAGGCAAAGCCTCCGCGATAGAACATTACCCAAAAGAGTGCCAATATCAAGACACCCACTAGCAATATGGTAGAGAGTATAACAATTAATAAATATTCACACCAGGAACAACAGTTCCACGCATTGTCTGGATCCTCCTCATAACGTCTGCAATGAAGTGAAGAAGAAATGCATTTCATATATAAATTGAATTATTTTTCAGATAAAATTTACTTTCTACTTGGTTTACTGGTTGCAGATATAGTGCGATTGAGCACTTCTATAAAGCTGCTTTCAATTAAATCCACTGCTTATCCAAGCCTGAGTTATCAAGCGTGCTTTATATATATATATATATATATATATAGAAGGCTTTTATAATTCTAGACTTCAGTTATTTCAGTCTACTAATTCAATTATGTGAATCATCTTTGCTCTGACTCTCTCCCCCCTCTCATCTTACATAATTGTCGTCCCTCTCATCTTACATAATTATCAATTATTTTTCTCTTAATTGCTTTATAAAGCAAACGTTTATACAGAGTCACAGCACAAAGCGAAATCTGAGCAAATAAAAACTCTAGCAATTATCTAACTAACGCTAATTGGTTCAGACTCATATTCAAATCTCAATTGAGTTGGATCGCTTTTTGTACATATTTTTCTCTTACTCGTCTGGTTCAAAGATTTCCTTAAGTTTCTGTAAGTACTCCACAAGTCTTCCCATGGGGATTATCTAATCTGTTTTTTTTTTTACTTTTTTTCTGTTTTAATACTTTTAGTGTGTGCTTAAAAGTATTTTTTTCTGTTTTTTATTGTGTTTTACATATTTTATGAACACATTTGGAAAGCTTGCTGAATATTAGAAACTTGAGTATAGTCAACAACTCAGAACATTGGAAAAGTCTCACAAAGAGTAAAATTTTAATATTAAAATGTTATTTCAGTTTTTGCCACGCCCTAAAATGTATCTATGTGCAAAGCAGGACAGCAGTGAGCATTGTTGATGATCCTCAATCTAAGACGCTTTGGTATGTATATGAATTTTTTCTGATATGCCACGCTTCTCAAGGAACATATAGGTCTATCATTATGGAATTTGGAATTTGTAACTGTAGAGCTCTAGAACATATATACGTTTTTCCCCATTTGTCACAGCCAAATGGCAACTCACATAACATATTTTGACATTCTAGCAGTAAATTTGTCTATATTCTCGCTTTGCCACGCCTCAAATAGACACAGCAATACTCATTTGACATTTTTATGCGAAGCTAGTTAAAATTCCATGTGTTTAGCTTCAATAGCGCTATAAATAACTGTAATAATGTGCTAAGAGATAACAGTAATTCTCGATTTTAAAATTTCAAGACTTCAAATGGATAGACTACTACAGGCTGGATAATTATATATCGATATGGAGTAATACTGATGGATGGATATATAGTTTAAATTGATAGATAGTGCAGATAAAGGGAATAAATATATGCAGCTGGAGTGAGAAATGGAGGAGGAAAAAGAAAGACATTTAGAATTGATAGAGAGATAGATGTATATCTATGTTAATTATGCTTAAAATGTTCTTAAATTGTATCCAAATGCTGCTCGACAGACGAGCGAAGTTCGTAGACGCCCCTAGATAAGTTCCTAAATCTATATAGTTTGATGAATAGATGCAGTGATACAAAGATAGTTAAATGACCGACAATAATCCAACAATAATCCAAAACTAAGAAGACTGTAAGAAAACCATGTGATATTCTAGATATTTGATATATGCCATGCTCAGAGAACTTCGCTCTATATAGAATTTGCTCAATTGTCACATAAAATTATTGGAGCATATGCAATTCGATGCCAATTAAAATGTTATTCACATAATAAATAATAATTTTTCGTCATCGTTCGCGTGTGATCAGATGACAAAATATTTCGAAGGCTGAAGCGAAGATGAGCTCAGCTTCCATAAACAGATGCAACATGGAGCTGTGGGCTTGTGCTGTGAAATTTCTCACAGTGTTGCTGCCAAATCACAATTCATATTGAATGCAACGAGCAGCTGTTGCAAGTAAACAGACGCCCAGTAGAGTGCGGCTGGGCCTTTGGGGTCTGTGGGTAATTAGGCGCATTGCTGTTGGCCAACGAGCTGCTTAATCATTTCCAAGTGCAATTGCTGCTGCACTTGAAGTGACAGCAACAATACAATCCACAAAACGAAAGCAACAAAACAAACAAAGTTATTATTATTTAAATTAATAGTGCGCAAAGCCAAAGAAATCACTCGATGTCTGATAATGAAAGCAAAAGCCAAGCCATTTATGAAAAAATGATTGTGTGAGTAGATTAAGTGGAGTGTGTGACACTAGCTGATGCCCTGTAAAGCATGCAATCGCATGGCACGAAATACCCAGAAATACGCTCGCATCTGTCGTTGTAGCTTCACAATAGTTAGATTTTAGTTAGATTTTTCTTATGTCATTTCCATTTTATAATTAATGTAATAATGTAATCTTTTTATATTCGCGAGTGATTTCAAAGAAAAATATTTCTAAATTCCATATACTTTCTGATGAGCTCACATTTCCATTCCTATTAGAGCTCTTATACTGTATAACACAGTCAACATTTCTATTGGATATATTCACATTACAACTCTTATAAAATATAAGACTGTTTCATATGCTTTCTGATGACCTCACATATATAAGACTGCTTACATTTCTGTTAGATATAATACTGTAATACTATAATACTGTCTTATACTATATAAGACAGTTTACATTGTAGAGCTCTATCAAATCAAAGTGAGTCTGCATCTGCTTTAACTGCCCAACCTAACTAGCCTTTAACACTATTAATGACTGTAGGGTATTTAAAGACAGCTTGTTAAATAGCCTATTTAGGCACGCACTTTCTCAGCTGCTACTGTGCGCCAGTTAGGAGTGGACAGGGGCTGGCATTATTAATTGGGTTTTGGGTTTTTTAATATCACTTGCAACATTTTGTGATACGACGCATAATAAGCGCTTTAATTAACATGTTGCCGCAGCATCCGTATGACCGATCGACCGACTATGTTGTTGATGTTGTCGCTGTTGTTGTTGCCCTGACAATTTCATTAGGCGCGGTGCAGCCAATGCATCAAGTCTCAGCGGGCGATGTCAATGAACGGGCGAATGCTCAACGCAACAAACAATTTATATGTGTATGTGCTTATGTGTGTGTGTGTGTGTGTGTGTGTGTATGTGTAAGTGTATAGGCATTTAGCTTTCAACACATGAGCTGCTTGCGGGCAGCCCAGCTAGCTGTTTGCTTTAACACACATTTCACTTGCCGCCCAAGTGCTGTGGCAGCAGCAGCAGCAGCAGCGGCAATAACAACAACGACCACAAATTGTTTAGCAGCCACAATGGGCGGGGGTAGAGGCAGCTCTGCCAGCCTGCCAGCCTGCCAGCCTGCTTGCAGCTGCAGCTGCAACTGTTGTATCTGCATCTGCATCTGCATCTGTGTATATCTCTTTCACTTTTTTTCTTGTCCGCTCTGGGAAAATTTCGCTAAAAGCTTTTGCGTTTGCTTTTGCTTTTCTGCCACGACTCGTTTTACATAGTCATGTGGCAAGTTGCAAGTTGCGAGTCTAAACCTGATCATGAACCTGCAAGCGTGGCTTTGAACGTGCCTCTAGCTGAATTTAATGCCAATTGTTGCTAATGGGTCAGCAACTATTTGAGGTGGTTGACACTGCGCCCACAACAACAACAGCAACAACAGCAGCAACAGCAACAGCAGCAGACATGACTGGAGACTGTCTGGTGCCTGGTTTGTTTAATGAAGGAAAGCTAAAATCTTAAGTTGACAGTTCTTTAACCGCTGCAACAGCAGCTCGTCTTTGGCCAGAGCGAAAGCAGGCAAGGCTTTAATTAGTTATAGATTGTCTGAGTCATTATTTTGATAGCCATATATATTCAATTGAACACATCAGCCTGACTGGCATGTCGTCTGCATACACGTAAACATATTTTATATGCTGTCTTATGTAGATATGCATGACTTAAGATATCAGTAGATCGCAGTTTAAGCTCGTCATATAGTTTGGTTGTGGTATTATACACACATATATATGCCATATGCAAGTATAAGAGCAAGTATAAGTTAAATAAGTCTAACAGGTTATCAAAATCAGCTTATCTTAGATAAAACCTAAACATTTTGCTTTAGTGATGAGTCAAAAGTGAAGTATAAGTCAAGTATAAGTATACCTCAGCATACGTATAAGTAGAAGTATAACAGTTAAAAGGTTAACCAAGTAGATTATACAGATACATAGATTAGATATATGTCAGCATGATATCTATCCAGCTGTTTATCTTTGGACAGACAGATAAGAACCAGTGAGTGCACAACAGATATAAAATGTATCTTGAGATACAAATGTATCTGTGCGTAGCTGCGCCATAATTAGCGCCCAAGCTATGACTGGTCTTTAGGCATGTAACTCGCCCAGTTAAAAGCGGGCTAATTATGGTATGGATTGGATGGCACAGAGAAGAACAAAACCGAACTGGAACGCGACTCAAATCAACTACTTGTGGCACAGATACAAATGTATCTGCAAGTGTTGCGGTATGTATCTGTAAGCCAGCAGCAGGAAGCACACATTGAGGATGTGACAAATTACAAAAGTACAATTAAAATTTAAGTACGTTTGTAACGAAATTAAAACATTTGCCCACAACCATGACGAAGCCTCAAAAGAGTGCCACAAGAAAAACGATAAAACAGACGTTCGCAATGTGTCCTGCGGGTTAATTATGTTCAAGCTTAGACTGCAAGCAAATGTGCGTGTGTTGGTGTTGCTTTACAATGGGCGACAATTGTTTACGAACTGAGCGACGTCTCGGGGAGTTTCAATTGAAACATTTTCGTGCTTCGTTTTGTTTAACGGCAGCTTGTGTTACGCCTGCATGTGTGTGTGCATCTGTAAGTGAGTGTCTGTGTGTGTATGTACGGTAATTGTATCTTAAAGATACAATCAAATTCGCAGTAGCAGAACACGACACGCAACACAAGCGCGACACTAGCGCAGTTGCCCTGCAATTTATTCATTGAATTATTGTATTTATTTTATATTCATGTATACATAAATATACATATACCTATATATTTATAAACATTTCTTCATATAGTTTTTCTTATTTTCGCTTTAGCTCGAATTGGAATTAAGGCAGCTTGACTTTTGCTTGCCTTAGAGTACTTCCTCTCACTCTCTCTTTCTTGATTTAGATTGAGCTCTGCAGGCATTTATAGGGAATTGTATCTACATCTCGAGCAACACATCATTTATCAATTTAAATGGATGTACATATGTGTATGTATAAGCGGGTGCTAAAGACAGAGGGTGACTTGAAAAGTTATCAATTTGAAATACTGTTATAAGTACTGTTATAAGTGTTAAGCTAAGATTGAAATCGATACATCATGATGTAAACTAAGATCTATGAGTATTACCATCATGATGTGAGGTAAAACCTTTAACTATTGCTTATGATATATCATGATGTAAGCTAAGACCAATGAGTATTACCCATGATCCATCATGATGTATGCTAATATAATTACCTATGAATCATCATGTAAACTAATATACATCAAGATACATCATGATCTAAGCTAAGAGCTCAGGTGTTTTCCATTTGATACATCGTGATGTAAGCTTCGATTTAGTTGAACTTTTGATGTGTTTCTTCATGATGTAAGCTAAGATCTAAAAGTACTTTGGATATGTGTGATATAAGCTAAGTTCTAAACATAGCCAAGTATTTGTTTGCCTGTTTTTGGCACGTGAAATGTTGTCACAATTAGCACAACAATTTTGATATGTTAATAAACCAAATCCAGATATTATACTATACTAATTTGTTAAATAACCTCGTGCTGTGTTTTAGTGAACAGCCCTCGTCGCATCGAAACTTACGCTGTTGTCGTTCCTCCACGCGGCATTTTGCCCAAATGACGTTCACGCATTTAATCGAATTTATGTAGATATATGTGCCTTGTGCTTTAGCTTTTGTTTCTTTCGCGCCCAATCAGACACTCAGCGAACACACGGCGTATACGTAATGTTTAGATCAGAAATCGAGAGGTGATGTTTTGGG
Organism: Drosophila eohydei; assembly: GCA_035045825.1. NCBI lineage: Eukaryota > Metazoa > Arthropoda > Insecta > Diptera > Drosophilidae > Drosophila > Drosophila eohydei. The sequence continues at coordinate 2,359,830 of JAWNOT010000072.1, read as the reverse complement.
ATTTAACAAGCTTTTATTGCTTTTTTTTATATTTTATTTATTTTTATTTTTTTTTTTGGAATTTCCCACAAAGTATTTAAGTTTTCTTCTGTAAAAATATATACTAAAACAAATTAAGTTTTATTGAATTTGCAACTGAGAAACTTTTTGACTACGTAATATATACGTATATATATATATATATATATATATAATTCTATCTGACATTTGGTGTATTGACTTGCTAATCAGCACGTTAATTTGTCAGACATTCTAGCTGTAAAAAAATAAAGCTCAACACAGCTGAATTCAATTCCTCATTCATTTCATTTCCAATTTCAGTTGCAAAAACAAGAGACAGAGATTTATTCGGTATTTTTTAATTTAATTCAATTTATATCTGATGCATATGCAAATGACAGTTTCTTTGCTTTTTCAAACTTTCAATTTCTGTATAGCGCATAGTGTAACGCGCATCCATTGATAGATTTAGATGTATCTATCAAACAAAAGACAGACATAGTCTAAGCACTTTCTATAGAAGCGTGCAAGGTTATTGTTTATATAGTTTTTTTTTTGTTATTTTTGTATTTATTGTTGTCCACAAAATTCACACGATATTCATTGAATGTACCGGCTGCTGCAACCTACGTTCGATACGGATCAACGGCGAATGAACTACTGAAAATTCAACTCAGAAATGCTGGTGATACGCTGTGGGCTCTGCCGCACCGGGAAAAAGAGAAAGAGAAAGAGAAATGGATCGCCTATGCAAAGAGCGCTTTTTTGAATATGTCTATCAGCTAGTTTAATAAGAATTTCTATATTTTTAAGGCTTTATAAATTAGTAAGCTACTGTTATACATAATTATACATTTTTATAAATATTTTGTATATTTTCTTTAATGTGTTAGGCCTAGGTTTCAAATCAAAGAAAAGTTAACATTCTGTATTGCTGTTAAACTCAAAATGGCACTGCCAAACGCGAAAACTTATGTTGAATATTCGAAAGTTCGACATGCATGCAAGATCAAGCGAAGTCGCAAACCAGTTAGAAGCTTTCGCGCACAAATTCAAAAATAATTATATATTAATATAATTGTAATTTAATAATTAATTTAATTTAATAATAAGTAATAAATATCTAATTAGCTGAAGTTAAAGAAAACTTTAATATGGTTTAAAATTATGTAACCTAATATACATTATTTTAAGTATACCAAACTCTGTCATTGGATTAAACTTATTATCTCATGAATGAGTTTAGATATATAACTCTTTCAAGTGCTTGTGACCTTGTGCTAAAGCATGTTACCATATTTTTCTACATTTTTGGGCAAATATTGTAAAAGACAAATTAAGTTTTATTTTCGGCAAATATCATAAATAAAATTTTAGCTTATCTGCGAGATAATAAAAAGATAGATATAAAATATGATATACGTACCGCTTAGATAATAAAACAGACACGCTGATTACTCTGTTAATCTAATTTTCTATTAATAGAATAATGCAGTGCTTTTTTTTATAAATAAATAAAGTTAGTTTTGAAGAGCAATCAGAACAGCTGTTAAGTAATCAGAAGTATACCACATATGCCCCATATATATATAATAAATGAACTTGGTTAATGCTAAATGAAATTGGAGCAGTTCTTATGGCTTGTCAATTACAAAGCATACAGTCAAACCTAGCTATGAACAAACACACCCAGCTAATGCGTGCTCATTACACATGGAGACGAGCAGCACGAATCCAGTTCAACGCGCGCCCACAAAATCGAAACCGAAATGAAATGAGCAAAAAGGCCAACAAAATATGTGTACTGTAATTACAAAAGGGTATGGGGAGAGGGCAAGACAGTCAAACAGGATAAAGGATGAAGGATGAAGCGTGTTTTGGCTGGCGTCAACTGAGCGCACGCACGCGATCAACTGTTGAATGTGTGCGTGTAAACAGGTGTGTGTGTGTGTGGGTATGGGTGTGGGTGTGCAGGTGTGTATGTGTACATATATATGTCTCCTTGGTTAGTCTGATTTGCGAGCTACACGTATTAAAATAGAATTTACGAGCTACTCTGTGTACATGGCTTAGGAAATTGGCGCATTAAAAGAGAAAAGGCGTAAGGCATATGCCCCGCCCACCTGCCAGTGTGCCAGCCTGCTTAAGGCGTGTCACCAACGTTCGTTTCCTCTATTTGAAATGTAAATGTTACACTTGGGCCATTACGGCACGATTAATGAGCGCCATTTTAACGAGTTCTTTTTGTTTTTATTCATTTTTATTTTGACGACAGCTCAGGACGAGGTCAAGGCAGGGCTTTCACTTAAATAGCCCAAATTGTCGGGTTAGACATTGGCAAATGCTACAGTCGCAGCTCAACGCTTGTGGTTTTCAATTCAACTTGACACCATTTTTATTCAAATGTTTATAAATATAAAAAACTGAGCTTGAAATTGAGTTGAGCAGCAAAACAAAGCGTGTTGCCTCTGTAATTCCATAACTTATATAACAAATTGATCTGCTAGACATGTGTGTGCCAAGAGAATACCATATGTTAGGTTAAATCAGCAAATACCCAGTAAAATTCGCATTGATTGCTATAGGGTATAATTGCAAGTCTAATGAAATTATTGCTTATACGTTTTCTAGTTCGAATTTTGCTTTATGCTTGTGGGTTTGTGTATTTGCTATATCATATGATTGTTTTGCGACTTGGCTTGGAACTTTGCTAAACATAAGCAATTGTTAGCAGTAGAATTAATTTTTATTTATAAGCGGACTGGCTAGTAAATATTTTCATTAACAAAAAAAAATGTTTCCGATATGCTAATAAGCCAATAATCGTTCATCAAGGTAAAAGCAAGAGTATTAAACACTTAAAGACAAGGATTAAAATAATATTCATGTCTTAAAATACATTTTTATTACCCATAAATGCTTTAGATATTAAAATTTGAACTCACTTTTCATCTGGCGGCGGTGGCATTTCAGTGCCGTTGGGCGTGCCGGGCGGCGTCTTCTCGTTTTCCATCAGCGTCAGCGGCGGCAGGGGACTCACCGAATTGCTATCCATGTGAAAGCAATCAATTCCTGATGGTTAAGCGAGCAGCGATGATAGCCTGTCGAAAGGATGGAAATATTCAGAGTGACTGGGCTATCAAAATCAAAGCAACAATTGCAGTCAGTTAGACAGGCAGCCACACAGACAGACAGGCAACCAAAATGCATTCAGCATACGAATCTTTTGAGTTCTATGTGCTATACTCGTTTGGGTAGTAAAAGTGGGGTATATTAGTTTCGAAGTGTGTTTGTATAGAGTTTATAATTTGAGAATTTTCAAGCTTAAATATGCTTATATATACCCTTTCCATTAACTACTATATCTTCCAGAGTTTCAAAGAACAATAGATCAATCAAAGTTAGACACATTAATATATACCTTTTAAATATTGTCTTAAAGCTTTTATTGCAAATTATCTGTTTTCTGATTTACGAGCGAGTATTATGCAGTCATGCAATAACAACTTTTTCTTTCATTTTTCATTTTTCATTTGTGGCTCATAAAAATGTTTTCCATAATATTTAGTAGCAGCTAAAATCGGAGCCAGAAGCTGGGGAAAAAGCTGCTGGTGCTGCTGACAGATGCAAACGCGTCTGCTGTCTGCAGTCTGCAGTTTGCTGGGTCTGTCACTCGGCTAGTGTGGGGGCGCAAAAATCTCAGCTGCGCCTGCGGTTGGGCAGGCAACTGGCCTCTGCATGTAACCAGCCCCAGCCTCTGCGCCCCCAACGTCGGCTCGCTGTGTGGTGATGAATAGCGGCGCCTTTATATGCCACTTTTCATTACGAGGCAGCCAACTACATAAATAAGTGAGTGTATGTGTGTGTGGGTGTAGGGGTGTATATATATGTATATGTGTGTGTGTTTATATGAATGAAGCTGTGACGTATCTTTGAATGAATTGTGCTGCGAGTGCCGCCGATAAATGATCCAATTTCTCTGCATTTTTCTCTCTATCTCTCTCTGCTCCCTCTCTCTACTCTATAATTTTACTTAAAATGGAAATTGAGTTTTATTTTGGGAGATTATGTTGGGACATGCACAAAACGTTCGTCATGTGTGGAGAAGCCCAAAAGGTAAAAATGCAGCATCAACATATTTGCTTGAGTGCATTGCACTTGAGCTCATACAACGTGCGCAAAACAACAAAGGGTACATTGACTACTCAATGAGGCCTGTAACACTAATAGTAGCAATTGTAAGCAGAGCAGCGCTTTTGCTGATGCAATTGTGCTGAACTAGTTGAAAAAGTAATTACCTTTAGTCTTAGATGAAAGTCTTAGACTTTTAGTATTTCTATTATTTTTTCCCAAAATTATAATATTTCTTTTTTGAAGTGTCTTTAAATATTTAAAAATATAATTGAACTTAAATACCATTTACGAGTTTCTTGAAATGAACAACCGAAATCGTAACTATCTCAAGTGCATAGTAAATGTCTTTCTAAAAGAGCATTTAGTAGTCGACCCTACGGGTTGATAACTCTTTTCTTTTGTTTGTTATTGTGCGCTGTGGCAGTCGTAGTCGTAGACGTAGTCGACGTGTAAAATTGACTATCATACGTCCGAGTGCGTTCTGAGAGCGCCAATTTCCGACATGGATGTCGCCAGCTATCGCAGTTTGATTGAGTTTTCCTCCAACTCCTACTCTTTCTACTACTCTTTCTACTACTATTGTGGCAGAGGCAATAATTATGCCTAAGTACGTGTACGTATGTTCCATTTATTGGCAGTTCATTGAACTCGGGGCCCGCAAAAGACATTTGATGGACACTTCAATGCATTGAATATGCTGGCTCCCTCTCCCCTCTCCCCTCTCTCACCCACTCTCTTTCTTTGGTCCTCAACTTCCTTTTCACTCGTCAGTTTTTCCTGGCAAGCGCCCTGTCCTATCGCTTTGCATAATCGACATGTGTCCATTTCTCACGCCTGACTTGGCCAATAGCCAATGGGCAGTTATATTTAACTATATAACTGTATTGGAGTGTTCGTTTTCTATTGTTTACATAATACCCAATACATGTTTCCTTTCACATATGCGTTTCGTGACACTTTTCTAACCTACAAATTGTGGATCGTCCCACCTAACTAACTTTTTGTAGTGCTTAATCAGTAGCTCAGCACTTTGTTGTAGTTTGCATGCAATACAGAAAATTGGTGGGAATTATTGATAGACTATCTATATATAGTATGCAGTCAAAGAAAGGAGGATTAAATGCAAATTCAATTGTGAAATTTAGATTCTTGATATGGAAATAGAAATTAATGCGAACGCGGACGACATTTAAATGTAAGGTTAAATATTGGATTTGATGAGCTTGATCAAATAGATCTCTATATAATACACTCAAAAAATAAAGGTTGGTTTCTAGATATTTTAATTCTTAAGATTCAAATTCTTCTTTAATTAATATTCTAGTCCAGCTCTAGTCGTACTAGTCTCAAATGTCAGCTTAACAATTTTAACCCTGCTTGGGTTGCCTTACGTATACTCGACTTTAAGTTATGTATAAATATATTTCTTTAAGTGTATCGCAAGGCGCAACCTTTATTGACGTTTGGTTCAGTTGTTGGATTATATTTAAGTCTTTCAAATCTGTTGCTGTGTTAAACATGATTTGGGCATACAAAATTTGAGCAGTTCTTCAAGTATTATTTCACTCATTTAAATCCCACTTCTCGCCTCATAAAACAAACCAAAATCATGCCACTTTAATCTCAAAATCTTTTAATTTCAAGAGGAAATACATATACACACACAAATACTATTTCCCAATTGTTAACTAGAGACAGAGGATTGCGTGAGGAAATTCGTAAGATATAGCTAAGCGCTTATTGTCCGATGGCCCCAATTGTTCCAACTGCTTGGCGCCCACATATCAAGCCAAGACCCAATTTGATATAGGAAACTGCATATTATGCAATGCAGCGTAACTATTTCCGTAACTATAACCGTATCTGAATACAATAACTGAGAGCATTTCGAAAATTGTTTACCGGATACGCACTTAAATTGCCATTTGTTTAAATATATAATAAAATAAAATATAGATAACACATATGAATATGAAAATCAAATGATATATATGTGTATTGGTTAATCCTGTTACTTGTCTGTGGTTTTTGAGTCTATATAGTCGAGATAATCCGATTAAGCAAGGTTCACACACAGAGGAAGTCGGGAAAAAGATTTTTTTATGTTTGGCCAATTGCAGTTGTTGTTGCTGCTGCTGATGCTGCTGGTGTTGTTTTTGTTTTTTGTGCTCTGCTGCCAAACAAAACAAATAATCAGTCGTCTTTCTATAACCTACCCCAAGTTTTTATGCAGTGCGCAATGTGCGAACTATGCGAAAATGCAAATAACTTTTTGAGTTAATAAATAAATTACAATTTGTATATATGTTCACTAATTAAATATGCCACTGACGTATGATTAAGCTAATCGAGCTGCAAATGAATTTATCATTTCAGCTAAATATGCAACCGCCTGATGTCCGATGCCCGAAGCCCGATTGAAATGTGAGAAGAAACACGAATGCCGCCGCACTGTCTACTCGCCTCGAATGCTGCGTCCAAACTGAGCTGAACTGAACTGAACGGTTTGCCGGCAGCAGCGCATGTCGAATTTTCGAACTTTCGTCTTGTTGCGGTGCTTTCGAAGTGCGAACAGACACAACTGCGTGTCGTGGTGCGAAAGCAATGAAATTTGAGGGAAATTTTTGGTGTTTAGCGTTTATGATACACATATATACCATATTGTAATAAATATTGTTATTTAAGTATAAACTATACAAAAATAACATAGACATATGGGAATTATAATATAAGATGTTATAGTAGTAGTATAAGCTTAGAATTGGTAGCAGAGATAATGAGGAACGGTTTACAGAAGAGTAGTTGGATAGTGAAATATGGAGAAGATTTAACCATTTCTATATAAATGTTTGCTGTATACATTTAACAAAGCAATAAACCTTCTGTAGATTTACTTGACTTTGGTCTGTGATGTAATTCATCTATTAAGTCTATTAAGTATTGAAACCTATTTGAAATATAATATAATATAGTCGTCGGTTGTTGTCATTTATCAAAATCACTGGAGCCTCACGAGTCTTAGCCAGACAGGCGAAGACGAGGATAAAGTAAGGTACATTATTTTATATTACGTGTGTTAGTTATATATATATATGTGGATATCTTTTAATTATAGTTTTGATTTCGATTTACATTTTATTCCTATTTATAAATTGTAGAACAAGGAAACTGAGGAGAAACTGAGGAACTTAGTCACTAAAGATTTTTAAGGTCTTCTGGATTGTTAACTTATCTTATTCGATTCTGCGTTTCTGTTTTTTTTTTTATTTTTTTATTATAATATAAGATATTAAACACAAATAGGTTTTGGAGTTTTCGATAGATTTTATTTTATTTATTATACATGTAGACAAAGAAACTAAATAGAGGAACTAAAACACGGCTCTACGATTTACATCGAAACAATTTCAATTGACAATTGTGTAGTTGATACATATAAATTCAGAATTTACAGATGTAAACATTTTGTATATATATTGTTTATATCGTATATGTATATATGGTAATATATCGCTGTGGGATACCTTTAAGAATTTTAAATACATTTTATTGTCATTGCTTTCAATGGTTTATCTGCATTCCAGCACAGATTTTAGAATGCTTGTCTAAAACCCTACAAAGTACAAATGCCGTCTATATTCGCCTTGGTTAGATTAGCATAAATAAGTATATATATATAAATTTATATATATATATATATTGTATATGATAAATGGTATGTATATTGGGCTCACAAGTCTGAATAACTCGGACATCTACCTAAATTTGTATATTAACTAAAAAGATGATTAAGCAAATAATTTAAGCGAGATTCTAGAGGTATTTATATATATATATATATGTTTGTCTGTAGGTCTCTAGAGGCCCGGCTTGGTCTTGTCCACGCTGGCAACGCTCACAGTGCTGCCATCCTCCGAGGAAGTGGGACTGACACTACGCGGCTCCGATACTGTTGAAATGGGACTGGCTATGCCGCTGGCAACTACATCATCTGTATTACACGGTAGCTCCTGAAAGTCGCATTTCAATATAGATAAAATATCGAGCTTATAATCTATGACACTCACCTCATCAGCTTCGGTTTTGGTGGTCACGGCATCTGTCATACACTGTTGCGGCTGATCCTTTGCATTTTCAGCCCAGGCTTTCAAAAACTCCACCACATCGGAGTGGCAAAAGTTTTCGGCCTCATCCACGGGCAGATTACCCCAGCGATCCTTGGGGTTGTGCGGCACATGGCACTGCTCCAACAAGAATTTGACACACTCCAAATGCCCTTCGGAGGCGGCCAAGTGTAGAGCCGTGCGCCCATCGTAGTCGGCCAAGGTAATATCCATGCCGGACAGACGATGGCGACGCAGTGCAGTGACATCTCCACTGGCAGCAGAGAAGAGTAGATTGACAATGGATAGACCCTTGGTTTCGTAGCGATGCTTGCGCGGATCCTTCTTGTTGGACAGATGTTTCAGGTTGTCGTAGCGATGGAAATTAAAGGTGTTGACCAGCTCCTCGCAAAACTGCAGGCCACGCACCGTATTGCCCAGTTGGTCAAGTGGCGGCGACCAGGCAAAGATGCCCATCACATTCGGAATGACCAGCATCATGCCACCGCTAACGCCCGATTTGGCTGGCAGGCCAACCTTGAAGGCGAACTGTCCCGAGTAGTCGTAGGTGCCGCATGAGTGCATTATGGAGAGCACATCCCGTATGACTTCCGGGCGGAAGACCTTTTCCTCGGTGGTGGGACAAATGCCGCCATTGGCCAAGCTGGCGGCTATCACAGACATCGCTTCACAGTTCGTCTCCATGGAGCAGCACTGGAAGTAGTAGTCCATCACCTCCTTCAAATTTGTGCGCTTCGGGAAGCATTTGTTCTCGCGCATATAAAAGCCCAGAGCGTAGTTACGATCTGCTGCCTCGCGCTCCGAGAGAAAAACGGCATTATTGAAGCCTATATACTCGCCGCCAGACAGACGCTTGAACCAGGACATGGTATAGTCAAAGATCTCCGCGGAGGTCATATCTGGCTTGACCAAGGCGTTCATCAGTGAGCAGGTAAGTATGGCACCTGCATTGATCATGGGATTGTGTGGTTTCTCTGTGGAGTAAGAGTTAATGTTAGTTAGATCTTGACAGAGTATGCTCAATTTTAACGTACTGTTCTGATCAAGAACGAGCTCATTAAAGATGCGTCCACTTGGCTCCTGGCCCACGAACGAATGAACCACTTTGGGGCCCAGTTTCTCCAATGCGATGGCATAGGTCAAAGGCTTGCTGCAACTCTGCAGTGTGAAGGGCTCCTCGACATCGCCAATGGAGAAGCGTTGTCCGTCCACTGTGCAAACGCTGACGCCCCAAAAGTGGGGACTGTAGCGCGCCAATTGGGGAATGTAGTCGGCCAGTTTGCCGAGAGTATTGGACTTGCAGCGATGGTAAATATCCTCAATGTCCTTGACGAAGCTCGAAAAATCTGGTATGACAAACTGTTGACGGAATGCTTTAGCAATCAGCACAATATTCGGAGAGACCACACTGAAAAGGACAAAACATCAATGGAATGATCAGCGATGGGACTTAGTCTCGGCTAAACTTACGCCTTGAAAGTCTCCCTGTTCAGATGCTGGCTCTCGGCAGATGAGCCCGTCTCATAGTTGTTCAGTTTGTGCACCTTCTTCAGATTATCCATGAGCTCGCGCACACGCGGATCATTGCGTCGAATGCCCGTGGTCTTCAGTCCGGCCAGGAATTTGCCCATAGATATGAGACCCGTCTCCTCGCTGGCAAACATGTCGAAGAGCACATCCTCAGCGTTGCGCTGCTCCTGTTCCCGATGACTAAACGAAAAGAGGGTGTGCGGAAAATCTTACAAATTTGGCAATATTTTGCTAATTGAAGGCGGGAACTTAGAATTCGTACACAAATATTTAGCATGCTTATGTGGAAAAAGCTAAAAGCTGCAACGGAATAACTCAAAAGCAACTACAAGTGAAGTTAGAAATAAAACCAGTTTGGTGTGGGCAGGTGATAATAGGATCAAACAAAAGTCTAGACCTGGCTACAGAGCGTCTAAATATAGACGCTGCCAGAGTTGCCAGGCCGCGCCTTGACCGTGTCAAATTGATCAAAAACAAAAGCCAAATAAATAAATAAACGAAAAGAAATCTCAATTATCAAATAAATATATGCATATATATAGTTCTTGTCCGATTTCAATTAAACTCAATTAATACACAAATTGAACGCGTCCAAAGTTATGACTAGAGTTGATCAACTAATATACATATAGAAATATTGTGGCACTATATATCAACTAAAAGCGAGCGGTACAGATTCTTTTTTTTGTGCTTGTGTGGAACAAAAGTGAATCGAAAAGCAGATAAAAGCACGGAGGGATACACAATCAAACTTTACTCACGGCCTTATCGAATAGTTGCGTCGCTGATTTCTAAGGAAATAAAATATACATATATAATTTTATATATATATATATATATATATATATATTTGTATATGTATAGTGGGGGTCTGCCATATGTTGTGTCATAAACGTAATTGTGGGCCGGGAGGGTGTGTAACTGTGTCTGTGTCTGTCTGCTATTTATATGATGTCCTACCCATAAAGCCCCGCATATACTTGGGCGTACACTAGATATATACCCTGTAGCCTATATGTATCTCATGAATCATACATATCTATATAAAAGGTGTCATACAGATGCCCTATATATACAATAGATTTGATAGCCTATATATATTAATAAAGATATACCGTGGGTATCATTTAGATGTCCTATATATGATAACCTTTAATATACTTTATAGTTATCCTCCAAAGATATCCTAGCTCTATCTTATATATGTCTTAAATATACTCTACATATACGCTATGTATATCCTACATATAACATCTTTAGATGCCCTATATACTCTATATACTATATATGTCCTATGTAAACCTTCGATCAGCACTCTCTATATAATTAATATAAATACAATAAAATATATCCTATATATACACCATATATATACTATATAGGTAGCTTTGAGATGCCCTATATATGCCTATAAATACCCTATGTATACCTGATTATGGCGGATATAGTGCGCACTATGGTGCCGCGACGATTTTGCAGCGAAATGCCCTCGATGATCTCCTCGATCATGGCTGCTGTCTCGGTTGTCTCCTGTTCTTTGTCTCGCCTATAAATCTCCTCGCGCTCTTTGGCATCTTCGTCCTCGCTTTGAGGCTTCAGCGTAACTTTATCCTCCGTTAACACCATGGCGTATGCGTAATATTCTGAATCTAAAGCTCAACTGTGTTGCAGCTACGAGACGATCGGACATTTTATACATTAGCCAAATGTGTGATTTTTATTGTTGAACGAGTGAGACGGAGCAACAGTGTGAGAGAGAGAGAGAGAGAGAGGGACTGTTTGTGTGACTGTCTGTGGGTGAAAAGGCGCTAATTTCTAAATCATGTTATTGCCAATAAAATAAATTAATTAACTCCCCATTCAGAGCGAATGTGAATGTAAACACCCGCAGCTATTTGCTTTTGGCTTTGCCTTTGAGTGTAATATTGTGCCCATTATGATAATAATTATTATATATATTTTTCATATGTGGTTAATGTCTGCTCGCAATATGTTCTGTCGGATAACGCACTCAGATCACAGGCTTATCACAGGGGCTCGTCTTTGGCCTGAGTCACAATGCACAATTGATTTTTACCTGATGTACTTGGTAATCACTTTGATGAAGGTGGCCTTCTGGCTCTTGGTGCAGATGCCCGCCACCATTTCGGCTATGATATTCGCATCGATCAGATCGGCATCGTCTTGGACGGGATTTGGTTGTGCGCCAGCTTTTAGCTGCTGCTGCTCCTCCTCCTCCACCTTGATCGCATTCTGCTTGACCAACGCGATCAGCTCCTCGCCGCTCATCGACTTCAGATCGTCGAGTATCTTCTGTCGTATGCTATCCTTGAACTCGTCCGCCTCCTCGGGCGTGTAGCCATCCAATGGCAGCGGCGCCTGATCCGTTGCATATTGCAACAAACTCAAGCTGCGTTCGCCCATTTCAGGTTTTTTTTGTTTTAATAATTCGCAATATTTTTAGTTGAAAAAGACTGAAAAATTTTGTGTTTACTGCTCGAAGCTGCCGACGATGCCGAAATGAGCGCCCAAGCAATGGGGCATCAGTTTTATATAGTTGGCAGAGCATACGGCCCATTGGTCGCCCACAAATCAAAGTGGAGCGTATTTCGATCTTATCTTCATTTAATAAATGTATGTTAATTTATTTTTATACCCCTACACTGCGTTCAATTAGCGGGCTGAGCGCGTGTGCGCCCAGCGCAGAGCAACAATTTTGAACGGCAGACAGTGCCAGAAGCGCTGGCAGCATTGATTGCGACTGGTTTGGTTGATTTCGATTCTTTAAGGACACATATGACTGTTAATGGAATATCTGCGGGTGTATTATAAGTAGGCAAAGCTCTATAGACGAACGTTGTGCGGTATCCTTTATGAAATATGTCTGCTAGCTTTTCTGTTTTAATATATTATTTTGCTAACATTATATATATATATGAATATATATTTACTTTATTTTTTTTATTAAAGATTTTTAAAATTTGATTTTAATTAAAAAATTAAATTAAAGTTTCTTTTATATATTTTATTTTTTTTTGTTTTTGCTTAAAATATTTTGTATTATTTTAAAAATAGTTTTTTTTTTTGATATTTTATTATATTATTTTATATATGGATATATTAATTTCAGTCATTTAATTTTTAATATTTTCTTCTCACATTTAAAATTCTTAGCCTCAACTCCTAGGCATAAATGGCTCGCAGAACAATTGAAATGTTAAAGCTCAATTCTAGTATTCAAACAGAGTATCTTAGAGTTGTGAGCATGCAATATGACATTCCCTGCATCGTAGCATAATTGTTGAAAAACAAAAACATCTTCCCCATGTATTTGCTTTTGGCATGCAGCCCAAAGCAAAACAAAACAACGAAAAGAAAACAGAAGAAATTTGCTAAAAATGCGTGCAAATGTGCAAGGTAAATATTTTCGAAAAAATATATACACATATATTTATTATTATATGTGACTTTTTTGGCCTTTTTTAGGTTCGTAATATTTTTATTTAAAATCAAGTTCTTTGTAAGTTCGCTAATTGTTGAAGTCAACTGGATTACAGCGCGAAGCTTAAAAATAGCTCGATCTATAAATGGAAATAGCTTTGCAAAGACAATTGGTAACTAGCACCAAGTGATCTCCCTATATGTGTACTATAAAGCTAAGTCGCTTTGGCCACGTGGCAAACTTGATGAGGTCAGGGAGCTGCGCGGCTGTCGCCGAGGATTGTGCAAGTTGGGTCTTAGGCAGGTGCCAAATGCGAACTCAAATATTTTTGAGAATATTTTGTGTAAGTGCGAAATGTCTTATATAGATATATATATGTATATAGGCGTGTGTGTGCATGTATATATGTGTATAAATATCTTTGATATATTTGTGTAGAGCTAAGTATGTGAACTTACAGTTTGGCATTCTCCTCACAGGCCTTGGGGCCGGAGCTGGTGTCGTAGAAGGATAATTTACGATTGGCAAAAACCAAGTTCAACAACGGAGGCGTACGTAGTTTTCTCTGTAAAAAAAAACACACACATATTAATATATGACTAAATATAAGTAAAAAAATGTGTCCATAAAGTTAACTGCAAAGCACGTTCTCTGGCATATTTTCACAGTTTTTCTATTGCTCACGTACTATTGTTCTCAGACACTGCGACATTGCGAGAATCGAATTGCAAATGTTAAGTAAACAGCATAACGGTGAGCTTATATACGGTTTGATAAAGTGTTACCCCCGGGTCTACTCTTTCGTTAAGCCCCTAAAACGCTGCTGCATAAATATGCGAATCTCACCTTTGCCAAGACAGCAACAGACCGGCAAAGACACATTATTCACTCTTTAAGAGCGGACAATTGGATAGAATAAAACAAAGTTAATAAAAAAGTATAAAAATTTGTAGCTTAGCAAATTTAGTAAAATTTTTCGAAGTGTGCTTTGTTTATTTTGCATGCTATCTAGTCAATCATGACTTTATTTCTTAGCTTTACTCTTCCAGACAACGTTTTATTTTGTTAGCTTGCATATTAATTAATATATTAGTATTTATTTTTAAAATTTTATTTATTTATTTTTTTTTCATATATGTTTATTGTGTTATTTGCCGAGCCATCCGCAACAGATCAGTTGTCTAGCTGACCTTCTCTTTTTAGCCACGTTTTTTCGCAAGGTTGCGAATTTGAAGCAGAGCTAGACACATAACATAATTTGAATAAAAACAAAATAAATATACATAAATAAATTAATATATATACATATGATTTATGACATACATATGATATATGGCACATATATGTACGCTATTTACTTGAGTAATGCGAATATAGTCTAATTGGATAAATTTTATTTATTTTATTATTTATTTGACACATTTTATTTAAATAAAATTAAAAATTAAAGAGCTACCGCTGTCTATTTGAAACGTTTTATAATTGAAAATCAACTCATTAATTATATAAATTATGAAAAACATGCCAATCTATGCTCGCATCTGTCACGTAATTTTCTAAATGCCAAAACTTAGATTTCAGCGAAATTCCATTCATTTATTTTATTTTTTAAATTTATAATGCAATGATGTCACCAAGAAAATTGCATAACTCTTAAGTAATTTAGTAGCAGAGCACTTAGCAGTTGTATGACAATGCGTCATCAAACAACAGGTGAACGCTGGCTGCAGTCGCTTTGGTTGTCCTCGCTACAGCTGCAGCCTCACAATGCTCAAATGACAGATGAAGATGAATCAATTGTCGTTAGCGACGTCTGCAGATGATAGATGAAGGAAGAGACTCTATAACTCTAACTATAGACAATTATAAATTATTAATTATTTAAATTTTTACTGCAGCTTGCTTTATCTTTTCGTTTTTATATGTTTTTCAAAGATGTTATTTGCCAAATTGCTAGATAATAAATAAATTTTAATTATTTGCCACACTTTGCAACTGCCAAGGTATTTTCATACGCAAATTTAACGGTCAAATTGAAATGTGGCCAAAATGTCTTTTAGCCAAATATGTGACAAAACGTGCCGAGGCTCAGGCTATTTATGCTTTACGCCAGACTCTCTTTAATAATATTATTCAATTTCATCTCTTTGATCTCTTCGGATACGATTTTGTTTTAGCTTCTCTTGAAATTGTTTTCAAATTTCACAGTAAATTGCAACGTTTAATTAAAAACTCTTTCTTTGAACTTTTTTAAACAATTTAGTTCGCTGCGTGCTATCAGAGTGATTAGAACCCATTCAAATGACAGTTCCGCATAGATTGGCTTATCCAATTTATTAGGCAAACTGTAATTGAACACCTGGCCATGGATATTGGATAACTAGAGCATGACATCAGCCAAAAGACGATGAGTCCAAGTGCCAGTCCAAGTCCAAGTCCCAGTCCCAGTCCCAACTGCCTGACAACAAGTTGAGGCCAATTTGTTAATTGATTTAGCAAATAATTGATAATGGTATAAAAAAGTAAGAATGAACAAAGTTTTCTTTATTTCTTTCAAAACTTTTTTAAGTAGACGCGTCCAAAAAAAAGCAACTTAACACGTGCTATTTGCATACGAAGCTGTTGTTGTTAGAGTCAATCGGGGGGCTTGGCAAACAGAGTCATGTGAAGCTGAGATAACAAATGGAAAACGGTTTTGCATATTGATAATCAGCGAGCGTCATAGCAATAACCATACGGAAACCCAACAGTTGTTGCCAACTCCTTGACAACAAATTTTAATTTTAATATTTTGTTTATTTAAATTTAAAAATTTAATTTTTAACTGTCATTTCAATGGAACTTTATCTGCCAGATATTGACGTAATTCAATTTTAAAAATAAAAAACAACAATAAAACAAAGTACTTAAAATATGCCAATATTCATACACACACATGTACATATATATATTTGGCTTTCTTTTGCTCAAATTTTGCATTTGTTTATAAGATCATCTGTACTCGCTCTCTCGCTCTCCCGCTCTCCGGCTCTCTGCCTCTCTCAGCTCTAGCTACATGTGATTTGCTGCGTGCGAGGGGCTTGTTTTCGGCGTCAAGCGCCAAAAAAAATCTATTAGCACACATAGCACATATCAAGCTCGCAGCCAGACGTCTATATGTATATTTGTATATATATATATATACATGTGGGTAGCAATGTGCTTTTAAATATATTTACTTTTTCTTCCATGGCAACGGAACGGTAAGCGGCATTAAAGTTTCAACGCGAGGTAGTAACAGCTAGCGATGGTACACGAGGGGAAAAATACTTAGCATATGTTCTCAATATACAATATATGGTGAGAGATAAGGTGCATTAGTCGATGATTAATAAAATATGCTAGACATAGTAAGATCACACTCTTGAATTGGTTTGTTAAGATCCTTAAGATTATATTGAAAAAAAAAAAGAATGAATTTTATGGGTCTTACAATTTACCTAAATCGATAATGTAGATTTGATTGAGCTATTGATTGTAGCTATCATAGATCATATAGATGATTTAGATCACATAGATCATATTGTTGTAGATCGTATAGATCATATTAATCATATTGATCATATTGATTATATTGATCATATTGATCATATTGATCATATTGAGCATATTGATCATATTGATCATATTGATCATATTGATCATATTGATCATATTGATCATATTGATCATCATCTTGATCATATTGGTTATATTGATCATATTGATCATATTGATCATATTGATTAAAATATTGTTAGGCTAAGTTAGTCAATATTTCTAATTTTTTTAAATTATATGTTCAAAATATATTTTTAATCGTACCTAGAGTTCGGGCTTCTCAATGCTTCAATATTTTCGCCAACAATTAAAGCCCAAGAAGTTTTATGACCTTCCTAAAAGTGGTAATACACATACATATATATGTCTATATATATAGTCCATATAATTATCTATTCATTCACTAAAAAGTACGAAACCGGTTGGCTATGAAAAGCTCTCTATCTCTTTCCCTCTGTTTCCATTAGCCCTCTCCCACTCTAACTGACTCTTTCAGTCCGTATCTATGTATACGATAGCGCCTAAACAAAATTCGCGCATTGTTTTTTCGAGAATCCACATGCTTATACATCTTATATATATATGTATATATGTAATACAAAAGCTATGTATGTGCTTGATATATATACATATATTAGCGCTTGTTAGGATTTCTTTTTTGTGACATTTTTCTCGTGACTTTGGCATGTGGGGCGGCTCAATCGTCGTGTTAACACATATCATGAATCATAAATTATGGCAGCGTAAATGTTTCGTAAATATGTATCATGTCAATATCGGCCATATGTAGTCATATAAGCTTAGTAGCCATGTAATTGTGTTAAGATTAAAGATGTGACAAGATCATAAAATACAAACGACGTCACGATTAATTTCCCAATGTGATTTTCCGGTAGTCTTCGTTTCATTTAACAGATACACCCAACATGATAAGATAGCTAAATAAACGCATGATATAAACCTGAGTTTATATTTTTTTGGCCACGTAACTTTCAGGTAAATAGATAAGACTGCCGACTGAATATAATACACTTGTTTGTATATATATATATGATTGTCTGGCACCGACATATTTCTAATGTAACGTTAGACTTATGAAATGGTTTGGATTTCTTTCAGCGAATTTCGCCATTTTATAGAATCTGGATTATAACTGGAATGTGGTGTAAAAATCGATAATTATGTGATGTGAAACGGAATCACGAAACGCCTGTTGGTGCGACAACCCCCAAAAATAAACAACAAAAACAGTCTTGATGATATCAGCTGTTTCTGCTAGGGGTAGCTAATGGAGCACTCACCTCAGTTGCGATTTTCTGCTGGACATCGACTCCTCGATGCCTGAATTTGGCGCGCTTCAGTAGATCCTGCTCGCTATAGACGTCGACATCGATTTGGCTGCACTTGCCATTCGCATCGTTAAGGTCGAGAGATGTGGCAGTTGCCTTGCTGCGGCGCTGCACCACTTGGCCAGGACCCACGCGACCCTTGGCCGTGTGGCTGCTGAGCAAACGCAAATTCAAATTCGCAAGCGTTGGCACACCTTTAAACATTATCACAATAAGACAAACAGCTGCTGATGACTTTCTTTTCGGGGGCAAAACTCTTGACTGTAAACTGTTGTTAGCTACGATTCGTGTGCAAATATGCGTGTATCTATATCTATATCAATTCACTCTGCTGTCTGTGCACATGCGTTCTCTGTGACGGCTCACAAGGTACTGAAATGACGACTGGCCGCTAAACACATAATCAGCTCAGCTGGCAGCAGCAAAAACTGCGTTGACGACGACGACGACGACGATGCCGCCGGCGTTTAGACTTCTTTCAGTTTTGCGTGGCAATGTTTAACTTGTGAGTAAGCAGTGTGGCCTGTCAACATAGAGAGAGAGAGAGAGAGAAAGCTGAAGCCGCGTGGGCGGCATGTTCTCAACTGACGTAGTTGGGGGCTCGTCTGACACCATATGACGTCACTTGCCAACTAAATACAGTTTGAGCTACTAAATGGCTGATTGATTGACAGATAAAGTGTATGAACAGATTACTCGCAGCAGTAACGTGCATGATTTTATGCATACTTTGTTAAGTTTTTATTACATGTTTTTTTTGATTCGATAATAAAGTTGCTTCTGCAAATTTAAATCAACAAATATGCCTTTTCTATCTATTTATTTATCCAGCTCTTACTGAATGGAAATTCTTACAGTTCCTGAAGCCCTTGTTAGGACATACCGATTGAAGTATTTTCACAATTCTATAATTTATAACCACTAATTGAATCCTTGTTGCCGTACTAACGAATTTCTATGATTGATAATTCATTCGATTCAAATTTAACCGCTCAAATTGCCCACGCGCTTATGCAAGGGATTTTACTAATCGTTGCTTTATATTATCGGTTCGCCGACACTTTGCTGTTAACTAACAGCATTTATTGTGAATTAAATATGTTAACTAACATAATTATGCAATGTTAACTAACACAATTATGTTACCGAAATGTTAAATAACATAATTATGCTACTGTGATGTTAAATAACATGCAGATGTTACTGTTATGTTATGTAACATACATATGTTAACTAACAGTAAACAGAATGTTAACTTAAATAATTATGTTAAATAACATTTTCATCCTGCTACTCATTTCTGTGCGCCTAGTACTTTGGTCGAATTTTTGGTGAATCATTGCGGGCAAGCCACAGTCGCTGTTGCCCCTCAAAGCCGGGCAACAACAAAAGTTTTTATCCATGATGACGTGCAGTTACTTACTGCTCATTTCTGTTCGCCTGGTATTTCAGTCGAATTTCAATCAAAATTTGTGGCTGGCTGTGGCTTGCTGCTAGATAGTTAATTTCCAGCCCTAAGAGTATGCTATAATTGTCATTTTTACCAATTTTGCACTGCTCAGACACTCAGCCTAAAAGTATTTTACAAAATAAATAGCTGATAATACCCCCTGAAAAAAAAGTTAGTAGACTGCTTTAATGCACAGCCTAAAAGTATTTTACGAAATAAATAGCTGATTATACACCCTGAAAAAAAGTTAGTAAACACTGCTTTAATGCACAGCCTAAAAGTATTTTACGAAATATATAATTTTTAAACCATCCCAAAAGTATGTATTGAAATAGTTGAAAATACACCCAGCAGAAAATGTTAGTACTCAACGAAGGGAGTTTATTCCATTTTCTTTATTTAACTATGTATATAATTTACAAACTAAATGTTAGTACTCAACGAAGGGAGTTTATTCCATTTTCTTTATTTAACTATGTATATAATTTACAAAAATTTCTAATAACTGCTAACATTAAAATACATCTCTGTTCGAATTATTCAAAAGCTTAAACTAAAATCTTATTCAGTTTGTGGAATAACGCCAAATAGCGCAGACATTAACTGGAGATAATCCTCTTCGACCAGCTGCACCTGCGACAATTCACAATAGATGGGCTCTGAAGGTGGCTGCAAGTACTGCACTTCAATGGCCTTTGAATCTCCTGCATAAAAACGTTTCCTGCTGTCTGGATGGACTGCTCTTGGTGTTTCGCCTACATCTGTTGAGTCTTGGGGCGTAGATGCTGCCATCTGATGACCACTGCTTAAATTACGCGTTCCAATGGGGCTCAACATGCGAGTCATCTCCAAGTTGCTGGACTGCTGCTGATGTTGCTGGGGATGCTGCTGCAGATGCAGTCGCCGTACCACATTTACGCGAAGGTCGTTGGCGGCATTGCTCGTGCGACGTGCCACCTCGTTGCGATGACTTCCAGAAGCATTTCCTGTGCTCATCGCCATGTTCGTTGGCTTGAACTTTAACAATCCATGTTTGCGCCTTACCCACTGACAGCGAGAATCCCGATAGTCTACAATCACCTTGCGACGCACAAACTCATGGAAGCTAAGCAACTCGCTGCTAATGTCACGTCGCACAATTTGCTTCCAGCGCGGCTCTAGCTCCGGAGAGCGTATCACATAGATGCTCTGCGAGGCCACCAACATGAGCAGATGCTCCAGTGCCACTAGACAGAGCTGGCCATCTAAATTACAGAGCAATTCGCTCGAAGGGCAGCTGGCAGTGGACACAGAGTGTGTAAAGCTGCGCTGACCGTCAGACTTCTCGCCGGAGGCCATGTGGTCTGTCACCTCGCCAAGCTCTACGGTGGGCAGAACATTGAGCGGCACCTCGTGGAAGGCGTGATTTTGCTATATAGAAAGAAAAATATAATCAAATATTGTGAAATGAAAACGTCTTCTCTTGCTTACCATAGTCAGCGCCTTTACATATATGGTCACCATGTTGAGGACCATGCCAAAAGTGAGAGTTATGTTGCTCTCATTCAGCTTGGGCGCTCCAAATTTAACATCCAGCAAAGGCTGCCATTTGTGTGGCTCATAGTAGCTGCAGCAAAGGGTGTCCAACAAATCAGGACTAAACTTTTGCATTGCCTTCACGCAGAATATAATAATGTCAGTCAGACTGTTGGATAAGAGATTAGTTGCTGAAGCTGAGCGTGACATAATTTCACAACTTACTCATTGCAGGCATTGATCATCTCATCGTCAATGGTAATCGATTCCATGCTGCGCAATATCTCCAGCTGCGATCGTCTGCCCGCGAGCAAGCATTTCAAATTGCGCTGCTGGTGAAACATTGAGGTGGCGTGGCACATCAAGCCCTGGACAGCGCTCTACAAATCAGACGAGTTCTATAAGTCATATATATCGATTAAACATACTCTTATTTACCATAATGTTGAGCATGGCCGAGCAGTGCTCCTGTGCCCATTCCTTGTGATCTTCCGTTAAGCTGGCCACTAGTGAGATGGCCGCCTTGATTAGCTGCATGGCTGCGGGCTCCAGAGACTGTTTGCCCAGCAGCAGCGAATCCACCAGATAGACCTCATGTATGCCCACAAATTGAATGACATCGTGAAGGAAGCATTTCTTGTGCTTGTCATAGATGATGTTGACCAGCTCAATGCCACGCGAGTAGATGGGCCACCACTGTTCCATAGTCCAGACATCGTTCGTTGCTGGTTTGTTGAACTCGTATTTGAAATGCAGCAATTCGCGAGGCGGCAGCAGCTTGAGCCACAGATGCTCGCCCACATCACAGTGCAGAAATTCGCTGGAGCAGTTACTCTTAGCAAACACAATCAGCACGTCCAGCAGCTGGATGCTAAGCATCCGTTTGTTATGGATGGGCAGCGTGTAAGAGACGCAGTGTAGCAGTCGCTGGAAGAGGCGCACAGACACAAACGGTAGGTCCCAATTACCGGGGCCGTCGCTATTAAAGATTGTTGCAACTGCCTTTAGTAGATTAAGGCATAAGATGAGGGAATTCGCGGATAAGAGGCCGCCATTGGCTTCCTCTAGTGGCAGTTGCAGTGGAGCCTGTGGATCCAGATTTACGGATTTCTCCATATCCTGCAGCTCCGAGCCGATGATGCTGACCACAGAGTTGAGAAATCGCAGAGAGATAGCTGAATCCTTTATAAGAAGATTCGCGTAGAGATGCGCACACTTGGTTATGATGGCCAGGCAGGCTTCCTTAGCGCGCACATGCAAATCCGCGTAGCAGGCGCATATGCGTAACATAAGTTGCTGCAGTTGCTCCATGAGCTGCTGCTCCTCCTCGCTGTTGCTCGTGTATGCCTGCTTGAACTGCAATAGTATAAATATGTACAGCTCGGATAGCATAATGAAGGGACGCATATCGTCCAAGTAGTTGGCCCGCTCTACGAGAACCGTAAGACACTTCTTAGCCAGCAGCTTGAACTGGGCATCGGGTATCGTTATAAAGTTGGGCTGCTTTTTCAGCAATATGACGATGAGGTCTTTAAATGATTGCAAACAGCAAATCCAGTCGGGCAGCTCCTCATTGCAGCTCTGGGTAGCCGGTACCTTGGGCATATCGAAGACATAGTCGAGCCATTGCTGAAAGCAATCTCGTTCGAAGAATTTCTGCATTATCTCGCGTAGTTCGGCCTTTTGACTGCTGCCCGTGCTGTAGATCTCGATGGAGACAATGTTTATCAGCTGCGTGTATACCCTCACTTGAGGCTGGCTGCTGGGCTTGGCCAGGAGAGGACTGCAGAGCTTTCTCCAGAAATGCGGCTGTGTGAGCAGCTCATCCACAAGCATCTGCAGATTGTGCTTCCACAGCGAATGAAATATATTCATGATCTTGCAGGGCAGCGTCTGCTGTATGGTCAGGGGCACCTCATCGAGTGCATCCAGAAATTCTTTCATGTAGGTGACAATGCTGTCCCCAATGCAGGGCGTGCACTCCTTGCCAAAGAAGGAGCGTTTATCATGCGCATAGTTGACTTTGAAGAAGGCTTCTGTGACACCTGGCTGCTTGGCTATGCACGCATCCACTAGCTCCAGTATGGCTATCTTAATTGAATCACTTTCCAGTTGATCGGGCAGTTTTTGCATGAAAGTCAGTCGGATTTGATCTGCCTCCATGTCCAGGCAAGCCAACAGCGACATGTTAAACTCCAGCGCAATGCGCTTCAACAGTCGACAGGATACAATGGGCAGCCAGCGATCAAATATGTTGCTCATGTAGCTACAAACTGTGGGTATAATCCGCAACGTATCCCGCTGCTTGGGCTGTGTATAGATGAGCGCCTCCAGCGGTGACAGCGTGTTCGTGCCATAAACATGGCTCTTCAAGCACAGTACCTGCATCAATATGCGCATCGATAGACGAACAAGCATCATGAGTCCATGTGGCTGCTGCTGCATCCAGTTCGTCTCCAGTTCCATGGTGTATTGAACAAAGGCATTGCCAACGCCTACAAATCTGAGAAAAGAAGAGTTAGTAGAAAGTCAATAAGTATTGCTTTATACATATACCTCAAGAGTATTAGACCATTATCCAGATTTAACAGCGAATAGACGCACACATTGAGTAGCAGCTGTCGCTGTTCGCACTTTACCTCGCTGCCGCTGCCCACAATATCGAGCAGATCGCATATGAAGCTGAGCACTTCAAAGTAGATCTTGTTCTTGTCCAGCTGGGATTTGAAGTGCCAGGTGTGCAAGTGCGGAAAGATGTCACGAAGCAGAAAGACCAAGCCTGGTATCTCGACTTGCAGATAACGCTGACGCTTCAGCTTTGTATAGGTGCGCAGAAAGTGCAGATAGGCCAAGAGGAAATCGTAACGCTCCTGCTTCTTTTCCACACTGTCGATGACAGATCCAAGGAAACGCGACTCGAAGTAAACAGCGCTCGCACAGAGCTTGTAGTCCTGCAGCGATTGACTGCTAGTTGTGGGTAGTATATCCAAATGGCTGACACGCATAAAGATCTCCTCATCCACGAGTGGCAACAGTGCAGTGCAAACGTTTAAGCAAATGGATAAGAGGCGGGCAGGTGGGCATTGTACGCTCTTAAATTTGTTCAGCAAATCGATGCACATCTCTGTGGGATGCACCATTTCAGAACTGATGCCTGCTATTGAATTGGTGCGCTGCACTGCTAGCTCCAAATACTTGAGACCCGCTTCGACACGTAAAACGCGCTCATTCGATTCGAAGTCGCCGTGCAGCTGCGCCTTGTCACGCAGCAGGCAATTAATCTCATGATGCAGCGCATTGAAGAAGTTCACCTGGCAGCGAAAGTGCATATAGTATCCATTGGCATGCTGGACAGCGGTGCAGCTGGTGCCGACAGGCAGTGTAAAATCGATGCGTGGAAATGGCTGCAGCGAGCTGGTTAGCTCATACTCATTCGTTTCCAACTCCTTGAGCTTGTGTGTCTGCTCGTCATACAGCAGTGCCAGCATGGGAAGCGACTCCAGCTGAGCTTTGATCTGTTTGTGAAAGATATAGCAAAATATACAAATAGAGCCAACAGATAGGATTAGCTGAAAACTTACATAGTTGCCTTGGCCGCCCTTGGTTAAAGCCTGAGCTAAGTTCGCTAAATCAATGAACTGCACAGGAAAGTTCTCGAGTAGAGTATTAAACAAAGATCGCACGCCATCATCTAGAAAAAGAACACATCAATAATGGTAACAATTGATGCTTATTGCTTAAACGAACCTTTACGATTGCAGAAGTCCTTGGCCAGCTGCGGCCAGGAGAGCAGCTCACACAACAGTGGAAAGATGCCATCGTACCGGGCACAACTGCCATCGCCATCGAACAGGTCGCACATGTAGCACAGTTGATTGTAGATGGTTTTTCTAACTATGCGAGAGAGCAGGCTGTCATCGGCAAACATGGTATGAGTTGCAATGCTGTGCAGCAGTTCGAAGCATTTGAGCTCTACAGCTCGCTTGCCCAGCTGGCGGCAACGTAGTAAACTGGATGCATCGTCGGCATCATTGGTGCCACGCAAACGCAACAGCATCCAGACGAGTAGCAAGGGCCCATGCTCCGGCCTATGATGCATGCTGGATATATCCGCATGTAGTTCATCAATAATCTGTTCGATTAGCTCTCC
The DNA here is from genome assembly GCA_035045825.1 of Drosophila eohydei. Taxonomy (NCBI): domain Eukaryota; kingdom Metazoa; phylum Arthropoda; class Insecta; order Diptera; family Drosophilidae; genus Drosophila; species Drosophila eohydei. The sequence goes on along the minus strand of JAWNOT010000072.1, from coordinate 2,334,557 downwards.
GTTATCACTGTCCAGACACTTGAGCAGCAACATCAGCTCTGAATAGGTTAGATGTTTGATCAGTTCCTTATGATAGAGATTGGTCTCGCTGAGATAGTTTTGTATGCGACCGAACGAATGCTGTTTAATGGTGGAAAACAGTCGCTTGATTTGAGTAAAATTAAGATTTTTATGTTCGCTGATCAGCAGCAGAATGTGCAACACTTCGTTGGTTTCGCGTGCATTGCGCTCCGACCAGTTGGTCAGTCGATCCGTGCAATGGAACCCCTCGCCTGACAGCAGCTTGCGTGGAGGCAGCTCATTAATCAAACTATCCAGTTGATTGAGGTAGGAGTCGAGTAGACGCTCCAGTGTAATCTTATCCACAATTTCCCTGTACTCTACATAATACGGATGATTGGGCACTAGGTAAAATACGAGCAGATTCTTCACAATCTTCAGCACAATCATGCGCTCCAAAGAATAATAGTGCCGAATATCCTCTAAAAGCTTAGTCATATTCGTCTCTGTGGAGATGAGCTGTGTGAGCAGACTGGCAGAGCCACGATACTCTTTAGTCAGATAGTAACATAATATCTCCCAACATTGAGCGGACTCCAGATTCAGCAGCTCCTGCAGACGTTCTGTGAAGGGCAACAGTTTCTCTTGTTTCTTTTCATTGAGCAGCGTGCTTAGCTGCACATTGGAGGCGCTCTTTGGCTTGAACTGTAGGACGCCTGCTTGCAGTTCAGAGCAGACATTCATCAGTTCATCGCGCACTGTGCCTTTGGGTGTTTCATAGTGTATGCCAGATACCATTTGCCAAAGGCGCTTCCAGTCGTGTCTGCAAAGCAATATATTTTAAGCTCATCTACTTTGCTTTTCTATTCAAGACACTTACATAACATACTTTTCGACGGCGGGCATTTTAAATCAGTTTTTATTTTATATATTCGTGATTAGTTATATTAACAGGCAAATGTATCAATTCCGACAACAAATATTTTAGCACGCGCACTTTTGTTGCGTTTGGTACTGCTAACTTGGGGAAAATAACCGGCAATCGTCAAGCAAGCTGGCAGCGCTCTACGGCAATCATTCACAGCTGACATGAAAGTCAGCTGATCACGTACTGTGCTGCCAGATATTTGAATTTTGAATTGTGGCTATGATTAGCTGCATTTACAAACATTTAATGTTCATTGTAAAAGTTTTGGCCAAGATATATTTCAAGTAAGAAACTATTTAATGCAGAGCTTATTTATATGTTCATAACTATATGTGTATGATTTAGAGAAATTCCAGAAGTGAACAGCGAGGACGACGAACCCGAACAAAGTAGTACAAAATAAATATCATCAGTATTTTATATTTTAATATTTGAAAATAAATTAAAATGTAGATTTTATTAATAACACAAATTTATTTTCAATTTCTTTGTTTACTTGACAGCTGCGTTTTTTTTTTATGACTTATTCGTTTGTAAATCAGCGTATTTTCCAAATGTAAATAATTTCATAGATCATTAAGTTGTGTGTAAGAATAATTTAAAAATACAATGATTTATCAGTAAACATGATATAAAAACATATTACATAGATTTTACGGTGAACATTACATTTGAGTAAAAATAATAATATATGTTGAATAACGGCTCGCTCTAGAAAATCTTAGCATGGAATTTAAATTGTCTGAAATATGTCCTAAGATAAAATCATTTAAAATCTTTACTTATATTCCATTTATAGCTGTACTATATAGTTTAAGTCAAGATATTGATTAAGAGTGCTTAATCCATTTTATTATATTATTTATGAAATAGTGCGCAGATGCTTAATATATCGTACATATATACATAACACATATATATTAATAAATATAAGTGTATATATACACATATATTTACATATATGCATGTATATAGATTTCACAATACATCTACACTCAATCAGCATTCGTTCTAGATACTTCAAATACTATGACCTAGCCGCACAGCAGCCCGCACAGATCTGAGTTCAGAGAGCAGCTAAAGAGCTTTATGCCGTGTGTGCTAGAGAGAGACAGAGAGCGAGTGCCAGTGTGAGACAGAGAGAGAGAGTGGAAGCTTAAGCGCCTGGCAGCAGCCTGCAGCCCACAAAATGTCCTTCGGTTAGTAACAGAAAACTATTGAGAGCAGCCAGGTCTAGGCTGAGTAGCTGAGTCGAGACGAGACGAGAGTTGAGTAGGCTGTCATAAAATCAATTTTAATTAATGCAGCAATAGTATAGCCTAGCGGCAATCTAAAATAACAATAATAATATTAATAATACTAATTATAAATATCATCAATAAATGGCACAACTTGTATTAAATGGTTCAGCGAACAATAATGGCAGCGCTGAGGAGAATGAACGTAAGTACTATAGCAGTAAATGTATATATAAATGTGAATGTATGTGTGTGTGTGTGCTAGTTGTGATTTTGATTTTGATTAAGACTGCGAAAATGTGTATCCTGCAGCTTTAGCTATGCTTGTACGTCAGCGGCAGCAGCGCTAGCATCCTTTCAGCTGCGGGCGTTTAACTAGGATGTGGGCGGCTGCTGCTGCTGCTGGTGGGTGGTGGGTGGTGGGTGGTGGGTGGTAAGCTGAGAGAGCGACGCAAGAGCGTGAGAGCGACGCTGCGCAACTCGTGAGAGCTGTCAACATGCAACAGGTGTTCAACTCGTGTTGTCTTTTCTTTCAGCCTATCCCATTAGCGACGATGAGCTGGATGACCTGGACGATGACTGTCTGCTGGAGGAGGCAGATCTGTCGGGCGGCGGGAATAGCATAGGCCGTGGTCCATACGAGCGCGCCTGGACAACGGAAGCAACGCGTGCGCTCATACACATACGTGGACCTATGGAGGGCAGCTTTACGGAGGGCAGGCAGAAGCGAACGGCACTGTGGCTGCACTGCACGCGGCAGCTGCAACGGCTGGGCTTCCGCTACAGCGCGGCCAAGGTGCAAAAGAAGTGGCACAACATACTCATCACCTACAACAAGAATCTGAACAAGAAATACGTGTCCGGCTATGTGCACTGGGAGTTCTTCGAAGAGATGTTCAAGTATTTGCAGGGCAAGAAGGCCGACTTTGATATGCAGCTGCAGCCGGCACAGACGCCGACGCAGACGCAGCAACAGCAGCAGCAGCAACAGTCTCAGGCGCAGCAGCAACCACAACAGTCGCAGCAGCAACCACAACAGTCACAGCAACAGCAGCAAGCGGACTTTCAAAAGAAGCCAGCAACGCCGCAAGACTCACAGCCCTATATAACGCCCGTGGATCAGGTGCTGTTGCAGCCGCAGGTGCAGCTGCAGCTCGATAGCAAATCGAATGATGAATTCGATGAGGACAGCAATAGTTTGTCGGAGGTACGACAGCCCAAGCTGGAGTACGATGCCGATCAGACGGGCAGCACCAGCATTCAGGAGCAACCGGATAGCCAAGAGATGGTAATGGCTTCATCGGGCAAGCTATACGAACAGTTGGCGCCGCCGCCGCCGCCGGCGCCTCAGGACGATGTCTGGTGGAAGGACTACTTCGAGCGCAAGCTGGACGTGGAGCGTGAGAAGATGGAGCTGCAGCGGAATTTGCAACGCGAGCAGCTGCAAATCCAAAAGATGTCCTTGGTGCAGCAGGAGCGCATCGAGCGCATGAAAATCGATGCCATCAACAGTCTGACAGCCACGCTGCAGAAGCTCGTCGAGGCCAAGTGCCGCCGGGCCTAGAGGGAGTCGAGCACTAAGGCTGAAGCACAACAAAACAGTATTAAACTAAGTTCCAATACATATCCTGTCTACTTGATGTGTAATCCTTATCTCTGTGTAAATACAATTTGGACAATTCGAAAATTTGTTTTAATTAAAGTTTCATTTGAGAGGGAGATCTATGGATATCGATCTGTAATAGACTTGGGACAGCGCCAAGACTTGAGTAGAAGTTGCAAGGATTCTGCCCGGTTCAACATAATTTAACTGTATTATATATATTTATATTTCTTTATGGTTTCATATTCCACTTTTGTCCCGTTTTCTATAGTTGCCAATTCACCTCGAACACTGTGGCAATTGAGGTGTCGCTGCCATTTGGCTGCTGCTGCACGCCATAGCTGAGGCGCCACATATCTGTGGAGTAGACCAGGCACTCGCCTGCATCCAAGCGCAAGCTGAGATTAGGACAATTGTAGTCCGCGCAGGGCTGCTTGGGACGCAGCTGCCAGTCGAAGTGGCCACTCAGCTGTTGCACAAAGATCAGGCCTCGCACATAGATCTCCGTTTGGGGACGCTTCAGCTGATGTACCAACAGCAGCCAGCTGGAATAGTAGGGCTCCAGATGCACCGGATAGTAGTAGGGTTTGTCTGCATAGAGACGCGAAGCCTTTACAGCTCTCGATTCACAGTTGCGGAACTGCAGATGCCAGGCGGAGGCTGTGGGTATCTTCTGCAGCGCAGCATCCAGACTGAAGAGTCGTCGCAGCATTAGATTGCTGGAGACATCGCAAGGCTCGCTTGCCAGCAGATCTGGTGTCCTATCCAGCACGCGCTGCAGCAACTTGTCCAAACTCAGCTCCAGCTGACAGTCGCTCACAATTACTGGCAGACCACGTTCCAGATACTCCGCTTCCAGCAGGGAGTAGCTGGCATTGGAGACTACGGGTATGCTTCCTGGAATTGAATTGGGAGAGTTCAGTCTGTAGAGAGTTCAGCTGATGCCTTGCTCACCTAGCTGCTCGCACAGCTCACAGTTCTCCCAGAGCGCTTCGTGTTTGCCCAACGCCTTTGGCTGCCAATCAGTGCTCTGCTCCGCTGCTCGTTCGATCAGACACTTGGCGTTGTAGTAGGGCGTCCAGTTCCAGTAGGGCAGCAGCTCTATCAGCAACAAGCGCCCCAGGGCGCTCAAGGTCCAGGCGCAAGTATCGCAGTAGCTCCACAGCAGATAGATTAGCACACCGGGCAGCAGGAGCCACTGCATCCACTTTCTCAGTTGCAACAGTCGCCAATGCCAGAGGATTGGCTGGCATATGCTGCGCATTTCCGACTCGCTGAATTCCTGCTTCCGGCAATGCGCCACAAACTGCGTCAAGTCACTTTCAATGCTCGTCATCGACACGTCCGGTTGGCGCTAGCAGCAGAGACCAAATGAGACTGAAGCTGCCTGGCTGCCCGCCTGCTTAGCTGCCTGATAAGAAATTTTCAATTGCGGAAAATCGAATTTTCTATTTCATTACGCGCTCAGACGTGCAAAGCGCAGATAAGCGATACAAAGGATGCAAGGACTAAACCCAATTACGAGTAGATCCAAATGCAGCTTCAAATGAAATTACAGCAAAACAAAGGCAGAAAAAGAGTTGAAAAGAGTGAAAGCTTTATAGAATTTGAATTAATTAGGATTTCTAATAGAAAACTTGGATTCATAGAATCAGCTTCTACTTCACTTCGAGAGTTCTGTGATTTCAATTTAAATTCTTTCCAAACCAATGCCAAGCAAACAGAGCGCGATTCCAAACAGCAGTTGTTCGATATAAGAGTTGGGCTTTACTCTATATAATATATATATAATTATATAATATTTCATATATTATATGCCAATATTCAGGTTCACATCTAGCTCATACATAGCAGTGAAAGCGCAAAAAGATTTCTATCAAAATCTCAGCAATTATTGGGATTTGTCTGGCAAATGGAAATGTCTAAATGGAACGTGAGCTCTAAATAATAAATTAAATATTCATTGTAATTCTGAAACAGAGCATGACCAATGTAGTTGTGGACTACAGCAAGTAGCAGAAGTCTGTGAATCACACGACTTGTTGTCCGTTGAGCTGATTTTGCCCTAGACGAGTTGAAGGAGAAAAATCAGAAGCAAAAGGAAACTGTGCGGCGAGCAGAGACTACGTCGGGTATTTCAAAGTTATTCGTTATATACTGAAATTCTCTTCTCTCCAAAATTAGTTTTCAATAAGAACATAGAACTGGAATGTAATGAACAGTGAGCGCTGTTTACCTTAACAGCTTCGAGTTGCTGAGAGCAGGTGATGAGGCTGCAACTTCAAAATGGATGAGCTCATGAATATCGGAAATCTCAAGCCAGGAATACAAAGGGATTTGATAATTCTCTAAGAATGAAGCCTATTTGAAAAAAAACCACAGAAAAACCAAGAATTCAAAACACCAAAATGCTCACTGATTAGACTAGGCGGGAGTGTTCGACTTGCGGATACCCAGCACTCAAATCATCTATACATACTTGAACACATCCATGTTGAGCATGTTCTTCCCACAGCCTTCCACTATGGAAAGTTGATTATTTATGAGCGGATATACATGCAGATGGATATGGCTATATGAATTTAGCTCTTCATTACAATCATGACTTCTTCAGCCTGTGATATAACTGATATAGGCTCGACAACATGAACTTTTAGTTGTTCTTTTTTTTTTGAATTTCTTCACATTTTATTTGGGTATAAGCGAGGTCAGATTGAACCTTTTTTTACATACACATTTTATTAGAATATTTTGAATTTTGTTTTTTTTTTTTTATTGTTCATTAGGTAAGTGCTTTGAAATGTGCTCATTGGAGTTGCTGCAATTAGTTATCCCCACCTGGTCGATCGCCCTTGGGAGGCTTGCAGGTCTTGAAGAATTCACGAGCGTCGTTGCATTCCTGGTTATCGTTCCAAGTGGAAGCGGGACAATTGTGCATGATTTTGCGGAAGATGCAGCCAACCAGGAAGACAGGTTTATGGGGGCACTTGAGCGCGCCAGGTGGTGGCGATGGGCGTGGCCAATTACCCATTTTGTCCTTGAACTCGTTCATTTTAGAGCTGCATTTGGTAGCAGCTTCACTCGCAATGCTCTGCAGCTCGGCGTTGTCCTTGAAGATGTCATTCAAGTAGGTGTTGAGTGCATCGACGTCCACTTCGTTGTCCTTATAGATGTCTGTCTCGTTTAAGATGCAAGAGATGTAGCACTAATTGTTGAGACAGAGAGAAAGAAAGTTATAGATCGGCATAATTTGAAGATCTCTGCTTAAAGCCAGGCTTACTGGTGGCAGGAAATTATGGTGACGATGTGAACGTCTCTGCTCGTCACCCGACTCCGTTGGCGTTACAAAATATTCCTCACACTTCTGCTTCACCTCGGGTGTGGCAAAGTCCGGCAGCGGACAACAGCTCATGGGATTCACGAACTTCGGCCTCTTGCTGCAGTCGACGTCCGCTCGGGCCACGCTCTGTTTCACAATTATTTTCAATCAGTCATTTAACATTTTCAAGTTCGTGTTTCATTTACCAAACAGGCGAGCCCCACGATGAGCAATAATTGCTCAGATTTCGATATCATTTTTTAGCACTTCCAATGGTCCAGCTACGAATGAGCTAGACATGACATGTGAGGAGGGTTTTATAGGTGTTCTTTGTTGATCATGAAGCGCAAATAAATGTTCTTTTTTTTTGCTCATTCGGAATTAACTTTTTTGCTAAGTAATTATTTCGATTGCCTAATTAATTCTATCGACATCGGTTTTTTCTGTAGTTTATTTTTATTTCGGATTATCTGTAGTTATTTATTTTGTGTGTGGGCGGCTCAGCTCTTTGTGTAAAATAATCACATTAATAATATATAGATTGCAGAATTTTTAATTGTTTTGTTTTTGTAAATGTCTAAGATTATCTTTCGAGTTGACAGCAGGTGCCACACCTTGATTATTCTCTATTTCTCTTTCAGTATTTTGCAATATCCTCTTCTACCTCTCCAGCATTTCATAAACTGGAAACTCCAACCAATTACAAATTTATAAAAGTAAGAGTTCTAGAATATACCCTGACATCTGTGTCGAGGTGTTATTCCAATCTTTTATACATTCATGCCACGCCTCCAGCAGCATGTTACATACATTTAGATAAATCCATTTCATCCTGAATTCTCATTTTCAGTGGGTATAATAATATAATAAAAGTAATTATTGGCATTGAGCAAGTCATAAACAAATTAAATTCCACAATTATGCGAATTATACAATTTCACAATGCTCATCAAGTGCAGAGACTTAATTAACAAACATATATACGCCTGTACGTATGTACATATATAAACATTTCCTCGTAAAGCTCTAATTTAATTGATATATATAATACAAATTAAGATCATTCTAAATAATAAATAGTTTAACAATGCGCCAATATTAAGCCTTTAACACAATCGCTGGTGCTTCTTTGGCTTCCTATTTGCCAACAACTTCGGCTACGGCGGATTTAACATCCGGATATTTGAATTGATAGCCAGAGGCTAGCGTACGCTTAGGCTGTATCTTAGCGCCAGTCAGGAGTAGCGCCGCACGCTCCTTGCCAAAGATGGCATGAACCACAAACTCGGGCACAGCAAACAGGCAGGGACGATTCAGTGCGCTGGCAAATGCCTGAAGCAGTTGAAGAATTAGCAGATTAGTTAATCTGTAGAGTCAACAATTCAAACCAAAATGGTTCACCTGTGAGAAGCCCTTGTTGCTAACAATTTCCGGGGCAACACCGTTGAAGACACCCGATTCACAATTCTCGATCAGATGCTGGATGAGACTGCATAGATCGTGCATATGTATCCAGGGCATTATCTGATTCCCGGCGCCCATCGGCCCACCAAGACCCAGTTTGAAGGGCAGCCAAATGGACTGAATCATGCCGCCATTGCGTCCCACGACCGCACCAGTGCGTACAATGCTCTAAAGTGTTAGTGTTGGAAAATCGATATTGATACACTATAACTCTATATGTGTGTGCACACCTACACACTTGCAGGGCTTATCCTTCGTATCACCAGAGCGCGCTGCTTCCTCCCAGGCCAGACAGAGGCTCGACATGTAGTCGTAATTCTCGCCCTGATCTTCCTCTGTGTACGTCTTGGTGGCCGACGGTGGGTAGAGGCTGACGCCACATAAGTTCACAAACGATTTCACCTGTGGCGCTGCTTGTATCGCCTGACTAAGAGTCTTCGATGAATTCACACGCGAATTCCATACATTTTGCTGAAAGCCTGGCGTCCAGCGCCTGGACGGATCCAGTACGTTCTGACCGGTGGCATTAACTACAGAGTCTACGCTATTTGGTATGCCCTGCTTTTCCAGTTCGTGCCAGGTGATGCGCTTTGGTCCAGGCATACGCGAAATTACAGTTACTTCATAGCCATTTTTCGCAAGATGTTTGGATAGATGACTGCCAATGAAGCCAGTGCCACCACCTGTCGGCAAATCCAACTATGAAATCAATCCAAGTCTGTGTCGATTTAAACGTACCTATTAATGTGTGCTTGGACATTTGCACAATTTTTTTAACGGCGGTTTTGGCAATGACTGAAATTGTTTTATAAGCGTTTTGTCTGCTTCTTGTTTACGTAAATAAAAGCGCTGCCAACTCGACGCAAAGCAACAAGTACTAAGTGGTAACGCTGGATTGAAGTGTTGTCAGACTGGCGGGTTTTAAAAGTTAGGCGCCAAATCACTTTAGTGGATAGCACTCTGAGAGTTGCCAGACTGTGTGAAAATAAATGAAGCTTTTAACACTGGCGCTGACATTTAAAACGTTGCGCGGCAAATAAGATAAACAAACTGAACATTTAAATAGTGTGAATTTATAGGCAGAAGTCAAAGCAGAAAATGTGTGCAAAAGGTTTGTTAAACTGTGACTTAAGTCCAATAACGAATTGAAAGGTGTATCGACTGTTAAGGCTTTTAGTGTCAACGTAAAGTGCCTTTTAAGCGTCCGATAAGAGAGTAGAGTAAGGGACATGCATTAAACAAAAATGGCTGTGGTGTGCTCTTATCTTATTGCGTTGAGCGTTTAAAGTTGGACAAGCCACAAGGGACATGCCACACACGATCTCACACACACACACGCATACGCATACTTACAAAGATTGGCAGTAAAAGTGCATACTCTGCTATAATACAGGCAACGCTTTCTTCTTGACACATGCAACAGACGCACACATACAGCTAATGGCTAACGAACGACTGGGTTAGCGCCCCTCCCAGTTGGAGACCGGGTTCGTAGCCAAGTTCAAGTGCAGCAGAGACATCATCCTTGCTTGTTTTGTTTTCGGACCAAGTCATTGGAAACTCATTTGCATACACATTGCCAGCATTAACTGACGCCAAGGGGGGAGCCGAAGGAAGCGAAAAAGGGGACAAGGAGGCTAAGGCTAGAGTCGAGCAAGGGGTTGACAACAGTTTGTCTCGCCCAACTATGTGTGGGGCGTGCAGACATGGGCGTGTGCTACGGTCATGTGCCGCCTTTTGTGCAGTCAAATTTTATGCCTTTGAAGCGTTAGAAGAATTTGCATTAATCGCAGCAATTATTGCGCTTCATTGAGTGAAAATGAAATAAAAAGTGCTAGCCAGCCATAATTATAGCGTCTGCGCCGCTTTTATCTATTCCGGCAATCAACGGGCGCACACGTACCACAGAAACGAAATATATATATACACATCCGAATAGCAGCGAATAAATGAGCGTGAGATGCAATATTAGGGAGCAAAAGTTGCTGAAGCTGTTGCAGCTTTAAAACTTTATCAACACTTGAAAGTGACAGCATTCGTTAAATAGCGCAAGTGATCGTTAAGCTTGCCAAATTGGTAACGCTCGTTAAGCTTTAAAGGCATCTAATCTCATAAAGTACTAAAAAATACCTAATTTGAATTGCAATTAATTAGACTGACTTTCGTTAAGCTTTAATGCCTTTTTGAGTGCATGCTCTGGTTAGAGTACGAAATCGTAAATCGAAATTTATGTATTATATTTATATTAATTTATATGTGTGATTGATAGTTAAGTTTTACTACGTTGAGTAATTTAATAAAGCTTTTAAGGCGTTTCGAATGTTTGAAATGCATGTTATTTAATTAACTTTCGTTAAGCTTTAATGCCTTTTTGAGTATTGGCTAAGGATAGTGCTAAAAATACTTAAGCTTGCATGAAAAACGATTTAATTGGCTTAAGCTATCAAGGCAAATTAGATGTGCTAGTTAAGTTAAAAAGCGCGTGATATTAATTGGCTTTTGTTGAGCTTTCAATGATTATGTATTATAAAGAAAATGATTCGAAAGGGACATTTTTATTTTCGATGCATTTAATAGCGTTAAGTTTCGTCAAATAAAAAGGTAAACAGAATCTCATCATTCACAAAGGGCAATTGTTTAAAGTGATATATTCCCGTTAAGCTTTGCCGTCGTATTGATTGTTGGTAAAAAGTGCTCTTAAAAAGTGTGTTTAAATACAATTTGTTTAAGCTGCTTGTCTGCTTATTTAAACGATTTTCTTCCAATTTTTGCTGTCAAAACTAAGTGAATGACTTTCAGCTAATTATGAATATATATTTTTTGTGCTGTCTGTGTACTCAGTGCAGTAGCTTAATGCGATAAGGGTTTGCTGTTGCCATAAAAGCGAAAAACTTTGTAGACAAAAGAAAATATGATTGCCGAATGCAAACACTGTCAAAGTGTTGCCGCAGCAACACTGATAGCAGCGGTGGCAGTTGCAACTGGAGAAGGAGTTGAAGATCCTGCCATGGAGACGCCTTTGACTGGCAGCAGCAGCAAATGAAAAAAAGTTTCTTTGCTTTTGTGTGTATTCCAGCAGCCAAGGGCTGCCAATGCATGCCGGACTTTGCTGTTTGAGTTGCACTTCCGGTGGCTGCTATGCGTCGCCCATACAAGTGGCAACAGCAGCAGTAGCAGCAGCAGCAGCAGCAGCCCAAACAGTCGCCCAACTTATGCTGAAGTGCAAATATGTATGATGACAAACTTCTTTGTTTGCCGACTGACAGAACTGTCTGCACCTTCAATGGTCGCCTCGCTCTCTCATCACTCACATTGCTCCACAAAGTTGCAAAGTCAATGGCACACGCACACATAGAGTTATGCATATGCAGATGCAGATATATAAATATATATTTGCGAATATCTGTCATATCTGCTTTTGGGCAGCTACACAACTGGCAGAATGTATAAATGCAATTCCTCTATTGTTGACTTGATTTGTGCAACTGGCGTCTTGCAGCATTGCTATGTGGACATGTGGCAGCCGCAAGTCTGGCAAGAACAGCACCAAATGCAAAAGCGTACAAAATATGCACTACAGTGCGTACTAGCAGTCCGTGTGCCACACACACAAGCACACATATACTACTTGAAATTTGAGCATACTTCAAATAAATTAGATTTTTGCTTAAATAAAGGAAACTTTAAGGAAACTTAAGAGCTGTGCAAATAAATTACTTTGTAAATATTAAAATTGAAATCGAAAATGAAAATTGCTTAATTATATATATTACAAATAAATGTATATCTTATTTTGATTTAAATTTTGTATTTATTTATTTTTCATTAATATATTTTTCATAATTTATTTATTTAGTATTTTCTTTGACAGATTTTAGTTTATTACTTTCCTTTACAGCTCTTTGTTTTATTTATTTATTTTATATTTTTTATTTATTATGTGTATTTTTCGTTTTTATTATTTTTTTTATTTTTAGCCTTTCTTTTTTTCGCAGCTTATGTACTTTTTGCACGCACTGTGCTTTGTATACGCACACACTTGGATATTTTTTGACAGTTTTATGTGCGGCTGCTATTTAGCTTCGTTTCTGTGGTTTTTTGCTGTTTTTTTTTTTTTTTTTGCAGTGGGGATTAGTTGCCGTTGCTGTTGCCGTTGCAGTTGCAGCAGCATTTCAACTCCACAGCCTGTTGACAGGGGCAACATTGTGTGGTTAACCACTTCAACTCGCCCGCTGTGTCGCGTTGGACAAATGATGTCGAATATGAGTGCTTCTTGCTGTCATAATTACATTGAGCCTGACTAGTTTTGCATGTGTGTGTGCGGCTTATAATAAGACGATAACAGGCCAAGTGAGAGTTGACCTAACAGAAAGGGCGAGAGTGATAGAGAGAGAGAGAGAGAGAGAGAGAGAGAGAGAGAGAGAGGTGGCAGAGGGTGAATACTTCCGCCCCTTCGTAAAGAGTGTAATAAAATCCATTGATGTGTGTCAAATGTGGCCAAATAGCTGGAAAACTAATTTGCAGACAAACAACAAAACCTTTAACTTTAACAAAGATAATTGAATTTTTCTAGTTTATCACATGGCACTTTCCACCTTACATAGAGACGATGACGTCGCTGTAGCGATTGTAGTTTTTCTGCGCGCTTTAAAAACCAAAGTTCAAAAGCATCATAAACAATCTGTAAGGCGCAGACAATTTGTCTGCCATAAGCCAGAAACTGGGTCAGACTCGAAGGCGACGCGTTGTGCCAAGATGCCAACCGATGATGGCGGTGGCAACAGTCTTACAGTCTCCAACTACACTACAGCTACACTGAGAGAAAATTTGAATTGCAAATGTAACGGGTTCAGCGAGGTGAAGGTCAATAATTTGTTGAACTAAGCTGTACATTCTTATGCGAAAGCCGCCAGTTGGGAAATGCGTTAAGACAAGCTCTTAGCAGGAATAAAAGATAAGAAAATATTAAAGAAGAATGAAAATACTTAAAAACTTAACTGAACTTGTTCAAGAGAAGGCAAGAGAAATGCTAGAAATTTATCTGCTGGCAGCAGAGTATTCATGATAGTCATTGTGCTTAACATTGGAAAGTTAGAGCTTAATATCGATTTTTATCGATAGTGAACTATTTTCTATATCACATTCAAACGGATATAGATGCCTAGGTTTGCTGCGACTAATCATGGAGTTAGTCTTAGCTGAGCTTATCTGGAATTTCATGCTGTTTACACACTTCAAGTGACTTGAGCTAAAACTTCCACAAGCTTCATATCCTGTTAACCCACTTTACGTTACTATTTAGCAAACATTTTTCTCTCAGTGCACGTCCTGCCATTGATGACGGTAAAACTACTACGGCTCTGGGCGCTGCTGCTGCTGCTGCTTCGTTTGCTGACGCAGCTCCGCTAAGTGAGGTGCAAGGCAAACAGCGATAATGTGGAGAAGGAATCGTTTTGTTGCCCAGGAAGTCGTCAAGTTGCAAGTGGGTCAAAAGTCGAAATGCGCCAGCCAAAAACAATTTGTCACACCAAATTTTGCACAACAACAACAAAAGGAAAGCGAACTTTTAATGTTCATTTGGGGAATCAAAATAGTTCTCTGCGTGTGTTTTTTTTGTTCACTTTCTTTCATCCAGTTGCATCCTGTGCAGCCACTAATGATCTCTGCGCCAAATTTAGAAGTTCAGCATATAATGCCATACATAGCTAGACAGAGAGGGAGACAATGAGAGAGAGAGTGAGAGGTAGAGAGCGAGTTTTCTTCATAAACAACTTAATTTACGCAACTTCAAAGCATCGACGCGTTCTGCAGCTAATGGCAAATAGGGAAAGGCAGTGCCAAATGCCTTTTTGTGTGTTCAACGGATGCAGTCGACAGATTTAAAGGATCTGCTGGCTGACAGTTCGATATTGAGATCCGTCACACGGTCAAAGATCAAAGACAAAAACTGATTAAGTTTTGGCTAACGATTTTGAGAACTCACAAGTTGCTAGAATTGCACTGTTCATACAGTGAAATGGAGTATATTGGCTTGAAGCTTGATTTGTAATAAAGAAACTAATATGAAGGAGAGTAAGAAAAGTTAAAGTTTTCAATTACATTAAATACAATACATAACCCATTCATATGGACAACAGGGTAATCTATTCCAAAACAGATAAGATTAGACTTAAACATAAAATTCAATGGCTTCTTTTCTATTGATATCAGCGCTACTTATGGAGCTCATTAGATATGAGATCGATTATCAGCTTGACTATCTGCTAACCTATTGCGTAAGGTATTAGTCTTAGAAAAACAATTCTTTCTGAAGCTGCTGCTTCTATTTTATGTCGATTAACGCTTTCCACTAGATTTCCTTTCGACTCTTCCTCTCAATGGGTCTTCAAACGGTTTCACTCATTATAAATGCACAATTGAATGCTCATTTAGTATTAATTTAGGTATTTAGCGAATGAATTCTCATTACTATTCATGAGCAGTTGAGGCATTCACAAACGAGAAGCGACGAACTCTTCAAATGCATTCATTCAGTTTTTCTCTTTCCTTTTTGTTGTTGTGCCTGTCGGGCTCACCTACTTTCCAACAACTTGTTATCCATCAATATCGGTTAACCATATGAACAGCATCAGCATCAGCAGCAGCTCCAATGGAAACATCATAAAAGTGGGTAAATTGTCAAGCTATACAACGAATTGCTCATACACTAACTTGGGCCAGAGGGAAGTGTGTTCTAAAAGAAAGCATCCATATGCCCTATGTTATACACTATATATATCATATATATATATCTTGCTTTGACAAACTTCATCAACTAGCTAATATACCTCATCTGCAACTAGTCGGGCTTAGAGTACGCAGAGTGAATGGCTTGGCAGTAAGTTAACTTGTACAGCATGGAGTGGCACCTGCAGCACATGAAACTAAAAGTACGACTACAGCCAGAGGCGATATCAATATCGATGTGGATATGGATATGGACATGGGATATGGCTATTTCTATGGCTATGGCCAATGCATTGATTGCTCCTGCCTGCCTGCCTGCCACTCAGTGTGCTTAAAAACTGGGCTAACTACTTTTACTTGTGCCTAACTCGTAAAAATTTCAACAATGCGCGTGGAAGAAGTGAGCCAAGTGAGGCGGTAATACGTATTGAAGCGAAAGAACACAATTGAATCTGATTAATTAAGCAGCTTTACAATAACATTGACTAGATTTTGAAAATAATAGGTGAGTAAATGCTTATGTGAGTGATTTATAACTGAGAATTACGAGATGTGATAAACAATGCTGTGATTCTTCTTTGGTGTAACCAACTGTCTGCCTTGATGATTGATTCGTGATACCCATTGAAACCGGGATTTCAGGGTAACTTGGTTTTCTTAAATCTGTGCAACAGGCAGAAGGAGGCGTGGCTGACACCGTACTGTATATATATTCTTGATCGGGAACCCAAATGCGGCTTCTCGTAAACTACAATAGCTTAAGAATTGAAAATGTTAATGTATATTTTAATATACCATAAGCAGTTCGAATTTATTCTTTTTTCTTTCTATAACTCATCTCCGATAATCGATAAATATCGACAATTTAATTTGAAGTATAAATTGCATGCCATAAACGCCGTAGACTTCCAGATACATAAGACTGACATTATCCAACTCTGATTAGCAAATGTTATTTAATAAATTATGTGCAGGGTAAAGCTCGTAAGAATGCTTGAAGTAGCTTGAAAATAAAGTTCTTTTGCTTGAAAGTATATAGACTTATATCAAGTGTATACACATAAGAGATAGATATTTATTTATATAGACTTATATCAAGCACATACATATAAGAGATAGATATTTATCCGCATCTTCAATCATTTGTGCAGGTGCATAAACGTGGCAAATGGAGTCCAGACATCGTCAGAGCAAGCAGCACTACGACATTATTACGCTGTATAAATTTAAAATGGAATGGAAACGTGCTAATTGCAGAAAGGACTCAGGACAATGTCTACGAAACATGTCCTGTGGCATTTAGTTGGCCAAATTGTTGTTAAACATGTTGCCAGCTGCTGCGGCTGCTGCACTGAAATCCTGGTTAAATTTACTTTAATTATTTTAACAATTTTATTGCATGTTAAATGACAACGAAAAAGTTGAAAGAGACAGACAGACAGCAGCTGTAAAGCTGTGGAGCTCCGTTGGAAAATCGAGTGAATATTTCACACCTGCCGCTGCGTTTGCGTTTGCCCTAAAATAATTATTGGCAACGAAATGTAATAAATACAATAAACTGGAATGCCGGCTTAAATTAATTAGGCTTTTAATATTTATACGCTGATACCCGCACCAGCCAAAGGACAAAAGGGTATGCTCGGCCTGTGGGCAGTTAGTTTTTATGCTTATAAATCTACTAAATAATGCTAGATTGACTTGAGCCTAGAAGTAGGCATTATAACCAAAGCTGCTTCAAAGGAAGGAAACACAGTTTTGGTTTATTTTTTAACTCCATTGCTCTACATTCTGTACATAGCTTAGCTCTTCATTTATAATATAATTTATATTTCATATTATAATTCACAATTTCTGCTCTTCATTCCTCGTCACTTGCTGCTACTCTAAACAATATCTAATCATGTTTGGCTTAGTTTATTCTGCAATTTACTCTCATCTGGTACAGGTATCTCGTAGTCAACCCAATTAGCGCTTGCCTCTCGGTTATGATTTGCATTTGGCGACGACAAGCATTAAAGTCACCAAGGACAAGGCACGGGAGTTCGCTTCAGGTTCGTGCCCGCCGGCAATTAATAACACAAAAAGGTGACCGTAAATTTCCCGGGCTGACATAAAGCGGCTGGCGGTGGTGCAAAACTGGCTGAATGAGTGAGCCTGCAAAGGGTGCAGGATAATTATAAGCATGTATTATGAATTGTCAACGGCGAGCACAAAATTAAATGTTGCCTGACATGTCATGTGGAGCAGCCAACTACAAAAGGACCAAAAGACAAATAGGTGCAGGATATAGTTACAGGACCTTCAGCACAATTGACTTTCAGTTTCAAAGAGCAACAGGCTGAGCTGAAGGGAGCAGGTTCAATTAAAAGAGTAGCATAAATGGGTGGTACTTGAAGTCTTTTATTAATGTTGATAAGATATGGTCGTTTATAGCCGAGCGGGTTCAAATCCCCAGCAGTTGGGGCGCGTTTATCGACGTAGTTTTGGGCCAGGTGAAATGAGTTAGAATTTATTTAGAATTGAGTTTTCCAAATATTTCAGATAGATACACAGCAGTAGCCAAGGGATTCATAGACCGGGCTTAATTTGAGCCATACACAGAACTCGTTCTATGACTTATTTAAGTAATAGCAATATATATATATATATATATATATAGGGTCAAGAGTTGGAATACAATTTGAAGCTGATGTCTGGATTAAGCAACTGCTTAAGAGGCCGACCTCCTTCTACAAGTTTCTGTCTAACTTAGTCATTTAGGCAAATGTTTCAAATGCCATAAAATACGGATTTTACTATAAACAAATAACAAAAGGTTTATGTTATCAGTTCCTAATATTAAGAAGTGCTCTAACATATGGAATAGAAATATTTTTTGCTGATTCTTCATCATTTTGTCGTTTTATTTATATCCATGGATATGTCAACAGTGATTCAGACTGTCGCATTTAACACACATTTGCTTGTATTTAGAGAGTCGTCAACCCAATTCCCCAGGCATTTTTCGCATAAAAGCCAAAGAGATGAAAATAAAGTCGAGATTTGCATTGGTTTCCAGCATAAACAATCAATTTTTGTTTTTGGCACACAAAATGTTGAACAATGCGTACTTGTGTTTACGTTTGCACATAAGAAAGAAGCCAATGGAAGGCAAAACTGGGCATACGACAAGGATACCCTGTAGAGCTTTAGTTTAACAATTAATTAAATTGCAAATATTTAGAAATATTTAAGAAAAAATAATAAACTTTAAGATATTTTATGCATACAAAAAATTGGACGAGCAAAAAAGTTCAAAAATCACTTTTATATGTCTCAAATATATTTAAAATATGAAAAATTCAGATGTATTTAGTATAGATATAATATAAATATAAATCTAACTATGCATGCTCTATGATAATGGAGTTGGGCTTACAATGACTTTTAAACTTATGCTTCACACTCGAATGCAAATGAATTGATCAAGTCCAATATCGCTTTAAGCTGATTTCATGGAAATAAATTTTTTTTGAGATATACGTCTATACGATATAATGTAGGATATATATATATATATATATATATATATATATATATATATATATATATATTTTTTTTTTTTTTTTTTTTAATTACTGTTTTGCAATCTGTCTTATACTAGACAATAAACAAATTTGTTAACAATAATATTAGGATATATATATATAATATATATACTAAAGAATGTACAATATACGGGCTCTTGCCCCTCTCTCGGCTACTCGCCTACTTTTGGGCTCTTACCTACAAATACCCAAAAATTACATACAATTACGCAAATTTACATTTTCTACGTATAGTCACTGAAGTTCACAATACTTATATTTAACAATCATAACAAAGTTACACTTATTTGCCTTTAACTTGAAATTTACTATATTTATATAGTTACGTATACGTTATATTATTTTTATATATATTTAATAAATTTATAATATATGCATCAACATATTTCTTATATATTTTTAATAATTGAACTGAATCGTGATTATGTTTTTGCTGATGACTAAACTTTAATCAACATTAAAATAATTAAAGTTAAATGAGTCGTGAGGGTAAACTATAGGCAGATTATATAATATTATTATTAGGATTAGTTGCCTGGCACAGCATACCCTTTTGCAATATGTCGAGTTGACTAAGCTGCAAGCCAAATGCCGTCTGATTGGCATTTTGATGTCAGCGTTGAGGATTATGTATTATGACGTTGTCATTTCCTTCTTTTTTATGCCTTGCATTGCTGCAGGCGCATTCTTTGCGCCTACACAGCTTAAGGGACAGAGAAGGCTGACAGACTAAGATAGAGCGAGTGAGAAAGGGACAGAGAGCGAGAGACTTTCACCTTTCGATGAGGCCAACAACAATTGGCAATTGAGTCAATTGACTGACTGATTATTGAACCGTTAAGACACACAATGCAATCAGATATATATATATATATATATATATATATAAATATATATATATATATATATATATGCATATATCTATATATACTTAAAGTGTAATCAAACAGGGCATTCGTAATGCCTGGGCTAGGGTATCAATTACGAATCTTGCTTTTGGGTTTCGACTGCAACTCAAAAGTAAAAGCTGTAAATCAAAGTTGAGTTTGTTATTTTTTTTTGTTTCGCTGCAGCTGCAACGAGCCGCACATCCGCAGCTTCGTGCCACACATGCAACATGCTGCATGCTGCTTGCCACACAGACATGGCACACTTCCAAACTTAGTTGGCTCAGTTGGCTCAGCGCTCGGCCAATGCGACATAATTAAAAACGCAAACATAAATAAACGCAGACCCCGATGATGAATTGGCCAGGGCCAGAAACCAGAGCAAGAGGCACGAGGAGCACAGTGAAGATCGGAAATGTGCGTTAATCCAATTAAATGCGCAATTTGCATGTGCAAACAGCAACAGGAACAACAACAACAACGCCAACTAGGTACATAAAATTGGTATTAATTAAAAATTGGTAGCTGGCTGCAATTAATAACAGGCAGAAAGAGCAGTTAGCAGGGTAAAGACGACTATGAAATACCCTGAATTAAATATATAGAGGGAAGTGTATGAGTAAAAGAGAGAAGGAGGAGAAGAAGGAAAGAGAGCGAGAGAGAGAGAGAGAGAGAAAGAAAGAGAGCAGGGAAAATATGGTGAGGCAGATACAGAGGAATCAAGAGAGAAAGAAAGAGCCAAAGGAAGAAAGTCAGTAAGATAGAGAGAGAGAGAGAGAGAGAGAGAGAGACAGAGACAGAGAGTTTACTTGATAGCTATCTTCTATTCACACTGCTATATATACTCGTATATTTTATAATAACAACAGTTTGCACTACCCTCCTTCAGCTAGTCCTCCTTTCTAGGCTGTTAACAATGACCTAAGCTCAACTACCTACAAGACTAAGTTATTAAGGAATTTATGCTTATTTTTGTTATATAAATACCTATTATTCCTATTCATGGCAGCTATATAATATAGTAGTGCGAACCGTAAAACTGCGACATATTTACTGCCCATAGCAATGCTCTGCCAAGTTCAAAGCTGAGAGACGTGTTGGCATAGTACCAAACAGAAAGAGCTAACAGAAAAGTATAAACTCAGTTCTTAATTATGATCAGGTATATAGATATATATGCATAAATATAATGAAAAAACGCGCTGAACAGGATGGAAATCGAATGGAATTGCATGCAAATTGAATGAAATGGGTTGGAATTGAGTATGAGACTTGGTAATTGGCAATTAGGGCTGCAGCCACCCGATGGAGGTCATTGTGCTGATTGAAGAGGAGAGGCAGGAGGCAGTAGGAGTAAAAGTAGGAGGCAGCATGGCAGCTGCTGTAACTGGAGCTCATTTTGCATATCGAAGAGTAGGAGCAGGAATGGGAGCTGCATAGCGGCAGTGGAGCCAGGAAAAACTGGAGGATGAAATGCCAGCTGGACACTTAGAGTAGGAGCAGAAGGAGTAGGATCAAGAGTTGACATACGCAGCTGGAATTTAAAGAGAAGGAACTGGCTTGGAAGTAATAGTAAGAGGAGAAAGAAACAAGAAGTAAAGAGGAAAGAGCTGCAGCAGATGTAGGAATGGCCAGCAGGAGTAGAAGCAGTTGGAACAGGTTGGAATTTAGGGAATGGAACCTGGCACATCAGCAGAAGGAACAAGAAGAGAGCCAGCAGTGGCAGTAGAAGGAGCAGAGCCTGGCAGCAGCAGCAGCAGCTGCTGGAGTTGCAGCACCACGCACAAATGCAGTTCATTTGCTTGGGTGCTTCATATTTAGGACAATGTCCTGGGCCAGAGAGTTGGCCGGCATTTGTTTTGGCTGCTCGGCTGTTTAGTTATGTTTTGGCTCGCTTCGTTGCGCTTGTTTGGACAGTTGTTGTTTAGGTTGTTCAACCCGCTACAGTGGCAACTGCCTACGACGACATGTTGACTGAGTGCCGCGTTTCTTTTCGCCTCCGCCTTTGCCTTTGTTTGGGCTTCTCGCTTTTGCCGGGTCACGACAGCAGCCATTTAAAAGCGAGCCAAAATCAGAGCCAACAGCAGCTCCAGCGGCGACACGTGCCGCACGATGATAACATGGAAATCCTGGCAAATAAACTGCAGTGTAATGCGAACATGTTACACAGTGGCGTTATACACTGAGCGAAATGTGTGGTATATTTCGAAAGGAGTAAGGCAAGAGTGTGGGCATGTCGACTGTAGATACCCGAGACAGAGCTCTAGAAGTGTTTTATGAAATGTTGAACAGAAGCTGGAAAGGCTAGAAAAATTCATTCATACAGAAGTGATATACCCAAACCCCAAATACTATTCATATTTCTCAATCAATACTACATTTTCTGCCAGTGCACAAGCACTCGTAAAGCACACAGCAGTATAGCTAGTACTTAGAACCCCAGGGGAGCGATTTTGGACAGCAGTTAGGCGCATAACATGAGCCATCATTTAGACGCGAAGCAGGGGTAAAATGGGGATATTATAGAGAGGGGCAGGACTAGTAAAGAGAGAGAGAGAGCAGCAAGAGGGCCGCAGCTGACATTTTCAAAATTTAACTTGTGCAATTTGCATGAGCCGCAAGTAAAAGTAAAAAGCGATACTTTTGCCACAACTTTTTCCAGTGGCCATAAAACAGCAGCAACAGCAAACAGGACGACCAACAGCAGCAGCAACAATGGATATACAGGCATAATAAGCACGCGTCCTTTGTCCTGTGCACGGCACACATTCGGCACAGGTTTATACCCAGCAGTCCTTTAAAGTAGCAAACGGGTAGATGGGTGACTAATTATAATATGAAGAAAAATACAGCTATATGCAAAAAGATACAGGAATAAACCATATAACCATGATAATGCTCTAGCACTAAGACTAAGATGACTCCAGCAAGCAGATTGCAAATAAAAACAGCAAAATTAAAAATAATAAATAAAAATAAAAATAAATCTCTCTTGCAATATTGCTTTATAGAAATTCCCTAACATTGCCAAATACCGCAGCAAAACTGAGTTGATATAGACATAATGTATTTTTATGGATTTCGAGTGGTATAAAATCTAATGCATTGAATTTTAAAAAAAATCTTTAGGGATATTGTTTGTTTCAATATTTCATTTAATTTCATTAATATTTATAAAAGTTGCATTTCAGTAATTGACTTTTTAAGCATAGCTCCAGAACAAAAACGAGGCACGAAATTTGATATGTAGCTTAGTCTATCTTATATAAGCCCTTAAAATATTTAGGCATTTGGATACCCCTACTCCAGCTGTAGCTCTAGTCTATACAAACTTAATTATATATACAACAATTTAACTAAACGTTCCAGGGTATCTGCTAGTTGTTCACTCCCAACAATCGCACTCATGCTTGTTATTTGTCGTCTGGTTGTCGTCTAAGCTGCCCGCAATGCAAACAGACACGTGCAACACCCACACACCTACGACTCAGAGACTGCGAGGGGAGTCGTTGGTGCTGGGGTCACAGGGTGCTTTGCATGTGTTAATGATGGATTGTTTACCAGTCGAGTTCGAGTTCGAGTCGGAGTCCTTGTGGAAACGTTTTCTAATAGCTGGCGAGTGTTCCTGCGCTTTGCTGTGGCTTCTGCTTGTTCAGCTGTGCAACCCCCAGCAACGACAACTAAAAACACAATTTGCATAAACTGCGAAATACTCTCTCTCTCTCTTTCTCTCTCTACTCCTAATATATCACATAAATATCTCCAAAACTTTAAAACCTTGCCAGGATATTTTTGGCAGGTCCTTTCGGGCACGTGATTTCATTGCAACAATTAATTTTGTGCAGCTCATTAGCCAAACAATTTTGGTTTTGGGTGGGAGGTGGTAGGTTGGAGGTTGGAGATTTTCTTTGTGTTTGGCGGAAAATACGCATTTGAAATTTTCCATTTTGGCTTCATGCGGCAACAAATTGAAGTTAATGTTTAGGGTTTTCCCAGAAGTTGGGGCCGGGCTCTAGCCTTTTGACTGGCTTTATAAAAGTTAATGGCCTCGCCAGATAGCTAATGTGCGCCACTAACACAGCTTGAGGGTTAAATGCTGAAGGATTCCACTGCGCAAATAGCCCAAAAAGTGTGCAATGGAAACGAAATACGTTTAAAAGTTTGGGTGGGTCTTAAATATGTATATAAAAGCTATAAAAGCTGCATATGAGAGGCTGAATTTATGAATAATAATAGACGCCTTAAATATATCAAAGTTTATCTATAGAAACATAAAATATATTTAAGCTGAAAGTACCTTTAAGGAAAGCTTAGTTCCTAATAGTTTTTCTGCTGTTTAGGGTATAGGTATGGGAATAAATGTTAGCCAAAATGAGGACAAGTTCGAAATGTAGCAAAGAGTCAACTGCCTCAGCTCCTACTAGTGTTGAGACTTAAAGGTAATTCTAGCCCAATCAAAGTGTATTTCACAGCTAACTTTACAACACTGAAAGCTGTGACAGCTAAGTCACTGCACAACACTAACAAAGTTGAGCGAAAGAAATTGCATTTGTCATCTCACATGAATTAAATCGAAAACTTTTAAAAACATGGAGAACGACAAGGCAGAGCAAGAGGTCGAACCTGCCTCGGGCTCATCCAATGAGGACACCGACGAGGATGTCGATATCGATGCGGACATAGAGGAAAGTCCACGTGGACGCAAAAGTGTTAGCGCCATAATAGCCGAAATGGCCATCAGGAACGAACAGGAGGCGGCCTGCAACAGCAGCAATCCACGCACCCAAAAAGAAGACGAACAAAGGCGAATGGGTAAATGAACTGCAAATGCAATCAATATCGACTAGATACCTTATATATATATATATATATATATATATATATATATATGTATTTACCAAATAGAGTTATCTCATCTCTCACCGGCTGCCATGGCCGCCTACATACGTGAGCTGGAGGCGGAACTGTATGAGCTGAGCCAAAGGGAGGCACGGGAGCTGTCGCGCAGCAAACACCTGCGAATCTTTGGCAACAATCGCAGACGCTCCAGCAAGTGAGGCATGGCAAAGCGGAGAGTAGTGGATTACGATTGCCGTATACGCTCGTATATCAAATAAATGACCATCAATGAATGAAAGTGAACATAACTCCAGTTTCCAAGTAGCTGAACAGTGTGTGGCATACATGTCGAAATCCGCTTACAGGGCTTAATTTCCTGACTTGGACAGACAACGTCATCATCGCCATCATCGTTGTCGTTGTCGTAGTTGTGTCCATTTGGCACAGCGGACATTACACATCCGCCGGGTGCTTATTTAGTAGCCTCAGCAAACACGCAAATGCACAACTAATGGGACTGCCGGCTGGAGCAGGGAATGAGAGTTGGGACTGGGACTGGGAATGGGATTGGTATTGGAATTGCAACTGGAGTTGAGACTCGAGTTGGAGCTCATCGGCATTTGATTGGGGAGCAGCGCAGCGCTTCGCATTGTGGGCTTAGTGTCGTTTGTTATACGCTTACATGGGATATTACAGTTTTTCTGATGAACTATGTCAGCTGAGTGAGAGGATAAGGTATAAAAGGTATAAGGTATATATATATAGATATAAACTAAGATGGAGTAAGGCATATTGAGGTAGGCAGTTATATACCCTTGCCTAGCTTTAGCTAGTTCAATTTTAATTCTTAAAAATACTACGAAATTAGATTTAAGTTAAAGGTATGTGAATATATTAAACTAGTCATGCATCGAGTCTTTGATCACATATGCTTTAGCTTCAAAGCCTTTGTTAACAACACTTGTATTTGATTTCAAAGAATCAATGTTCATTAACTGCCTGCAATCATATTTTATTGTTGTAGATTTCTTGTTCCATTCAAGTATACTGCTTCACAGTGCCCTCCAGCCATTATCAATGTCTCACAAAGCCTTCTTCCAATAGGGTATGCAGCATTCGTCAAGTCATTCCTTCACATTCTCTCGGTTTCCCTTTGTTTTCCTGTTTGCGGCAATGCGTAGCTCAACTCTATCCCATTAGTAACTCAATTCAAAGCAAATAGTCGCAATTTTATTACATGGATTTGGGCTAATTCTAGATTTCCTGCTTGGAGCTTCTGCTGCTGCTCGATTCACTGGGGAGTTGAACTTCAGTTCTTAAGTTGATTAAGTTTCACGCGATTTGATTCGATTTTCAATTATGTGAAACCGCAGCGTCAAATAATGCATCAACTCGATTATGCTAAATAAAGCTCCACGAAAAGTACTTCACTCTTGGGGTTGTGCTCGCCCATTTACAACTTCCTGCTAAACCCCTTTCGCCAAACGACACGGCTAAATTGCAGCTGGAGAGTGTGGGAGAAAGTCCTTGTCAAAATAAATGTTGTCACCGACACGGTGGTTGCGGGTGCAAATGGTTGTCATCTTCAAAAGGAATCCCTCAACAGTTCCGTTCAGTTTTTCGCCCGATTTGGGGTTTGTCAAAACATAGCATTACCCGTCCCAACGTTCGAGAGGCCAAACTGAATGCAACATGTGTCCAGGATTTGCTTTTTGTTAATTTCCATCCCCCAAAATATATATATATATATATATTTGAAATATTTAGGGGTAAGTTCAAGCTAAGGGTAGCTCCGGCCTAATAGAATATGCTCATTATGGGATTTGTGCTTGAGTGTGTTTCAATGTACATAACTCAAACTAAATGATTATAAATGAATTCATAATCTAAACAACACCGCAAATATTCAAATCACAATCCAAGCCATGAAAGGATTTAATTTAGTTGAGTGCCACGTCTCCGATTTGCGTCTCCAGTTCCAAAAATTTGAACTGGAGTTGGGAGCTCGGAAGTTGGGAGTTGAAAGTGCGCAGTTTCTTCTTTCATGAATAAGTGAATGTATAAAATAAACTTTTGGCCTGTTCTCAGGCTTTTCAGAGCTGCTATTTACCGTTACTTTCTCTTACACTGCATTCGCTCAATCGCATCTTAACAAGTGGGAAAGTTTTGGTATGAGTTGCTGACTGACTAAGAGATACCTGCACCTGAGTTGATTATGTTTGTCAAGTAGACTGTGAACATTGGATCAAGCTTATAGCTAAGGCACATAGTTGTAATTGTTTTTATCCTTATTTAAGTTAACTATTCATGCCGTATATTACACAATGCTTGCATAATGATTATGAGTTGAATCGCAATTGCTCCCAGAAATAGAAAAATGATTGGAAAATACAAAGGCAAACAACATAGTTTGAATTTCTCTCGATTCTTTACTGGAAGACTTACTTCCTCTGTTTCCCTTTTCCTTTCCCCGTGTACGCCTGGCTTTCAGCTCCCTCTTTCTCTGTCTTTAACATTTTTTTCATTTTTTCCTTATCTTATTGCCTCTCATTTTCTGCCTCTATTTCTTTCCTATTTCGTATTTCATTTTTATCTCAGAGAAATTCCATAGAGATTCCTTTTTTTACTTTCTCCCTCACTTTACTTTTGTTAAATAACTCTACTTTCCTTTTATCTGATTGTATTTTCCTCTCTCTCTCTCTCTGCCAATTCTTTTCTTACTAATCTTAAAATTTTCTTTCTCTAAATATCTCTTTTTCTCTCTTATTCTTTTATTTTCTCATAATTTCTATCTGGTTCTCGCTTTTTCGTTATCTCTTTTCATAGCCTACCTTTCTCTATATTTTTTTCACACTATCTATCGTGTCACTCTCTCTCACTCTCACTCTCTCACTCTCTCTCTCTCTCTCTCTCTCTCACTCTCTCTCTCTCTCACTCTCTCTCTCTCTCTCTCTCTCTCTCTGTCTCTCTGTGTCTCTCTGTGTCTCTCTGTGTCTCTCTGTGTCTCTCTGTGTCTCTCTGTGTCTCTCTGTGTCTCTCTCTCTCTCTATCTCTCTCTATATCTTACGACTTTTTCTATATTTGTCTATCACTGCTTCAACTCTAATATCTCTGTTGAGTTTTTTCTCCTGTATCTGCCTTTTATTATATTACCATATTATTTTCATTATCTCCGATTCTTTCTCTTACTCCTCCTCTCTTTTTTGAACTAATAAGCACCTAGCTTGTCATAGCCCTTTCGACTACAAAGTGAAGGTATCTCAGCTAATTGTGGGTAGCTGCAATCTATTGTTAAGGTCCGACAAAAGTTCACTTGGTGGTCGGAAGACTCTTTAAAGCAAGACAGCCTGAAAGATACACACACCACACACCTATGTGTGTGTGTCTAATTAATGAGTGTGCCTATTTGTTAGTCAAAGTAGGGGAGTTCGGTTTGGGCATCAACAACAGCAACAGCAACAGCAACAGCTGGAGCTGCACTTTTCAATGCGACTGAAGAGCATTTAATTACCTCGGAAAAGAAGGATGAGAGGCATGCGGCAATTGGCTGCTGGCAGGTGGCAGGTGGCATGTGGCAAGCATAGATACACTTAATTACAGTTAATGCAAAAGTGCCTCATTGTATGTTAATTTAGTTTATGTGCAGTTTATGCAAATTTTGACACACAACTCACATGCCAAATACGTTTATGATCCATCCATGTTTATGGCATAGGGGCATATAGGAATTCAGGCAGCTAATTGCAACGCTCTGTGGCGCATTCATAAATTTGCCAACTGCTTTTATTATTATTATGTTTTATGTGTTTATGTTTGTGTGTGTCTCCCAACAGATCCAATGGCCAAAGGGGCATTAGCCTCTCGAATGCGTTGCTAAGCCATGAGCCAGGATCCAAGCGTTGCCCATTGTCTGGCCATAGGTTGGGGGCGACAGCGGGCTGTGGCAGACACAAAGAAAGCGCATGGAAGCGTTTGTCTGGGTCTTCGACTCCGACGACGACGCCGAGACCAACTCCCGACTGGAGTTCGGGTTCGCTAAACTCCCAAATAAGAAAATTAAACCAAGTTGCGGGCAAAACAAGCGGGTAGCATGGAAGCTTGAAGGCGTATAGACTAAATGATACCCTGTATTTGCGGAACTACT
Organism: Drosophila eohydei; assembly: GCA_035045825.1. Lineage (NCBI taxonomy): Eukaryota > Metazoa > Arthropoda > Insecta > Diptera > Drosophilidae > Drosophila > Drosophila eohydei. Next base: position 2,305,822 of record JAWNOT010000072.1, on the reverse strand, counting down.
GCGTATTCAACCGTTGAATGCTCTCTGACCCCATGAGTTGCCATTTCGTGTTACTTTTAACATCGCCATATCATACCCTCTCTTTCGCCAGTTACAGGGTATTCTCACAACAATAACTAAGATGGCATAAAGTATTTGCAACCATTTTTCTGCAGCCTTTCATCTGTTTATCATATGCCTCGCTTGCAGCATCTTCCTCTTGCTCGCCGCCGCTGTGTGGGTCCTGGCCAAGGCATTTCAATTGTCCTGGGCTTGCGCCAGGACATCGTTAGTGTTAATGTAGTTGTTTGCTGTTTATGCTTTCACCTGCCGACAGGTCGAGCATTTGACATTTTATTATGCAGCCACGCTCCATTCAACTCTATTCAGTTATTCCATTTGAAGTTGTCGCCTTCAGTCGAAACGACTCGCCTGGGCGCAATTAGATATTTCAGGTATTGCGCATACGCCACGTTGACTGGTTTTACAAAATGTCAAGTTAGGTAAGTTGTAAAAGTAAGAGTGTTCTAGATGGGATTGTCTGGGTAGACTATGTCCTGTGTCTAGCTATTACAAAAAGGCAAGATTCAATCTCTTCATTTAAGGAAATGTTTGCGAATAACGAAATATTCTGTATAAACTGCAAAACAAGCTAGATTTTATCTATGTCTTCTGTGTACTATATCTTTTATGTAATATCGTATGTCTTATGTCATATCTTCTAAATTCTAAATTATAATTTTTATCTTCCATCTTTCATCTTTTATCTTTCATCTTTCATCTGTCATCTTCCATATTCCATCTTTCAACTTCTTCATCTATCATCTATCATCTATCATCTATCATCTATCATATATCATCTATTATCTATCATCTATCATCTATCATCTATCATCTATCATCTATCATCTATCATCTATCATCTATCATCTATCATCTATCATCTATCATCTATCATCTATCATCTAGCATCTATCATCTATCATCTATCATCTATCATCTATCATCTATCATCTATCATCTATCATCTATCATCTATCATCTATCATCTATCATCTATCATCTAGCATCTATCATCTATCATCTATCATCTATCATCTATCATCTATCATCTATCATCTATCATCTATCATCTATTATCTATCATCTATCATCTATCATCTATCATCTATCATCTATCATCTATCATCTATCATCTCTCATCCGTCATCTATCATCTATCATCTATCATCTATTATCTATTATCTATCATCTATCATCTATCATCTATCATCTATCATCTATCATCTATTATCTATCATATATCATCTATCATCTATCATCTATCATCAATCATCTATCATCTATCATCTATCATCTATCATCTATCATCTATCATCTATCATCTATAATCTATCATCTATCATCTATCATCTATCATCTATCATCTATCATCTATTATCTATCATCTATAAACTACTTTCGTATCTATTGTAACTATTTCTTTAGCCTCTTACAGAGTTGTGATGAAGCCAATATACCCTTTTGACGAATTCCAATGCGTAAATCCTCATTGTATCCCCTTTTCGAGAGCGGATATTAAATGAAATGCTATTAGACGCTCTATTTGCAGCATCTGCGGCGCGCACAAACTTCCAATTCTTATTCTAATTATGATAGATAGCTGTGTGCGGCAGGCGGCATGTGGCATGGAGTCATCAAGATGTTGCAGGTGCATGCCATCACTTGGCCGCTTGTCAACTCGAATGCTAGTCGAAAATAGATATGTCAATGGGGGGAGCTCTACCTAGTTCTAGGCTCCGTCCTCTAACACATAGCTGGATCAAAAAGCTGGCAAACACTTTGATTTGATTTTGCCACCAGGTTGCATTTCCGTGTTGCAGCTACACAGCTACAGCTCTTCTTCTTACTCTTCTCTCACTCTCACACTTTTTCCCTTTCTCCCGGTTCAGAGTTTGGCCCAAATGAAATTTTGGTAGCGTCAACAATTTGGTAAATGTTAACTTTGCTAATTTGCATAAACCGCAACAACCGACGTGGCTGAAAGTTAAGCGTATCATCGCCCCCACCCACCTCTCCCTCTCTCTATCTCTCTCTTACTCTGCTCAAAAAGACCATAAAAAGAGATGGAAAATTGCAACTTTCAAATTGGCAAAAAGGGGAGTCAGTCTAGAGAGCAAAGAGTATACGACTAAAGGAATACCCGCACTAAGCTGTTAGGAGAAGCGAGTGAAAGGTCATGTAAAGCTAAATATGGTGAGTAAGGAGCACAATGTACTTCGATTAAGTTTTACTTGAATTAGGAATTCATATTTCATGTATAGCTGGCAGTTGTAGCTCTTTTAACTAATTCGTGTCTGCTTGCTTGCCGGGTATATTTTGAAAACCACGACCAACTGACTGAGTGCCTTGCTAGCTGCCAGGCTAACCGTACTTCACTGTTGCAGCCGGCCTGTGCGGCCTGTCGTCCTTTCCTACTATCCTGCACAAATGTATATATATATGTATATGTATATCCTTACACTTCCACGCGACTCACTTTCAGTTTCGCTGTTTGAGCTCTCTGGATCGCTGGCCGTTGCGGCCGGCCTCTGCGCCATATAATCCCCAACAAGAGCTGGCAGACACGTGCGCCACGTACCCATTTGTGTGTGTCTGTGTGAGTGTGTGTCTGCAGACTAACGGCCAAGCGGACTACACGAAAAAAGAAGAAAAGGAATCCTCGAAGAGCCAGCCACAAATTGTAATGCAATGTTGCCACGCCACCCGCTTTGCTGCGCGCCCCCTTCAGCAGCTGCTGTTGCTGTTGCTGCTGCTGCGTTTCCTGCGCCCGGATGTCTATGCGATAATGATGGATTGTTAACAACAATGCAAAGGTCTTGACGCATTCGAGCGTATCCTTTTTATAACTTCTTTTATTTAAGGGTATTTGAATTTTGAGCAACTTTTTGGGTAAATCATTTGATTATGGCCTAAACGTAATGCGTGAAGCGTAAATAACGAAATTATATTTTTTGTATTTTTTATTAATTAAATTAAATATTGCTCTATTTCCAGAAGGATTTGTATAAGTTAACGTATAAGACTTTAAAGGCATTTAAATATTTGAGTATTTTAAAGCTCTCTTTAAAATTTGACTATACATATGTAACATAAGTACATATGTATGTTCATACATATAATATTTTCTTGACATTTTTTGTGCTCTTTACATGTCTTCACTTTAACTCTTAACTAAATAAATTCTATTGAAATTCTAAACACATTTGAGCACTTATACTGACAACAACTAGTGCCAAGCGCCAGCAGCCGTCTTATACACGCGTCAACGACTCTTATACTGTGTGGGCAACCACCGAAATGAGCGTCGTACAAAAAGCCGGCAACAACAGCAAGCTCAGCTGTTCAACGACAGCAGTCGCTCAATTCGCCGCAGTTAACAGCGTCAGAGAGTCGCCGTGCTGTTAAGTCTCACGCTCACAATAACAGCAACATAGCATATGTTGCTATTAGTTGCCATCGAGTCTTCGCCGCGTGCAGACGTTTATTGGTGTGTCGCCGTCGACGTTGTCGTCTAGCCTAAGTTGTGTGTGTGAGTGCGAGTGCTTGTGTATGTGCGAATAAGTAAAAGCGTTTGCATTTTGTTGTCAGCAGCAGCAGCAGCAACTGCATTCAAATTATGCGATAATTTAGCTGCTCTAAAACTGCGAACAGCGTCGCGTGTGTTGACAGCTGCCTCTGCGTGAATTAAACCAACAGCAACAAATAAACAAAAAACAAAAACGAAGAAGAAAAAGAAAAACAACAAACACACCTGCTGCCTGTTTTCAGTTTTTTTGTTCTGTTTTGTTTTGTCTTCTTTCGCCGGCTTCGACAAAGTTCGCTCCAAAGTATCAAAACTTTGTGCTTCTAAAAAACAAGTAAGTGCATTTGAGAGAGGCCAATTCGAAGAGAGTTCAATGACTGTCGAGAGCTAGTTCTAATGAGTTGCTGTTGACCACCTGATAAGACAGCCAGGCGACAAAAACTCATTTGCATATAATTATAATCGGCGCGTTTTCTTTTTTTTTGACTGCCAATATGTTAATTTGAGAACACTATCAGCGACAGCAGCTGCTCAGGCACACACAAACAAACAAATTGAAATTTTGGTTGCGCGACGCTTTTCTCTGGACGTAGGCCCTACGTAAACTGTCGCAGTTTACAAATGAACTTGTCAATTGCTCAATCATTTTATATTGTTGTTGCTCACTCAATCGTTCGCACTTATACCCTAGAGTGAGCTAAGCTCTTCAAAGGGTTGTGATGTTATGCATGGGTCAGCTAACGAGCTAAACAAATTTGTAGTTGTTTCAAAATTTAATTTTCTTAAAAAAAATTATCTAAGAAAATTTCGAAAAATGTACAAAAAAATATATATATGTTACAATTATTAAAATAATATGTCTCATGTAAACTTCTCTCATAGAGCATAAAAAATTTAAAAAAAAATATTTTTCGGTCTATCCAATCACATTTTAATGGTGTAAGAAATTTGAATATTCAGTTAGCTATAAATTTTACAGGGCATTTGGCTAGTCATACCTCATGCCTTTGCGTTTTGTGTACCAAAATTTTTATTGGACGCCCTGCGGCGCCTGTGTGTAACCCGAGCGTCGTCATCTTTATCAGGCCTTGGCTGGCAACGTTGTCCGCTTCCGATATCAATTGCTGATAGCGCCCCATTGCAATGGCAATTGCAGACGTCAAAAGCGAAGCTCTTATCAAACAACGAAAAAAAAGCACAACCTGGTGGCAGAAAAAATTCTGGCATTGCCTTTTAATTCGAATTGCATTTTGGAGCTTTGGACAGAGTCACTCGACAAACAAATGCTGACCGAATAATACACATGAAAATTGGAAAAAAACGGAAGTTCTCTCTATATAGAATTACAATTCTGATTAATGGGAAACAGGAAATGAAATAATTGATAATATTTAATGAATACTTAAAGCGAATTTTGCATGTATTCATATAAAATGATAATACCTAAATATAGGCACTGATAAAGCGCTTACAAATCAATTAAATTTTAAAGACTTAAATACTATAATAAAAAAAATAAATAAATAATTATGGTTGATATTCCTATAAGTGAATTATGGGTTCAAATATAATTTAAGTTTAAAAGTTTTCAAATATAATTAAGTAATATTAAACTTAATTATTATAATAATAAAAATTATTTAAAAAATAATAAAAGTTAAATTAAATTATGGAAGTTCTTAAAAAATATTATAGACTAGCTATAAAAAATACAACTTTGTAAAGTTTTTACATATTTTGCTACTAAATAATCATGAGGTCATTTCTCTATATATGTTTTATGAACTTATTGGTAGTAAAAAAAACCAGTCCTAAAATAAATAAACAAATTTCTTTGTCGTATAATATAAACTTAGATAAGTTATGCATTAAAAAGCGATTTTTTATTGATACAATAAAAAAGAAAATAAAACAGATTACAATATATCTATAGACGGATTATAGAAAATTTAAAAGCGATAAATATATGTTTTGAAAGGGAATATTTAAGATAAATCATTTCTATAGATGAATTAGAAAGACTTTAAGAGCGTTAAGTGGTTAATGGCAAGAAAACAAAGTTTAAGCCACGTAAAAAATCTTTTTCAAGAACCAAGAAGAGCTACATGAGTACCTATTAGAGTTAACTTCTCTATGAATTCTCAATACATTTCTCTTATCAAATATGAGTCAAGTATATATATACTACTTGAATTCGAGATATATTTCTCGGCACTCGCAGTTTTTCATTTTTTTTACAAACATGAGTCAGGTATGCCCAAGACTAAGACCTCATTCGTACTCCTCTTCGTTACACATGCATTTAATTACCTACACTTTTTCTCACTGTGTACACATTTTATTGTATATTGTGCTATTAATAATTCTTATTTTGGGTCTCCTCTTCTTCTTCTTCGTGTAGTGCATTGTAAAAATACTTTCAATGGCCTCACCATACCATTAGAGTCAAATGTTTGCACAATGCTTAGTCTTAGAGGTCGTATGGGTAATATTATTGCGCATACGCCACATGGCGCCATGGTTGATAACTCGATTTTGGAATAGGTCGCCTATCAATATGGGTGTGTGTGTGTGCGTGCGTCTGTGTTCGCATTGAATTTCATTTCATTTCATTTTGTCATTGATTCAATTAATAACAGTGCATTGGCTCTTTGGCCAGCCAATTTGCCATTTCACAATGGTAGAGAGCTCATGAGTAATGGAAATTATAATGGGCCAACGGATCCGAAAAGCATTTCTCCGATAAGATTACAACCGCTATTTAGATTCCATTGAAATTATTAATGAATACTGCGTAAACATGAAATATATTGTGTCTTGTTCATGGCTGACTTGCTGCACATACATATTAAAATTCCATTTAGAAACTTTTCGATTTCGTCGAGCTTTTGTATCAAAATAGTTTCTGGGTGTGTGTGGAGTTCATCAATCAGTAAATTAGTTGGGGATGTAGATGAAAGGAATGAAAAAGGCATCTCAGTACTTGAAGTTTGACCCGTAGAGCTCATGCTTCCGTTCTAAGATGAAATGACTTGGCTTAAAATTCGATTCTTTTTCTAAAAATTTAGCTGTAGCTCTTTGTAGAATAACTACTTAGGCTTACATTTCAGTTTATGCTAAAATATTAGTTAAGAACTCGAGTTCTAATCTCTGCCCTAGTTCTTAGCTTTCTTAGAAATCTTTTCCTACTTCAAGAATATCTGCTTGCCTTTCGCTTCAAGTTTTATGACTTTGCCTTTCTACTTCTGTTTTACCGTTTCGCACTTACACTTTCCATCGTTAAAGTTCAGACCAAAAACAAAAAATTGTCACGGCTAGCGCTAGTGGCGTAGCCGTGTCGTAGACGTAATTATGCAATCTACGCGTCGATTTCCACAAAGCGAAACAAAGCTCAAACTCAACCCAGGCACGACCCACGCGACATAAAGAGGAGACGAAACGTCATAGAACACCATTCGAGACTGTAATTTCTAGCATTTTGGGCGTTTAATTATGGTTGCCACAACAATCATAATGGGGCCTCCCAAAAGGGCAGCGTAGGAAGGTAGCGCAGGGACAGCTGTGGGCAAATTTTCACGCACGTGCTGCGACCTGCCTGAAAAATATGAGCATTAGCAATGAAAATGCCAAATGTGTTTGGCATACGAATGTAAGGGAAAGGCAGAGAGCTTGAACGACTTCTCTAATACCTGCACTAAGAAATGAAGAGTTTCTTGGAAGACTATTTAAATGATTCTAAATGCAAGAGAACTTTTCTTCGATTGTTTTTACTCAGCTTTCGTGTAACGTAGAGTAGATATATTTACTTTTCGTTGCTTCATAAAAGTTGTCAGCCTAAATAAATTCAATGTCATTTCTAATTAAGTCTTACAAACAAATTTTATATATAATGCATACAAAGTCTCCTCAGTCTAAAATGCCTCTCTAATTAGTTAGGTGCAGGTATATGTATACACGTATATAAAAAGTGAATACAAAATGAAGCGAAGCAATTGACAAATGTGAAAAAGTGACCCCTCGAGCGCGACCGGAAGTAAGGTGCGCCTCGACGTCAAAAATTTGACATTAACTTTAACGCTGGCTGCGTGCGTGTGAGCCAACATAAACATGAAATATTTGTTGCTACATATGTCAATACACACACACGCACACATGCATGACTTACATTAGCATAATAAATAAAGACATTTGCAACAGATACAAAACAAATTAAATACCGGACTCTGCTCTGTCGTGTGTATGTGCAAAGTTTTTAAGCCAATTAGCCGTCAGAATTTTCCGAGTTTTCCCAAAAGTTTCATGAGAGCAAAACTGATTAAAATCTGACTAGAGTTGAACCCTTGCTAGCTGTAGCCGGAGCGCACTGTAATCAGGGCACACACAGACCATTTTCTCTCTCGTGTGTCTGGCAAATAAATAAAGTCTCAGCTAGGCTCGAGCTATATGAATAGCAACTGCTGCTATTTGCATAGGCGCCCAATGTGGGGTATGCATTTGAGCCATATGAATATCTACCTAAATGTCTATGTGTTTCTCTTTCTGCTCCTATTTCAGTTTCAGTTTCAGTTGCCAGTTGCCAGTTGCCAGTTCCAGTTGACAATATAAACACATCAACCATAACCATATCTCATAGGGCTGCTCGTAAATTTTGGAGACTTCCACACAGACCATTAAGCGTGCCTCTCACCCTATCTTCCTTGACATTGCGCTCTTGCTCTCTATACCCTAATATCATGGAATATAGTTAGAAAGGGTATATTGGCTTATCGATAAATATTTAGAGCTAATCAGTATAACCGAAGGCAACATAGTCAAGTCACTCTGAGTCGAGAAGTTTAAGAGCTAAAATCTTGACTTTGGAAAATTATATGCTTTTTTATCATAGACAAAAGTAATTTAATATATTTTAATAATCATTTTCATAAGATGAAGTTGAATTTAACTCGAGAACTATAAGTACTTAAGATATGATATTTGTTATCTCACTTCTTTCTAGCTCAACCTAAACCAGGGCATATTCGAGTCGGTTACTCTCAACTGTAGCTGTGTTGACTTGTTTTGATATGCTCTTGTTGTTATTTTGTGTTGTTTGTCTGTTTTTTGTATGTGCGCCCCTTCGCTCCCAGCCAAAAAACGCATTTGGAGACACGCACTAATTTTCGGATATTCAAAGCCATGAAAGTCAAGTGTGCGAGCTTTTGAATTAGTTCAGTTGGCCAACAGTTTCGTTGGTAACTCTAGCTGTTGCGAGGCACGTTTTGCATTTTATGGTAATTTCTTTACATTTACATTTTAAAATACCAATAGCGCAAGCACAAGGCTGTAGCTTTGACACTTTTTTGGGCTTAAGCGAAAAGAGTTCAATTGAAACAGCTCTAACTATATGAGCGTAATTCTTTATATGTATATATATATCTATATTATATATCTATATTTTCATACGCTGTGTAGGTGTTTTGCTGGCAAACTGGTTTCCTCTTTAAAGCCAAATATCATACAAAACATCATCATTGCGTTTGTGATAATCGGCCAAGTTTTTAGATATTTGCCAAAAAGAACGTTTGTCGCCTTTTCAGATTCAGTTTCAGTTTCAGTTGTCCAAAAAGTTGTCCAACTGGTTAATGTCTAAGTGATTTAGTCAATGATATGTGTGTAAAGACTTTGCTTTTGTATTTCTGTTGTCATTTTTATTCAGCTTTTTGGCACTGCTTCGGCTGTTGTCTCTCTACTTATGGACAGCCACTTCCGCGTGCGATTACCTCTGGGATCAAACTTGGCACTCGTAAACAAACTCGAAAAAACGTATATAAAGGAGCTGACAGCATGTCTCGAGTACTCAATAGACTGTCATATGTGCAATTTAATTAACGTGTATTCGGTAATTAGCTTTTCACTGATGTCCATTAGGCATGGCTAATCATATTAATAGAGCTTATAGACAGACTTCTGGCAGGCTCAAGGACCTGTTGATGTCGAAGAACATGTGTACTTGGCTCTATGTTTGTACAAAAGTTATAACTTAGTTATGTTTGTGGTAGAAACTTACGACTTTTGTTAAGATCTCAAAGTATAGATAAAAGAGGAAGTGTTTGGGTTTGGGTATAAGAGATTCTAGGGTAAGAGAGATTTAAGGAAGTATCATGTTAAGAAAAAAAGTTAGTGAAAAGGGTATTCAGATTCTAAGGTATTATGATTTAGGCTAGACTTTTAAGATCTCAAAGTTGGGGCTTAAGAGTCTCGGGTAATCAGATTCTATAATGTTTCTGTTGGACAAAGTGTATAAAATACTCTAAGGGCATCAGATGCTAGGGTATTCAAACTCTATGCAGTTCATGCTTCATTGAGTTCACTTGTGTTGACTAAAAGGCTTAACAAGCAAGTTGTGTTATGCTCAAAGTCTTCCCAGTTTTTCTGTGCGCATTTCACTAACAATTTACCGGCCTTGGCTCCACTGTGCAGCTCAATATTTGAAGAGCCAAAGGCAAATACTACCAAATTGCCTAGCCTGAGGTTCTTGCCAGACTTAAAGCCAGTTTATGCTCTGATATTTACGCTAATTACTTAAGCAAATGCCGTTGCAGACGAAGCTCTATCTCTCAGCTACCAGCAGTAGAAGCATCCGAAATTTTATGACTGGCAAATAAACTCGAATTACAGATTTCAGTGCTAAGCCACCCAAATGGGCGCCTGTGGCCACGCCCACTTTTTTACTTTGTTACAATTATATATATATGTATATATATATATATATATATATATATTTATATATATATATATTTATATATATATTTGTAGCATATACATTATGGCTTAATAGAGAGGTGGTTCAGTGGCTCACTGATTTGGTGGCTCGTTGGCTGCTGCCTTGGCATAGTTTTTGCTGACGGGCGCAATTTTATCGGCACAAAGTAAAAAACCATTTAGTCTAGATAAGAGCCCAACTGATTTATAACAATGGCAGCAGGTGGGGGCTGTTTCACTCAACATTATTATATATACTCCACGCTGGCTAAGTGGGTGTGTCTGCTGTTTCGTTTTTCTTGCTGTTGTTGTTGTATGCGATTGAGTATGGTCAATTTATGTGTCTAAAATGAAGGATATATTTATAGCGTAGCTGAGCACAATGTATGCTTGGGTTATTGCAGCTTATAGCAGCTGAAATCTTTTAGAACTTGGTATGAAAACTGCGATTGAATATGTAAAAATCAGTGTGAATCGATGTAAAAGTGCAATTAAAGGCTTAACACTTTTGTTCAGTAGTATGTAAAAAGGAAGGAGACATGGTCAAATCCCTAAAGTATATATATAATATGCCAGTATGAAGAGTCTAGTCTCTGTACTAAAAATAGTTCAAGTCTTTAATATTTTCATAAAATGTTCAAAGTTTCAGAAAACAGTTTGTATCTATGAAATATGTTTAGCAAATAGTGAGGCCCAACATATATAAGCTTTATAGCTCGTTTATCTATCCACCTATGTATTCATCCACAAGCCTATCTATCGAATATGTTTAAATACCTAACTGTGTTAAGCACCAAATTATGTTTGCTTTCCAGCCCGGCCAGTTTCAGTCTAAGTTTTCTGCCAACATTTTCTACGCCACACAAATTTTATTTTTACTTTTTGCTTATGAATTTATATTCCATTTTATATCCCTATAAAAGCCGTAAACTTTTGTTTGGCCGCCATTTACAGTAGTTTTTAAAACTTGTCAACAATAAAGTTCAAATTGTGCCAAAAACCTAGTTCGAGTCACTTTTAACACGCAATTTTATTGACACTTTATTGGCATGTGGCAACCAGAACCACTTTAACAGCCCCAAGTAACCCAATGTGAAAAGCCCAAACACCCAACCACCCCCACACTTCATAGGTTTTAAGCAAAACTTTGCTTGTTATTTGTTTTTGGAAAATTTGATTGCGTCTTTTCTCGAAAGTTAAACTAAGTTGAATATTCGATCAAGTGAAATATGCTAAAAACAAATAATACAAATGTAAGCTTGGGTGTATGTGTGTGTTTGTGGCACACCTGCATTCGTATTTATGCCTCGCTAATTGGATCTAATCATCGGCACACAAACAGAATCTCACTTAAAATTAAACCAAATGACATTTTAGCCAAAGCGTTGACAACTTCTGCAGCTCGACAAACTGGCAAAAAATCAAATACTTGAGACACACATACAACATACACACACAGCCTCACACACACACGCACACACTTACCAGTGATGCAAGCTAAAAGATGTGCTTGCCTCTTTTGGGTGGTCGTTGGTCGCGCACATTTTCCCAGATTTATGATTTGTTTATTTTGCGTTCTCATTTTCGATATTCGCTGCGATCATTTCCAAATGCGCTACAAACAATACATAAAGGGCATATTAGTTGGCTGTAATAACAAAATAATAATAATAATATAATAGAAATAAATAATAAAAAAATAATTGAAAATAGAAAGTGTATTCTGAGCATATTCTAGCTAAGCATTAGGAGGAAATATGCCTAAAGATGCATCATAAACTAAACCTGAAACTTGTTTTTATTTATTTTAATTTAAATGAACAAACTACCGAACCCTAAAAACTAAAACTTGCATATGTTTTGGTACAGCAATAAATATAATTATCAATCAAATTCAGGAGTCGTAGCAAAGGAAGTCAAATGTAAATACAAATATGGAATTTTAGAAAGAAGTAGAAAGAAGAAAGTAGCTTATACTTAAATCAGCTTAAGAATACTATATTTATATATATATATATGAAAAAGTGATCAACAAAAAAAAAAATAAACTGATGGAGATATAACAGTGTTCAAATTAGAATTCCTATGTCATTTCTATCAAGCCTTTGTAGCCAGGCCAATTTAAATAAGCCAATCTTAAATAAAAAGGAAAATAAAAATAAAATTAAATAGCAAAATCAAAAAAATTTCCCAAAAAACTGACCATAGAGCTGTGACAAAACCTAAAATAAGTTCATTTACAAGACAATTTGTAAAATTAGGCAACTTTTATGATAAGCCAAGCTTTAGATGCGGGCAAAATTTACCACGAAAAAAGTGAACATGGAGAGGTGTGTCGAGCGAATTGATATGCTCATTTGTGTGGCTGAAGTAAAAATTGTTCACATTGATTCAATTAGTTGCGGGTATATCAAAGTCGGAGATGCGGCGGGTCTTTGGCACAGCTTTCTAACTTGCTGACTTTTGAGTCACGAGGCATGAGGCATGAGGCCTGTGGCATGGGGGCATGCGATGTTTTGTTTACCAAAGACGCGCGTCTTGGCGACACATTCACAGCAGCTGAGTGGATATACGTATATATACGTATATATATTCATATTCATGCAGCTCATAAAGTCAGCAGAAAACGCACAACTGCAAAAAGATTTGCATTTCGAATTGCTGTCAGCACTAAAAACGCAACTGCAGCAGCAGCTGGAGTGAGGCGTGGGGCAGCAGGGGCGGGGTCGCTTTTAATAACTGAAATGGGGATTGCTGGCTGTTGTTTATTATTGGCAAAATTCATAAATGGGCTGGCGGTGGCGAGTGCGTGAGTGCGTTTTAGGTTTAATTATAAACCAAACAGACGAAGCTAAAAACACATAAGAGAGAACTAGGCGGACGAGCACGACTAGCAGATACCCTAGATGATTATTCTAGCTTAATTATACCCTGATCCCATTGAAAATGGGAAATCAGGGTATAATGGTTTTGTGCAAATGTATGTAACAGGCAGAAGGAGGCGTGGCAGACCCCATAAAGTATATATATTCTTGATCAGGATGACAAGACGAGTCGATTGAGCCCTGTCCGTCTGTCTGTCCGTCCGTCTGTCCGTCTGTCCGTCTGTCCGTATGTGTGAACGCGTGGATCTCAGCATCTATAAGAGCTAGAGACTTGAAATTTTTTTTGTAGGTCCGTGTATAGCACGCGCAGGTCAAGTTTGTTTCAAATATTCGATAACTATTCGCATTTAATTGTTATCGAATAAAAACATTATTGAAATGCAGTAAATAAATTATATCTCGAACGTCTTAAGAGCTAGAGCCTCCAAATTTTGTATTTAGTTTTATGTATATTTTATGCAATTTTGATTTTTGTTGGATTTTGGATACCGGCTCCAAATACCCCAAAATTCGTAGAATTTAAGTTTAGTTGGAACTAGGGCCATTATGTGAAGGCGTTTGCATCTCAACCAAGCCAATAGGATATGTAGATCATATGCTGAAAATTTCATTAAAATCCATTAAGTAAAACAGAAGTTATTAAACAAAACGTTTGGCCAATTTGCAAAAGCACATGTCAGCAGCGCCACGCGCACGCATTTTTCCTATGCGTGTGCACACATACATTCAAATGCGTGTATTCTTTTCTATTCCACGAATTGCAATTGCGATTGAACTGTGCTGAATTATTAGCTGCTACTTATGTTCAAATTTGCAGCTGCTCGCGTGAGCAGAGCAGTGGCTGCGTTGGTAGAGGCGGCGCTCGTGTGCAGCGCGGTCCTGGTTCGAGACCAGTTCAGACGAAACATTTTTTATTGTTTTATTTATTTTTTAATTATGAAGTGGCGGTGTTGGTAGAGTTGGCGCACGTTGCGCACACAATCCGGGTTCGAATCCTGGTCTCGCAATGTCATTTTTTATTTATTTTCTTTTTTTTTTTAAATACTCGATACAAACTACGAAAAATATTAAAAAACTCAGAGGACTGGGATCAGGGTATCTCCTAGTCGGGCACCCCGACTAGAGCTTTCTTACTTGTTTTACTTTATTTTCAAAGAAACTAAATGCCATTGAATTACAGTTAACTAGGTAGAAGAAATCTAGCAAGAGATACCCAAGAATCTGAAAGCTATCAAGAATCTGAATATATTTACCAGCAAAAAATAAGATATAATATGTGTAAGCATATATGAATATGTTATATATACATTACAAGATGAAATATGTAATATATTACTTTGAGGGTTATAAGACAATATTCAACTTTAATTAAGAGAAATTCAGATAGAGCCAGCCCGATTCAGCTTGGCTATGGCTGTGGCATTTATAACTGATTGTTACATACTTTCGCACGCAAGCAGTACTCCCTTGCTACACCCAATTCCCAATGGATTTGCAGTATAAAAACGCCTGAGACAAACGGGCGCTATGAATATGGATCTGAATACGAATCTGAATACTCAACTGCGTGCTCGTCTGCGTTCAGGCAACAGCAGCTGCTGCATTTATGAGCCGACAGATACTTTATATATATATATATATATAAACATGGAAGGCACATCCATCAGTTGGTTCTTGGCCCGAACTGTTCGACGTGCCCAAATTGCATTTGCATTCAAGTTATTTGCGCTAATTTCACGTTATGAAATTTTTTATTTCGCACATTTGCGCAACGCGTTTCTTGCCTCGTTTTTCATTGCAAGTGGAAAGCGGGAGCAAAATTGTAGCTGTAATTAAAAAGGAAAACTAAATTGGACTAAACAGACTGCGCTGGCTATCTGGTTTTAGTTGTAATTAAATCGCAGCTCCAGACTACAGCGGATTGTCTGCGGCAATTGAAGGATGGCCTGAACTTGAGCTGCACTAGCAAAAGGCTCCAAGAGAAGGACGCCAGTTTAGACGGCAATTAGTTGCGCACAAACTATTTCAAGTTCTCAACTTGTATGGCTTAAAGCAAACTTAAAGTTCACACAAATTGAAATATAACTGAAATTCCAGAACTCAAATGTAACAACTGTGACCAAACTTTATTTCAAATAAAGTTGCGGGTAAAAGTTTTATCTTTGAGCTGTGAAAACTTAAAAACATTTTAATTAAACTTTAATGAATGCAAAAAGACTTTATGTTTAGACAACAACTTAATGAGTTGTTATTATGATAGATATATTTCATAAAAGAGAGAGAGAGAGTGAGAGAGGGGCATATATAGCTGAGGCATATATAATATTCCTCTATCCTTCCTTTTTATCTTTTCTTAAATCTTCATTTCTTTCCTTTTTTTCTTTCATTCTTCTTTTCGATTTATCTATTTATCTATGCTTCTATCTATTTTGTATAACTATCAATTCATCTTCATAAATATTTAAATATTATATTTTTATACCTACCTAGATTCTTGTCTAAATAAATTTCTTTATATTTAAATTTTTGTCTATCACGATTTTCATATAAATTCATATAAATATATAAAAGGTTTCTATTTATATAGATTTTTTATCTAACTAAATTTGCATCTATTAAATTTCGTTTGTATCTTTCCATTTACCCAATTTTCGCTCACTTTAAGTTTAATCAACACAGTTCGTCTCCTTTTTTAATTAAATGAAAATATTTTTCGCTTTGAATTAGATATGCCAACTGTGTATAACATGCATAATCCAACTACAGCCCAGCCTCTATCCCCACGCCATCATTCTCACACTTCTATTGTGCTCTTTGTGCTGGAATCAGTTTGGTTAGTCTGTCATAAATATCATAATAATCAACAAAATCCACTTGTGCAGCTCTATGAATAGCGCTCAACTGATGCAAATTCCATGCCAGTTAAGCGAATTGTGCTTCTTCTTCTCCTTCTTCTGGTAGTGGCTATGTAGTGCCGTCCAATCCGGGTCTGACCACCCGGACACTGAGCCGTAGACACATTGCACAATTGACGCCATCAGCGACTCCAAAAAGGAGATGCCACAGCGCTTTTGTTATTCAATCCGAATGCCAAACAAACGGGTGGGCGTAAGCACAAAAAGCCAACGAAAAGATTGTTTGTGAAGTAATCAAAAATGTGCACTGAGAGAAAAGCATGGAGCGTGAAATAAAAGTGTTAAAATGTAGTTTTGAATAACTGACAGCTGGAAGAGACGGAAATGAAACTTCTGATTGGCTTTCATACTTATTATAAATTTCTTGTTGAAGTTGTGGAAATTGTACACTGCGAAAAATGATTGACATAAAATTAAATAACATTTATTACTGAATGGAAAATGGAGGATTATCACTTATTTACAGGCAAAAGGCCTTTTCCATTTGATAATTTTATTATTTATTTTTGTATTTTCTACATGTTTTTTTTCGCAGTGCAAGTGCGAGACACTTGTGTAAGTCCAGGGCATTACGTCTAGAGAACATTTGTATTTCATTTATTGTTCTGTGCTAACAACTATACTTAATATGCAACAGCTATTTTCGGTGGGCCACTTGAATTTCACTTTGTCAAGCCTTTTTCCAACCTCGGCCCCATCTGTCCAGCTCCTACAATGCTCCCCTTTATAAGCCCTCCCCTCTTTTGGTAGCTCACGCAGTAACCGCATCTCGCATTGCTGTGCGATGTTTTGCGGTGGTAATTGCACGCGCGCTGAAGCATATCGTATGTTGCAGGTTTCCGTTGCTGGAAAACCGGGAGAAACGACCTAAAATAGCGGAACCATGGATGGGAACAAAAAGAAAAACTAGATGCAAGAGGGGCCAAAGGGGTAAGAATGGCGGCCTCGTCAATATTGGCCGCGACAGCTTTTGTTGTATGCACGAATTGTACGTGTTGCAATCTTCAATAGATACAGCAGCAGCAGCAGCAGCTACAGATACATTTACAGATACAGATACATTTTCCACTCAACAATTGCGAGCGTGCGTTTGTTCTTCTTTCACGCTTGCTGCATCGAGCTGTGACTCGCTCTCGCTTGCTGAAAAAACATGTTCTTTGTCATGCTGGCTGCCTCTGGTCTGTAGCTCGTTGTACCATTTGTATCTGTATCTGTATCTGAGCCAAGTGCATGCGCCCTTTGGCCCATTAGGGCGCAACCGTGCATAATTACATCTGTTAATGTATTTGTACACGCATTTCCATCTGTAGCTGTAAGTGTGTTGTATCTGAATCCGAATCTGTGTCTGTTGTTGTGCTACGCCCCTTTTTTTAGGCAATTCTAATTACACGCGCTATGATTGATGTTCGCGCCGTATCTTCTGTATAGTTTTTACCATTCCCTATTGCGCTTAAGCTTCTTTTGTAATATTTCAAATTTTTTATCATTAATTCTTTCACAAATTTCGCTTACTTACATCAAATTAAAAACCCATAAATCTTTCTCTATACACATACTAGTTTTTTTCATACATATACAACATATATATATGCACAAATTTTCACACACAATGCAAACCGCAATAGCCACAACATCCAGGCAGTCGATTTATGTTGCCCTTTTAATTTGTCACTCGACACGTCAATTATATAAATCGCTTCTATATGTTGCATGCTGCTTGATGCGTGCTTCGTGCTGCGTGGCTGCATGGCTGCATGGCTGACAACATTCCCATTCTTATACATAAATAAAAACAAAAGATATTTTTATACTCCCGCTCATGCTGAGCACGGAGTATATTAGTTTTGTACAATGCCTGTCTTGCTGTTCTTCTAGCTGAGACTTTTTTATTCTTTTTTTATTCTATGAATTCGTATAGATCAAAATGCAGTTCATATCCATACGTTAGCTATCCTTACTTTACCTAATTCGCAATAAATTAAATAAATAATATAAATATTAATATGAATATGAAAAATAATACATATAAAATTAAGTAAAATAAAGTTTAAAAAAATACAGAACCAAATTTACTTAAGAAAACAGAGAAAAATAACTCTTCTATAGTCTCTTTAAGCTATATAAACTAAACACTCTCTATATAAGAAATTAGTTTAGCTTAAGCTATATAAATAGCACGTCTTATATAATATCTCAAGGTTGCTAAAAGAAACTTGCTTTTCATTCACACTAAAAACATAAAAATATTTTCGTAGCCGTAAAAAGTCAATACAAACAGCTTACACAAATGATAAGACTCCACAATACACAAAGCAGAGTATTAAAAAATAATATTTATGAAAGTCAAATATTTTGTCAAGTCTTCAGCTTTTTTCTTCTTCTTTCTTTCATGCATTCCGTTTTGGGGCGAATTTATATATATTTGATAATAATGTGTGAATTTTCTTTTCTTTCGACTCTCGTTTCAGCTGCAACACAATTGAAGCACATCGCCACACCCAGGCACAAATGCAGGGTATATGTGTGCGTAGAGAAATGCCAGCTAAATTTTTACTATTGATTTCTACAAGTGTATGAAAAAAAGCTCCATTGCTCAATGGCTAAATAAAACACGCAGCCACACTGAGAGAAATAATCTACTGATTGCATAACGAGCGAAAACGTGTCGAAAAAACTAGAGAGAAGGGGAAAAACAAAATCAACAACAGTTGCAGCTGCCGTTGCGGCTACTTTGCTTAATTGATTTCTGTCTTGCAATGAGGCGTTTCAATGCCAACAACAGCAGCAACAGCAACATCAGTAATAACAACAAAAATTTGCTGATACCAACTAAACAACAACAACAACAACATTCACATCTTCAGCAACTGTGCGACAACTGCGTTTTGGGTGCGTTTCGTGCGCGTTTTTCGCGCGCGTTTTTTAATTAATTTGAAATCGCGCTTGCCCTTTTTTTGTCTTTGGTTTCGGTTTGGTTGTGCGTGTGTGTGTGTGTCCGAGCGGAAATCAGCAATTTAATTTACAATAAGACGCTTGCCAAGGAGGCACCCGAAAGCGGAGCAAAAACCCATAAAAAAGAAGCAAAATAAAGGAAAGTCAAAGAAGAAGCAGCCAAAATGTTCGCGGGCATCAGGAAGAGACTAGCACGCAAGTGAGTAATACAGAAACCCCTCTCGTTGCCACTCTTAAGTCTTTTTGTCAACCATTTGAGCTGCTTTTATTTTATCACTGTTGTCCCTTTACCCTAAAATACCCTAACTTGGGGAGAGTAGATAGGCTAAGGCTTGAGTTGTCTGCCAGAAAGGAGCATATAAAATGTGTATAGAAAAGATAAATAACAAATTGACATTTAATTGTTGTTAACTTTTATATATCTATTATATGGAATTTGAAGCTTGTAAAAGTCTTAGTTTAAAAAAATTAAATTTCTGTTACGGGATTCGAACCCTTCTAATATTAGTGCATACGAAATTCGACTTCTGAAAATGCATTTTCCATTCCTGGCTTTATCAAAGTTGTGCCTTCGTCGTTTTCATGGCCCAATTCCTTTGTTAATGACTTACGCGATAAAGGTCAGTGCGGGCGACTGGGGACTGTGGGGGGCTCGAGCGTGGCCAACCCTCATTCCAGGGCGTTTTTCAATTTGCAAAAATTAGAAAAAAAAGTTGTTCTTAGAATATCGTTTACTATTTGTCTAATTAATTTTGTTGCACAGCTGGAGTTGAAAATTGGAGCTCATTTGCACGCAGCACTCTCGAGGCGCAGCAGAATATTTGGGGGACAAGTACGGCTGTGTGCGCAGCCCTCCCCACTCCCTAATAATGCCAGTCAGCAGCATTGGAGAGCCCCTACGCCCCCTACCCATCCACACCCTCTGTTCATCGCGACATTGAAGCTCATGAATTTGCTGATTTGTGCAAATGTTGCACGTTTCGACAACAATCATCATTTATCATTATTCGTCGTCATCATTATTATAATCATTTTTTGAACGTTTTTTTAAATGAGCCAATTAGCTTAAAAAATCTTTATTATTAGCCTGATTGCTGAAGACGAAAACCAGTTTCTATAAACAAAATTGAATTATGCCACACAACTTGATGGCTGAACTGTTGTGGTTTGCGGCGCGTGCAGACCCCGAAACGATCTACCAAAAAGAGTAATTTCTAAAAACTCTTTTTTTTTTGCAAAAAAAAAACTATTATCAACTATTTTCGTGGGAAATTTTCATGAATTTCGTGTTAGACACAAATGAAAGCCAAAGAAAGTTGAGGAGTTTGAAGAATAGGCGCGTAATTGCTTAGAGTGTGGGTGCCTCCTACAAGTATTCAATTGTAAGCCCACATGAGAGGGGGAGGGAGAATGAGAGAGAGCTTGAGTGGGGATTATTGGAATTAGAGAACTATTCTCTTGAAGGGAATTAACTCTTATACCCTGAAACCATTGAAAATGGGAATTAAAGGTATAATTGTTTTGTTAAAATATGAATTATAGGCAGAAGGAGGAGTGGCACACTACTTAAAGTGTATATATTCTTGATTTGTGTCAATAGTTCTCAATCTGCCTCCGTATGTATGACCCTTTGAGAGTTAGAGTCTTGAAATTAAGTTTGTTTCAAATTGAACTTATCCAACTTCAGTTATTGCATAGATTCATTTCGAATCATGAAGGCGAACATCGTGTTGTATAAAAAACTATTCTATTCTATTATATCTTTAAGTCCCTAAAGTATGCATATTATGTAAAGCGAATCACAATAAAAGTAAGAAAATTCAAATCTTTCGCAAGGCTTTGCTTTTCTATGTCTCTTTTCACTTTTTAAGTGCTCCACTTTAGCTTTAGCTTTAGCTTAAGGTTTATTACACATCACACGCTCCAGTATCTGGCTAAGTACCTGCACAATTCACACCCACACTTCAAAAAATACATATATTTGAAAGCCCCTTGGCAGATGACAAAGGCGAATGTTTTTCATTTTTATGTTTTTCCTCTCATTTTTTTATACCCTGATCCCATTGAAAATGGGAAATCAGGGTATAATGGTTTTGTGCAAATGTATGTAACAGGCAGAAGGAGGCGTGGCAGACCCCATAAAGTATATATATTCTTGATCAGGACGACAAGACGAGTCGATTGAGCCCTGTCCGTCTGTCTGTCCGTCCGTCTGTCCGTCTGTCCGTCTGTCCGTATGTGTGAACGCGTGGATCTCAGCATCTATAAGAGCTAGAGACTTGAAATTTTTTTTGTAGGTCCGTGTATAGCACGCGCAGGTCAAGTTTGTTTCAAATATTCGATAACTATTCGCATTTAATTGTTATCGAATAAAAACATAATTGAAATGCAGTAAATAAATTATATCTCGAACGTCTTAAGAGCTAGAGCCTCCAAATTTTGTATTTAGTTTTATGTATATTTTATGCAATTTTGATTTTTGTTGGATTTTGGATACCGGCTCCAAATTCCCCAAATTCTTAGAATTTAAGTTTATTTGGAACTAGGGCCATTATGTGAAGGCGTTTGCATCTCAACCAAGCCAATAGGATATGTAGATCATATGCTGAAAATTTCATTAAAATCCATTAAGTAAAACAGAAGTTATTAAACAAAACGTTTGGCCAATTTGCAAAAGCACATGTCAGCAGCGCCACGCGCACGCATTTTTCCTATGCGTGTGCACACATACATTCAAATGCGTGTATTCTTTTCTATTCCACGAATTGCAATTGCGATTGAACTGTGCTGAATTATTAGCTGCTGCTTATGTTCAAATTTGCAACCGCTCGCGTAAGCAGAGCAGTGGCTGCGTTGGTAGAGGCGGCGCTCGTATGCAGCGCGGTCCTGGTTCGACACCAGTTCAGACGGAACATTTTTTATTGTTTTATTTATTTTTTTTTAAATATGAAGTGGCGGTGTTTGTAGAGTTGGCGCACGTTGCGCAGACAATCCCGGTTCGAATCCTAGTCTCGCAATGTCATTTTTTATTTATTTTCTTTTTTTTTTTTGAATACTCGATACAAACTACGGCAAATATTAAAAAACTCAGAGGACTGGGATCAGGGTATCTCCTAGTCGGGCACCCCGACTAGAGCTTTCTTACTTGTTTTGGTCGAAGTTGTTTACAAGTCATGATGTGCTAATTATTACAGAAAAGTGCAGCCAAATGCCTTTTAGCACTTAACGTTGACGGCAGCTGGAGGGCTAACAGCAACAACAACCACAGCAGCATAATACTTTAGGCTCAGGTGCTAAAAACACCTGTGTAAATAGAAACCGAAAACTCTAAAGTTGAAGTCGAGGCCTAAACTTCGACTTGGCATTTTTGTAGGTGGCATCATTTAAGCTACATAACGGAGACTCTAAATATATATATATGTATATATCCTCATGTATATATATAAATTGTTCAAGCTTCAAATCTTGTGTGTGGGCCCCCGCACACACGCACACACACTAACAATTTTCATAGAAATTAAACGCTTGGTCTCGCAATCAAGCGCGACTAAATTTAAGAAATAACAACTATAGACTGCAGCATGCCCGTTCATGGCACAAAAACAGTCGAATCGATTCAAGAACTCGATCTTTTAGAGTATATAAGGCCCCCATATGACACTTTATAAGCTTATCTATGACAGAGTAAAGCCAATATCTACACACATATATACAAGAAATCTTAAGGCTTCGACTAGACAACCAACCCAATATACTCTCTGATCTGTTCACGAACGAGCATGAAAAATAATTACACGAAAAGCCATAACACACAATTTTATTTAACTTTAAACATTAAACACAAGATTTTATGTGGGCAAGCATTAAACTTTACGCGTGCGGCCCACAATACGTGCGATAACCCCTGAAAAAGTTGATGAATTCTCACGCCTATAAAACACAAACTCAAACTAGACAAGAAAACTGAGCTTCAAGTCGAGAGTCTTGGTCTACAGTGAAGACCGCTGTAGCTCTAACTGCATACATAACATATAATTAACTGCATCTTGAGTTTCCTTAAGAAAACTTACATTTATTGCATGCCTAATTATGATTGATACGGGAACACAGGAAATATGTAATAGGGCGGAGCGCTCTCATATGTAATATGCTTGGCTCTGGAGCACTTTGATGTGCTCTGGTGAAAGTTTGAAATAATTTCTCATCGTTAAGATTATATATTATGATGGTAAATACATTTTTAAGAAGTTTAAGAATTTCTTGTGTACGTAAATTAGCTGAGTAATGTAGAGAAATTGTGAAAACTGTAAGGCTTAGATGCTATATAAAGAAATATAAGGAAATATTGTCAACCTAAAGCTTCCTAGAAAAGTGATTTGTAAGTTTAGCTTAGAACAATTTCAATGAAATATTTTATATGTTGCGCTCTGTATTGAAAATATATCAAGTAATTATTTTTAGATACCACATTTTTAGCCGAAATTTGTGTTTATCAGATATATCTAGATATATTTATGTATGTAAAAAGATATATATAAAATGGGTTGAGGGGGGGGATGAAGATAGACGGAAACTTAGAAGCAGATATTAATTAAAATATATATATTGTTATATATTTATATAGACATATATATTCACATTCATACACACAGTAAAATCATAGCATATGCTTCAAATATTAGTCCATATGCGTATGCATAACCTTCCAAAATACCCTGTAGCAACGGATATGACAACCAACAACAGTTGGCTTTGGCGCCTTTGTTGATAATTGTTGTTGTTGTTGCTGTTATAGTTGTTGTTCTTGTGCTTGTTTTTGTATTTGTTGTTCGGTGCCCCAAGCAGCATTTTCCATTTTGTGCTCATTTCTGCTGGCTGCGCTCATTGTTCTGCCTGAGCTTGTTGTGTAGCTGAGTTATCAAATGTATCTTTGTATCTATTTCTGAAACTGACTGACTGACAACTTGTGAGGCTGCGCATGTGCCACTTAGACAAGCTTATTGGGGCTTATGGGTTAAAGGAAATGTGATGCAACAAAGCGTGAGGCGGCAGTGGCACCAACTAACGCAGTTACAAACTGTGCGTGTGTAATAGGCTGATGTCTGTAGCTGTAGCTGTAACTGTGAAATGTATCTGTATCTATAGCTGTAGCTGGTAGCATGTAGCTGCCTCTGCAGCCTTGCGCCAATTTCAAACTAAGATTACAACGGAACAAAAAGCCTAGAAAACGAAACTATTGCAATTACCGGATATGCGCAGCTCTTGATAAATAGCTCACATAGACGGCGTATAAATGTACGTCTTCTATTTTACGATAGGGCATGAAGTTTTTCGGTTGCTTTTGCCTAATTGCTGACGACATTCGATAAGCTTTAGTGCGAGGGTAGCATTGACACAATTTTCAGACTCTTCACAGTTCATAGTTCATTTGCCTTTCGTTAAGCAATACACAAAACATATCTTTTGTTCGCCTTGATCAATAGATAGTTAGATAGAGCACACTCCATCGTAAAGTAATTGTAAATGCGGAAGAGCGACAGGGAGGGAAACTACAATGAGCACATTTTATGCCCAGCAGCTCCTCTGCTCAGCAAACTTTACAACCTCTCCCCAGCCTCTGCGTTTAGCTGTCATAAATGCGCCATTAGAGCTAACAACTTCACTTAGACAAGACACCCACCCACAATACTCTATGCCTTTCCCCCTCTCCCGCTTTAGCACTCTGTCACACAAAAGATATGCCATTTTATGCATTTCAAGTGCGTCGCCGTCTGTGCACTATCTCACATCTCTAATAACTCTGTGTGCATGTGTGTGTGTGTTTGTTTGTATATGTGCTTGCTGCACTCCGAACATCCTCTGCCCAACTGTCTCCCTCTTTCGCCCCTCTCTGTGTATGTCTGTCAGAGCGAGTGAAGTGTCAATTCCATCATAAGCCAAAGTGGCGCACATATCACATAACATTTTCACAAAAGGGGCGACAGGCCAAATCAAAAGAAAAAAAGCAAAATTATTGAACAATATCTCAACTAAACGACAAATACAAATGAAATGTGGGAAAAGCAACAGCAATGCCGAGTTTTATATACACTTTCAATCTATGAACACAATGTGTTTGCATAAACAAGAATATTTTTGCTACTCACCAACACACACGCACACACACTAATGTATTTATATGTGAGCAACTATTGCCAACAAGAATTTGCACTTAGTAAGCGGTTATAGCATATTAAATAATAGCAGCAAATCAATATAAACAACACAGCACAGACTTCACTTAAGCATTAGTTCTTAGCTTTTAATTTAAATTCTTACTTAAATAAAATATGTACAAAAAACGCGATAACCCGTGCAAGTTCAGGAAGCAACAGCTGATTCCTTAGAGATTTCAATTAATGTAGTGTTGCAAAACTTTAGCAAGCGATTACGATCAGTGCAAGCAGCGGCTTATCGATAGGTGCAATTATAAGTCTAGCTTTACAGCCAGTGTTGACATTTGACCATTTTATAGCTAAAGCTAGATTTTTAGCTTGAAAATTGACTATTTCATATTGTCTGTACTACTGCGTTACATTTTCTGTCAAGTCACTTTGCACAGTTAGAGTACCTCAGTTTATAGTATACAAAAAAAAAAAATGAGCACAATGAAAGCATCAAGCATAGACGTCTGTCTCTTCTGCATTTTGACAGCAAACACGCTGCACACGAAGCAGCCGCAATCCCTCATTCGAAAAGATGCATACAGCGGACACCGATACAGATTTCAATTTGGGTGTGACAATTGCAGCCGCAGCCGCCAGACGCCATAATGATGAATACCTTTTTAATGAGCAGCTGACGTATGAATATGTATAGATCGCACAGACCCGGGAGACGATTTATTATCGCCTCGACTTGAAGCGACGCGATGCGGCTTGCCATGCCTTGTCTTGGCTCCAGCGAAGAGGCGCGCAGCCTGAGGAGTAACAGCAGCTAAATTACATGGGCTTTTTCGCTTTGATACCCTGTAGTCGCTGAAAATGGTGTAGCATATGCTGGCTTATTGACCAAAAGGCTAGAAATAGCTAAATTTGCATTACTATTAAAAGTTTTTGAAGAGGACTTTCTCTTAATTTTGTTGTTTTGTGCGCTTTAGTCGTAAGCTTCAATCATAAATTCTTACCTTTGACGCATGGAATGACCCTAACCTACCCAAATAGTTGACCAGAGTTGTAATGTTTATTGCGCTTTGACATGCAAAGTGAGTTATTCTTGTTGTTCCACTAATATATACATACTTCTGTTCCATAAGTATACAGAATAATATATATTATAATTTTTACAGTGTTTCTTAGTATATAGAAATTTGGCTAGTACAAAAGTTTAAAGGCAAAAACTGGCAAGGGTTCTAATTTCGTTTTACATTTCTTTTAATTTTTATTGCATTCATATATATTTATGTTGCAATTAGCGAGCATTTGCAGTAGCCTTCTAACTTTCAATTTTTATTTGCATTTTATTACAAGTTTTGAATTTGCGATCGTTGTAAAACCATAAAATAAAAGTTACGCAAAAAAGAGTTCTTTTTACAGCTTTAAAAAAGCTAGAAAATATATTCAAGATTATAGCTAACACAATTTTGAATCTATTTTCTAGCTTTTTTAAAGCTGTGAAAAGAACTCTTTTTTTGCGTAACTTTTATTTTATGGTTATACAAATTATTCCACTTTGCTAGCATTTACTGTATTCAGTTTATTTTTAGCTTGTTTTCTTAGCCTTTTTTAGCAGTTTGTACTTGTTTTTCTAATTAAAAGTTTTCGCCCTTAACGCGCGCTACAAACGCAAACTTATTTCCGCTTGGCGCTTGACTCTGGCCAAAAACACACGCCCAATTGCCAGCCATGCCACACCCACACGAAATATTTTTAAGGGCGTAGACGCAGCTTTATTGCCGTGCAGGGTATTGTTGTTGGCGAGAGGCAGAGGCAGCAAATGTTTGTTGATAAATACAATTTATACAGGTGAATGTGTATGCTGATGGATGGAGTGGCAGGTGGACATAGCACATATATACTTAATATATATATATATATATATACATATATTATTTTTATGTTATGTTATATTTCGTGCACAATAGAGCGAGTGCGTTATCTGTTTCGGCTGCGGAAATGGGCTATTGAGCCGGCTGTTTATGGCCCATTAGAGCGCTGTGGCCCAAATAATTAGCATGCCATTGTGGTCCTTGAAGGTCCCCAGATAAACGATAACCGATAACCGATAACTCATAGCTGTTCAAGTGGTAAAGTGTCAACTGCTAGCTACAATTTCCGGCTGGCCAATTGCCAAAGCTACGAATATATTCTGAATGCAAATAACTTTCTAAACTGATGGCTGCACCTCGACGGCTTCCTTTTGCAAGTACGCCTAAGCATATGTACATATCTGTGTGGCACAGTGAAAGCACTGTACAAATGTCCAGCTCTCTTGACAAGCCAGACTTTGTAGTTGATATGCAGCAAGCTTAGCTGTACGCGTCTTCTGTAGAATATTTGGTTTATTGTTAATCATTTACTTATAGGTTTTGCTTGCTCACTTCAGCCAGCTTGCACTGCAGCCTACTAGATGTATTTACTGTAGTTCACATGACCTTTCGACAAGATAAATATGGAATATGTTCACGCCAGTCAGCTTTCACTGTACGAGGCACAGCAGAACCAAGGCTTGGCCTGCCGTCAGATGCCAGTCAAACTATTGCCGCTGTTTTGTGTGAAGTGTTTGCCCAGGTAAACACAAGGTGTCCACTTGACTTCCGTTTTGCTGATTGCTTCGTATGGTTCGCTTCCCGGAATCGCAGTTCGTAACTCGTAACTGGAGACTCGAGCCTCCAGAGTCGAGCGTCGAAAAACTCCAAACAAACGTGACATGTGCTGACGTCCGCATCGATGTTTGCCATAGTTTCTGCGCTGCGGTTTAATTCATACGATTTGCATAGGCATTTGGCATTTGTGTTTCTAGCTATTTGCATTTGGCGGCGGGCCCTCTCTTTGTTGTCGTCCGTCCTACAACAGCAGCAACAACAATTGTATTTGCATATCAAATATTTGCAAATGCCAACGCATAAAACACTCGAACGCTCCATTTGAGTGCCAATTGGATGGGCCAATAAAGTACTAATAAAGTTGATCGATAAACGATAAGTATAACGATAACACTTAGATTTAACTTTGTGCTAAAACGAGATTTAAGCTGACGTCAAAGTTGATGCAGCGGAAGTTTTTAGCTATTTTAACATTCAAAAAAGGCTAGATTTGGCAAAATAGAGTTTTAAAAAGAAGTCAACTTCTAGTTGTAAAAGTTCGATCTATACATTTAACACTATCTTTAACTTATTCAATAAGTTTGACAATTTTTGTGTAAAAATAAAGTTAGAGCTAAATAAGTATTAAAGCTGACAGCCAACTAAAAGTTGTATATGCTTAAAAGCATCTGTTTTTATCTTCTTTTTTAGCTATATTTTCCAAAAATATATTGGCTAAGAAAACATGACAATTGTAGCTTTAAAAAAGATAAGCTGTCAACATTTTTTAAAGAAGTTTTTCAGTGTCTTTTAGACATTTTCGATTTAAAAATAAAGTTAGCTATAGCCAAATTAGAGGTGAGAGCAGCGCAGACAATTTAAAGTTGTGTATGTTCAAAAGTATTTGCTTACCTTTTGGTAATTGGTATTGGAAACTAAACTTTCAACAGCGTACACAAATTATTATTTTTAAATAATTTTTTTTAAAGTGTTTGACAGGACAATTTACTTAGAAAAGGTGGCCAAATACAGCCATAACTAAGCTGAAATGATAATAAATTGTATTAATATTTATGTTGCTTTAATTTATGCTCAAATTATATTTTCTTATAAGCATATAAGTAATAAAAGCTAAGGGCAGCTATAAAAAGCTATATTGTTAACAGCGCAGCCAACTTTAGGTGAATCTGCTCTTAAATATCATATGCAATTTATCAGCTTATTATAATTTTCCTATTAAACTTTTCCAGATTAAAAGCTTTAAAAAATAGTCAACTTTAAGTTGAAAAATGCAATAAATATATTAACTTTGATTTAGATTCATGATTATATATTCCTATACCTTCTTTCTTAGCCAATAAGAAATAGCTATAAAATGGCTAGATTGCCAACAGCGCAGCTGAGCTAAGTTCAAGCGGATTTTTGATGGTTTCTTCCCTACACTAAATGACATTTGTTGCGTTGCGGTTACAAAGATCTCATTACGATCAGTGACTGTCGCCGACTCAATTATATGAATATGTGAGGGGACTATATAGATGGTTTCCTGTTCGAGTACAATTATCAGATGGTTATCGGATCAGTTTTACCCGTATATGCAGAGTGTGCCCATAATAAATCTTAGCTTTTTTTGTTTTTTTTTTTGTCTTCTCTTGGTTAACGCTTGTCAAATTATGCAAATTTCAAGTGTGGGCTACAAAATCAGTTATGAATGAGCCAAAGAGAGTGAGAGCAGGAGAGCGACAGCGGGAGAGGGAGTGTGTGCGCTAGAGATGGCCCGAAAAAAATAAACAGATTTGGGTCATTGATACAAACTTCGATGGAGCATTCAGTCAACACATTGTCAACGACAAAGGGCGTGTTGAAGCGAGCTGCTTCACACGCACCTCAACCAAGAGCCAACAGCCAACAGCCAAGACACAAGAGACACAACCAACCCGAGCGAATTTCACGCAGCAACAACTACTCAAATTTCTCATTACATTAATCACACCCACAGGGCTCCACGCGGCGGTAAAAAAGCTAAAATTCCTTTGTAACCTTTGTCGAAGATTTAGACGTTTACGTAGTGAAACGAGTACATTACACATAGAGTATATATGCTCTAGATACTATAGGTATATCTGAAGATATACTAAATGGAGTATATACTCTACTCTTCACACTATATAGTCTAACACTTCTAGTCCAAAAAAGCCCGCTGCAAGTGCCTAACAATGGAAATGGGATGCTTGGCTGGAGCTGCAATGGCCAAGTTAGCAACGGGCCTTGACGCTGCCACCGCTCTTGCCTTCAGCCTTGCCTCTGCCTCATACGCTTTGTGCTTCTTCCTCTTCATCATCTAAGCAAACTGCAGCTACATCCTTTTGGCTTGTTTAACTTGGCTTCAACACTTTTCTCTTGCTTTTTTGCACACGCTTCAAGCTGTAAGCGGAGACCCCATTCGAATTGTAAACAGAGTTTTGGACACGCCTATTTGGGTTATGCTGCTGCATGGATGAGTACCCGCCCATATACACACACATCTGCATATATACACATATATATTTATATATATATATGTATATATATATGTTCGTTGTCGGATTTTGTTTCAAGTCTGCAAAATGGGTTACTGAACGGCCCTTTGGATTGTTCAGCGAAGCGTGCGGCGCGGATTTATAACGGAAGCTTAGCCCGTTGCCCGTTGCCCATTGCCCATTGCCCGTTAGCCGATTCGAATCATGAATAAATTAACAATCGTTGACTACAAATTTGCATTTACACGGAGACAGAGACAGGGGGAGAGAGACACACACTATATCTATATAGACCCCAACTAAATGCACATATATATACACATATATATAAAGCTTCTGTCAAATATGCAGACAGTTTTGCATGCCCAACAGGTTCGCTAAGGGGAAATTGGGATTCGAGCCGTGAATTGACCCAAAATTTAATTTAAATATTAAACTGAAAATTCATTTATATAAAAGATACGAGATAAAGCTACCCAACATTAAAGCCATGGTCCACAAATTAAGTTCAGATTATTCAGTTGTTTTAAGAACAAAGAAATATAATTTAAAAATCTATATATGGTAACTGGGATTCGAACTCTGATATTGAACTGAGATATAAAACAATAGTCGACCCTTCTTTGAGTCAAGACTCGTTTACTTATGATAAAAGAGATTCGAACTTGGAAACTTTTCATTGATTTTCTAGCAATCATTTTGCCAAGTGTTTTAAGCTTTCTAGTTACTTGCATTGACGAATCGATTTTATGCAAATTTATCGATAAATATGCAAACAGTAGCTCAGTCCCTCAACCTTTGCTCGAAGCCCTAAAGCTAAGTGTTCAAGACTTTGTCTATGTCTATGTCTGCAACAGCATCAGCATCTCGATCTGCAGCTGCATCTGCATCAGCATTTTGCGTGTGGTCAGTTGTCCAAGGCCCACGCCCCACACCATCGCTTGTCAGCTTCGGCTGGCACCCACAAGCGCCAGAGCAAACAGGCCAAGCAGACCAACAGCCCAAACTGACAGTTCGGACAGTTCGAAAAAGTTTTTGGATAGTTGGGCGTATGCAGCTTCGATCTGAGATGCAGGCGGATAGCTGATTGTGGGCGTGGCGCGTGGGCAGCTCTTGAATAGCAGTCGAAAAATTATTGCAGAATTGTAAATTATTTGCACTGTCGACCTCATTGTCAGCGCTTTAAAAGAGCTAAAGACACAACACACACACCACACACGCTCTACACACGCTCTACACACACTCTGCACACTCAACTGCAGCTATTCATGACATTAAATTCAAACGCGTTTTATGCAAATTTTGTTTTGTTGCATTCGGTTTGGGTGTAAATGCTTCCCAAATAGCCCCATAATTATTTTCGAGTGTACTTAACCGAAAACCTGTCCAAATTGCTTTTAAATGTTACTTTTAATTAGTTGGCAGCACATATAGAAACACGTCTGTATATATGCTAATAATCCAGCTATAAATCAAGCTTTTCTATTGTAAATGCAAAAACTTGATTTGCATAAAAAACTCGAATTACATAGCCAAATGACCAGGCGATAATTACGGTTTACTTTGTTGTTCATTAAATACCCTGTAATTGGCAAAGATAACAAATAAAGGGTGGGCTGCGCAGAGCTGCTAAGTGCATCAGGCACACAACTCAGGGAGGAAGGGGAATGGGGACAGTTATCCAAAAGCCGATGCATACGAAAAAGTTTCAATATTCATCAGTGGATCATACATAGTAAATTCAAGATATCTAGCTCAAGCTAAATAAGCCAAGTAGAAGGATCGATTATTTTCGATAATATGGAAATGGGTTGAGTTATCGAAAGAAATACTTAGCTCGTACTATATATGGCAACAGGAATATACATTTAATATAAATTTCAAGTCTTAAGCAAACGTCCGCAGAATCATTATATATATATCGATCGATATCTTTCATAATGATATAATTTTGAATCAGAATGTCATATGAACTCAGATGAATGAGTATACGAAAGCAGGGTATCTGTCTGTATATAATTTACCACTTATCAAATCATGTTTAACAACTAAATATTTTATTTAGCTAATACTTTAAATACATAAAATACTTTAGTACATAATTCCACAGGAACTGAGATAAAAGTAGCTAAAAGAATAGATCCACTCTCTTCTCTGCCTCTCCCTCTCTCTCCCTTATCCCTTTTAATCCTAATTTCCAGTTCCAATTCCAGTGCGAAGGTCCATCACTCGCTCATAAGCAGTTAAAAGCCGCTTAGTATTTATTATATTCCACTTTAGCTATAATTAGATATATAAACTGAAGCTTATCTGAGTAGCTCCCCCAATTACTGCTGGAACTCCACACACACCCACGCAGGCAGATTGTAATTACTTTCCACAAATTGCCTTTAAGGGCCTTTCGGGTCAGTCACAGGCCGAATTTGGCCGCGGCATCGGTCAGCCTCAAGTAGTAAGCGCCTTATGTGGCTTATTTGTAGCTTGCATTAAAAAAAAGCTAAAGAAATTGCCATTAAATGCAAGGCAAAAGTGTTTCCAGCTACTTTTAATGGCTACACAAATGAAAGAAGCGAGTATATTGGTTGCAGGCATTTCGAGGGTTTAATAGTCTCTTAGTAATAGCAGAGGTATACCCGAAACTGGAGTCTTGCAAATTCCAAGTCTAAAAACATTATTTCACTCAAATATATAAAAAGCTGAAAACTCAACAAATATTCCAATCAAACTGGAGTTTGCCTTAAAATTTAAAAAAAATGACTCAAAATTTTAGTAGTAAATATTGTAATGCCAATTAATAGCCAGGATTTCTACAAGTCAAAAAAAGTATCACACTCCACAATCGAACCACATATAGCTGAGTTATAGCCAATTAAAGTTCAAGAACTAACTCTATTAACAAATCTTACGACAACTCTATCTATTCTCTATGTATAACTTAGCGTCACTATTTCTTTGTACCACGAACGAGTATTACGCAGTCGTCTATACACGCCCTCTCTTCCTCCTCTTTGTCCATTCGCTCTGTGCAATATTTATTTTTATGCCAACTGCAACTGGCCATTGATAAGCGCCGGACAGCAGCAGCAAACAGAAGCAAGTGGCGGGGGCCAGTTCTTTGAGAGGGGGCGTGGCAGCTGCGACAGCGGAAATTTATGGTCGTCACATAAAACGCATAATCAGTAAACGAATGTGCCGCACAGTCGAGCCGGATTAACCGAATGACCGGACGGGAAGACAGTCAGACGAATGGATGCATGGACAACTGAATGTTACTCCAGCTCCCGCTGTTTCCTCTGCTTTAAATGATTGCGCGCTTGACGAATGTGCAACATTCAATGAATATCAGCAGACATGAATATATATATATATATATATATATATATATACATATATGTATATATATATATTTATCTGTCTCTGTTATATTATTTAACAAGGCATAGCAAAGGAGAAGCAAGGTGAAAATTATCGCAGCTTTTGATGACTCTTTAGGCCAGACAATTATTTAATAAAATGTATGACAAATCTGATGTGACTAGTTCAATTTGCATATATATGTATATATCCAATGTAAAAATTATTGTAATTAAATTTCAGATAAATTTATGTATATTCAATAATTAACTTAGTGAGCCAGCTTAACTGTGTGTCGCAGATTCGAATCCCAGGCAGACTTAATATAAAATTATGGAGGGTATAAACTGTAAATTAAGCTATAAACAGATTAATGGTATTCAAATATATATATGTGTAAAAATATAAAAATAACAATATAGGGGCATAGGAAAGCTAAAATATTTATATTGTAAATATATAAAAAATATAATTAAGTCGAATTGAAAAATTGAAAATGTTGTTATAAATAAATAAGAGGGTAAATGCGAGTAGTCTTTGAATATCGTAATATCGTAAATATTTAAGAATATTATTTAAGATATCCCGAATGAGGTATATGGAAGTGCATGAATCCCTCAAACACACAGAGTTTCAATATAGTCAATCTCACACATTTAAGCTAAATTATCTTTCAACTGAATATCGTAAATATATGAAAAACCAAAAATGGAAATATTTAATAAAAGTTAGAATTTCAGATATGCTAGTTCGTTATTTCTCAGTTCATCATTCTAGATAGCAAACTCAATCTATCCAATATCGTAAATATGTGTATATCGTAAATATGAAAAATCAAATACAGAAATATTCAACTAAGACATGCTAGTTCATCATTCCATGCAAATATCGTAAATGACAAACTCAGCCACCTACACATCATACCCAATATCGTATATATATTTGCATATGCTTATACTTTTTTATGACTTATGTGGCAACGGAAGCTAAAGTTGATGGGAATGCAAATACCCTGGCTGCAGGCATTGTCGAGGGCTGCACCTTAAAAGGCAGAAGCGAATTCGAAATGGAAATGGAAATGGGAATGGGAATGGGAATGAGTGTGGCTATGGGTAATGAGTCACGGGCGCTAAATTAGATTCCTAAAGTGCAGCGTCTGCACTTTGCACCTATTGCACAGACAATTGATTCAGAGGTTGAGGTGGCGGTAGTGTAGGGGCAGGGTAGCTGCATGTTGCATGCCACAAAGCTGACTGTTAATTAAGGCAATGTAATGCCATTAGCTGACCTTTTGCCTTCGCCAATGCCATTGATGTGGCAGCTAATTAAGTTTGCAACAGCTGAATACAGATCAAACCAGGAGGAGCCGAAGCTGGAAGCTGGCAGCATGAGTCACCTATACATATATATATATATCCATATATATAAGCGAGTTTATTTGAAGCCAAAGTCCAGCCAGTTTGATAACAGTTAAATTGATTTTGATTGCTTTATTTGATGATCATAAATCAAAGGCGCATAGAACTGCGACGCGGCACGTGGGCCGCATTTGAAAAGCAAAGTGAAAAACTTGCCACAGATGGTTGCAAGATATGAAGGCAGCCAAACACACAGAAAACGCACTTGGACGCTGCCCACTTGGCTGCAGCTTCAGCTGTCCGGACACGATACGAAACGAAAACATTTTGTGCGATTTGCTTGTAAGTTTTAGATACCCTGCAAAAATTAGAAATGGCTCAGTTGAGGTATACTGGTTTACTGACTAGATGTGTGACAGCTTATAGAAAGTAGCAAGAGTGTTATATGTAGTTTTTTTTTTTTCAAATTATAGATAACTTACAATTATGGATACAATTACAAGTATCGATTACTTCCAATTATCGATAACCACTCCAGCGTATTCAAATAACTTACTTCAATTTCAACATATCAACTCTATCTATGCTAAACACTGTGCAGCAGACAGAAGTATGAAACATCGACTCGAGTCCTTCAGTCACCCCAACGTCAATTAAATATCAGTGGCATTTTGGGCGTATTCTATAAGTGCTTTGACCTCTATTTGTTAACTAACTGTTTAGCTGACAAACGCTATAAGACCTTAACAGATTAGAACGTGTACATAATTTTCAATTATCGATAACTTGCAGACTTAAAAAAAATCGATCAACTTAGTAAAAAATATTTAACTATTTTTTAAATTTTTTTTATTTTTACGAATTTAGTCATCATTTTATTTATTTATTGTACTGATGCTATGGCAAGTCCTCTATATTTCAGTACACATCGATCTATGTGATCTCTTAGGATTCAGAGAGAAACTATTGGCGAAGAAATTCTTTGGGGGAGGTAAAGTTGGCTCGTTATGTAGGCTCGCGTTTATATACATATAAACGTCATCTGAAATATCTTTCAAGAAACTCTGCTTGATTTTTGAAATATCATTTCATTTATACAGGGCATCAGTCCGTCGATCATTCACACTTGTTTTCACATTCATTTATTAGACGCTCGTTTGAGCGTTAGACTTGACCAAAGACCAAAAAAAAAGAAAGAAAACTGGATTGCTCGCATGTGGTTGAATGGACGCAGTCAAGTCAAAGCATTTGGCCACAGTCGAAGTCGAAGTCGAAGTTGGAGCCGGAGTTGCAGCTCTAGTTGGCTCTGTTGCCGTTGCCCACTCGAATGCCTCCAAGTGCCAATTTTATCAAATTATTTGCACTTAACTCGCAAATTCAATTTGAAATAACGAGCAAATTGTTGTTGCCTGCGTTGCTCTGCTCTTGTTGTTAGCAATTGGCTGTGGGGCCGACACTGTTCACATATGGCTTTGGACATGCTTAATAGAAACTTAGGATATCTGTGGCACGCATATTCCTTGCTTTCTCACAGGTGCAACCATAATCGATATCTTTGTCAGCTGCAAATATTGGGTCAACACGTCAATTGTGCCACAGGGTGGCAGCGCCTTACAGCCTAACAATTCGCATGGGGGGAGGGGGGCTAACATGGTCAAAAGGCACAGTGCTGCCAAATCTACAATTTGGTGAGACAAAAAGAAGTGTGGCCAAGTGTGTGTGTGGACAGTGTATGGTGTAAAGTGGAGAGCGGATAGTGGATAGTGGATAGTGGAGAGTGGATAGTGGAGAGTGGAGAGTGTAGAGAGGAGAGTGGAGAGTGGAGAGTGTAGAGTAGAGACTAGAGAGTGGAGAGTGGAGAGTGTAGAGTGGAGAGTGTAGAGAGGAGAGTGGAGAGTGGAGAGTGGTGAGTGGAGAGTGTAGAGTAGAGACTAGAGAGTGGAGAGTAGAGAGTGGAGAGTGTAGAGTGGAGAGTGCAGAGAGGAGAGTGGAGAGTGGAGAGTGGAGAGTGGTGAGCGGAGAGTGTAGAGTAGAGACTAGAGAGTGGAGAGTAGAGAGTGGAGAGTGTAGAGTGGAGAGTGTAGAGAGGAGAGTGGAGAGTGGAGAGTGGTGAGTGGAGAGTGTAGAGTAGAGACTAGAGAGTGGAGAGTAGAGAGTGGAGAGTGTAGAGTGGAGAGTGTAGAGAGGAGAGTGGTGAGTGGAGAGTGTAGAGTAGAGGCAAGAGAGTAGAGAGTGGAGAGTGGAGAGTGGAGAGTGGAGAGTGGAGAATACAAACTGGAGAGAAGAATAGAAAATAGAGAGTGAAGAATGGAGAATAATGTGTTGAGAGTGAAGAGCGTTGAGTGAAGATTACAAAGCGTGAGAGAAAGTTTAGACTGGAAAGTGGAGAATGGTGGGTGAAGAGTAAAGAGTGTAGAGGAAGGCAGAGAGTTGAGAATGAAAAGTAGAGAATGCGTGGAGAGTTGAAGCTGGTGGAGAATGGTGTATGAAGAGTTGAGACTGAAATGTAGAAAATAGAAAGTGAAGAGTGAAAAGTGGAGAATGCAGAGCGGAAAACGATGATTCCACTCAGCGAGTTAACCGAAAGAGTCTTCAACTCAGGGATTTGAACATGATCATGAAGACTATTTATATATATTTGCTCAGCAATCTTAAGGTTTTGAAGTAGCTCTTGAAGTTAACAGCCTAAAATTTGTTTGCTTCGATTGTTATTCGTTATTTCGTCACATATTCCCCTGGCGTGGTATCAGTGTGCAGTCTCGTTGGATTGCATTATTGGCTTCGTGTACTTTAGCTGTGCCTATTGAGGCACTTGAAGATATTTTCTGTTGCAACACAATGCTCCAGATTAGTGGCTAGAGCTCGTGTGTGTGTTGTGTGTGCTTGTCGACCAGCTGGCTGGGCCAACAGTAACAATAATTTTGACACTTCTTGGGGGTGCCGGAGCTGGTGCCGGATTATAAGCATTGGGAAAGATTTCAGCTATGCAACCAGACGATACCATACGATACGATCGGCAGCCCACGCGACGAAGCTGGAAGCTGAAGCTGGTTGAGCAAGTTTTCGGCTGCAGACACGGCGGCTGCAATTGAAGGCTGTCAGCTGGCATTAATCAAGCTCTGTGTAGATATCTCTCTCTCTCTCTATCTGTTTACTTATCTATATATATTCAATTTACGTTTTGCAGACAAAACGAGAAGGATTGCGACGAGGATGACAAGGACGATGTGCATGATATAATGCCGCCAGCGAACTATATACAAATATCGCAGGGCAAAATTCAATTGGTGCATCAGGCGCGCTCGCTGGAGCACGAGCCAGCGCTCAGCTTGGAGCGTGCCAGCGACAAGGTGAGTGAGAAAGTAGTTAAAGTAACTCAGCAAGTATACCCCGTATATATATCCAATAATTTCCAACTGGTGCTGGTTCGTAGCTCTACTTAGCCCGGTAGCAGTGCTCAAATGCAATTACACTCCTATTAAACAACATTAAACTATAAACATTATTGTCATTTGGTTAACCCTCACCTATGCATAACCCAATTTGCCCGGCCTGGAGCTTTTGCTTGGCTTGGCGTGTGCAAAACCTGACATGCAACACCTTTTGAACCTTTCAGATTAGCTGAAGTGCAGCCACTTGAAGTTACAGATTGATGCAAGCTGCAATTCTGGCATGCAAATGCACTTTTGACATGCAGTTAAAGCTGCTGTTTCAGCTTGACTTTATGAAGCTCGCATAAGAATTTACTTTCAACATGCAGTCAAGCTTGAGCTTACAATTTGACTGTAGAATTGTAGTTAGTTTAACCTGCACAGCAGTGGCTTTCATGTGACTTGCATGTGGCTGTTAAAATTTGTCAGTAGGATTTAGTTATGCAAATGCATTTTTTACATTCAGCTTAAGCAGCTGTCCACGTTTAACTGTACAACACTTTTCTACATATGAATTCTTAACATGCACTTTAACCTGCTGTTAAAGTTTGACTCTAGGACACTCTGATACAAATGTCGATAAACTTTGACCTCAACTCTCGCATGCAAATGCACTTTTAACATCAATTTTAACTCGCTTGTAAATACCACTCAAACATGCTTCCTCTGTTAACATTTGACAGCCACTTTGACCTTCTTGTGAAGTTGTAAAGTGTCTACAACCAAGCCAAGCTTGAGCTGCGTGTCTCTCTCTTTCATGTGTTTGACTCATAAATCTGCGAATCTCAATCAGCTTCTGACCATCTGCTAAGAATGCTGCTGATAACCTACATAATATTTTTAGCTACATTCGAAGTTAGGGTTAAGCTCATCATTCTTAACATTTTGCATGATTTGATCTGTGTCAAGATTTATGTTCAAAGTGATTAAAACTGCGGTTCGCTTTCATCTACCGAGATTGTTCCTTATGCTTTACATATTATGCTCAGAAATGAGGTTATGTTTAAGATTTATAACAAGATGTATAGATAAATGGGAATTCGGTGAGTGTTTGTAATAAGTTTTTAGAATTTTCCTTTTGAATTGGCTTATTTTTGGGTCATCTTTCTGAATTATAGACATGCCACTAGCTGAAGTGGAGTTTGTTACTCACATCATTCGCTATGATTCACAGAGGCTATTCACATTTATATGGGTCAATATTTATATCATTCTGAATGATACACATTAGACTGATCATCATACTGTATGATAGACTTTAGTCTGTCCATCATTCATATCATTTACTATTATGATTGAGCATACTTGTATGATTCACTATCATTCTGAATGATAGACTCTAGACTGATCGTCATTCATATCATTCGCTCGCATCATTCATATCATTCACTATCATGCATCACTGACACCACTCTGAATGATAAACTAACCAGTCGTTCCACATCTTTGCATCATGCCCATCATGCCCTATCGTTCTGAATGATTCACCTTCCTCTGCCCATCATTTGCAACATCTCAAACAAATTTCTTCATTCCGTATGACACCTTCATCGATGCCAAATCAACGTCAGCCGCTAACAGCTGTTGTGTTGAGTTTTCAGCTTCACTTGACTGTTATGGCCAATTGCGGCTTGTTTTGGCATTGGTTTACTCTCGCGTTTCCCATGAGCGTGTTTAGCTAAGCGTTCCCATAAAACTTTGGATGTTCGAGCATGAGGTTTATGCGATCACGTTTCGACTTCCGTGACGCTTTAATAGCGCTAACTATGGCGCAGGCGCGCACTGGAGCACTTGATTTATGGCCACCTCTGCCAGCCGTGGAACGTGGCCAAGTTGGCCTGGCCCCATAAGCAGCTGCAAATGAGCTTCGCACAGAATCTGCGGCTATGTAAAATTGGTTGGGACAAAGCTGTGCCGTGTAATGTTTCTCAGAAATCTAGCGACTCTTAGAAGCGACCTAGCGGGCAGCTGGCTGATGGCTGCTGCCTGATGGCTGCCTGGCTGCCTTGCTGCTGACTGCTAATTGAAGCTGTCTTTAAGCCTGGCCCGCACAGTGGGACAAATGCTGCGTCTGTATTGATTGCCACACATGTTGAGCTCATCTCGCTCTCCCCTCTCCCCTCTCTCTCTCTCTTTCTCTTTCTTCAAATGGCAACACCCACACACAGATGGCTGCTGCAGCTGCTCTCTC
Organism: Drosophila eohydei; assembly: GCA_035045825.1. Lineage (NCBI taxonomy): Eukaryota > Metazoa > Arthropoda > Insecta > Diptera > Drosophilidae > Drosophila > Drosophila eohydei. Next base: position 2,265,129 of record JAWNOT010000072.1, on the reverse strand, counting down.
TTGCCCCTCTGCCGTCTCTTTCTCTGCTAAATGGCATCTTGATTATGCCGCTCGCATACAATAGAGCTGCTGCTGCTGCAGTTACTGCTGCATCAACCCTGTCTGCATCCCAGCGCCCTGTCATCAGAACCCAGTCACGTTCTCTGCCCGGCTGCAGTTGCATTTCTGCGACGTCTGATTGAACTAAAGTGCTCTACTTGCTCGACTAGCAGATACCATGCAATTGCTAAATATAGAAGTATGTAATCTGTAGGTCGTAAAACTTTTTTGAATATGATCTACCTCAACTCTTTTTGTCTTGTTTGAATATCGATCAGAAATCAGAAACGATATTGAGCATACGATATTCGACATACGATCTTCAGCATACGATATTCAGCATACGATATTCGACATACGATATTCAGCACACGATAATCGGCATACGATATTCAGTATACGATATTCAGCATACGATATTCGGCATACGATATTCAGCATACGATATTCGACATACGATATACAGCACATATTCGGCATACGATATTCAGTATACGATATTCAGCATACGATATTCAACATACGATATTCGGCATATGTTATTCAGCATACGATATACGAAATACTATATACGACATATGATATTAAACATATATAAGCTGTAACTCTTTAGGTTTGTCTATTAATAATTTCTCTATAAATTTTCTTTATGCTTTCTGCCACCTGTTCACATTCAACTGCACAGCTAATATACCCCATTTTATACCCTATTCAATGGGCTCGTCGCATAAAAAGTTCATTGAACGTGCGGCAATTTATGTGCAACGTTTGCACTTCGTCTTCAGCACCTGCCCCTGCCTCATCGATCTGCCTGCCCCCTTGAATCTTTGTTTATTTATTTATTTGCCAGCTTTGGATTCGCAACGTTTTTGGTTTCAGTTTCGCTGGCTGGCTGGCTGGTTGGATGGCTCAGCTGTTGCCAGTTGCCAGTTGCCACTTGGCTGTGGCAAATGCAGTTGCAAGTTGCAGTTGCACATGCGCAGCAGACAGCAATCGTTGCCTTTGTTCTGCTGTGTGTGTGTATGCGAGGCAATAAAGCGAAATATGTAGCTATGCGCATACCCTAGAGTCATTAATGTGCATAGGGAGTGCTAGAAGAATCTCTCCCTTTGTCTCTCTGCCTCTCTAAGTATCTCTCTCTCTCTCGATCTCTTCCTCTTCCTCTCATTTTTTCTGTTTCTCTATCACGCTCTCTCAGTATATTTCTTCCTCTACCTATCTCTCGTTTATTATATATCTGCCTGTGGGATTTCAGTTCGAAATGCAGGGTATCTGCTAGTGCAGCCTCCGCTATTCTATAGTTAGGCACACTAACATGTCAGAGTCACAAGTGATATATAGCTCAAGCTTTAGTTTTTTTCAGACTCTGTTTCAAACTTCGCACACACTCGACAACAAGAGCTGTATATTGTTCAGATAAGCAGATTTATATATGTAGATATATGTGGATATATGTTTATATATACGCTTTAAATAGGTTAGGCACGCATTAGTATTTATCAAGCGGCACATTTATAACAAAACGATCTCACTGTGACTGTATATATATATATATATATATCTGGTTGCCTGCCTTATAACTCTTTTATGGCTATGAAATGGACTCCACTTAACCCACTCGACGTCTGCGTAATTTCCTGCCACAAATCATGGCTGAATCATGCATCTAGCCAGGCTCAACCTGGCTTATAAATAGTACAGATATGCACATAAACGAGGGTGGTATGACAACTAACAATACTTACATAGAAAAATATATGAATAATGAATATATGAATACAATTTCATTGGTATTTATGTAACTCATTCTATCTTCGTTTAATTTCTCTGGCCACCCTCGGCACAGCCGTCTGGCATTTATTAATTTTCTTCACACCAAAAAATAAATATATATATATATATATATATTTCTAGCTATAACAATTAGATTTTTACAACTTCCACCCGACTAATTTTAAGTGTTTAAAGCAAAATATGTTTTACGATTTGTCTGATTGCTTGCGTGTCTCTATTGCCCTCTCTTTCTGTTTATATGCTCGTTCATGAAGTGAGCTAAGAGTATATTGGTTTTGTTTACTGTCGTCTACCTGTATTCAATATTTTAAGTAAATTTAATTTTTGAGCTGTGAACGAGTATTTGGCAGCCAGCTAAGCACGTTTCAATGTTTTGACTTCTGTCTCTTGCCCCTTCTCTCCACCTCTCTCTCTCTCTCCGCTGGAGGTGCTGCTGTTTAGCATTTGTTTTTACGAGCCCATTTAAAATTTGTTACTTTTGTTTGGTTTTTTTTTTGTGGTCGCAACGTTGTCTAGCGCCTAAAAAAACGCTGGACTCCCAGACTAATAAGCTGCAAGTTGGCTGACTGCCTGACTGCCTGGCTGGCTGGGTGACAAAGGCTCATAAAATAGCTTCAACTGCAATTGCAACGGCAATGGCAACGGCAACTCCAACTCCAGTTCCAATTATGAGACTGTCATTCCAACTTCCTGCTTACGCCCACCCAGCTAAAACCTTATATAGGCAGCAAAGTGCGGGCACATATCCAAAACAAGTCACAGATAGATCGCTCTGCTATGCAAGTGCTTTGGCTTTGTTCGTGCCACCGTTGCTCTGTTGCATGCCACACTCGACTGAATTATGGGCCATGCACACCTGCAAAATCAATTCCAAGTCGAGTCCCAGACCTTCGAATCGCGTGCACATGCAAAACTTACCAAACGAAAATAGTTAAAAAATCAAAATAAATTCATTTGCTCGTAAATTAATTTAAATCGCTTAAGCATTAAAGACGGCAAGTATTTTTTTTTTAATTTTCGAATTAATTTTCTCATGTTCCACTTAAAGTTAAATTACACTCAGCTTAACTAGTACGAATGTTGCAGTCGGGCGCCAACGACTGCATAATGCTCTTCAAAAAACCGTTTAATCTGTGCAGAAATCAATATTTCCGAATGGGGTGACCATATAAATGATATATCTTTCTATGGAGCAGTTGATTCTGATCTTAAATGAAAAATTCTGGAACATCACTTGTTTGTCGGGTATATATCAAGTCTCTAGCTTCACATGACACAAAAGCAATATGCTCCTTTCACTTTTTGAAGCGAGTATATCAAGTGTTGCAATTGTGTGGCAACGCTGCTTTGTTGCTTCGATAAAAATGCACTCGATAAGCTAAGTTTAGCAACAGTTCAATTACAGCTCGTTATCGCAGACCCGCATTTAGTCAAAATACATAAAAACTTTAATTTGGCTCATAAATAGTTCATTTGCAGTTCGTTATCTTTTGTGAAATGTTGCAACTGGCCGCACTTATCGATAAAATGTTCAAATTCATTTATCGCTGAGTGATATTTTATTACAAAACTTGGTTAAATGAAAAATGCCAGTGTGAACAAAGTTCAAAAAGATTTTTAAATATTTGTGAATTGTTTTCTAAGATCGAAAGCTAAAAACTTAAAGTTAAATTTGACTCAAAGTTAATTTCTAAAGGTTAAAATTTAACTTGTTGCTTACTAACTTTCCAAGCTCTTATTAATTTTGAGAATAACTCACGATTTGTGATATTTTTGTAGCAATCGATTGTATTATCGATTATTATCGATATGTAACTGAGCTGTTAAGCTGTTTCTTGCTTTTCGTTTGTCATTTATATAAGCTGATTAACAGCAACTTGACAGCTTGTTTAACTGACACTAAAGACTTAACATGTTCTTATATATAGTTTGTTGCGCAATTGCCACTAGAGCTTGTTTATATTAACTGTCAGTTAAAAATATTCTATTAGAGCTTAACAAGTTAAACTGATTATCAACTACTTGTCGCTATTAGAACTTTATAAAAATACGTTACAGAAAATTGTCATGGGGTGGCAATATGTTTAACTGCCAGTCAACAGTCTAAACTGTCAGTCACAATTATAGCTCTATAAATATGGACGTGGACAGCTTGTTAACAATTGTCTTATCAATTGTTAATCTTCGAGTTATATTCTGACAGACAAATGAGTTATCAATGAGTCATTAGAAAATGCTTCTCGACCTTGTTAACAACCAGTTTATGGTTAACTTAATTGTTATCTCTCGCTATACAAGTAATTTGTAGCTTTGTACTGTGTTAACTACATGTTAAATACGTAACAGCTATTAGCTTATCTATCTTATTTGTATAATATGTGGTTAATATTCGCTTACACACACACACACACACACACACACATACATATAGAAATATATACAAATATATTACGCATACGCCTCATTGGTTTCATTGGTCTACACACATCCACAGCCACACACACCCACACACCCTCTCGCACTTTCACTCCATCGCACAGCTAAATCATCTATAGCTTTTCTTCTTTTTTTTGGGCCTATTTATCTGCTTAGATATCGTTGCCATATCCGAACAACAACAAAAATTGCATTTTGTTCTTCAGTTTGCGTTTCTTTCTTTTTGTTGTTTTTTGCAGGATTTGTTATTGGAAAGGCGCATGATTGAGATTGAAGGCGCGCTGCTGCGTTTGCAGGAGCAGTTCCAAAAAGTGAGTACATCTTACCCACATCTATTCGACACTCTCAGCCAGCGTTGCCAGAGCTTACCAAATTTCATTTCCATTCTCATATCCGATGCGGTTAGCAGCAAGCAAGTGCCTTCAGCTATATGTATTAAATGTTTATATTTCCTTTCAAATTGGTTCACATGGACATTGCGACCATGTCGCCCTGTCCTGAGCCCCGCTGGCGTTGCCAGATGTGCGCATTAATCGTGCTGTTGGCATTTTTGCCAAGAGTCATTTCGGCTCTTGTGGTTTATGTGGTCAACGGGCCCTGGAGCTAAAGCTGTGGCAGCAATTGGGGCTAGTGAGTGTGGCAAGCTGCGCAGCAGGCAGCAAAACAGCGTACGCTGGTCAGCCAGCTCAGCTATGTTAATTAAAAGCTGCAAGCTTTAATTACACACAGCCAGAAATGAGACTATATAAAGCACGGTGTAGAGCTCTGCAAAGGTGCGAGACGCTAGAAACCAACTCCATTTGGTTTTGACTCTTGAACTTGGCTCTTTGACTCTTTCAGGTTCGAGCCTTGTTTTACACTTTAATTCTTACAATCCAATTGGTTCAGATGTTTACTCTTTGAATAGTTTGGGATGACTTTGTCATCCCATTTTACCCAGAACCTAATCTCTTGCATCTCTCTATTAATGCTCTTCTCTAGGTTTAGGATTGTATTTCTTATTTTACTTTAACTTTGAATCTTACTCAGCTTATACCCCTTTTGTTATCCTTAGTGAGACTCTCTCTTGCAGCTCAGCTTAAGCGTAGTTGTCTCATTTTTTCTATAGATATTCGACTTGATTCTCTATAGCTAAGCCTTTTAATTTTTACCTTACTCGTTAGACATTTTGGGCTTGGACGTAACTTTGATACTTGGCTTTGCTTTTGCTTCTCACTATACAGCTAGACCTATTTGTTAACCTTGCTTGTCTAAGCCTAGATCTGTTATGTTTGTGTTTAGTTCTCATGTTCTAAAGTGGCCCTTTTTTAAAGGCTGACAGTCTTTAGAGTCTCGGCACTTGGTTTTCATATTAGTTAAAGTTAATTTAGTTCTTACATGAGAAACATGCTAAAACCAAATTAAGCTGATTTGCTAATGTCTTAGAACCTTTTCGTATTGCCGTGATGTAGCTCGCTGCTTTAAAAAAATTCTGTCTGTCTCTGGATTGTCTGCCAACTAGATGTTCCTCTTTAGGTCTCATCTAGCCCTACTAACGTTTCAGCCCTTGACAAATAACTCAACTCTTCTTCTGTGGGTTAAGATGAGCTACAGCTCTTCGGAAATTTATGTCTATCTAAGTCTCTTGAGTGACTAGACCTAGTTCTTGTGCCTCTGCGCTGGTCTTAGCTAACAGCAGACCTTTGTTGAGTTATGGCCCCCTTTTTTCGCTGACTGTAGACCCTCTAGGCTTGGTCTTGTATCCTGCTTTAGTTAAGTCATTGCAGCTTTAGGCTTTTTTGTAGTTCTTATTGCAAACACCTTTTCCGAAAGGAAAGAAAAAATCTCGTATCTAAATGGCACATCTTGAGTCATCTTTTGGGGCGTCAGTTTTATGGTCTAGGCAAACGCATTTCCGGCTTTAGGTAATTGAATTTGATAACGGCCTACAGCATTTTGCTTCTGCTTGGCCCAAATAAATGGCCAACGAGTTAAACAGCGGAGTTTATCGTGTGAAAAGGCACAGCATGCGGCGTGAAGAGCCATCACTAGCTACTTCTGCTGCTGCCAGCTCCTGGCCAATGATTTCCGCAACGAAATTGCTGACGCCCGGCCACAGGAAGCGATGGAGACAAAACCCAACAGCAGCAGCCCCTCTAAGTGTATGGGTGTGGGCGTGGCATTTGGTTTTTCGCCTCGGTTCGTCTGATTTTCTATGCTCTGCTTTTTTTGGGCTCTGGCAAAAGCGCAAATTTACGAGCTATGGCACTGGCATTGGCATTGGCAATGGCACACAGCTTCTATCGCCCTCTGCTGCCTCAGTTGCCTGACTGTGGCTCTGCCCCCTTTCATACAGCTCGTTATCGCAGCTCCATGTGCCTCCACCGCCTTCGCCTTTTGGGCTCATGCATGGGAATCCGATTACTTTGCCAGTATGCGCATTCTTTTGCTTAATGCGCTCTTCATGGCAGAGTAATATGATATTTTGATGAGCTATGCAACGTCTTCGAGAAGAGAACTCTGAATGCTAGTGCGGATGTAGCTCGATAGATATGGGTAGATAGATAGATATAGGGATGGGTGCGTAGATAGGCAGATGGATAGATCTTGAAATAGATAGAGATATAGTATATATAATGTCTATCTATCTGCAAACTATATGGATCTTAAGAGAGATGTATTGACAGATATATAGATAGATGAATAGATATTGATATCAGAACAGGTGCAGGTAAATAGTAAGTTAGACAGAAAAACAGATAGATAGAGGCATAGATATATGGAAAGATAGAGATAGATAAATTGATGGGTAGATAGATAGAGAGTTGGATAGATTCATCCATTTATTAACAGATAGATAAGCAGATGTACAAAGAGATAAATAGATATCAGAGTAGATGCAGCTAGATAGATAGATAAAAAGATTGACAAATGGCAGGGCAGATATAGTTTGATAGATATGCCGTGTGTATATGGGAAGAAACTGAGTTGACTTATGTTGTTCGTTATGATAGCCAGCTTGTGAAATCAGTTGATATAGACGTGTGATAAGTGGCTTTAAAGAGTAGGTCAGTTCTGAGACAAATAGTTATATATATTTCCCAGACCAAACTGATATATATAACAGAATCAAAACTCTGGCAAAAAATCTTTCATATAAAGTTTTCATATATCTATATATCGCCCTGTATGAAAATCTGTAGAAAATTGGCTAGCTTTATAAGACAGAAGATTGCCCCTATCATATTATTGCTCATCTTGACTTACTCTAAAATTATTCACTGACTCAGAAAAGAAAGTTTCTTCAGCTTGAAAGGGTATTTCAACTGCGAAGTATTCCAACTCTACCTTTTCTAGTTGTTTGTCTTACTTTTTTCATTCTTATTTTCCCTTTTGGTTAGCTGCTTTTACTTGGTTGGCAGTTCGACATTTTGGTGGTCGCATGAGATACATGAGCTAACGTTGGCTGGGTCTGTCGAGTCGTCTGCTGCTGCTGCTGCTCGACAATATTTCTGCACTTTATCTGTCTGTAAATAACGATTAACTATGCTCACAGCTTGGCTACCCGGTTTCACTTAGACAGAGTTTGTGGCACGCCCGCTGGGTGTGTGCTTTATTGTTATTGGCATATCAGTGGCTCGTGGTAGAGTGTGGGGCAACAATGACAAGTCAGCCCAAAAGTGTGAATGTTGCAAAATGTTGAGGCCAGCCTGAAAGCGAGCGGGCGAGAGTGGAAGCGAGGTAGCGAGAGGGCCATGTGGCATGCAATAAATGGCACGATTCAATGAATATCCATCTTATGATTCGCTTTGCTCTTATCAACATCATCATCATCTGCTTCTAATTTGGACAACATACAGTGACCGGGGCAGGGCGGGCGTGAAGCGCCGTTTGTTGGCGGCGGGCGCAGTGCGAGGGTGGCTAAAGCACTTTGTGCAAGTACTCGCATTACTGCCATGCCAAATGTAATTGATTCGCATCTGATTATAGCTCTCGTAACCATAAATAGTTAACTTCTCTCTCTATCTAGCTAACTCTGTCTCTCTTTTTCCCTCTGTGTCTTTATATAATATATATGCATATCATATATATAGCATATCATATGGCTATACTTCCCTCCCTCAGTCTGTCTGTCTCTCTCTATGCATATTGTATGGCATCCGCAATATTATCATTTGATTAGCATCACAAACCGCAAAGCTTTGGCCACAAACTCAATTTTGAGCCAAAACTAATTTTGATTTATTGTTTATTGTTTATTAATCAATGTGCAATAGGTCAAAGCAAATTGTTTGTCGGAATTCGCTAAAATTTAAGCATAATTTAAATACTATTTTTGGATATGATGGACTGCAGTTACCTGAGAGATAATATATAAATAAACATACCAGCGATAAGTTATAGATTCATGATTCATATATGTATGTATACTGATAGACTATATTGTAGTATATACATATATAGACTATGTTAAATATACATTTTGAATACGTATTTTGGCGTGCTTTGGTTTGTCTTCGATGTTTGGCTTTTCCAAAAACTACGGCAAAAGAAACTGATGGATGATGCTGCAGCCTTCGTATTTCACCCAGTTTTTATTTATTTATTCTTGTGCTCAAAACTGAAAAGTAGTAAAAGCATAACGATGGAAGAGATAGAGTCAAAAAAATACGAGTTTTGTGAATCCAGATAAGCTGAAGTTATAATTTACAATAAAATATAATAGCAACGGAGATAATTGAATCTATTGTATGGGTTTATACCCTACAAAATGATTTAGGTAATTTAGTTTTTCTTGAGAGGAAAAAAAGCTGGCCATGAACTTCAATCTTTAAGCTTGAGTGGATTTCAAATTGATTTGTTGTAGTCTTTATTATAGCATTGTGAATGCTTTTCTGTTCATTGTGATTGCAGCAACTTGGCTAAATCTTTTGCCTTTGTTTCGGGTTCAGGTTGAAAATTGAAACTTGAATTTTTTAGCTGAAGCATGAAAAACTCTTAACCCAACTCAAAATGCTGACAGTTGTTGCTGCTGCTGTTGTTGTTGTAGGACTTAGCTGTGCTATTGCAGCAGCTGAGCCCAGGAAACGGAGCCAAATAAACCAACCAACCAACCCACCCACCCGTCAAGTGACATCTAATCCCTTTTTTACCCATGCCATGGAAATCGCTCAAATATTTAGCCAAGAAATTAGAAATGTAAAAAAAAAACAAAATGTAAACAAACGAGTGTCGAAAACGAGATTCGCATTTACATTTCTGTTTGTGTTAGTGTGTGTTTACTGTAGCTTTTTGTATGCTTTTCATCAGTGATAAATCAACAAATTGGGTAAAATGTAAACGTCGCCATTTTTCGACTCAAACACTGGCCATTTGCTAATGAAGTTGGCTGCAAGTTGCTCGGACAATTTATTAGATTTAAGAGCTCCAATTGCCAAGCCTTGTCAGCCCCATCCTCCCTCCGCTCTGTGCTAGCTGTCAACAATAGCCCCAAGGCTTGGCACTGCAGCACGTGCTCAATTTTTAATTCCAATGCAGCAAAGACGCCAATCTTCGTCTCCCCATCCGAACGCTTCAGCTACGCTTTAATAAGCTGAGTTGCATGCAACGTGGCAAGATGGGGGTGGAGCGGCACAATTGAAAAGAATATCTAAATGTCACTGTCAAGGCGGTTGCTCGGATGCTGGGCAAGCCACTTGGGCTAATCTCTGGGTGGGTCTGACGTCGACTTGGAGTCGACTCGACTTCGAGTGCTACTCCGTCGCTGACAAGAGCTTGGAAGGCAGGCAGTGCAAAAGTCGCAACATGAGCACTTTCTTGTTGCCCGCTCAGGATAGTTGAGTAGAGTATATGGGCTTCTGTGTAACGGCTGTTTATACATATATACTTTATTAGAAACTAGACTTGATATAGGTGATAGAGCTTGAGCACTTTGAAAGGGAGTTTTCCTGCTCACAAATGTGGAATAGAGCTTATTGGTTGCTGTGTATAGTTCATATATATGTATAAGAAAATGAATTACAGAAAAATCCAATATTTAACTCACTCCCTAAAGTTTATTCCAAAAACTTTGGTTTTGCAACATAATTTTTCTAGCAAATTTTTCTCCTTCTGGCACGCTAAACGAGTATTAAGCAGTCGTTGTTGCGCGATTTGTGAAACATTCTTGCTTAATATTAATAACAACGTGCCGCAGCATAATGATCAACATCTTCATCAACAACAACTTCATCATCGGCATCTTCATCAGCATTGGAATAGCTAATAAGTTTTGTGACAAACGTTTTGATGGCTCGCTCACTCGGAAATGAAAGCGGCGCCAGCCGTTCGAAACTCCTCGTTTAAGACCCTGTTTCAGACGCCCCATGGAGTACGCCTTTCGATTGAAGACTTTCCTTGCCCTGCACCGAAATTAAAGATGCCTTTTGTCTTTCAAGGGGAGCAGATCTTAAGAGATTGCACTTAAAAGGCAATTAGTTAAAGACTAAATGAACTATGTAATTCAATTTGTACTCAAATGAATGTATTAGGGAGGGAACGAAATGCCTAAAATGCTTCAAGAAATATTTAGTTTAGCTTTATAATATGGGAATATAATCTTGAACTATATGTCTTCTGAGAATGGATGTAGTTTTGATCTTTAAAACAGTTAAACAAATTGAATATCTAGCTAATATATTACCTTAAGAGATATTTTAACTAAGGTATAACCTAACACACAGCTCAATACATCCTGAGTAAATCTTAAACGTCTTCAAGTTGAGCTTCAACCAAATTTCCCAGAAATATTATATTTTCAAAAACATCTTAAAAGAGAAAAAGAAAACTCTTTCAAAGTTCTTCTAAGCTCACAATTTACCAGAATTTTCCATATATGTCAAGAAAAAACGGAACCCTCTTTTCTTGCTGAATCCCCCCAACAAGTTCATACCCTTTAGGGTAGGTCGTAGAGCGTTGCTAACTGTCTTCAAAATGTAAGCTGCTTTTGCAATACTGTTGCACATGCATAAATGACCCTCTGACATTGCCAAATCCACCCTATGTTCGCATTATATAGTCGTATATAGTCTATATGCATGTTAATTTCTATATGCCCTCACCTTTCTGTTGACCCTCAAGAAACGGGCTGCTTTTTTAACTGATGATGAATCATACGCCCACTCAAACCACTAGACTTATAAAAACTACCACCACACTATATATGCATATATGTATACTATATATATGTATATACGACCCTTGATAAATTAAAAAAAAAGAGTGCAACGCAATTAATTTTTCGCGAATTTACGAACGAGGGCAAAATTTGTATCCCTTGTCAGCCTGCTGCCGCTGCTGTTCAAGTGACGTTTAGTGTTTGCCAAGAACTTGGATGGTTCGTCTCTATGTAGATCACCCCCTAGGAACTGTTGTCAACCCTCTGCTTGGCACATCTGCAAAATATTCGCTTTTTTTGTTTTGTTGCTATCTGTCCATCTCTCGCTCGCTCTTGAATTCGAACTCAAACTCTCAACTGCGAACAACTCCACTTCTAGTTCCAGTTGCGTTTGATGTTTGCTGCCGTCGCGGTTCATTAAATTAAAAACAGCCAATTCGTTGCCAAAGCAATACATCAAAAACCGTTGCAATTGATGGGCAGAGAAGACGGGTGTATGTGTGTGAGTGAGTGTGACAGGCAGCCCGAGCCGGTCTCAGCTGATGCTGATCTGCCGGTCATAGCAGTTGTTAGTGGTGTGAGTGGAGCCACACTCAATCGGCTCTCTGCCTGCGGCGAATTCGCCGACTGTTTGGCTGCTCTCTCGCGCTTATTGGCTTGACTGCGGCGGGGGTTGTTTTGCAGTGGCCGTTTTTCAGTGTTCCGCCGGCTGTCTGCCCTGTTTGTATCGGTCGCGCCGTCTGCAACGCTTTTTATTTCGGTTTTTCTCATAGAAATTATAACTTTACCTCTAATTTAAGTTACGCTCGTTTTGGGGGTTTCTACATACAGTTTTTTTCTTTTTTTGTCTGTTTTGGTTGTGCTCTGCAAACATTATGACAACGCTTGGGGACAGCGCCCGAGGCTAAAGTAATGCCGGTTGTTTGTCGACGTCGCCTTCGCTGTCTCTGTCGCCGTTGCTTTTGTGCCGTTGTTTGTATTGCTTTACATGTGACACACACACATACAGAGACACATATGGTTATCTTGTGTGTGTATGTGCGTATTGTGCTACCGGTTGCTTGCGGTTTGCCTTTTGACCGCTTGTTGTTGTTTTGCTCGTAATGTGCTTTTGTAAAGAACTTTCCACAAATTACAGCTTGCAGATAAACATCAATAAGCAACTGATATATTGACATATTGCAGCTATTGAAATGGTAAGATTTTTCTAACAAATTGAATAAGTTTTTTTATTTTATGCACACTCAGCGCAACTTCGAAGTTTCTTTCGCAGCCATAAAATATCCTTGCAAATTTCCCTTACCCAAAAACTTACTTTATTTTCTAAGTATTTATCTGTTTAAGGCAAATACTTAATTGACGTACTGCAAACGCAGTAAAAATATAACCATATAACCATCTTACTGTTTTTATAAATTCCTTATTTTTTGTAATTTTTTTTATGCTATTAGCTTTTTAGATATTCATGAAAAATGAAGCTTAACTGGGCTTATAAGAATATATTTAAACAATTTTTAAGCTTTTTTAATCCATATTTCTGTCGTAATTGCAACCCCTATTCCATGCGTATACAAAAAACTGTCAAAAAAAACCTATAGAAATGTTATACAATTTCTTACTAGTATATTTCCTCTTCCTACTATATCTTCCATAAGCCCTCTTGTAAATTTCCATTCATAAGAAATTATACTTACAATTAGATTGACAGCTGATTGGCTTGTTCAGCTGCCCCTTTTAGAGCAACTAGACATTTACCACCCGCTGCTCAATCTGCATGTTAATTATTAATAAGCTGGTTTCAAACATTTTCTAAGGAATCGCCCCACACGCCTCAATCAGAAATCTATCAGTAAAATATTTTGGCACACTCGGAACAGCCACCCCTTCCACTTTAATAAACTGCATCCCTCTCGCTGTGTGTGTGTGTGTGGGGTGGCTTGCCCAGGGATTATAGCGGGTGCAAATGTTTCGCTGATCCACTCCGGTGGCCACCCTCTGATTCAGTTTTTTATGTGGACCGCCCGCCCCCCCAGGCTTAAGACTTATTGTTGTTTTGGTTGTTGGCATTGAGCCTGCCACGAGTGCAACATGTTGCCGGGATTTGTTTTGTTAATTTCGACAACCCTAAATCATCAACATGTTTTAATACCCACACAGCAAAGGAAAATGGGGGATATAGGCATTGCTAATGTAAATTACTGAAGCTAGAGCAGTGAAGAAAGGTAAAGAGTCTAGTCATTTTGAATAGAGCTACAAATATTATATTCCAATCTTTAATCCTTGCATAAAAAGGTGTATTCGTTATATTAATCTGTCAAGGACATTTCATATCAATTAAGAGTATATCCATCCATATTCATAGACTCTTAATTCAATAATTATTTTAGAACAGGTATTTTTTAGTTGGTTATACCCTATTTCAGCAGCTTACTCACTTTTCCTTTTGTGCCGCCCTAACATGCCTCGACGTGTGTCACTAATTAAATTTTATGCAAAATTCAATCGAATTCAAACCCTTAAAAAGTATTTGTCAGTCATTTGCGAACAATTGCAGCGATGCTTGCTAGCTTTTCCCCAATTTTTTGGCTCATCCTAACATATTTAGTCGTGTGTCGTTGGTTAATTGAAATGAATGAAAAGAGTTATAAATGACGGCCTTAAACAAGTATTACAGACTGCCCGATTCAAAGTTATTTTTGCTTAAATTTTTTGGGCCACCCTAAGCTACCTAGACTACTTGAAACTTAAGAAATTAAATTTTTATAATAATATATATCCAATTTGGCAAAGCAAGCTGATACCAGAGCGTATATGAGACAGTGGCCTATGCCAGCTTCATGCAGTCACATTTCTTTTTTCCAATTTTTTTGGGCCACCCTAAGCCAGCTAGTCCTGTGTCATTGACTAATTGAAACTTATGGAAATTTTGTTCTTGGTTTGCCCAGGCTTTGTTCGAGGCTTTTAATTAATAAGCAAAAGTCCGGTTCGATTTTATGAGTTTATCAATGGGCAGCGCACAGGCTGGACCCCCAAAACACACAAAAAATTCCCCAGCTCCTCACTTGGCCCCCTTTTGTCTAGGCTCTGCTTTTTTATGAGCAAAAATTCACAATGAATATTTATGCGCCAGTTGTTGTTGTTGTTGTTGCTGTTGCTGTTGTGGGTGCAGTGGCAGTAGCCAACAGCTGTTGACAGCCGCACCAGTTGCCCAAAATAGCATTTCTTATGAATAGGAGAGAGCGTGGGGTGTGGAGTGTGGATTGTGGGGGCACAAACAGTGCCCCACTGCCGCCACGCCTGCTGTTTGGGCTCTAATTTTATTAACACGTTCATCATTCTATGCCACTGCCATACAGCCACTGGCACAAGTGGCGCCTTAGATGGGAGCGCAGCACGCCCCAGGCCCCTCCGTCCTTCCTCGCTCCACCCATGGCAGCACTTGTCTGGGTGTTCGGGAGCCGCAGGAGGAGGACGGCAATCAGTCTGCCACAGCAGTCGCGTTTGCCCATTTGGCGCCTGATTTCTGGCACGAGATGAAGATGACGAGCAATGCGGCAACAGCAGTAGGGGTAGTCATGAAAGCGGAGTGGGGCTTCGTATAAGAGGCGGCTCTGCTAGCTACAGAATTTTGTGTCGGCAGCATTTTAATATTGTATTATGTTTCGCCTGATGCCTGGGCGAATTAATAAAAATTATTGCATATATATTTTGTAATTCAGTAAGCGAGCTTCAGCTTTATTGCGGCAAAGCGGGTGGAGTGGAGTGGAGTGGGGCTGGTGTGAGTGGGGGTGGGTTTGGCTTTGCGGCCCCAGCCGTCTGTTGTTTTCGCGCGTGCTGCTGCCTTTTTATTGTCATTCTCAAGCATAGGCTCTGGAAAACATAGGGTATAACAATGAGGATTCTAACTTCACATATAAGCAAACAACTTTTCCTATTATAAGGACAAAGTTGATACATTTTTGATTAGCATATAAAGTGGGCAGAGCGAAGAGATGGGGTAGAGTGACAGAGAGGGAGAGAGAGAAACTGAGTAGTAAGAGAAGAGTTAATCTTACCACAGGGTATACAAAAAGACCTTTATATGTATATAGACAAATATTTGTCTTATATCAAAGGCATTTTTTAAGCATGGAATGGAATGTTGCTTCCAACTTGAGCACTTTCATTTAAGGTATTCGCAATATTTATTTTAATATTAAGCAAAATTTCGAAGGTATTCCAGAAAGTGAGAGTGAGAGCTTGAGAGTCGCCTTAATGCAGTGTTCGCAAAAGTGAAAAGGGGCATATTTGTGAAACCTTCAAAGCTTACTTAAATTAAATTCTACTTTTAGATAATATTAAATTTTTTATGAATAAATTGTAAATTTTTTTATAAAATAAAGAATAAAAGCAACACTCCTCAAAAGTCCATATTAATAATATAATAATATATATACTGTTTGCATTCCTTGATGAAAATGCTAGCGATGCATTTTTTTTTAGCAAACAGAGTATCAGACAGTCGACTGCAGTTGACTGCTAGAACATTTTGCTTTAAATAAATTAAATTAAAGAAATCGCATAGTTTTAAAGGATATCTGAATGTATAAAGAATAATATAATAAACTCTAACATTATCAAATTTTGCTTTAAATAAATTAAATTATCTGAATATATAAATATATAAAGGATAATATAATAAACTCTAACATTATCAAATTTTGCTTTAAATAAATTAAATTAAAGAAATCGCATAGTTTTAAGGAATATCTGAATATATAAAGAATAATATAATAAACTCTAACATTATCAAATTTCAAAGTTGTACAGAGATTCGCAGAATTTTTACTTCATACACCCAAAATTATATTGTGAAAAATATTTTCTTGCATATTTTAGGTGCTTCTGCAGTTCAATTAAATAGCTCTTTTAAAGCTAAAGATAAATTTAGCAAGAGAAAATTGTTGAATTCCTAGAATTCAGTTAAAACTCAAATTGAAATTTTACCTAAAACGAGTTTCATTTGTTTTAAGCGAACTTTTATCTATGAGGAAGTGTTTAAGCAGCAATCGTAATTAACTAAGCAAAAAGTCGTGATTACTAAAGAGCTTATTTGAATAGTATATATGTAAACATCTATCTGTCTACCTATCTTCTAGTTAAACTGACTTCTTATTTGCTTAACTTTTTCTATCCCTAGCCTTGCATCATAAGCAGCTCAATTTGATTTACACTCGAAGCTGTGTTGTCATTCATTATATTTGCACTAAAACCAAAGCGATTTATTACAAACGCTTGTGGCTCAGACACTTCTAGCCAAGTATCTGTTTCTGTATAGTTGTTGCTGTGAATGTATCCGTATCTTTAGCTGTAGCTGTGCAGCTATGTGAGCTGTCGTCAGTTGGATGAAAACGTCGTGATGTTACTTTTTATCGATTACATTTCACGCCAAAAGCGCAACAGCCAAGGGGCAGGCGGAGGGGGCGTGTTGGGGCACTCGCTGCCGGTTGTTGACTCTGTTGATTTATTGTTGCATGCAACAGAGTACACACACAGCTCCCTCTCACTCTGCCCTCACCTTCGACTCAGCTCAGCTGCTGTTCCGCATTCTCGCAGCGAAGTTTTGATGCCATTTAGAGCTTGGCAGTCTAGTCGAATGGGTCGATGGGGATTGGGGGATGGCGTGTAAGGTCGGCTCTGTCTTTGTGTCTGGTTCACCTCGTCTTGTCCCTCTCTCTCTCTTTCTCTCTCTTTCTATTTTCAATTTCATTTCGACTCCCCCACACACACCAAGTCTCGGCATACCCTGACTTTTTGTCACTTTCCATCAGCTGTCCGCGTTGATTGTATCTGTGATATCTGGCAATTAAATTGTCTCTCTTAATCATTGGCCAACTGCACTAATTTATTGTATTTAATTACTTAAGCGTTTCATTTACTATATACATAATATAGATATCTATATAAATGCCCTTCCCTACCCCAACTCTTGCTTCTTTAATGCACTTTTTACAGAGCCAATGCGGGTCGCCAACGTTCGAGAAGGAGCTGCGCGAGCAAATCGAAAAGTAAGTGACATTATCATCACAGTTCATTAAGTATATTTATATATAAATATATATATTTATATATAATATATATATGTATGTGTGTGCTTAGCATGTGTGTGTGTGTACTTCCATTTATATTCATTTACTTATCAGTTACACCACCCAACAAAACAATTGAACTTGACTATGAGAATTGTCGCTGTGTCCTCCAGGGTTACTTTTTTGTTAGTTTCAATTAGTTCTCATGCTGACTTCCCCACAAGCCTTGCTCAGCTTATTTGCTATACGTAATAAAACTAAAATTATTATTAACTACGCAAAACAGCAGAGCTGTACTATGCAACTGTCCTCCTGCGTCACTTTAGTTAGAAGTCAGTCTGAATTTGAATCTAAATTTGCTTAACCAATTAGCTAAACAGGTAACATCAGGTAATTATCAATTGCACGTAAGAATTTAGCTGTCCTCCAGACTAATTATATGTCAACTTGTCTTTAAATCTAAATTTGCTTAACTTATTAGCTAGACACATAAGTATAGAACTTTATTTGAAAGTTATCCTTGAAACTGAAGCTGCCTGAACTAATTAGTCAGTTTTAGAATAAAAAGCGACATTTTTTATGTTAAGTTAAACTGAAAAGTTCTCTATGTTAATTGCTACTCAAGTCTCAAGTTGCCTTTAAGGTTACATTAGTCTTACAGTTTGTTAGGCTTTTCCACATTCACTTCTTAAATATACAATAGTAAATCCTTCAAGATTCCTTTTCATCAGAATTACATCTTGAGCTTTATTCTATGCCGCAATTCTCTAAAAAATCAACTAGTCTAGCCGTCTTCAACAGTTCCATTTGCTTCTCTTTGAAAAGACAAAGAGTTCTTTGACTTCCTTGTCCTGAATGTTCACGTTGTACATTGCTCATAATCGTTGCACTCTAAAGCATTTCTAATGTTATGTAGGCTAAGTATTTCTTTATACAAAACACTTAAGTGTCTAGTAATTGTTGCGCCTGGCATTCCAATTGCTTATCTATGGGGTTTATCAGAGGGTTTTATTTCTTAAATATGGTTCAATAAAGCTGGAGCATAGCAACGGGCAGTTGATAGTAGAAAAGCACTAGACTACAAAGGTTGTTTACAGAACACAAAAAATTAAAGCTGTGGCTATAGAAGTAAATCAGTAAACTAGTCAAAGAAGTGACCAAGAAGAACACTAGACTACAAATTATTAACAATAAAAGGAAGAAGTACTTAACTATAGAGTAGATATGTCCTATATGGCTAATAAAATACTAATGCTACCACAAAAGAATGACTTGCTAAATATAAATTATATATATAAAAAGTTAAAACTAGAGGTTCATAGTTCATTAGAAGAAATATAACAGTATAAATACTTTGTAGACTGGGAAAGTAGTAAAGTGAACGGAAGTTCAAGCTCCGCAAACTTAAGAAATGGCAAAAAGAAATAGAAAATATAATTATAAAATGTGGCAAATGATAATGGAAGCGCTTTATAGGAAAGGGAAGTAATAAAAAAGATTAATAGACAGTGGTTCAAACTACACAAAACACAGATCTAACTCATATTGATAAAACCACAATAGAAGCAAAACTATAACTATAAACGCTATACAAAAAAAATATATAATAAATAAGCTTAAAGTTCAAATCCCACAAACGCTTAAGACTAGGTTAACAATTACTTAGGAAAGCTTAGGGCATACACAAATAATATATTGGAGAATTATGTAAATATTATACGTAAATATTTACGAGCGCTGCCAAAAAGCAGAGTTGCTCGAATGTTTTATGCATTCCATTTTATTGGGGGAAAAACTAAATTATAATTCAAATGTTAGCCAGGGACAGCATGGAAAATGTATGTAGAGAGGGTTTACTTTGGCCTGTGCTTTGTGGATTTTCCGCTACATAATTATGCAATTTTTGAAAGAGTTTCTTTTCGCCTGGCGTTGGCCAAGCAGTCGTAGAAGACGTTAAATATATTTCATACCAAATTCGTGACCAAGAACGCCTTCAACGACTTACGCATTGAGAAGCCAGAGAGAGAGAGAAAGACAGAAGGAGAGAGAACTATGGGTAACTCGTAGACTTGGCCAAAGTTAACGGCACTGAATGCAATTTTCCAAATTACTGAGCCAAGTCAAGCAAAGCGAATGGCTTGGAAAGCTGCATGAGTAAGGGGAAGGGTAAGCGAAGCCGTAGGAACAAGAGCGAGGTGCAGAGGAGTTGGCGCAGCTTGGCAATCAGGAAGCATTTATTTGCAGTCAGCAGGGCCTGGGTCTTGGCCATTAGAAACATGCCTATGCCTAGACGCGGCCATCAATCAGTCAGCAGCAGCAGCAGCAGCAGCAAAAACAGCAGCACAAACAGCCAGTCCGTCCGTCCGCCCTTCCTTCCGTGTCTATGTCCGTCCCTCCTTCTTGCTTTGTATTCCGGTTGAAAAGCTAATTACGCCAATTTTCAATTCGCGCTTAACTTTGATTTTCACACACACACACACACACACATAGACTAACACACACAGATACGTTTGCAACTTGTTATTTTCCTACCATTTACATTTATTTATTTATGTTTTATTTTCTGTTTTTCTTGTCTCTTTCTACACATTTGCTTGCCTGCCTCTCTATTCGCTGTCTCTTTCACACAAACAACAACACTTCCGCTTGCAGCATGAATCGCATTATGAAATCCAAAGAACGCAAACAACTGCAAACATGTCGGGATCACAAGGCCCTGCAGGTATGTACCCCATATACATATATATATATATCTCGATTGGGGGGAGGTGAGTTGGTTATTGCTATTGCTAATGTTGTGCTTTGTGCGCTGTAGCAACAGCTGCGAGGGCTGATATGAAAGTTATTGAAAATTTACAACAAAATAGGAAAAATTAATATAATAAAAATAAATAAAAATAAAATAAATAAAAAAAGTTTTTGTTATTTTCTTTTACAATGGTTCAGCTTAAGCTTGTTAAGTATTTGATGTTAGCAGAAGTACTTTGGTTCTAAAAATTCCTCAAATATTTCTAATTTGATAAATTTCTTAAGCTAAAACTTTAAAAACTTGCTCTTCTTTCCTTAACTTTAAGAAACCGCTTGAACCACCCACGCGTTATGCGCAGCATGTGGAAAATACAATTTGCACTCTGTGGCCAAAGAGTTTTCTTTTCAGTTTTTCTTGCTTCGTTTTTTTTCTATCTTTTTTTTTTTTGAAGTTTAACTTGCGAAGTTGGGGAAGTTGTGGAGCTTTGTGGGGCTAAAGTCGACTGTCTGTCTGTCTCGGGAGCAGGGCAGTTCCTATTGAAGACGCAGACGAAGTCATAAATAAACGCATAAATTCATTTTTAAGAACAATGTCTCCCCTCGCTACCATTTTGTGCATACAAATTGTCGCTTATCTGGGCCGAGGCTGAGAAGCTGAGAAAACTCAGACTACGTGTTGAAATTGTTTTTTTTTTTTGCGCGACATATTGCTTTAGGATACCCTGTAAAGCGGATAAAGAATAGCTAAAAGCAGTCGTTACTATAAATAGGAGCAGCAGGAACTCCAAGTTAGTGAGCAACTACATGCTTCTATATAAGACTTTGTTATCGACTTGTTATCCTTAAAATCGATAAACTTCAATATGCATAATTATTGATATGTTTGATATATAATCTGCTTATCATGTTTCAATATCTTTCTTGACAAGATCTATATTTATCCATAATTTGATCTAATCAACTACTTACTATCTTAAGTATCGATTACTATCGATAAGTATTATTTTCTAAGTTAAATTAAAAAGTGGAAATGTGACTTGTTAAAAAAACTCTTAGCCTTATATAGGGTATCTTTTAGTCTGCCCCTTTCTCACTCTCTCTCTCTCTCTTCTCGCCTTACATTTGCTTTATTTCCTTAACTTCTGCGTCTTTTACTTAAATTTTTTTCTTTTTAGGAAATTGATTGAGCGTTTGCATTAGAGACGCTTCACTGCGCTCCACTGCGGCATCTTTTCATTGCCCAACAGGCGAAAGGCGCCACTCTCCCTGCCACGCCCCCTTACCCGCGCAGTGGGTGGCTGTTAAGATTTTATTCGAAATTGTTTCTCTGGGCTTTCGACGTTAACTGACATTGGCTAAGCTTAAAGTCGAGTAAATTTGTTTTTCTTTTGTTAAAGCGACTCTAATGAAGCCCAAGGTTTTTCACACTCACGAACTCTCGCATCGAGTTGCAGTGACCTTCGAGCCAGTTAACAAGACCTGGTCAAATGAAATGGGCGGGGAATTTGGCGTCTCATTGGGGTCTATTTGATTGCATGTAATTCGTTCATTTAGCACTTTTGACTTGCTGCCAGCCAAAGTGCTGTATCGATCAATCGCGGCCAACGGGCGACCCTCGTCAATGCAAGTGTCGCAGGGAGTTGGGGTAGATTGTTACACGAGATTTCAGAAGTTGACTCGGAGTTACCACTTTAATTAAACTATAAAATAGAGCTTAAAACACATAAATTGCCCTTTTAAGTATCCAACCTTGGTCTCAATTGAATCGTTTATGTAAACTGGTTTAACCAAGGCTCTAATCTTGAATTTAATTGCAAAGAATCCGTCTTAGGGCGGAACGAACTCTATCTAAATCGAATAACTGATAACTGATAATCAGAAATCTGTTTAACCAAGCCTTGACATTTGAAAGCGACTCTGCCAAGGCCAAAGTATTCCTTTGACTTGAGAACCGAAAATCAAATCGGAAGGATCAAGGCTTAAGCTTAAGTCTACATGAGCCGAACCTCCAGACAGAGGCTGGCATTGATTTTTGAACCGAACCACTGATAAAATATGTTATCTATATCTATATCTGAACCGATTTTATATCTAATAAGCCTCCCTTTCTCTCCGCGCAGACACGCTTTGCACGCCAGGAGAGTCTGCTACATACGATGCAGCAGGAGAATCGAGCCCTGCTAACACGAATACGACAGTACGAGCACTGCCTGGACGATGTGATGCGCAAGGTGGTGGACGCTATTGTGGCCGAGGATAATCTGCGGGAGGAGGTGAGCATGTTGAAGAGTCGCGTGCGCGATCTGGAGGCACAGAATGCAGCGCTGTCAGCGAGCCCGGTCAAAGGACGTGATGAGGGTTACTGCACGATGAGCAGCGGTCAGCCGCAGCCATCGAATGGGCATCTGGAAGATCTGCCCGAGGAGCCGGAGCAATGGCTGCTGCCTGCAGAGCCCTGCTCCACGGAAATGGAAGACTGGAGCATGTCGCAGGAGGAGCTGGCTGTGATAACCTTCGACGATGAACGCGATCGGCAACAGCTGCAGCTGCAGCGACGCAAACGAGAGCACGATTGGCTTTGGCCCTCGAGCGATTTCATCAATTCGACGACCGTGGAGACAGATGATTCTGTGGCCGATGGAATTGCCCAGCTTTTGCAGCAGAAGGTGAGTTAAGCCTCAGCTCACGTCCATTGCCTGTTGACTTATTCTCTGCCATTGCAGCTTGTCTACTCGGAGGACGAGGAGGTTGCCTGCACGAACTTTACCAACGACTTCTATAAGCTGGTCAACATACGCTCCAATTCTTCGCGCAGCCTTTTCTCTTATGTGGAAGGCGAGACTGATGATGAGGACGATGAGGATGAGGAGGATGAGCAGGACTCAAGCATGTCGGAGAGTCAGATTAAGCAACGCGTCAGTCCGACGCCCAGCGAGGCGGGTCGTGCCCAACTGACCAGCTGCTCCTCCAGCGAAACCGACGAGCACTCTGTGGCGCCTCTGCCGCAACAGCAGGCGGAAGCAGAGGAGGATGAAGATGAGCATGATTATGCGGTCATTGACGAATGCCGAAGACGTGTGAGCGACATCGAGATCGAGGATGTGCCGCTGGTGAAGAGCTCGTCACCTCCTCTCAACGAACAGCAATGCATTGCACAAATCATCAAGACAGAGCTGCGTCGCCCACCCCATGTACTGGTCAAGTCCAAGTCAGTGCTAGAGGAGCAGGAGCCCAGCTGCATATTGCGCCACAATCAGCGCCGTGAGCTCGAGTCCAGCGTGGTGCGCAGCGACAGCATCAGCTGTGCGCTGATGGCTAAAATGGCCAAAGATTCGCCACCCTCGCCAGCGGTGGTATCGAAGCTGAAAGAGCGCCTACTGCAGCGGCACCCAGCGAATCCAACGGCCAACTCCTGGCGCCGCAGCAATGGCTGGAAGCGTGTCACCTCACCAGTTGCCGGATCACCCAAAAAGGTAGGTGCTTCATTACTCTAAACATGGAATACACAGCTCATAGTCAAATCATTGCAGGAAACAACAAAGACAACGGAGCTGCCAAAGAGCTGCCAGCAAAAGGCGCCGCCAACACGCATACCCACGTGCATACACACTACATCAACCACATCCTCAATCAGTTCATCCTGCTCCTCCTCAACGCCCTCTTCGCCCTCGCCGCCAAAGCAGACGCAGAAGCTGACACAACAGCAGCAGAAGCAACAGTCGAAGCAACAGCAGCCTTCGCAGCAGCGCAAATCCAAAATTCCGCCACCTGTACCCGTGCGTCGTTCCTATGCCAGCTAAGAGACGCCCGAATCCCCCTCTAAACATAATCTCAAACAAAATTCTATAAATTGATAGCGACAGAGCGAATAGCCAAGTGCAGTCGCCATAGATTTAAAGATTTAAAAGACTAAATTGTGATATATATTCAAACTAAAAACGAGAGAAGTAGCAGGAGAGGGAGTGCACGCACGAATCTAACATATTTATATTATATATACACACACCTATATATATAAATATATATATATATATATTTAAGTTTTTTTGGATAATGTTTACTACAGTCGATACAAGGCTCGACGTGCTCTATACAGTTTTGTAGAGCAACGCTCGCAGTTACAAGTTCCCAAATTGCATTTCCAAACTGATCAAAAGAAGATGAGCTCTTCAATATATATAAATATATATATGTAAACTTTATAAGCTGTATAATCTGTATACAATATATATATATATATGATTTCTATTGGACTAGCCAAAGCTTTGCTCAGCATCTGGGCAAAGCGTCAAGAAAAACTAATAAAACTATTAGCTATCAGTAAACAGAACTATAAATATAATAAAACAAATAGAATATATATATAAAAATGTAGTCTTCCGCACAAAATCGAGTGTACTATATATATAAACATATAGATTTGTAGAACAGTTATAAAACAGTCGCTAAAATTTGGGTGAAAAACAAGAAAAAAACAAACAAATAAAAATTCATATACAGTATATATATATATATATATATACATACAGATACAGTAGATATATATATGGTATATATGGTTTCCAAGCGATTACAATAAACTGTATATATTTATATATATATATATAGGCAACCAACTCTTCTTCTACTCTCTAGTTAGTCTCTCTAAGTAGCAACCGAACTTTGGTTCGGTCATTGCAATCACATCCTAAGTACGAGTTATATATATATACATAAATATATATATATATATATATATATATATATATATATATATATATATATATATATATATATATATATATATATATATATATATATAGTATATACGACCTATAGCAAACGCACTACGCTCGACAGAAAACAAAATTGAGAAATTATAAATTTAAGCTCGTATAAAACATTATAAATGTATTTTCTTAGCGTAGCAAGTACAAAAAAGTAAACAATAAACAAAAAAAAGTTACGAAATATAAATTATTAAAACAATGCGAAAATGTTTTTCATTTGCAAAAAGGTAATAAAAAAATATATATTAAAATAAATTAAAAATATGTTGAAGAAATAAGAGTTAAGCATAAAAGAAATATTACAACAAAATATAAAAAATTTGAAACTAAAATTCTTGTAGAGATTTAAATATTAGTTAAATACGCACTTGTTTAAGATCAGCTCCAAGCGTTTTTGTAGCTGGAGAGCATTTAGACGCAGCTCGGGTTGGCTCAGCCAACAGCTTTTATATAGCTCGCTATAAACACCTTCCAGACACCTGGACGCATCGGTTGTTGGTTCATCGAAATAGTGCGCTAGTCTCGGCTGCTTGCGCTGTTTGTGCCGCTTATGCACACGGCCGTGGTTGGCCTCAAAGTTTAGATTGCGACGCACCTTTTTGTACAGATCAGTAGAGAGTAGCACATCCAGTTGTGGCCTTATTCGACCTATATAGCTGTACATGAGCTCCACAGAGCCATCTGGCCACTCGGTTCCACAGTAACAGCCATTCAAGGGCAACTGCTCATTGCCCATCTCAAGTGACTCTAGCAGTGCATAGTTATCGGGTCGCAAATCATGCTTAACCACCTGATAGGCAATGGAATCATTGCAGTTGAGCGTATGGTAGGGCAAGCGCCGTGCCTGCAACTGCCACATTGTAATGCCCAAAGAGTAAATATCCGAGGCGCTGGTCAAGGGCAAGGAACGCAACGCTTCCGGTGACATATAACGCAATGTGCCCTTCGCACTGCTATGTTCATCGTCCAATCGAAGCGAGCTACCAAAATCGCAAAGCTTGCAGATGTAGCGACGTTTGAACTGTTCCAGCTTGCCGAATCCCGTCTGCTTGGCGCCCAATGCAACCAACACATTTGGAGGCTTCACATCCAGATGCAACACTTGCTGACAATGACAATATCGCAGAGCAGCCAGAATATCGAGCGTTATGCTGCAAAAATATGATTTACACTAATCTATATATTTTTTATGATTTGCCAACTCTTACTACACTCTGTGCAACAATGGCAACGCAAGCGTATCTAAAACACGCTGCAGGCATAGCCCACTGGGTCGCTCCATGATAAGCAAACCAAACTCGGGCGTCGATTCCATCTTAATCAAACGAACGATATTTTTATGCTTCCAGTTCAAAACGTGCGCCTCATTTTGCAATGTGGATACGGCGCCGGTTTTAATAATTTTCAGGGCAACGGCATGCTCTGGCAATATAATATAATTAAAATAACAGCTAATCATAAGTAATTCTGGAATATACCTCTATAAATAGCCTTAAAGACTGTGCCATAGGCTCCTCGGCCCAAAATTTGACACCTGTTAGATCTTTCTGTCACTGGTGGACCGTCTTTGAGCAGCTCTATGCGCTTTGGTGTGTTTAGCACCAGCGCACTTTCTCTCTTTAAAAATGACCTGCAAATTAGATTTTTACCTATTTTTAATATTTATTTTCAATTAAATTTACTTACATTTTTATGTGCCGTTTAACGGTGCATTCAACAGCTGACAAGTGCCTAACAGTGCTGCCAGCTTATTTAAATGAATAAATTGAATGCTGCTGCGCTTGTGAACTTGAACAGAGCGTGCCTCAAATATTTTTTACTTTTTGGTATGTTAATTAAGAGCTGCTATTTTTATATAATCGCCATTAAAAAACTAATCTTTAATGTTTGAGCTATTTATTTGGCAAGAATCTTATTTAAACGTGAAACGGTGCACTGAATGGCGTTGCCAGTTCTTTGAAATAAATACTAAACAAAATATAAAAAATGCAGCGCATTTTAACTTGTTCGTTATTATTAATCAATCTGATAATACACTCTTTTACTTAAAATAAACGTTCACAATAGTGCTGTTGATCGTTGCATATGCTAGCGTTGCCAGCTTATTGAATTAAATACTAAACGAAATAAAAAATGCAGCGCCTTTTAACTCACTAATTTACTTAAAGTAAACGTCACACAATAATTGTTGTTCTGATTGCTTAATTTGATAATTTTCGCACACTGGCAGCATAAGCCTCATATACACTAATAGAAAAATTGTAAATACAATAAATATATAACATTCTATGGAGGCTTCATTTTGGGCTTAATACTATAAAAATAAATAAGCTTTCAGAGTTTTATATGCTAAAGCATGACTATCCCGGTTAAGCACGCTCCTCATGTAATCTCTCTGTTTCGTTACGCAGATCCTGCAAAACAATTACAATTAAGTACATAAACTGATTGTGATTGGTTGCCAACCATACCTTAAAGGCATCTTGTATTTTGTCTGTGATGAGTTTGCGAGCCACCGGCTCTGGGACTCGCGTATCCTTGAGAGTCTGCACGAATTCATTCAAATCGAGCGGCTCGCCAATGTTGACAGTGACCTTCTTGCGCCACTGCAGCTTGTAGGGCTCCACATTGGGCAGCACAGTGTCCATGCCTTCGTGCCACAAGGGGAGAATAATGGGAATGCGGGGTGATTCATAGATAATCCGGCCCACACCCCATTTGAGACGCATCTCCTCCTTGGTCATGTTCACCTTGCCCTCGGGAAACACGTGCACCCAGTGCCCCAAAGCGCACTTCTCGATGCACAGATTGATCGCCTCCTGGTACACGCCAATGCCACGCACCACAGGTATGCATTTACCTGTAAAACACAGTTATACAGTTAAAGTATCATATATAGATATATAAAGGTCACGTTTTGTAGACTACTCACCGTACATAAAGAACATTGCATGAATCTTTTTGGTAAAGCAAATGTCGTGCGCCGCCATGGACCATCGAATGCGAAATGTATTGCAGACATAGCGTATAGGCAGGATGCCCCAAATACCGGGATCATCAAAGCAGGAGTGATGATTGGAGACGGTTACCAAGGGTATGCCCTTTGGTCGCTTGACCACTGCTTTCACCAGACGCTCCTTGTTGTACACTCGAGTTTTATTCATTATAACTGTGAGAGGGGAGAGAGTGAGAAGTACAGAAAAGCTAAGCTTAAGCAATTACAGTTAAGTCAAGCTTATAGCGTAACAATAAGAGGGGGATATATCCTTGAGGTTGTGAGTATAAGCATGCGATGTTGGGATTTAGCCAGATAATATAACTTAACTATGTTTAGGTCCAGCTTGACTTAAGAAACTGTTGTGAAATGAAGAGTAGAATGGTTTAGATATGTTTAAGCCGAGCATGCCCCATTAGGAAACAGCTAATTGCTGTTAAAGAGACAGCTACATAAGTTGAGCATGCCCTATTAGACGAAAGCTATGTCATGCCTGAAAGAGCAAATTTGAATTAATATGCAAACAGGAAGCATCTTGGCCGTGATGGCCCAAAACTAAACGAAAACAAAATCAAGCAAATATAAATAGATAAAGAAATGTATATAGTATATATATAAGATATAGCGTGTAGAAAGAGAAACGACAAAAATATTGTAATGCACAAATGCAACTAAAAACAAAATTTGATTTGCTTTCAGTTGACTTCTGCGAGAAGCGATTCTCTTACAGGAGCAACAAATGGACCGAAGACAAAAACCAAGCAAATATATATAATTCTATATCCATGCACTGCTTGTCTATGCTCTTACTTACCTAGAACAAACTTGCTGATGAGGCCAACGATGGTGACCACTAGTTGGCTGGTGATAAACCAAAGTTTGGTTGGACTGCGCAGCCGTGGAAATATCCAATCGATGGGATATGGTATCTCGACACCGGACGACGTATTTTCCATATTGGGTGACTCTCGATCGGACGTCCTGCTCTCCTGTTGTTTGAGCTCCCTGTCTGCTGTCTGCCTAATGCTGTCTGTCGATAAAGTTAGCTGTAATGTGTTTGTCTGGTGTGTAGAGTCCTTTTGCTGTGCCTTTGGCTGCGACTTCTGTTCTTCCTGCTGCTTCTCTTCCTCCTGCTGCTGCTGCAGCTCTTTGTGCGGCGGCTGCTGCTGCTGCAGTCTCGACAATGATCTATCATCGGGCAAAGGATGCGCCTCTGGGGCCTGCACAAACGGCTGAGAATTGATGGTAATGGAGTTTAACATGGCGATCAAGCTAAAAAACTAACTAACAGCCATGAGGCAGGTGTATCAATCTCTAAAAATGTACTTTATGTAAGGTCAAAGACTACTTTTCTCTCAGCTCCATTTCGATTCAAGATATATTCAAATATTGGATATATTTTTTTTCAGAGACAATCGGAGTTACATATGACGGAATATAGCAACAATTTGTGCTACATAAGAGAAGCAAAAGAAGAAGCTGCAGAAAAAAAAAGTTGGAGCGAGAGCGAGAGCGAGAGAGAGGACGAACAACAAAAACAAAGAAACTTAATTTACGCAGTTTATAGAAAACACAATACAGTAAAAGCTCGATTAACGAACTGTTCAGCTGAACTGATCTGAGCAGCTGCAACTGTTAATTTAGCTGTTTTTAAATATGGAACTCTCATGCTCTCAAATATTTACCCGAACAATTTACATTTATATAAAAGTAACAAAATTAAATTTAATTTTGAAGAAAAAAGTATGTGTGGTGTGATATTTATTTCATATTTCATTGACATTCACCTGCGCACTATAAGCAAGGTTCACTGTGAGCAATTAAAGTCCAATCAAAACGTTTCATATGCTTAATTGAAGACGGCTTCAATTAATTTCAAATATATCTAAATAAATGTATATATATAAATATATTTATTCATTAATCAATTAAGATTTATAGTATTGCACTTGTTTCTGGTCGTAAAAGAACATTTTGTTTTGGGCGGACACAACTACGCGCTGGCAGCTTTAAACCGTAACTGACAATTTGTCAAGTTCAAATGTGCACGATTAGATGCGTACAAGGGCGACACAAACAAAGAGAGAAAGAGTGCGACGCACCTAGAGAGAGTGCTTGGGCAATAGTCAAGTGGCAATGCAGCACATTATAATCAGTAAATAATTATCAGTTGTTGCGAAAGCACGTTTTTACACACAGATTTGCACTTGGCATGCACCGAAAGACAACAAAACTTTTTAAATTGCGCGCTAATGCGTTGTAGCCCTGGCCAGATAAACAATTGCGGTGTGGTGAATATAATCGTCCAATAAACAAAATATAATTCAAATAATATACAATATAGAAATATTTACACCTAAAAACCACCAATTAACAGACTCGAAACTAATTGATTACACTTAGGTCTATTTAGGTCTTATTCACTTGAAAATAATACACCGGAAATTGCGATTCAAATTGCGCGCCTTTGCATAGCAGCCCTGACCTGCAGGTCGTATTGTCAATTGCGCTGTGGTGAATATCAATACGCGTGCCATTTATATACATATAGGCACACAAATACAGAAAATCAATTAAGTTGGACTAAGCTAATTGACTATATTTAAAAAGTTTGTATTATGTTTAAACTTAGCTCTTACCCGCACGGCCAGTATATACGCATGTCGGCCATAGGTGATCGGCTTCAGGTACTTTTCCTGCCTATGAGATTGCCACAAACCACGCGTGGAAGTCAAATTCACGTGATCTGGCCGAATTCGCCTTAAACTTGCACAAATTGCCATCAGCATGATGAAAACACTTAATTTGCTTTTGATATGTGTTTGTTGTTGTATATGAGAATATGTATATTTGTAGATTGGATACTTTCTTGTATATGTCACCCGCGTTTTTACATAAGCGTTATTATCTTAGCGAAACTACACACATACAGCCAATTTGCTTATTCGGGGAGGAGGTTGCACCGCAACTGGCAACGTACAGGTTAAATTTTGGCTGGCCAAGGTTTGCGCATTCAGGCCCGTGCAATAAATTCTTGTGCCTATCGCGCACTTTCGCTGTAGGGCGCATGTCTGGGTGAATTGCTGTTGCCAAGAAAGCAATAGAGAGTATTATGTGGGAGGCCAAAAAGGAAAACGAAATAAATTGAAAATTTTCTATGTAAACAAAGCCGAAACAGCTGAGCGTGTTTGCCATTCAGAGAGAACAAATACATTATGTAGTGTTGCCAGCTGTTTTAAAAAATACTCTTAAAATTATCGACTTGTAATCGAAAAAAATTGATTCATTTTACATAAAAAGTGAATTAAAAATAATTATTTGAATAAACAACTTTCATCATGTCACGCAGTGCACGCCCACTCACCTCAGCCCGTGTGCTTCGCAAGATTAAAGAATTGACCACGCCGTCTTCCGATGGCAACTGCGTGGTCAATCGGAATCCTCGCAATCTGGAAAGATTACGTATAGCCTATAAGCCAACCGGTTATCATTTGGAAAAGCCGGGCCGTACCTATTGGCATACATTGGAGATTAATACAAGTGGTCGCTACGTTAGCGCCGATGTGAAGCATTTCGAAAATGGCACAATTCTGAGTGCCAGCACTTCAGAGTGGGCTATAAAGCAACAATTGTACAAAACAAATGATACACCTGCATTTGTAAATCTGGGCCGTGTGCTCGCCCAGCGCTGCCTGCAAGCTGGCATTACTGAGATGACTTGCAACGTGCCTGCAGTTCCCGGCAGTAAACTGGAAAAGCTGCTGCAAGCTGTGCAAGAAGGCGGAGTCAGCTTCCAGGAACCCGCCAGACTTCCACTTACGCATCCCTGGGATGCCTACAGACACGAGAAGCCCTGGGAGGTAACGGAGCACGCATTGACACAGACAACAAAATAAAATGAAAAACAATTGTTTTGGGTGTTGTATCGTTTATAATAAACGTTGAGTTATGCTAATTACAATGAGTCAACGTCATTGTTTTATTAAAAACTAGCTGCAGTCAAACGCTCGTCTATTCGTACTTGCCCTTGATGTCCTTCCAGAGTTTCTGTAATTGAAACATTCAGTTTTCATACGCACAATGTTATTACATAAGCAACAAAAAAAACTTACGCCTTTGTTGACGGTGTCGAAGATCATGTTCGCGCTAACATCAATGGCGCGCTCAAAGAAGAAGGCCGATGCCATGATGGCCACAGCGTACGTGGACGTACGTTTGAACAATGTATTATATATAACCTTCATTTTGGTCAGATTTTTCGAAAATTCGTAATTTTCTGGCAAAATTTGCAGTTGCTTCGCACGCCAATAAACAGCTGTCACAAACTAGTGTGGAGTAGCGTAAAAAGTTTTACGTAATGCGTTAACGACACTGCAGCTAGACAAACTTGCGTAGCGTGGCCGCTTTGTTTTTTTTTTTTTTCAGTTAGATGGCAACGCTAGTTAAATTATTTTCATCTGAGTCGAGTTTCGGCTATTTTTGAGATAAACTTTAAGTGTGATAGACGTCACAGTGAACAGCCTGCCAAGCTGCATTAGCTACTGAGTTAAACAAATAATTTGATTTATACTTAATTTACACACAATGGTCGATTTAACCGATGCCGGCTCACCGTTCCAACAGTCCATACCAAATCTTGCATTCTATGTGCCGGCCGTTGTTGTTTTTGGATTAGCAGGTGAGTTAGTTTACTAAATGCATCCTAAATTCGGGATGCATTTTGTTGCGTCATGCATGCAATAAAAACACCACATTCCACCACTACACCCGCCACACCATTATGAAAGCCGCACTACTGTTATGTGGGTCAAAAGCAAAACAAAAACAAATACAAAAAGCAAACTTTCACCACTCTATATCTAACTAGAATTGAACTACTTCACTCGCCGCTGCCCCGCCCCGTTCCATATTGTCTGCCTTTTTTATACACTGCTAAGCTGATTGGAAACGCCGTTATCTTTATGCTGATTGGAATATATTAAGTCTTAGTATCTACTAGAGCTCTCACGATTTTTTTTGTATACGTGTACTTAGCGAACTTATCATTATTTTGTTTATTGTATATTTTTGAATACGTATACAAAACTTTTGCTGTTCAAAATTCAGAAATGATAAGTACGCAGAGATAAGAGCGGCCAACCACTACCCATTGATTGGCAGCTAACAGGAAAAAGTTGTTAATGGGGGAGCTCTAAACACGTGCTCAGATTCGAGTTAGAATTTTCATTTGTATCTTTTAACTGGCATTTGTTTTTATGTTATGCATGCCTATAGCTATATATATAGTCTATAGCCCATAAACCATAGACGTTTTCTATATATATAAGTTGCAGCTGATAAGCCCATCTTATCTTATATTATATTATTTACTGACTTGAGTTCGAACAACCTGCTCAAAAAATATGCTGACGCTTAAGCAAAAAGAACAAAAAAGCAATACAAAGCGCAGCAACAACTACCTGTCCGCACGTATATCTCATATAGAATGAAATATAAGCGCACCTGATTACGAATAAGTTTTTATTTTTTCCAATTTATATATTAGATTCGCCTTTTGACGTTCAGTTTGTTGCAGGCAACGCGGCAGCAAGTTAGTTGCGCATCTTTAAACGTATTTAAAAAATATTTATATAAAAATAGTGAGTTCGTTTTTATTGAGCAGTGAAAAATCATTTTAATTTAATTTAAAAATATAAATAAAAATAAAAAGTTGATATCCAACCCGCAGCCGGTAGGATTCGAACCTACGCTCCCAGAGGGAATCTGATTTCGAGTCAGACGCCTTAACCACTCGGCCACGACTGCTGTTGGTGGATGGCGACCTAAGTGCCATAACAGAGCAAAAGAGCGCGCGCATTTAGTTGAGAGTGAAGTCATTCGCTTTGCTCTTTGCCACGTTGAATTTTTTTCTTATTTCTTCGACATAAATCAATGAATTTTATTTTATTTAAATATTCATTAAATACTTAAATGAAATAAAAATTAAAATTAAAGAAAAAGCTGTTGCATGCTATAAAATACTCCGTTTAGTTTGTAGCCAAATATTTTATTGTATTGCCTGCATTTTGATGCTGAAACTCAAGAAATTTTAACTTGCAGACGCCATAAATCGTTAAGCCAGCCACACTTAACTTAAACTTAACTTAAAAGCCAAAGTCAAAGTCAAAAGCAATACAAACCATACAAAATGGCCGAAGATCCATTGAATCAGCGCGCATTTGCCGAAGATGTGGCCGCTGCCGCAGCGGCTGGCGGTGATCAGGGTTTCGCCTTGCCCCCAGGCGCTAGTCCTGGTGCGGCTGACTTCCAAATGCCCAGCGCTGATGAGATATGGAAAATGATTGAGTCCATGGACGGCATTACAGACGATGAACGCGCCGAGCTGCGCGAAAGCATTTTTAATCCAAAGCCACCATCGCCAGATGATTTTATGAAATATGGACATCCGGGCCACAGCTCGAGAGAGTATCTAATATTCTTTGTGATGATAGCGCTCATATTGATAGTCTTCGGTAAGCTGAGAACATTACCACAAATTCGTGAAAACTTCAAAGAAAAGTAGGAAATTAGAGTCGGGAATGCTCGACTAAGGATTAATCTGAACTCTTTTCGTTTTGGCTGTTTCTTATATCCTGACACTCTCATATTCAAGCATAAACATTACAACACTCTATATACACACACACATTCACACTTCACATTGTTCTTTGTCGTTCTATAGCCCCGCTTTTTGTGATAAATTTGTTCTTGAATAACTTCGGCTTTAAAATCTCTACTAATTGGCCTAGTACCAGACATAGGCATTAGAGTTACATACAGTTACAGCTTTATAGCTGGTCAAAAGCAGTTTCATTGTCAAGTCTTATCGATGGCAAAGCAACTTTATGAGTTATCAATAGAGCAAGCTTATACTATCTAGATTAGATATATATAGAATATATATTTCAGTGTTCAGGTCTGAGAGCAATAGTGGCATACGGACACAGACCGACAAAGATAGCTCGATCGTCTCAGCTTCTTTTCCCCATAGAGAATAGAGTTGAGAAATAAATTATAGCACCACTATGAACAATGGCGAAACAATTAATAGCACCATTATTTGATTGATTTCTTGAGCAATAACAGTAGTAATAACAGTTACATTGATAAAAAAAATGGTAGTTTCTGTTTGCATATTCTTTTTAATATTATTGTAATATTTGTTTGCTTGCCTAAAGGGGTTTTGGATGGGTCCTCTACTTCTCAAAACACATATAATCTGATAACTGAACAGGTGTTGGTGCTATTTTATTTTTAGCAACTGCAGCGTTCAGCTGCTCGTTAAATAAGCACAAAATAATATACCCTATATAACTATTTGCAATGGGTATAGAATACAAATACAATATATATATTTGTGTCTATGTGATATCTGTGGATAGTGTGCGCTGTTAACATACTCAGAAATAAATGTTTTTTTTTTTTTTGAGAATGTTGGCTTTTATAGCTGTTCGATTTCCGATAAGATAGGAGAAATCCACCACAAAAATTATAAAAAAAATCAGTAAAGAAAAACGACATAAAAAAGGTTTTTTGGTCAGAGTAGCATGGTTGGCCATGTCGATAGTTCTCCATCTCTCTATCTATCTATAGTTTTATATTAATTATTATTATAATATAATTTTGTATCAAAATTGGTTGTAAACTTGTGCAATGGGTTCGAATGATGAAACCATAATTGAGCAACTGAAACGTTCTGTGGAATCGCTGGTTGAGAAGACCGGGCCACATAGTCGCTTCGCTGAGCATCTAATACAGAAAATTGGCAAACTGCAAAGCAAAATGGATTCCTTAACCGATGTCGATCGACATCAGTTTGTCAGTGAGATGAAGGGTTCCATCCAGGAGGCGATAGCCAGTATAGAAAAGCGGTTGCTACAGCATACGCATATCTCCCAAGCCTATACCACCTCCATTGTGGTGGCTGTCATATTTCTAATCGTCTCGGTTATCGGTTAATATTACGCCCATATAATAGCCTTACTACAGATAACTAAAACTGTTCCGTTTACGTCTCTTACAGCTCTCTTCGGCTTCAAGCTCTATAAATCGCTGACTGAGAAGGAGCTCAAGAAACAGGAGAAGCTCAAGAGCAAACAGCAGAAGAAAATCAAGAAATCGAATTAAGCGACTCCTTGTCTCTATATATTAATATAGTGAAAACAATTATATAGCTACATACCGCAATAATTGTTCATTTTGAAATTTATATTAAATTGCAAACGTTTTGTTTTAAATGGTAAAAAACCTCAAATAAAAATTGCCTGTAAATGAAAATCAATTTATATACAATATATGTAGCCATTATGCGTATTAAACTATATAACATTTAAAGTTAAAAGTTAAAGAAATGAGTTTGTTTTGCGTGTTTACTTGACATTAAATAAAAACATTCATAGCGCTTTGAAGGCATTTCGTGACAATAGCAAAACTTGTTGCTAAAATACCCCAATAATTAGCCATATATATGTGTTATATATGTTCTTATAAACAAGACCGTTGCCATGACAAGAAAATAAAACGTTTTGTCGTAGGCTTTGCTGTCAGCTTTCGACACATTTCAGAGTAACAAGTAAAATTTCTGGCTTTGAACTTTATTCTAGTGATCGCCAAGACTAAACACAACTATTGATAAATACAAAATGTCCTATTCAAGTCGTGGGTATTGTTGTCATGTTTATTTTTTCTGTAACTAATTGTGGTTGACTTTAGGTGGTTTCGATTTTTATTTGCCCACGGGCGGCTGGTGCAATCCGAAAGACGATTTATACTTTCGTCGCAGCGTTGAGTGGGTGCCCATACGCAGCGCAGGTGTCGGACGCTCCTTTGCCAAAACTAACGGTGCCATTTATCCTCGCGTTATTGGGATGCTGCCCCATTATGGCGGCCATGTGCCGGGCGAAATTTTTAAAGTGGGCCACACGTTTGGCCGGTCCACTGTCGACGCTAAACGCTGGCTAGCTCTGCACCACGATTAAATATTGCTTGCATTGCACCAATAAATACAAAAATATAAACAGAAAATTAGCGCTTAATCAAGCACGTTCAAAATTGCATGAAAGTATACAAATTGTTAATGTGTGTTAAAATATAAATGCGAATCATTGCAATTTAAATTTGCCGCTAATTTTGTCAGTGTTGCCAGAGTGGCTAAACTGGCGTTATGCTTAAATATGATATTTTCACTACGTGATGAGCAAACTTAATGTACATGTAATGGCTTGCAGTAATTTTTGCGTTTAGTACGTTAAATTGCCTGATAGAAAACTTTAATACAAATGTTCTTGATTCAATTGGGGAATTAAAGAGCTGTAGGTTAGCATTTAAAATTGCCGCTCTGCAGCCGACAACCAGAGCTGCCACATCGTAAGTGGGTGCAACGGTCACACTGGGTCTATGTTTTGGTTTATGCGATTTCACCATTACACAGCTTTTTATTAAGACAAACATGAGTTTCGCTAGGAATCTGGTATATTCGCGACTTAAATTTTTAAATAAATACAGCCGGAGTGTAAATACAAGTGCAATTAGACTACAAAATGTGCAACAGGTGACGACGGGCAAACGAATATGCATTGTGGGCGCTGGTCCAGCCGGTTTCTATGCAGCTCAATATTTACTCAAACAGCTGAGCGACTGCACCGTGGACATTGTTGAGAAGCTGCCGGTGCCTTTTGGATTGGTGCGGTAAGCTGGGAGAGTTAAATTAATTACTAGTGCTGTTGCCATTTCTGGCATTATCATCCACCCCAAAGATTGGGCCAACCACGGAGCGAAAAATGCCATTGAAGTAGGCTGCAAAAAAATGTGTGAGAGAACGAGAGAGAAGCGATCCAACTGTAGCTACTTACAGCCCACCTGGTCGAAGCTCCATATTGGGCCAGGTGCACCCTCCACAAGCAGTAGCTGGCAAATTAACATCACTAGGCCAAACACAATCAAAGCACGAGTCTTCCACATCTTGAGGAATCGAGTGCCAAATGTCTTTTGTTCGGCCAACTACTTGTGGCATTTATATTTAATGGCTTTTGCGTGTGGATAACAGCTTGACACTTATCGACTAATGACAATTGCCATTATGCAAATCAACATTCCAGATTTGGTGTTGCGCCCGATCATCCGGAGGTCAAGAATGTCATCAATACGTTTACAAAAACTGCTGAAAATCCGCGCTTACGTTTCTTTGGCAATGTTAGCCTTGGCCAGGATATCAGCTTGCAGGAGTTGAGGCAACGCTATCACGCTGTGCTGCTCACCTATGGCGCGGATCAGGATCGAGAGTTGCAGCTACAAAATGAGCAGGAACAACATGTCATATCCGCGCGCAAATTTGTGGCTTGGTATAATGGTTTACCTGGAGCGGAGCAACTGCAGCCGGATCTGAGCGGACGTGATGTAACGATTGTGGGACAGGGCAATGTGGCTGTCGATGTGGCGCGCATGCTGCTCAGTCCAATAGATAAACTGAAGGTAAGCATATAAAGAATATACTATACACTATCTCAACTAATTTATTGTTCCTAAAGATCACAGATACCACGGAGTATGCGCTGGAGGCTTTGGCGCGCAGTCAGGTGCAGCGTGTGCATCTGGTGGGACGTCGTGGACCACTGCAAGCTGCCTTTACCATCAAAGAGCTGCGCGAAATGCTCAAATTGCCTAATGTAACAACTAATTGGCGCGCAACTGATTTTACGGGTAAGCGCTGTAACGATTAGATATGTAAAATCCAGTTAAATTGTCCTATCTGCTCTACAGGCATAGCTGAGCAGCTGGAGCAGCTGCAGAGACCAAGGAGACGTCTAACCGAGCTAATGCTCAAAAGTCTGAGCGAGCAAAGCACTCGCAGCTCAACAGCTGCAGCGGGCAGACAATTTCTGCCCGTCTTTCTGCGTGCACCAAAAGCCATCTCTGCCAAGGAAATGGAATTTGCTGTGACGCAGCTCCGTGAGGATGTAGCGGTGACTACGGACGCCACGGAATGCCTGCCAGCTGATCTTATATTGCGCAGCATTGGCTATAAATCCAGCTGCGCGGATGCAGGCATCAATTTCGATCCACAACGTGGACATGTGCGCCATGAGCAAGGGCGTGTGCTAAAGGATGCTGAAGAGAAAAGCGTGGAACCAGGGCTCTATGTGGCTGGATGGCTGGCCAGTGGACCTACGGGCGTCATCTTGACCACTATGAACGGCGCCTTTGCTGTAGCCAAAACCATCTGCGATGACATAACAGCAAAAGCTTTCGACACAGCTTCAACCAAACCTGGATTTGAGGTGGGCAACCAGAGAATTGTCAGTTGGGATGGTTGGCTAAGAATTGATCAACATGAATGCGAAGCTGGCAAATCCAAGGGCAAGCCTCGAGAGAAAATTGTGGATATTGAGCAAATGCTGACCATTGCAGGAGTCTGATCAACCTTGATGGAGCTTTTAGCCTTATTCGAGTCTGTCAGCACATTGCAATCTTCCAACTGATAAATGCCAACTGTCAATGTATTCAAATCTGTAAACATCACAACAGCTGTTTAAGTTGTCATGACTTAGATTTATGTAAATTTGTATATTATGTTTATAAAAATTTTTACTTTTTATGTTATAGCTCAACTGTTCTAAGTAAAATAATTACATTTCCAAATTTTTAGTAAAAGCACTTTTAGATAAGAAAAATGGACAACACTATGACTCCAGAGCCTCACTTGGTGCCAGGGTGAGAGTGTAACTATCACCACTAACCGAATACATGCATACAATTATCTTCACTAACCACACACATGCATACAGAGCTGAGACATCTAATACAAACTCTTACAACAAAAAGTCTGTGCGACAAGTTGCACCACAAGTTCGTATTTGTTCGGGTTGCCTGTTCACTCGCTCTCAGACACATAGGCTTTGGTGTGCGATCGAGGGAGATGGCCGCTCTCTGTTTACCGTTTCTAGTAACTTAACTTTTTTCTATTTTCTCGCAATTATGCGTACGAAGTGTAAGTAGTTTAAACCCTCAATTGCGCTCTGTTATGTATACATGTGTGTATTTTTGTATATTCTTCCTTCTTAATTTGATGAATTGTATATTAAAATAGTCAAATGGTTCTCAAAAAATGTTTCTTATTACATGTTAGGGAATGGAGCAAAACGTTGATGTGCTCAAATGAAATTACTTTTCAATATATACAGTTACACATTCACGCACAAACACATTAATGTGCTTGTGTGCATGTATCTAGCTGCGTATTGAAATTACTCCTCACCCTCTCTTTACAGTTATACGGGGCACTGTCCTGAGAATCGTGATCGAGTGGGCAAGACATACGGCAGACAGACGCATACGCTGCTCATCGATCCTTGCAGTAATCACGCACCTGAACTAATACTTGCGCCTATCAATGCCAAGCCTGATATCAAAGATTATCCTACACCAAATGAACTGAAAATCCTGCACGATCGCAGTGAGTTTGTTGACTCGGTATATCAACATCCCATTATCCCGGGCTATGCGGGTTTTGTGCCCAACATGTTCAAGCAGACGGGTAAACGTTATGTAGCCGCCGCCACAGCAGGTGTTGCTCAGCACGAGACGCTAATGCAGCTCTATCGTTGCGAGCAGCGCACTATACGTCATCGAGATTTACTAGAGAGTGGAAGAGGATTGTTCGAGCACAAATTGAATGAGCGATTAGTGAGTAACTTTCTCTGTTCAAATATTTTGCGGTTAGCTATAGCATCTGTTCCTCTTGCAGCTACCTCGTTCGCAGTATCGAGCGCCATTGATACCCGTTACGCACGTCTGCAGGGGCATCAAGGACGAAAAGTGCCCGCCGACAACGGAGAAGCTGCGCTATAGCAAATTCACTTCACCCCACTTTTTGGATGATGATGATCAGGACAAGTTCATCATCAATGGCTATGCTGCTCATATACCGATGGCTATGACGCGCTTCGGGGAGCCAAGCAAGGTGCTCACCCATAATGCCCTCTGCAGCTTCTCGGACTATATGTATAAAAAGAAGCGCGATAAGTGGTGTTGTGGACAAGATTTGACAACTCCAGCTATTAAGTGTCCGCCAGTTGGACACTTCATCGTTTACCATAATAATCAGGGCATGCATCCCACTTATTCCGGTCATGTGCCCGGTCAGAATTACAAATTTGGACGCTCATATGCAAAAACATCATATCATGCGAAACGTTGGTTGGAAGTTCATAAGGATCTCACCGTTCTTCCAGAGATTGCCAAATTGGATCTCGAATATTAAGCAAGTCAACAATGTTAGACAATCTTTTTTAAGCTTGGCTCCGTTTAATTTACAGAATACAATAAATTTAGCATTTAAATTTATTTGGTGATTAAATTTTAGATTAATTGCGTCTGTTGTGGGTTTTTAGTAATTTAGACATTATCTACTTTGGTCTCACTGGCTTGTGTAAACTCATCTATCGATGTCGTGTATCGATACGACAACAACATCGCCTCTCGTTTCTACGTCGTTGCAGTTGATTAAAATAAGTTTTTATTGAATCGGCAAGTTAAATATGCTTAAATCGTTGTCAATGCCATGATCAATAAGTGTTCAGTGCCTCTAGTGCTTGGCAAAAATGTAAATGCTTAAGTTTTAATAGCAGAACGTAAAAAATTCCATGAACGCCAACCAAAAAAATCTTTTCCGAATCGAACAAATTCAAACTAACACATAGTGCCGCACTGTTCACACCGGAGCGTTGATACAGTACCGCAGCGAGTGCAAGTGAACCAAACAGTCGTGTACGAAGATAACATACATTTGTGTACCTACCTCTCTTCAAGTGGTGAGTTGAATGCCGATTATTGCACCCTGCAATTGTAACGCGAGGCATGTAAGTGCAGCGCTTGCTTGGCAGTGGAAAATCAACATGTTTTTTGGGATTTATGCACATGGAAGCTGATTTCCATAAATTTTCTTTATCACCATGAGATAAGATTGTACCACACGATTTATTGAAACGCAAGTAAAGTGCTTAAGCAGTGAGGAGAATAAGCATACAGGTAACAGTTGTGTCGGTGCGATCCTACCACAACTTGTTTATTAAAAGCGAACAAACGAATAAAAATAAAAACAAAAAAATACATATGTAATTTGTTGTTGAAGGTGAGATTCAACGAATGCATGTTGAGTTGGGAGAGCTCTCAAGAATGAGAACGTATAGAGAATCGGGGAAAACCGCCAAAATGGGTTGAGTTTGTTTTGCATCGATTTTCCGGCCGCTATAAAATGGATGCACAAATTTACCAATCACCAATTTTAATTTTCAGAAAATCCGTACGGAAATGAGTGAAATAACGGATAACGCCAAGGAGACGACGACCACAAATGATGTCGAAAAGAATGACGAGCAGGAAGGAAATGCGGCTAACATTAAAGAATCCAAAGATAGCGATGCAGACGTAACAACAAAGGACAAGGATACGGACGCGGATAGTGTGCAGGCACAAAGCGAGCAATGTTTAAGCGTAAAGCCCATTAATTCCTCAGTAATCACAGTGGATATAAATACGTTAACGCCGTCAACTCCATCACAGACGCCGCCTCAGCTGCTGGCGGCTGAAACAAGTGCAACAACAACTACAGCAACGGCAGCTTCCAGTGGTGGCACCTCTGCAACAGCCATACCCGAGAATATATTATCGCCGCCAAAGTCGGAAACACAAACGGATGAAACAAATACGGCCACATCGACCTCTTGCTCTCCAGCCTCTGAGGGTCAGAGGTCACCAATAGCAGAACCAGATTTACAGCCACAAGACGATAAGCCAGCACCAAAAGAGGAGGAACTGGATAAAGCAACCACAGTTAATGGCACCATACCAAAGTCGGGCAAACCGCTGGTAACGGCGCTCAATAAGAAACTAAACAAGTCAGCCACCACATCGCCTCGAGCATCACGTGCGCGCAAACTGAAAGCTTTGCCCATGTACGAAAGCGAAATCAGTGACCACAAAGTTGGCATCAAGTTGTGCATTAAGAAATCGGAAGCAGCTGCAGGCGGGGCAGAGATGCCAGCCACAGTTGCAATTGCAACGCCAGCAGCTCCTTCGCCAAGATCCGCATCGTCAGCAGCGAAACCTGCACGTAAACGAGTACGCAAACCGAAGCAGCAGGATAGTGACGAGAGCGAGTACGAGCCGCGCAAAAAAAAAGGCGGCAGCGGCGGAAGTAGCAATAATAGTGAGCGTCAAAAGCGAATATCAAATGCTGCAGCAGCAGAAACAGATGCCGAGCCAATTGAGCAGAGTGCTTGGGGTCACGGCTTGCCCGAAGAAGTGCTCTTTCATGTAAGGCAATAGGAAAGGTGCACATTATACAATTAATTGCAATATTTATTTTATATTCACGCAGATCTTTGAACATGTTGTCGATAAGGAGGGTTGCTTGCCCACGCTTTTTCGTCTTGGACGTGTTTGCTCGCTGTGGAGACAAGTATCGCTTAGGCCCACGCTGTGGCGCACAATGGATTTGACCACCTGGATCAAAGAGAAATATCGCACGGAACTCAAATTAAAATGGTTTGTGGATAATCGTTGCAGTGCGTGCACTGAACTAAATGTTTGTAAGTAGTTTTGTGAGCTTTACCGATAAGAAACAATTATTAATTGTTTATGTGAATTACAGCCAATTGGAAAATATCGGACATTAATTGTTTTCTGGTCAAGTTGTCTAGTGGGTGTCCCAATTTAACGGGCATTACGTTATCTGGCTGGAAGGGTTTCACATCGGATCATTTAACATATCTGGTCGATAATATGCAAAAGCTGCAGCGCTTAGATTTGAGCTCAATCAATGTAGGGAAACAATTTAATACGTTTTATACAGATGCTTTA
This sequence comes from Drosophila eohydei, assembly GCA_035045825.1. NCBI lineage: Eukaryota > Metazoa > Arthropoda > Insecta > Diptera > Drosophilidae > Drosophila > Drosophila eohydei. The sequence continues at coordinate 2,221,248 of JAWNOT010000072.1, read as the reverse complement.
ATGCCTCCATTTTTTTTGCAGGTCGAGATGAATGCTAGCAAGAGCGCCGTGGGTGTCAACTCGCTGTGCAATGCGTTGCAGACCATGGGTAGTCGCTTGACCCACCTTTACTTGGCACATAATCGTCTGGCGGGCATACCCAATATTGTCAGCGTTCTAGCGGTGCGAAAATAAACCTAGCTTTATTAATATATTATTCATTAATTTTGTATATGAGTTACCTAAGTGGATGAATCATTTACATTCCTCAATGAGCAAAGAGTCCTATCTTAGCCAGTGGAAAACTTATGATAACATAAATGTTTATTAATTTCATTGCAGACGTATTGTCCAAACTTGACGCTCTTAGATCTCTCGAATGTGACCACACAGGCTACATCGCATGGCGTGCTGTACATAGAGAAGCTGCAGCATGGTTGTCAAAAGCTAAAGGTTCTGCGTGTTACCAATTCCCACATTACGCCTAGTACAGCTGGCATGCAGGAGATTGTATGTATTGAGTGTTTTTTCTACTCTGCATTTTCTAAACAACTTGGTTTTCATCACAGATGGATTCACCAGGCTTTCCCAATCTCGAAGAGCTTTCAGTGGCCGCGTTAACTGATGAATCCCGCATCATCAGTGATGATCATTTGCAGCGTATCTTGAAGAGCAGCTCCAAATTGAAACTGCTCGATGTACGCAATTGCACACGACTAACACACGAGAGTTTAATACGTTTGCCAGCCTGGGATATAAAGCATTTATTTCTGTCAGGCTGCTCGGTTACACGTGATATGGGGTGGGTAATTAAAATAAAAATTTATAATAAATATTAATCACATATATAATGTCTAGGTCGGGTCTGGAACTCATTGCGTCAAAGTGGGCGCACAGTCTCATTGAACTGGATTTGGCCTGGGCAAATGTACAGCAGCCCATAGATAATGCCTTGCGTGCACTGGCTGAAAAAGGCAAAGAATCGCCATTGGCGTAAGTTTCAAAATAATATTTATTATTGTGAATTAGATATTTTTAATCAAATTTCTATTCTCTCTCTGTGTAGCCACTTAAATCTGTGCGGCTCATCCGTATCCGAGGACGCGGTTAAGGAAATACTCACGAATTGTGTGCACATGAGCTCAATTAATTTAGCATCATGTCGCGGCTTGCCACGCGGCGTTAAGCGCCTTATGCAGGGACCACAGGAGCTGCACGAACTGCGCGAGGTACTCGGCGTGCAACTAAAAGTGCAGTAGAGACTATCACTAGAATGTATAACAATTGCCTCTTTCACCAACAAATTGAAATTGTTTTGCATTCTGAGCAAAGAAAGCGTTTAGTGTTTTGTGGTTTCTGTTTTCCACTATAATGCAATAGTCGAAAATCGCTTCGCATCTTCCAATTTCATGCTTCAAATTTGATTTATAGGCCCGCGCACTCTTGTGTTTTGTAAATGCAATATATATGTATTCATAATTTAATTGATAATGAGAAAATTGAAAACTATGTATACATATATATATACATATATATGTGTATATATATAGTGATGTTTAGATGATTTTTTTTACATATATATATTAATATATATGTATATATATTCATTAGAGATGTTAGATAAGACACTAAAGAATGACCACTGTATGTTTGTAAAGTATGTATGCATATTTAAAATTAAGTTTACAACTAATTTGTATGCTTTTTGCAATACAAAACAATTGAAGAAAAAATTATACAAAATATCGAAAAAAAATGATTAACAATAAATAGTAGTCGTCAATTTGAATGTCACTAAGGCAAATTTGTAGAACGTTTTAACCTCCAGATCAACTTTGTAAATAAGTATATTGGCGTTTAAGTAAACTTTCTTTATTGAAATCAGACGATTTCATACACACACCAACACACACATACATATATTGAAAACAATTCAATTGTTAAGCATTATTAGCGGTTAAGAGAAGGCAATTAAAGGTACATTTAATTTTAAAATAAAAACAAATTTTAATATTCTGCGGACCAGTCTTATCAATCAAAAGATTTTAAAATTCAAAAATATTTTTTAATCAAAATATTTATAATTTCTAAATTAATTTTTTTTTATATATTGTATTAAGATCATTTTTAAAATTTTCAACTGTTTATTTTATTTGTCTTGTTTTCAAAATTTTATAAACCAAAATTTCTAAAAATCATAAAAAATGTGTTTAGCATTTGGCCTTAATTTGTTTTCTTTCAAAATGTTTATATTTTTATGTTTTATAATTCCTGGAAAATATTCAAACAGATACTGAATTCATTTATTTTTTCACTAAATAATTTTTATTCATATTGCAAGCGTTACTATTTTTGTTATTAATTAAGAGCGTTTTAAGATCGGGCAAACACTTTACAAAAACTAGTATACATCATAAATCGCCTTTACCATATACATATATATTATGTATTATATATTATATATCTCTTGCCGTTGCACTTCAGTTCTTAAGCTTGTCCAGATCATGAATGTAATCGGTGCCGATTTTAACGACGGCAGCCCCAGTGCCAATGCCAGCGATCGTCGCCAGTAGTGCATTGTCCTTGGGCAAGGCTGACTTGATCAGCGCCCAAGCGAGCACCGAGCCCATGCTGAAGAGTGTAGCGCCTAGCAGGGCGTATGCTGCACGTTTGTTGTTCTTAATATCCTTTAAGTGTGGCCGGCCATATATGTAGAAGGCGCTACCAACAATTGCGGAGATCAGGAACACATTTGTTAAATCCTTTTTGGGCAATATTTTTGGCACAATCTGCGGATTCATCACGTTGACGCTGAGCGCTCCATAGCTAACAACTCCGTGCAATGGTATGTAATAGTTGAAAATGTTTTCTTTGGTGAAGGGCTTTAAGCCGACCTTCTCGCAAATGGTGCAGGCGTCTTTACTTTGTGTACTAGCCATTGTATGTAAATTTTTGATAATGTACAAATGCAGTAAAAAGTTGCTGCTCTCTTCAGTTATGTAAAGAACAGTGTTGCAAAATATCGCAACTAAAAATAACTGTGCCGGTTTTACTGTTCCTTTAAAGTGCTGTAGGTTCACATACAAGAATAGCTTATAATATGAAATTTCTATTTATATAACGTTTTTTATATAATATTATTTGACTAAATAAGCAATGTTAGTGGAAACAAGAAAACTTTGCGAATGGCCTGAAAGCCGGCACTTGTAAAACATGGTGGCAAGCTATCGCTGATTAAGTCGATGTCATCCATATTAAAATCATATATAACATACATATTTATATTCTCAAGCAAGTATAAGCAACTATATATTGTATTTTATATTTCATTTAGTCGTAATTTCTTTTATATTCAATTAAATGTTGTTAAAATTTGAAGTCATAGCGTTGCCACAGAGTCGCCATACAGTTGTATTTTGATCAAATTATATCGATATAAATTCATCGTTAAGCAAATTGTCGTGCATTGGCCGAAAAGCATATTAAAGTGTTGAGTTTTTATTTTACAAGTAGGATAAGAAATTAATTAATGCGCGTATTTAATGTGCAGCAGGAGACTACAAACACGTGAAGATTACACAAAATACAGGCAACAACGACAGCTTAAGCTACGGCCGTGTAAGACATGTTGACGCACAAAACTTGCCAGGCACGAAAAAAAATGCAGGTGAGTTAATACGAGTATCCCCAATAAGAAACACCGGGTCCGTAATAGTGCGAATGTTTAAGGCATACAGGAAACTCAATTAATTTACCAACTGACTGTGAATACGTGATATTGGGCTTGATTTGTACTCATTTCAACTTCTTGGCAGGTTTCCTTTGTGATACGAGACGCGGAAGAGAAACAGCATCGGAATGGCGTTAACGCTCTTCAATTGGATAGCAACAATGGCAAATTATATTCGGCTGGACGAGATGCGATAATACGCGTTTGGAATACACGCACTGAAGCCAACGAGAAATATATACAATCTATGGAGCATCACAACGATTGGGTCAACGATATTGTGCTCTGCTGCAATGGCAGAAATTGTAAGCACCAAACTCCTAAATCGAACATTAACTAATTACTTAACTTTATTGCAGTGATCAGTGCTAGCTGTGATACGACTGTTAAAGTGTGGAATGCACATAAAGGCTTTTGTATGTCCACCTTACGTACGCATCGAGATTATGTGCAGGCATTGGCCTATGCCAAGGATAGAGAACAGGTGGCCAGTGCTGGTTTGGATAAAGCCATATTTTTATGGGATGTGAATACGTTAACTGCTTTAACTGCCAGCAACAATACCGTTACAACCTCTAGTCTAACAGGCTCGAAGGATTCCATCTACAGTCTGGCCATGAATCCCTCCGGCACGGTCATTGTCAGCGGCTCCACAGAGAATATATTAAGAATCTGGGATCCGCGAACCTGCATGCGCAGCATGAAGCTGCGTGGTCACACAGAAAACGTACGCTGCCTGGTTGTATCCCCCGATGGCAATCAAGTGGTCTCTGGTAGCTCCGATGGCACCATCAAAGTGTGGAACCTGGGTCAACAGCGTTGTATACAGACGATTCATGTGCATAAGGAAGGCGTTTGGTCGCTGCTAATGAGCGAGAATTTTCAATACATTATTTCGGGCAGCAGGGATCGAAATATTATTGTGACGGAAATGCGTAATCCCAGCAATAAGATGCTCGTATGCGAGGAGAAGGCACCCGTGCTCAGTCTTGGCTACAATATAGATAAAACTGGCGTGTGGGCTACTACTTGGAATTCGGATATTCGCTGCTGGAAGCTGCCCATGTATGATCGCTGTACGCTCAACTCTGGCGGCATGGATGCCCAGTGGACGCTAGGCGGCACGGAATCGGCCTGCATTAAGGGCGGAGCAGCTATCAAGGAGTGTACTGTGCTGAATGACAAGCGTTATATCATAACAAAAGACTCACAGGATCAGGTTGTGGTCTATGATGTACTGCGCGTTACCAAAAAAGAGGAACTAGGTGCCGTTGACTATGAAGAGGAGGTGAAGAAGCGTAACAAACAAGTCTACATTCCAAATTGGTTTACGGTTGACCTTAAAACTGGCGTACGTATGACTATACTAGCATTATATATAAATTTACTAATTAAGTTATATTCTTGACTTTCACAGATGCCTACGATAGTTTTAGGCCAGGAGGAGGTGGATTGCTTTGCTGCCTGGGTGTCCATAGAAGCCGGATTGCCTGAATGTGATGATCCAACCACTGAGATAAAGGTATGTTTATACTACAGTTGAATTTTGTGTATATATTTATGAATATTTTCGCAGATAAATTATGGCAAACTACTTTTGGAAGCTTTGCTCGAGTATTGGACGCCTCCACATAGCATGCCACCCAATGAGATGGAGCCCGACGTACGGGGCAATGGCTATTTTCAAGTGCCCAAACACACCCCTGTCATATTTAGGTAAACGATCCACTCTTCAAAGCTAATCAGTTAATCCTTATTCTATCTTTTAATCATTTTTTGTAGCGAGGTTGGTGGCCGTACAGTGTGTCGCCTGCTGGTGCGAGATGCAGCTGGCGATAGTGAGAGCACACTGCTGCATGAAACGGCACCACAATGGGTGACGGATGTTGTGATCGAAAGGAATATACCCAAGTTCCTTAAAATACCCTTCTTCCTGCAGCCACATCCACAAATGACGAAACCAGAGCGTACCAAAAAGGTTACTGAAAACAGTTTCAGATAAACTTTTAATTTAATTTTAAATAACCAATTGTTTCTATATTTTAATAGGATCGTCTGGTGGCCAATGAGTTCATACAGTGCCGTAAGGTATGCGAGCATGTCCTTGAAAAGGTGCTCAATGCGGAAACAACACCCAGTGCTGGCAATGCAAATAACTCATTACAAAATAGTCAAAGCGATGCCAATTCTGAAGGATCACAGCTGCCAGCAGAAGAACGCATTGAGCTGTGGTGTAACGATGTGGTAAGTAGAAGCTTAGCATATATACATTTGTGCGTATCTCCAGCTAATGTCACCTCTCTCTATTTGACTTCGTATACAGATCGTTGATCCGAATATGGATTTGCGTACTGTGCGTCATTTTATATGGAAGCAATCGACTGATTTAACATTTCAATATAAAACGAAGCAGAATTTTAACTTCGATGGTAAATAATGCATATTTGCAATAATACAAACAAGTCACACACAACACACAATACACACACACCCTCACATATAATCACAAATACACACACATAAATACAAACAGAGTATTTTATAATTTGTAGCTTAATTATAGTTAAGTCTTATATATTCATTCAATCCTAGGTTCAATCGGTGATAGCTTGGAGCGTGTGACTCGCAAATATTGAGCTACAATGTTAAGCTACCAGAGTTATTGTGCTTTAACTAAAGGCGTTGCTTTCCACAGACGCATGTGATTTCTAACCTTCTAATCTGTTTGTTATTAAATGGGCAACATTTGTCAAATATGCCTGTATTTATTCTTATTTGAATTGGTTTAACAACAAATTTTCGATTTGATTTGTATTCACAAAAAACATATGGAACATATTCAATATATATATATATATATATATATATATATATATAGATCTTATATCGTACACACTTATAACACTAACTATACCATTTGCATAAAAACAAACAAAGACCATCTATATATGTATATATATATACAAACAGTTTTCATAAAACCAGTTAGAGATCGATGCATATTATGTGTATGTTGTATGTCTTGCGCGACATTATTTAGTTGTTTACTTATTAAAATTACATTAAAACATATTAGTTCTAAGTATTCTGTTATATGATAAATTACAAAGAAAAAACATAAAACAATGCAATTGTAGAAAAAAAAAACATATATATATTAAAGCATATATGCAAGCCAATTTGTACATAAGTAAATCGAAAAAGAAAATTACAAAAAAATCAAATCAAAAAATCTTATTAAATTATTTAGAAAACAAGCTTGGCTTTTACTACCCACAGCACAACTTAAGATTGAGTCTTAAAATAATTATATGTGAATATATGCGAAGATTCCTTTATCTTCTATTTGCCATACGTAATCTCCTTTGATGCGCCTGTCTGTAATAGGAATTAATAGTCCTTAGTAAAAGAAGCAACTGTTGCTTTAGCGTCGCGGGTATTAAGTAATTATTTATGAGCAACTCTGGTGTATTGCATGTACGTTTTAGCCATCGCACAATTAGCCACAAGCAATTCTCTTTTAGCGAACGCAATGGAAAATGGATGAGCACCTGGCTGCGTACGTCACATAGCTCATCCGGCTGTTGGGGATTCCTTGGCACTCGTATTCGTATAGGATAAAATAAACGTTTCGACCGCACATGCATACGTTCGCCCGTGTAATAGTCGCAAAAAAACCATATGTGTGTATTATACGTATTTACGGGCACTCCTTGATTCGGCTTTAATGTTATTTGTATATTTTGGGTGTCCGGATCACGTACCCAATATAAATCGAGAGTTCGATTTGTTGTGTTCACAAAGTGTACGTATACTTCGACTTCTTCCTGCGGAGGTATATTAAACAGTTCACCCCATTCCCCATTGTTGCGTGCCACATGTAAAGCCATCTTCAGCAATATAAGTCATATATTTTATCTTTGCCCAAGAATTTTCAATATTGCTTAAAAGCGTACAAGTGTTTTTGTGTATCTTCTTCTTAAATTACCATTCACAATGTACACATTTCATTTTACCAAGTTGGCAGCACGATTGTTTGTTGATAAATTTCTCGTATGCCTCACTTTAATTAATAACTAATAGTTAGGTGATATATGCAGCTTCACTCTAGAGTCGACCATATTTGCTAATTTTAACAAACAAATTTTATACCAAATTTGTAAGTTAGTTACTAATCTTGTTTTTAATTTACTTAAAGCGTAAGTGTTTTTGTTTGTCAACTTCTTTAATTGCCATTCAAACTCACATACAACGTTAACACCATCATTTAAACAGCTGTTCATCTAAGTGAATAAAATAGCCAAACATTTTAAAAAACAATGGCATTTTGTATTGCTGTGATTGGCAAGGACGTAAGTAGTATTTAGTTATTACATTATATGTCTATTAAATCTTTTACATTTAGAATGCGCCACTGTACTTGGTCACGTCGGATGTGGAGCGTGAGCTGGATCTGCAATATCATGTACATGCGGCCCTCGACGTAGTAGAAGAGAAATGTTTAATTGGCAAGGGAGCGCCGGAGTCCAAGGAACTCTATTTGGGTCAACTTTTCTCAACAGAGAATCATAAGATGTAAAAGCTACTGGTTATAACATAAGTCCATTCGATTAAAGATATATGTTTTTTTAGTTATGGTTTTGTCACCAACTCCAAAATCAAATTCATTGTTGTCATTGATTCTAGCAACATTGCATTGCGGGAGAACGAGGTGCGTGCGGTAAGTGTACATAAATTTAAGCAAGAAAAGCTGTTCTTAGCTATTGTAATAATTTATTTTGCCTTGCAGATATTTCGCAATTTACACATGCTTTACACGGATGCCGTATGCAATCCCTTTTACATTCCAGGCGAGCAATTGACTTTCAAGTATTCATAAAAGATTTTCTTAAAAAAAATACAACAAATTAATCTATTTCCTTTTGCAGGAAGTTTGATCGAGCAGTACAGAAACTAATGAGCGGCAATGTGTAATGTTAAAGAGCGTAGGAGAAAGCAAATAAACAGAACAGAATTCGGGAAAGCAAACAATTGATGATGAAAGGAAGAAAGGCAAAGGAATGAAGGGAAACATTTCTCAGGAGAAGGAACAGGAGGGGCGAGAGAGATGGTGGAGTGATATTCAGATAAATTCTAATATAATTTATAAATAATATATTTATAAAATATATATGACCTAGAAATTAATCTATTGAATACTAATAAAACTATTTATATGTATCGAACTTATTATATAAAAAGTCTGATGACATTAAGCCCGATTCATTTTAAGACAACCATCTATGAAGACATTTGGATATATCCACATCTATAAACAATTCAAGAATGCCAATGTTTATGTCTGTTCTAACATAATGAAGTTATGCTAAAATAATTTTAGCCGGCGCTAATTAAAGCTTATTAGTAAAGGGAAACAATATTTGAATTATTAATTTATGCATATATGAATTTATGTAAATAAAAATACATACAGAAAGACAATGTCATTTTCAATGTTTCTTGAAAAAGAGGTTTAGCAGGCTTGAAGAGGTAACATTTTTAGCAATACAAATGAAATCGAAATTGACTTTGAAGAATATGTTAATTTGGTTTCATGCTTAATGAGGTGTTTATTTAAGGAAAATATTTATGTTCACTTAGTCGATATAGCACGTTATAGAAACCTGTTATTCACGTGAGATGTTGCCAAAAAAAAAAAAAAAACAAACATTAATCAAATTGAAATTAAATGATTTGGCTTTAAAATTAATTGAAGTATCATAAACATTCGATCAAATAGAGTAAAAATATTTGTATAATAATTAAATGGAAACTCAAATTTTATTATTTTTTAAAGATTTTCATTATGTTGAGATTTGTGAAAAAAATTGATCAGTATTAAAAATGGTTTATATTATTATTCGCTTGTTTTTATTATATTTTAGAATATATTCTGTCGAAGGGAAATAAGGAACTGATAATTGATAAATTTTTAAAAATAAGTATATACATCAAAAGCAGACTTTTAATATATAGTTTGATAAGCCATATGAAACCATTATTTCGAATTATATAATATTCATATATAATTAATTTTTTTATACTTTATTTTTCAACTCATTTATAGAATAGAAATTATTTTTTAATTGTTTATTTTTTGTTAGGATCTATTGTTTCTAATTTAATATGTAATCAATTTATTTAGGAGGTGGATTTACGCATAAAATGATGGAAAATCGATCATGTATGGAATGTAGCAGGTCCAAATCGATTCGTCTTTTGATGCTCTTCAATAATTGATCGGTCAGGTCTACTTTTCTCATTTGTATAGTCAACATAAGCGTGAAAAGTTTATAACGAGTTTTGAATTAATTAATAAAAATACCTACGTATCTAAGAAGTATTATTTACCATTGCGTAAAAAACGCTAGTTATGACATTCATGGATATATTTTTGTTTAGCTAGTTGACAGTTAGTATATATCACACATTTAATTCAATTTCCGCTTCATCCAAATGCTTCAAACTTGTTTTTATTTATAAATCGAAAGAGGCGAGTCGAGCAGATCTTATGATAAGTTTCTGTATATGCCATAGCTATAGCTAATACAAGTGAAATATAATATATTTACATAAATAATGCTAATCAAATAGACAAAATTTGGTATAAAAGGCTTTAACAGTGAGAGATTAGGTATCAGTTAGTCTTCTCAAGTCTTTCAGGAAACAACATGAAGTTCTTAGTAAGTGATCCTTCACATATACACATAGTTAACAATATAATATTATCTAATATTATATTTGCATTTTACAGATTACTTTCGCCTGCCTGTTGGCTGTGGCCTGCGCCTTTGAGGATGCAAGTGTTCTGAAAGACGTTAGAGATGCTGACACCGTTAGCTTCAACACCCAACTTTCGTTGTCCAATTCAATTGAATCAAACCAAGCTGGTAAACTGAATGGAGACGAATGGAGTGTTGAAGGCGATAGCGCCTTTACCTCTCCTGAGGGTGAGAAAGTGGCTATTAAATACATTGCCAACGCAAATGGCTATCAAGTGCTTGATGCCCAACCCCCACTGCCAACCCCACCACCAATTCCAGAGGCGATCGCTAAGGCGATTGAATACATCCGACAGCACCCAAACTTAGATGCCCAGAACTAAGTTCTTCTGTTTTGTAAATAATAAATAAAATGAATTTGATTCAAAAAAATTCTTATTGCTCTCTTTTGTTAATGCTTTGCATTATATTATCACAATCGTTACATATTGATTGCAAGATTTAAAAAAGTTTCCACCCAATACTAACTTTAAACCTATTAATATTTGTACTGATACTACTAGTTCTGCTTCTCTCGAGTGTTTTTTACTACCGATTGTTCTACTACTTCTAATCCTATTACTAATTTTTCTAATAGTTCTTATTTTACTTCTACAACTATTCCTTTTTTGTGTTATTGCTACTACTACGATTTTATCACTACTAGTAGTACTATTTCTATTCATACAACTTTATTTCTATTACTAACAATTCTACTGAATTTTCGTTTATTTTTAAGTTCAAGTTTATGCTTGGGGATGCACAACAAGCAACATGATAATGCAAATCAATTTGTGTATAAATTAATATATTATAATGTATATTTATTTTCTGTCAATATTTCAGATTTTTTTTGTCAGTAGCATAGAGTTTAGAAAACAAGTTTAACAGCAATTAACGCGTCGTTATGCAAATGAGGTTCGATTCGAACTCGTATCAGTTTCTTAAATATGCTTGTGATTACTGAAAATCGGGTTTTCGGTGTCGCTCATGAACTTGAACTTCTGATAAATTTATAGGTCAGCAAAACTGAAAAAAAAAATACTTTTGATTTCACTTAAGCTTGGACTTCTGCAAATTATATACGGGAACTATGCAGATATGTATCAGATATATGCATCACTTATTTCATATCATCTATAGTTGTTTTCGCTAATTTTTATTTGCGAGCTTTGCTACTAATTTGATTTATTCTCAGATTTGTGTTTACTTATGTTTAAGAAAAAATTGAACTTTAATTGTTTGCCAAGTAGTTATGTTTGAAATTAAGCTTGGTAATCAAACTAAGGTGTATATAATTTTAAGTCTTCTTGCAAATTTTTTGCTTAAATCGCAACTTTTCTTACATTTTTTAAGCCTTTCGCGTCTAATCTTTTTGTTTCTTTTAGTTAGCAATAAAACTGTGATTCTCTTTAGTTATTTGCTATGCTAACTAACAGAAACATATTAAAGACATGTGTTAACTAACATTATTATGTCAGTCCATTGTTAGCTAACAGTCTATACTTATTGTTAGAGACGCGATAAAATGCCACGCGATAAAACGTAAGCAGGCGACTCTCAAGGCTATGCAACAAAAAAGTTTGGCTTTTCACTTTAAGCTGCTTTCTACTCATTGCTGTTCACCTGGTATTTTAGTCAAATTGCAATCAAATTTGTGGCTGGTTTGTGCAATTTATTTTTTTTTCAGCCCCGAAAGTATGCTACATCATTTAGGAATCAAGAAATTGTCCGCTGTTCATAAAGGTATGCAATTATTATTTTTAAACAAATTTGCTTACGCTTTTCATATACAGCCTAAAAGTATGCCGCGATTTAAATAATTTGTTATTTTCAATACTATTGCTAAAGGCTTTGAGCTGACCTCTAGATGCAAAAGAAAATATAAAAAAACTGATTATTAATTCATTGTTGTTTAAAAATAGATATATATATATATATATATATATATATATATATATATATATATATTTCTTGTTTAATTCTAAAATATAAATATAATATAATTACCCTTGACTATCCTAACGAAAGACTGCTGCAGGTAGATCGCTTAGCATTTTGCCACCAATGCTAAGTGAATGCTTCTGCTGTTGCCAACATCAATTATCTATGCAGGTCGAAGAGCTGGCGCGTTTGTAAAAGTGATCTTAAGCGACGATCAAGGCAACATTATTAACGTCAAAGCTGAAGTTCGACATCGTCAAATGTCAAAACAACAACAACTTTTACTCAGGCAGGCTGGCTGGCTGGCTAGCTGGCTGGCTTGTTTGGTGGTCTAGTCTAGTCTGGTCGGGCCTGATCTCGTTTTCCAAAACACGTAGCAGCTAATCGTATCAGCAACTCAAACAACTGAAAACCTATTGACGGAGTGTAAGCGAAAACTAATTTTCCAACATCTTGCTAAGAGAGCTGCCAAGACGTCAACTCAGATGCCAGCACAGATGTCGACGCTGTCTATCATGCAGAGCTTTGGCATCAAAGTCTATCAGCTGTGAAATGATTTGTATGAACTGACCATGAAGGACATGTTAATTCGAGCTCATTACTTTGCTCGAATCAATAATTAATAAAAAATACAATAATGATAATGATAATGCTTTTTTAGTATGAACTAGGATTAACTATGCAATGATAACGAAAGTTCAAATGCTAATGCGAATGCGAATGCGAATGGTAATGGTAATGAAAATGGTGATGATAATGATAATGATAATGATAATGATAAAGATAATGATAAAGATAATGATAATGATAATGATAATGATAATGATAATGATAAAGATAATGATAAAGATAATGATAATGATAATGATAATGATAATGATAATGATAATGATAATGATAATGATAATGATAATGATAATGATAATGATAATGATAATGATAATGATAATGATAATGATAATGATAATGATAATGATAATGATAATGATAATGATAATGATAATGATAATGATAATGATAATGATAATGATAATGATAATGATAATGATAATGATAATGATAATGATAATGATAATGATAATGATAATGATAATGATAATGATAATGATAATGATAATGATAATGATAATGATAATGATAATGATAATGATAATGATAATGATAATGATAATGATAATGATAATGATAATGATAATGATAATGATAATGATAATGATAATGATAATGATAATGATAATGATAATGATAATGATAATGATAATGATAATGATAATGATAATGATAATGATAATGATAATGATAATGATAATGATAATGATAATGATAATGATAATGATAATGATAATGATAATGATAATGATAATGATAATGATAATGATAATGATAATGATAATGATAATGATAATGATAATGATAATGATAATGATAATGATAATGATAATGATAATGATAATGATAATGATAATGATAATGATAATGATAATGATAATGATAATGATAATGATAATGATAATGATAATGATAATGATAATGATAATGATAATGATAATGATAATGATAATGATAATGATAATGATAATGATAATGATAATGATAATGATAATGATAATGATAATGATAATGATAATGATAATGATAATGATAATGATAATGATAATGATAATGATAATGATAATGATAATGATAATGATAATGATAATGATAATGATAATGATAATGATAATGATAATGATAATGATAATGATAATGATAATGATAATGATAATGATAATGATAATGATAATGATAATGATAATGATAATGATAATGATAATGATAATGATAATGATAATGATAATGATAATGATAATGATAATGATAATGATAATGATAATGATAATGATAATGATAATGATAATGATAATGATAATGATAATGATAATGATAATGATAATGATAATGATAATGATAATGATAATGATAATGATAATGATAATGATAATGATAATGATAATGATAATGATAATGATAATGATAATGATAATGATAATGATAATGATAATGATGATGATGATGATGATAATGATAATGATAATGATAATGATAATGATAATGATAATGCCAATATTCATAATTGAATATTCATAATTGAAATTAATGAATAACAGTTATTTTCTATAAATTCCATTAACTGAACAGCTGACCATTTCTAATTATTTTCTGGCTATGTTATTGGTGCAATATTTTAACAAAAACATTTTAAAAAATACTAACAAATGACCAATATGTCAGAAGTGACGTCAAATTGTCTCTTTTTTCCTAGACACTAAATCATATTTCAAATAAAAATATTTATATATATAGAAATATATGGGAGTATTATCATAGAGAATCACATATACAATATCTTAATGGCGTATATAAATCAATTAAGTTCCATTTATATTTGCCGTAAAACAAAAAACTGGCATTAATTATTATTGCCGTTTAGAAAAACTCAAAATTTAATTTTAAATCTTAAGAATTTTCGAATCGCTTATAAAATTGTACGCTTTTTCTAGGTGTGTGTGAGTGAGGATGTGTGGGCGTTGCTCTATGGAATTTGTTGTTGCTTTTGAAATTATTTCAAATGCTGAAATGGGGTATAATAGCTGGCGGCATGAGGAAGTAATAGATTAAAAGAGGCGTGGCAGCATTAGCTGTATCTCCAACTGTTCTTTCATACGTCTTTCAGTTTGTTCTTTAGGACGTTGTTTCGTTCTTCCTTTATTCCTCCGCCTCTAACTGCTTCCGTCTCAACCGTCTCCTTCAACTGCTCATCTGCACGTCTGTCCGTCTGTCTTTACTTTTCTCTGCTGTGTTCTATGATATTTGGTAACAACAGAGTAGAATCTATCTGAGTATATTTCCTAGGGTATTTTCTAGTCCATCTATATTACTCTATCTCATTTTACTATTATATGTGTGAAACCAATTAATTAATTCGTTCAGCAATTTGATTATTTGATCAAATTATCATGTTTTACATACTTCAGTATGAGGATTTGTTTATCGCTGATTGATTCGCACAGTAAATCACAGCGTGAAATGGCAATTGGGAATCTAATTCAATAATTATCGCGTGCCGCTATAATAATACACTGCTACAAATTTGCTTATAATATTCAGATTAACTTGTTGCTACATCGGCATTATTTATTATATTATTATTATATTATTATTAATTATTAATATATTATTATTATTTTGTCTCTGTTTTCAAGCGCTGTTAATAACCAAGCCGAAGCAGACGTAAATTACATTTAATTGACACTCAAAGTGCTGCCCATTTTGTAGTGCATACTTAGCATAGGCTCAGTACAAGCTCAAGTGCTGCCCATCAGAGGATTTGTTAAAATGTACTTTTCAGCTAATTGAAAGGAAATTTGGGAAATGGCATGGTAAACTGCCCTCGATCGCTGCCCACACTTGCTCAACTTGCCCATGCTTAGGGATTTCGAGAGGAATTTGATACTTTTTAGAGCTAAACTTCAAATTTAAATCAATTCATAAGGATTTTCTTGTTGGCACTTGAAGTTAAGCATATCGGCAACACTTTTCTTGCAGTGTAGTTTAAATATAATCATTGTGCTCCACGTTAAGCTTAGCAAACCACTACAAAACAAATGAAAAGAAAAACGAAACGAAATTCAAATTGTTCTTGCGGTGAGCTGGCAAACTGTTGGCCAGCAGCAAAGTAAACATGGCCAAATGCTCTATGATTTTACAGTGTTTTTCAAAAATTATAAATGTATACACATGTGTGTGTGTGCGTGTGTGTGTGCGATTGTTGTTGTGGTGCTTTTATTTTCGAAATGCTGTTGAAAACCATAAATTAGCTTGTTACTTTTGGAATGCAGCATTCAGTGACGTGTGTGTGTGTGTGTGTGGGTGGCTGTGTCTGTGTGTGTGTGCGCGCCTTAAGCATATCAAGAAATAAGGAACTAATTCGTTTGGCCGCACAGTCTTTAGCGTTGATCAGTCGGGTGAAGAACAAAGCAGAGCATCAAAAAATTAAATATGGATATCATTGTGCGTTTGGAATTTGTTGTCTGATAAGGCGAATTTTGATTGTGTATGTGTGCACGTTTGGTTTTTCAGGATGACGATCTGACCCCTGAGCAGATTGCTGTGCTGCAGAAGGCCTTCAACAGCTTCGATCATCAAAAGACTGGCAGCATACCCACTGAAATGGTTGCCGATATTCTGCGTCTTATGGGCCAGCCCTTTGACAAGAAAATACTCGAGGAGCTGATCGATGAGGTCGATGAAGACAGTAAGTGAAGAGCCAAAACTAAATACTTTTAACTTGCCTTATTATATATATATATATATATATATATATATATATATATATATATATATATATTTATATATGTGATATCTGACACAGTTTTAAATAGAATTATGAATTTTATAGAGGGATTATCTTAAATATGTCAAAGTCTTTTTACAGTGAGATCATATAATTGTGGTTTATGTAGGTCAAGATGAGCCATTATCTAGTATTATGTATGCTTTTAGACTTTTTTTGATATATAGTACTCTTGCTTTGCAGAATCGGGTCGCCTGGAATTCGAGGAATTCGTGCAGCTGGCAGCCAAATTCATTGTGGAGGAAGATGACGAAGCCATGCAGAAGGAGTTGCGTGAGGCGTTCCGCTTGTATGATAAGCAAGGCAATGGCTATATTCCCACCTCCTGCCTGCGCGAGATTCTGCGCGAATTGGACGATCAGCTGACAAACGAAGAATTGGACATTATGATTGAGGAAATCGATTCTGATGGCTCCGGCACCGTGGACTTTGATGGTAAGATTTCCAACAATTAGCAGCTATGCGGCAACTGTCACAATATTAACAAAAGAAATACTCTTGGCCCAGTGCCAGATACAAATGACGGCCATGGCGACACCATTTGTCTACTTCTTCTCCATGCCCCTAGCGCCTCGCCCACTCTCTTCCTCTCTCTCTTTCTCCCTCTCTTTCTCTCTCTCTCTCTCTCTCTCTCTGTCTGTTGTCAGCTCGCCTGCTGCTCCATTCCAATTGTTCGCCTGCCCTTGTCTCCCGTCTATTTTCGTACTCAACGTGTTGTTGTCTGTATCCATAGCTGTAATTTTATATATCTGTGCATATATTTATGATTCTAATGTATCTTTTCGTTTCTTTTACAGAATTCATGGAAATGATGACGGGCGAGTAAGCTAAACAGCTTTGCGCCTTATTAACAAATCAACTTTTCTACATTTTTTCCTAACTAAATGCACAAGATTCTCGAATAAAATACACACACACACACACAACCATATAGATAAGTGTTTTAATTGTGATTGATTGACGCATTGAAGAACAGATCTGCAGATCTTAGATCATACAAGCTATAAAGTTACAGCTATTATGGCTGAAATACAAATTTCGTAATTAATTATTACTTTTAATATGAATATAATTTTTACTGTTGATTGAGTGATTGATCGATTGAAGTAAGGCTCATAAAAAGAAACGCTAAAGCTTTGATTATGAAACTTAAAAAGTTAGTAGTTAACGTTAAAACATGATAAAACTATGTAGACTTTCGCTGCTGATTGAGTGATTGATTGATTGAGGAAGGATATTGTATATATATAGGAAATTGTACAAATCTCTAAAATTGCTAAAAAAAAGTAAGTATATTGGGAATGAAATTATAATATATGCTGATGCTTAAGTGATTGATTGATGGAGTACATGATTGAAGAGATTGATAGCTTTTCTTTCTACAGATATTAGTTATCTGTATATATAAAATTTTATTTACAGCCGTGCAAAGCCGCTTAATATTACCTACAAAAAGCTGAACTGTTTTATGTTTGAGCCAAGCATTACACAATAGGCGATGAGCACTAACAATTGCTTTAAAACTAATCAATTCTCGAACAGGAACTATTTAAGCTAACGGAAAACCCAGACGCCAAAGCATATAGACTTAGACTGAGGTTAAGGTAGAGGCAAAGGTAGGCATAGTGGCAGAGGGGGTCAGATGCAGAGGAATAGATACTGATAGAGGCAGAGTTCGAGGTAGATTGGGGAGCAGAGGCAGTGATAGAGACGTAGGCAGACCCAGAGCCAGAGGCAGCCGCTTGCCACTTGCCTCATTCATCACAATTGCATCAGAGTTAGCTCTGACTGTGACTCACGCGGGTTTAAGGTCCGCAAACAAATAATTATGAACTCTGATTGATCAGATATGCATTAACTCATTTGTGTGCTAATTCTGTGTTAATTTGGCAAGGCCAACGCAGCGTATGATTAATATCTGCACGCCCAGTCAGCGTATATCACGTATACGCATTGTCTCCAACTGCGTGCAAATTCCTTTGCCACTTGGCTGACCTTCTTCGTGGTTACTGATTGCAGCAACGGGCTGAAAGACATCTGTTGGTTAAAAGTGAATACCCTTTCCTGAGGTAGTCTGAACTAGTTGAGAGCTTTGAGCTGAGTCATAATTATTGCTCAAATATTGAATTTCTATGTGAATAACTCGGTTGTTTCTCAATGCAAACTGAGCTGCTTTTTAATAACTGGTAAGGGTATTGCATATTCGTCTATTGTTTAATTTGACTTCTTTTGTTTTTTTTGCTCTCGTGCATCTCACAGTTTGTTGGCTCAATAATTGAATTGCAGCCAGAACAAATAAATTGGCCAAATGCATTTTGGATGCAGCTTGTTGCATTTGTTTGCCATTGCTTGGGCGTGAATGGGCACGGAATGAAACAGCAAATGGGGTATGCTAGGCGAACAGATGCCCTGTTAGCCTTGGGAAGTTGAAATTGCTTACAAAAATATATTTCTTAGAAAATATATTTTATTTATATTGCTGTAGCTACTATACCCTATATATTGTATAACTCACAGCGTATATTATGTTATCATATGAATAAAGTTGTGTGTATATACCTATATTAAGAAAGTTGATTTTGATTATACTAATATCTGGTATAACCCATTTATCATGTAAATTACAGGGTATATTATATTGCAATATAACATATACTTTATGTAATTAAGGAGTTTCCATAACAAACAACAGATTATGTGACCTATAGTTAATACCTAAATCTAATATACCCGATTTGTTGGCAGATTACGGGGCATAACAGATTTTTCTATGTTAAAATGTTATGTAGCCATACATAGACTGATTTATAAACTATATTTTACACATATAATGTATATACCCCGTTCGTCATTGTGACTTGCAGGGTATATTATGTTGCCGTATGACAAAAGTTGCACAAAACGACAAGGAAAAAAAATATATAGAAAATGTTGACAACATGCTGCAAATGCTCGTCTTCAATTGTTGTTTGGCTGCCAAGTTTGCCAGCCTTTCTAAATCACAAATAACAACAACAACAACAACAACAAATAACAATTCTTCAAATGTCAATGAGCATTCCCTAAGTTGGTTACGCTTCGTTATAGGTATACATACATAGACAGATATATCATCATTATACATATATACATACATAAATGAATGTTACTTGCATGTTAAATGCTCTGTATTTGTACGAAATGTCAGTAGAGGGTATAATGACCTAATGATAAAATGAAGTAAAAGAACTCTTTTTTGAACTCTTCAATCAATCAGTTAATATGTTTATCAGAATTCGAGCAGAATTCGTTTGGCACATTTTTTCGTAGCTTAGGGTATCTTCTAGTCAGGCACTCCCCTTTGAAAGCGCTCGCACATCCCATTTGGCCATAGATGAAGCCAAATGACAATATTGTGGCCAAAAACTTTAAACAAAATTTCGCGAGCAACTGCCCTTTGAGCTGTGTGTTGCTGCTGTAACTAGTTGTTGTTGTAACTCGTTATTGCTGTTGTTGTTGGGGTCAATATAATTTGGCAATTTTGTCGGCTGCCCGCAGGCTAGATTTGGGTGTTGCTGTCGATATTAACGATATTTATGAGCAGAGAGTTTTACAAAAGGTCAAACGAAATAATTGCTTAATAATTTGTTCGTTATTATCTAAAAAGAATTTCAACGCCTCAAAGGGTCAGCGTATAGATTTATTGACATCCGTTTCATAATGAAGCTGTAGAGTTGCTCAAATGCAATCAAATATTGTTGTTGCTGCTGTTGAAAACGTGCAAACGATTTAAATGGGATGCATTTGGAATGGGATAGTTGAAAATGGGATGGGAGAGAGAAAGAGAGCGAAAGAGCTCGCGCGGCGAAGCGTTCAGCTTCGATTGGATTTCAATTTACGAGCGCAAAAACTTAACAACTGGTAGCTGGGCAACTGCCAATTGCAACTGACTAAATTAAAGATGCGCTAAAGAGCGAAGAGTGCGGTGAGCCGTGCGGTGTTTAGGAGAGAGCTGCAGCTAATGATATTCTTGTGGAGGATAGTGGTGAGTGGAGAGCAGGAGAGAGCGGCAGTTAATACTATTCTTGCGGATGATAGTGGTGAGTGCGGAGAGTGCAGAGAGCCTTAACTGTAAAGGCGTGCGGAGTAAGGGAGAGAGAGCGCAGATATTGCTATTTTTGTTGAGGATAGTGGAGAATGAGCAGAGTGGAGAGCAGACTCAGCTTGTAGCTGCTGCTGCTGCCGCTGCTGTTATTGTTGTTTTTGCTGCTGCATTGAGCAAACGCCAACACAATGGCCACAGCCGGAGACTTTGCTGTCGTGTCTATCTCCCTTTTGGCATGCAATTGTTTTTGCCAGCTGTGCGGCACAGCCAAAACACATACACACATACATACGCTTGCAATAAATGCCATAAAGTATCAAAATCTCCGCTCAGGCACAGCCTCAGCTTTAGCTTTTTTCGTTCATTCCATTCCATTCCATTCGATTGCATTTGGCGCCCCAAACGATCTCGCGTTGCATTTGTATAAAAGCCGAAGAACCTGCACTCCAATCGGCACACAAGTTCCGTGACAATAGACGAGGCCACAACAACAGCGAATCGCGACAGTTATAAATAGATTTCGAAGAATTCTCCCTATTTGGATGCGGCACATTTTGTGATTCACATTTGTGTGTGTGTGTATATGTGCGTGTACGCGCGTGTGTGTTCCAGTGTTGTGCTCTTCCATAAGGATACGAATCTTAAAACATTTTGGTTACACTATTGTAACAGGCGAAAATGAAGTTGAAATTGGTGAGTTTGTGGGAAAGGATTAAGATTGTAGATAAAAAGTTAAATAAAATGTAAATAATATAATATATGAAATATGAAATGCGATATGATTCATCTTAAATCTTCGTCAACTTGAACGAATCTTCTGAGAATTTTAATAAACCTGTATTATAGATTTTTGATAAGAAATTTTAATCGAATAAATAGATGTCTAGTAATTATTAGCTTAATGTATATTTATATCTTGAATGAGGCATTATATTATAGGAGTAGATTAAATAATAGCGAAAATAACTTACATTTACAGAGAGGTAGATGAAAAACTAATATACCCCTTCTTCATTTGCTTGAATAGGGTATTTGAGGGAGATTGACAGGTTACGCTAAACATGTTTGTTCTGTCCGTAAATTACATCATAAGCACAGCTGGCTAATCAACTTCGACTTCGACAAACATTCTTCAAGCAGTATGTAAGAGGCATTTAGATGATGATATTATAAATCAATTGAAATAATTAAAAAAATTATTAATAAAATTAAAATATTCTATGACAGATAAAACACAAAATTGGTTTGAAAAATTACACATCTTAAAAAATATTTTGAATGATTTTTTCAGGCTATAAGTTAAATTATGTATGTTAAATCAAGGCTAGCTCACATAAGCTAAGGTTAGCTCTAAAATTAGGTATCACTAGAAATATATAAGTTTATATATTTATCTCATAATCTATATGCAAAATGAAAAGGAAAAGAACAATAAGAAATACTATTTATTGAAATGAATATTTATATAAGTATAATATACATATATATTAATATAAAGAAATTTCCCCTAACACACTCTCCCTATCAATATTTAGTTAAGATTCGTTTCCTTCTATCTGAGCTGAGATTTTTAATGCAGCTCTCAGATGTAATTTTTGAATAATTATCTGCTGCAAAATTACTTCGAGCTGTATGTGAACTTTTTGCCTCCCTCATCAAATTCTCAGCGATTGCAACAGTCAAGAGTTTTCAATATGTTGCTCAATTGGGCGCAAATGCCGTTCTTTGCGGCACACGCAACGCGAAAGACAAAAGCCAAATGAAGTTGCCGCAACAACCTTAACTGCAACTGCAACTGCAACTGCATTGGCAACAAGCAGCTGCAACATGGCCCAAAGATCTAAGACAAAACGCATAAATTAAAAGCCCATTAAAAATCACAGAGCTTTGCTCGATTCATTGATGAAAAATCAGCACGCAAAGTTAGGCAAGAGGCAGAAGCAACAGCAGCAGCAGCAACTGCGGCAACAGCAATAGCAGCTGTAACATCAGCAACAACATGTGGGCAACGGCAACAACATCAAAACTACCAGCAACATTAATAGTAGCAACACCAACAGCAGCAATAGGAACAGCAACTGGACCAGCAATAGTAGTAGCAAACAACAGAAACAGCAACTGCAACCACGGCAGCAGCAACATCCGTAACTACAACAATAGCAAGCTCAATAGAAGCAACATCAACAACAGAAATATGAGCAACAGCAACAGCGATGGCAACTGAAGCAGCAACAGCAACGTCAACAGCAACGTCATCAGCAATAGCAAACACAACAGTAACAGTGGCAGCAGCAGCTGCAACATCATCGGCCACAGCAATGCCGGCAACAGCAACATTAGTAACAACAGCAGCAACAGCAAAAGCAGCAGCAACATTCACCGCAACAGCAGCAGCAGCACCAAAATCATCTTCGTGTACGCCCACGCCCCCATTCACGCCCCCTTCTTTTTTTATAAAAAAAAGCAGATCAACTTAGTTAAGCTTTATGCATAGTTGACCCAATTAGCAAGCAATTTGCAATTTACTTCAATTATAAACGAGGCAAAAACCTAGACGAGGACGAGGATGGGCTGACGATGCAGAGTTAGTCACGAACTGGTCGAGGCGGGCCAGGCGAGAGGCATGCAACATCAACTGATTGTGTCCAGCTAAATGTCAAATATATCAGTTTACACAGTATTTCATATATATATTGATTTGATTGAGGTTTTCTATGGAGCTGTCTATAGAGTTCTTCTTCTATTTCGCAGCCAATTAAAGTTAAACGCTTTAAACTTCAACTTGACACTTGACTAAGGCAGCAGCAGCAGCTCTGCCACTTGCCACTTGCCACTTGCCAGAGATGCTTGCTTAACCTTCTGCTATTGCTGCTTCTCAATGGTTCACACGCTGCTGCAGCAACTGCAACTGCAACTGTTGCAGCAAATATCAGAGTTCGTTTAGCCTTCTCCGCACACTATGTTTTCTTCTTCTTCTTCTTTACATTTGGCTTTGATGCCTTTGTCGATAGTTTAAATAGTTGTCTTTAGCCTGAAGAGCAACGATAAATGCTTTAATAAAAGCTAAGGCGAAACGTGAGCGCATTGTAAAATTTTTGTCTTCATATTTTGTCTTTCATGAATTTTTTTTATTTCAAATATTTTTGCTTGATATTTTAATGGATTTATTTAAAGTTTTTTTTCTAGTTTCTTTTTTTTCAAATAAACATTTCATTCATAAAGAGCACCGTCTAGCAGGTAGCTAGTTCTGTCTGTCATCTGCCATGTTTTGCGTGTCAGCCAACGATTTATGAATCGTGTGATTCATGCGGCTTACCACCAAAAGCATGGCGCACAGAGCGTGCCTCTCTATAGTCAAGTGTAGTTTTATTACATTTTGACATTAAACATTTGTTCGCTGGTCTGGGCGTTTAACATTAAGTTATCATGAGGCTAAAGCTGGGTGTACTATTTTAAATTGAGTTGCAGAAGAGACACCGCTAGATCTATATATAGAAATAGATCTTCGGCTTATTTGAGTTAAGTCTATCATGAGGCTAGAAGTTGATTGTAAATTGGAGATAACAAAATTGACTCTGGTTATTTGACATGAGTTTAACATGAGGATAACGTAAATTGCAAATTTAAAATTCAAAATGGAAAACTCACGCTCCGTCTATGTCACTACATCTCATAAATCTTTGCTCTATTTGTAAGTTCACAACTAGTAGTTACCCTGTATACAGCATCCAAGCCTAATAGGTATCCTCTAGTAATGAACTCTGATTGCTTCTAAAAAGTCAAGCATTTGACTTTTATGTAAATGTTTTACACATCTCCTCGTACTCACTCTGCTGGCTGGTTTGTGCTCCCTCCTTTTGGCCAAAACGTGCATCACGATGGCATATGGATTTTATGGCTGTCAGACGCTCCACTGAAAACTTGCCATGTGCTATGCACCGCTGAACTGCTCGCCGCACCACTGAGCCGCATAAATTAGTAATGTCAGTTGGCTGACTGTGTTTAATCTTCCATCTCTCATCTCTCTTGCAGGCGCTGCTGACGACGTTGCTGGCGCTGACGCAGGCGGCGCGACTTGATAACAAATATTTGCCACCGCCAGCGAATGCAGCCAGTGCGGGTGGTGGTGCTGGCGCGGGCCTGCAGGGACCCGGCGGTGGTGGCGGCGGCGGTGGTGGTGGCTTTGGTGGCAGCAACAATGGATTGGGCGGCATTAATAATGGACTCGGTGGTTTCTCGGGCGGTGGTGGACCCAGCAGGCCTATTGGTGGTGCTCCGGCTCCACGTCCACCTGCACCCGCACCACCTGCTGGCGGTCCACCGATACCCATTCTATCGTTTGTGAATGAAAACGATGGCGACGGCAACTATCGCTTCAGCTATGAGACGGGCAACGGCATCAAGGCCCAGGAGGAGGGCACCGTAAAGAACAAGGGCTCCCCGAATGAGATTCCCTCGGTAATGGGCTCTTACACCTATACGAATCCTGAAGGAGAGCTCGTGGAGATCTCCTACACAGCGGACGAGAATGGTTTTGTGCCGTCGGGCGCGGCTCTGCCCACTCCACCGCCCATTCCAGAGGCCATAGCCAAGGCCTTGGCTGCTCAAGGCATTTCTCCACTTCCTGGTGGTGGCTACAGCGGCGGTGCAGGTTAGTCAATTGGCGATCATCATAGAGTTGGGTATTCATTAACTCAGCTTTTTAAATTTAACAGGTGGTGCTGGCGATGGAGCTGGAGCAGGAGCTGGCGCTGGTGGCTATGGAGGTGGAGGCGGACGTGGTGGAGGTGGCGGTGGCGGTGCGGGTGGTGCCGGATCATATGGTGGAGCCGGTGGTGGTGCTGGCGCTGGAGGATATGGCGGCGGTGCTGGTGCCGGTGGAGGCGCCGGTAGAGGGGGTGGTGCTGGAGCTGGCGGATTCGGCGGTGGTGCTGGCGGTGCTGGAGCTGGCGGATACGGCGGTGGTGCTGGTGGTGGTGGAGGCGCCGGTCGCGGAGGTGCTGGAGGCGGTGCTGGAGCTGGTGGATTCGGTGGTGGTGCTGGCGGCGCTGGAGCTGGCGGATACGGCGGTGGTGCTGGTGGTGGTGGAGGCGCCGGTCGCGGAGGTGCTGGAGGCGGTGCTGGAGCTGGTGGATTCGGTGCTGGTGCTGGCGGCGCTGGAGCTGGCGGATACGGCGGTGGAGCTGGTGGTGGTGGAGCTGGTGGATTTGGTGGTGGTGCTGGTGCTGGCGGAGCTGCTGGACGTGGAGGTGCCGGAGGCGGTGGTGGAGCTGGCGGATTCGGAGGTGGTGCTGGTGGAGCTGGTGGCGCTGGAGGCGGTGCAGGGCGAGGAGGTTCAGGTGGTGGAGCTGGTGCTGGCGGATTCGGTGCCGGGCGTGGTGGTGCTGGAGGTGGCGCTGGAGGTGGTGCTGGAGCCGGAGGCTACGGTGGAGGCGGAGGTGGTGCAGGCGGTGCTGGCGCAGGAGGATTCGGTGGAGGTGCCGGTAGAGGAGGTGCTGGTGGAGCAGGTGGCGCTGGAGGCTTCGGTGGTGGCGCAGGCGGTGCTGGAGCTGGTGGATTCGGCGGTGGCGCAGGCGGTGCTGGAGCTGGTGGATTCGGCGGTGGCGCCGGTCGTGGGGGAGCTGGAGGTGGCGCTGGAGGAGGAGCTGGTGCTGGAGGCTACGGTGGAGGAGCAGGTGGTGCAGGTGGAGCTGGTGGGTTCGGTGGTGGTGCTGGCGGTGCTGGAGGTGCTGGTCGTGGTGGAGCAGGTGGCGCTCCCGGATATGGAGGTGGTGCTGGTGGTGCTGGCGGAGCTGGCGGTGCTGGTGGAGCTGGAGGCGGCCCTGGTCGTGGTGGTGCGCCAGGAGGAGCTGGCGCTCCTGGATTCGGGGGTGGAGCAGGAGGTGGCGGAGGATTTGGTGGTGGTGCCGGTCGTGGTGGCGCGCCAGGTGGAGGTGGCGCGGGACGAGGTGGTGCTGGCGGGCCTGGTGGACCTGGTGCGCAATACATACCTCCTGCTCCCGGTGGTCCTGGTGGTCGTGGCAATGGTGAATTCGATCCACAGTCCGGCTACATCTATTAGAGCGCTAAAGATGAAGACGGATGAAACCTCAATGCAACGCATTCTGCCGCTAATTACTCTTAGTACTTAGCTCATAAGAAAGAGTTTCGATCTATAAATAATTCAAAAAGAATACTGTGTTTCCAAAATAAGACTTAGTTATAAGCGATATAGCTAAGCTATATTTATATTAAAAGATATTATTTAGATGTATTTTGAATAATACCAATTGTTTGTAGTTAAAGAAATTTGCAAGTATTAAACGCTTTTCAGAGCAAAATAAGATCTTAAAAAAGTTGATATAGTCCATGGCATACTTTTAGACTTGAATGAATTGCCTCGTTGAGGGGCAGAGAGAGAGAGAGAGAGAGAGCTGTAACATTCGAAATTATGATTGTTTGTTCTTATACTTGATTAAATGCATTACTGTCGAACATGAATAACCTGAAATACAATTTGTATTGCATACTTCAAGGAGTGGCGGCTCTGTTAGTTAACATTGTATTAACATTACTAACTTAACATAAACTAACTCAGCTTACGCTGGCTGCGCATAGCTAAGCGATAAAACAATGTGCATATTTTGTTATCATAATTCGGTTATATAACATCGAATAAGCACATAAACATAATCTCGATAATTTGCTGCCTCTAACTCATATACAACGTTTGACCATTAAATATACCAAAAATTAAAATTTGAAGATAAATCTTGAATGAAATACAAAAGGTTTGGTTTTTTATAGGCGCATGTATATATCACGCATTTGAATGCGACTAAATCGACTAATTCGCAAATAGATTTATATGTATATATATATATATATGTATGGATATTGTTGAAATATTACGCGATCGATTGCTTATTGCTTGGATGACTTCTTGAAGCGTCTGTTAAACTGGTTATAGCCAAAGGGGTCGACCAGCTGGTTGGGTCTGCCTCTCAGCTGCTGTGTAATCAGCGCCTGTTGCTGCTGCTCATTTCTTTGATCTTTTTGCTGTTGTTGCTGCTGTTGTTGTTGCTGCTGCTGTTGATTGAGATTCTGCTGCTGCTGCTGTGGTGTCAAATTGCCGCCCAGCTGTTGGCCAAATTGACTCGCATACTGAGCTGGCAGATTGCCGGACTGCAGATTATTGAATGGCTGCTCCGGTTGAAATTGTCCGGAATTTGGAAAGTTTCGCTGCTGCTGCTGTTGCTGCTGTAGTTGCTGCTGTTGCAGCTGCTGCTGTTGCGGCGTCAATTGTTGACCTGGTCGAAATCCTTGTGCCCCTGTTGGCAATTGCCTGAAGGGCGTTTGATACGGATTCAGATTCGGGTTCAGCACGCCCTGCTGATACGGCTGTGCGCCCACAAAGTAAGAGGGCGTGGCTGGAATGCCAGTGCCCTCTGCACGAAAGCCATTCTCATCGGCAATATAGCGCACTGTAATGGGCGTGCCCTCCGGCGAGGTGTACGAATAGGAGCCTTGAATGACCTGGGAATGCAGAAACGACTACATAATACTCGCTCAATAGATAAAATATTGTTTAAGTGGCTAAAAACTGAAAGTTTCTTCCTTTAAATCAATATTTGTCATTACTTCTCACCTGCGCTTCCACACCTTCGCCGTAGCCCAGATTCTTGACATAGCCCTGCGCCTGAGCCGTGGTGCCATCGGCAGCTGCATAGCCATAGGAGAAGCTGCCGTCCAGATTCAGATCGTTCTGATAGGCGGTGATCGGAACATAGTTCTGCTGTGGATACTGATTGTAGCGAGTGTAGGGATTAGGTGTCAGAGGACTGAGCGGATTCAAAGGATTCAGCGGATTGCTCTGTGCGGGAAACAGGCCCTGTCCAGGTGGCTGTTGACGTTGGCGTTGAAAGGGCGGCGGTGGCTGTGGCTGCTGCTGCTGCTGTTGCTGCTGTAGCTGGCGCTGCTGAAAGGTCGTCTGCTGAAACGGCGCATTGGGCAGCTGGGCGTGGCCAGCGGCAATTAGCACACAAAACACTAAACACTGCGAAATTTGAAGAATCAAGAACACATTGAACATAAATTTCTACTGCAAGAGAGAGTGAGTGAGAGAGAGAGGAAGCTTTACCCGCATTTAAGCTGTCGACGTAGTCATAAATCTCAACGGGAAAAACGCTTAACAAATTACACGCTCGATAAATTTGACGTAACACTCACGCGCTGAGTGGGGAGTGAGGGATAGAAACGCGTATCGGAGTATCAGAGTATCAGAGAGTCTGATTTTTGGAGAATCGATGCTGTTGCTGCTGCTGCCACTTGAACTAGACTGCAAATGCTGCAACTCAGGCCAGATCTATTTATACTTCGCTTAACTTGGCAGCCAGCCAAGCTCAACCAAGGCAGGCCCTAAAGCGCAGCTCGATCATAAGAATCGCCGGCCGCCCAACGGCAGCGTCTTCCTGTCCACTCGCTGGCTAGCTGGCCAGCATATGGGCAGCTGCCATATCTGATCAAGTGCTGGTTTGATCTTGATTTTGATCTTGTTATACCCTGCATACATAGCGAATGGCCGAGCGATGGGTCAACTGTTTAGACAGCGGGGTGTGGACGTTGTAAGTTCTCCTATAATGAATATCAATCAACATGCTCATGAAATCGATAACTATCGACAACTATAGTTTGTGATCTGTTCTTTTATCAATGGTGCATAATAATCCAAATGTTTATAAGCTGAGTATTCATGGGTTCCTTCTCTTATATCGATAAGTATCGATTTTTTTAGACCTCAAAGTCTACATCAGGTTAACCATAGGGAACATAGCTGGGTTATAATTTTCGTTTTCAATTATCGATATAAAATATTATGATCCACAATTATCTCATAGCTAGAGCTAACAATGGCTTACAGGGTATCTGAGAGTCGAGTATTGTCACATTATATTGCTAGTGGGCTGTAATTTATCTACATGCGAATCGTGTTAACAGCAACTACTGACGGCTTGCTGGTTGGCAGCTTTATTGGTTTTTTATTGGCCATTGACAGAAGGACAAACGAATTTCCAGCTGCTATGTGCAGCTATATTTATGATGTTGCATCTAGAAGATGCATGCCCCGCCAGCTACATAGATTGCCGTATGCTAATTTCTATTCACTTTTTTTGTACATCGATTCTTTTGTTCTTAAGGTGTTTATGTGAGTTATGTGCTGGGGCTGCGTTCGTTTTTACTGCTCCCGATCTCGTCTGCAGCTAGGCTTTTGGGTTTGTGGGGCGTATACGCAACTTTTACCCAATGGTCAAGGTTGAAGTTTAATTAATGGCAGATGATATGTTCATGGATTATTTATATGGTCAGCAATTAGTTTCTCTTGCGCTGAATATCATGTTCACCTGGAGTTTTGAGCTTGGCGGGCTCACATGTCGTATACGCAACATATACCTAATGCTCAAGTTTGAAGATGAAACAGTTTTAAATCCGACTGATTCGTATATACAGTTAGTTGCTCATATATGATTTTGCTGCTCTCGAACTCATCTTCAGCTAGCCTTCTGTGTTTCCGGGGCCATCATTGCGCATACGCAACGTTGACAAAATGTATCTACCCAAAAGAAAATTACGTTCTCCTGATTGCATCTTCCTTTCCTTCGCTCTAAGTCTAAGCTAAATATTTGCATTTCTGTCGTATACGCAATTTGTGCCCAAAGCCAAGGTATAATTGAAGATTCTATGTTAATTAAGTTAGTTTTTTAGCCTGAAGTTCGTCTCGTAGATAAACCTGTGAATTCAGTCAGCTTCACTGCTTGAAGCCCATCCATTGTCTCTTCACTTACATTCATCATTCATCATTTACCATTTATCATTGCTCATTCGTCATGCTGTTCATGTTAAGGTGTTGCCCTGATCCATACAGTTATGATCTGTTCAGAAAAGTCATTTGTAATTTATGCGCTCGACAATAATGCAATTTTTACGTTTTTAATGCGTTCTCGCCTGCAATTATTATCATTTTTTTTAAAGTAATTTCTTTGAACATGTTCTGCTCGCTAACTAATTGAATATGTAAATTTTTATGAGGTTTCTTCGGTCGATACGCTTTTGGCAAGGTCAAAGCTACTGTTGCGAATGGCTGTAATCTGGAAAATTGCATGAGATTTTTAAGCGATGTCTCATGAGGGTGTGACCGGGTATTACGCATAGTCGAACTATATTATACTTTATTTATTTTATTTTTGTATAGAAAAGTTGTTTTTGTTTTTTTTTGGTATATGTATTCATGCCCGCAGATATGTTTCATACTTTATAGCTGTTTTGAGAGGCACCTAAAAGTATGTTACATTTAAAATATAATTTTTATTAGGTTGTGGACATATTTGAATACCCTGCATTTATATCATGAAAATTTTACTATAAATTAAACATTTTTAATAATATTTATATAAAAATATAATTAGTACAGAGTACTTTTTACTGTCTCTGTACATTAAAATATAAAATTTAATTTTATAAACAATATATAAAATTAAATTTTTTAGATTCCCAATACTAAAAGTGAAGAATCACAGGGTAGGATTTGACTGATTTGATAAGATCACTGATACATTCATTATCTGAATATATTTATAATAATGTCAAATATGTCATCTCTTTAGTACGTTTTCCAACACTCAATAATACAGATTACATTATCAATATATTTACTTTACATTCGATTTCACTCATACCAAAATTATAAATATAAATAAAATACTTAAGGCATTTATTGTTATGAAAATAAATAAAATATATTCATATAAACGTATTTGTTGTTGAATTTAGTGAACAACAATAGTTTTGCAAATTAATTTTGCAAATTGTTTGTATGCTAATTTTAACAACCATTCAGTTGAACAAACACGCTTAAAAAGAAGAAGAAGAGATATAAAAGAAAATATAAAAAAATAGTTAAATAAATGTGGCTGGGTTGGGAAACAACTTACATTCGTGTCGCGGTTAGCCTCCTTTTCGTTTCGGTATTATTATTGAACGATCTGGCGATCATAAAGCCGAGAGCGAGGCACTTGGCATTTGGCAGCTGTAGTAGCATTCGACCAGGTTAATTACTGCTAATTGATTCAATCTGCAATACGATACGATCTATGGATCTCTATTCGACTCGCTCTTTCTCTCTCTCTCTCTCTCTCTCGCAATGCGTAGATTCCTGCTGCTGTTCCGGTTCTTCATTTTGCATTTGCAATTGCTGTGTAAAGGTTAATGTGTCGCATCTGAGTTATGCACTCGTTGGCATTGTAAACACTCAAAACTCATTAAAGTGTTTCCATTTCTGCAGCCAGACTAGTTTCGAATCGTCTTAGAATCAATTTATTAATACATCTTGAAGCCGGAGCTCGAAAGAGACCGAGACATAGACATAGACATAGCTAGAGCCAGAGCTAGAGCCAGAGCCAGAGCCTGTCTCTTCATACTGGGCGTGTTGTGTTTAACGCCCAGAAGACGCCAAGGCAAATGCCAACACCGAATCAGAGCGAGATAGTTGCTAAACATTCAACGGCCACATACCCTGTAGAACGATTAAAGTGGAATATTGGCTTAGAGTTAGAACATTTACAAGACATCAAGGAAGATATTTTACTATAACTAAAAATGTAATATAAATATATACAAAGATTAAATAATTATAAAATTAAAATTAACAATTTTCTAACAAATAAATTATATACACAATTATTCAAAATTAATAAAATATATTTTATGAAATAATATAAAGTTTAACAGAAATATCTAGAGAAATATGGAAAAATTAATATATAATATTTTTGCATTTATTTTCTAAATATCTAAATATTTTCTTCTATATAAATTAAAAGTATACAAAATATGGTTTATTTAAATTTTATAATAATGTTAAAAATATATTTTGTAAACTTTCATTTTTACATTTACATTAAATACATTTTTTAAATATTTTTTGGAATATAAATATTATTTTTGTTAAAGGAATTCCTCAAGAAAAGGGATATACACAGAGTTTAAATTTGATTATTACTAAAAAATAAAGTATCAAATTATATATTATTTAGATACTCATATAAATGCATATAATTTATATTTATATATAAATATAGTTTGGAATGAAAAATGAAAATCTTAGATTGCCTGCAACTTTGAACAAGAATATAAATTATTCATAGTCAGAAATGTGCCTCAATCTATAAATTGCTAAATAAATATAAATTAAAAACTATAAATATAATTATATGACATAATTCTGATTGTTAATTCCACTAGTAAATGGCCAAGTCTACGCCTTAGCCTGCGCTACTCCAAGCCCCGTTTTACAGGGCATTTAGTAAGACTTTTGCGGCCAACAGTTGCCAATGTCTGGTTGCGAAACTTGCCAAAAATTATTATAAATTGTTGTTGTTTTTTTTTTTTGGATTTTTGGCATAAATGTTAGTCGCTTCTCAGTGCCCACCCACTGTAACAGCAGAGCTCGAAAGATACAAAATTCAAAAATTCAGAAATTTCAACTTCAAACTGTGGCAAGGAATTTGCATGGTAGTCAAGTGGAAAAGAGCTTAGCTATTTTCTTAGCCAGTCAGCCGTTACATATGCAGCACCTTTCGCTTTTTTTTTTGCTGTACGTTGGTCGGGCATGAGGGCGTGGCGCACGCCCACTTAGCGACATGTTTGTACAAGCAATTTGACAAATTTTATTAGCTGCTGCACCTTACAAGCTAGAAGTTGTGAGATATTTAGATATGCGCCCACATACAGACAGCAACAACGAGCTGATGTGTCACATTTGACACGCAGACAATGGCCAAATTAAGGCAGGTTACATAAGTTTGGCCAAAGAGTATTGTTTTGTTTTGTTTCGGCTACTTTAAATTGCAAATGCAGTTCAACGACTTTATCAGCGCCTGCGACTCGTCTCGCAACTTTCTATTGACCCAGCATAATCAGAGAAATGGTATAAAAGCGCTTAGAACTGTTTGCGATTAGCATAAATTCACAAGAACTGCCATAAAACATGTTTCGATTGGTAAGCAGAAGCAGCACAGCCAAAAATTATTTTCAAGCAGCCTTTGAGCAACTTTTCGCTCTCTTTGCAGTGCTTGCTCTTGACTCTCTGTTGCACAGGCAGCTGGAGCATTGAAGTTGAACCTCAGCTGGAGCTGGTGCCGATTATCAAGTCGTTAGCTGAGCAAAAAAATGATGGCTCCTATTTCTTTGCATATGAAGGCGCCGATGGCAGCTATCGTGAGGAGGTTGGCATCGTGAGACGCTCCACTAAACACATGAGAGCTGCGCTTGATGAAGATGCTGCTGCTACAGATGATGATGATGTTGATGCTGATGCTGATGCGGAGCTAGAAGTATCTGGCGTTTATCGTTACATTGACAGTGATGGGGAACGTGTGGAGGTCAACTATGTGGCTGACAAAAATGGATTTGTGCCCGTGGGCACAAATATACCCAAGGAAATAACGGAGGTGGCCAGGAATGCGGTAAAGTCACTCGAGGTGAGAGTTAAGTAGAACTCGAAAGCAATTGAGCTGTTATAATAGTGATATACAAATGATACGTTTGCAAGGTATTACAAGAAAATTTACCAAATTTAATATTTTTTTATGTTTATGAATAAAGTATATTTTAATCTATAAAATTGTATATTTAAAATTGTATATACAGAAATATCTGAAATACTGATTGGTGTCCTTTGGGACATTCTGGGAAATGTTATACACTATTATACGCTGCCTAGCTGGCCTGATTAGTTCAGTTTTGTAAATTATATTCAATCAATTAGCCAAAAAACAACTTTGGCTGCACTAATGAAATGTTATTCATTTTTTTAATATTTTATTTTATTAAAATAAGATACAAACAAGATCAAAATAAAATAAATTTCACAACTACATATCAAGTATCTATAAGAAATCGAAGCGTTTCAATTGCAAAAATTCTGGCAGCTGCATCAGTTGAGCTGTTATACGCTGGCTAGCCAGCTAGCTAGCTGCCTTGATTGTCGCACTTTTGTAAATGTTATTCAAACAATTATTGAAAATAAACGATTCATAAACCAAACGTAGCCTGGCTAGTCTATAAATTCAAATCAAAAATCCCCAACTCAGTCACTTGGCCAGCTCAGCAGACAACTATGCCAAAATGGGGAGCGCCGAAGCGAGAGCTAATGGCCCAATGGACAGCGTGAGCACTTACAACACCAGTTGCTGCTGCTGCTGCTGCTGCTGAGCTGCTGCGACGGCTACCAACACTGGTCGTAAAGCTGCTCATCGTGCACATATTTAATTTGGCTACGTGCATCGCCTCGCTGCGCCTGTCACAAATATAAATTGTGGCAATTTTTATTGGCACCACAATTTGCAACATGGTAATTTTTTCGTCTTGATTTCAGAGTTCGAACTGGGGTCCAGTGGGCCTCGCGGCACTTGCCTGGATTTTGCCCTTTTGCCAAATGTCGTCAGAGCTGACGCCGCTAATAAATGTACCTAAATTAATAATAATGTTTATTCTCTTGGCTATTCTACAAATCTTCTTGTTCTGAGTTTATGGCTTTGAATATTTATTGCTAATTCAATTGAATATTTCATTATCGACGAAACGCGATAAACACAGTTTATGCAGCTAATTACAATTTTAATTCGAAACATTTATCAACTAACAAGCTTTAATTGCTTGTAAGATATCTAACAGCTTAAGTGATTTATGGGGAACTAAATAGACAAAGAAGAAGTTGAGCGAAGACTGATTGATTTGAACACAAAAGCTGAGTTGAGAAGTGAGGAAGGCAAAGGAAGGGAGACAGCTTTAAATGCCTAAAGATGTTTCAATCTGTATCTGTATCTGTATCTGTATCTGTATCTGTATCTGTATCTGTACCTGTATCTGTATCTGTATCTGTATCTGTATCTGTATCTGTATCTGTATCTGTATCTGTATCTGTATCTGTATCTGTATCTGTATCTGTATCTGTATCTGTATCTGTATCTGTATCTGTATCTGTATCTGTATCTGTATCTGTATCTGTATCTGTATCTGTATCTGTATCTGTATCTGTATCTGTATCTGTATCTGTATCTGTATCTGTATCTGTATCTGTATCTGTATCTGTATCTGTATCTGTATCTGTATCTGTATCTGTATCTGTATCTGTATCTGTATCTGTATCTGTATCTGTATCTGTATCTGTATCTGTATCTGTATCTGTATCTGTATCTGTATCTGTATCTGTATCTGTATCTGTATCTGTATCTGTATCTGTATCTGTATCTGTATCTGTATCTGTATCTGTATCTGTATCTGTATCTGTATCTGTATCTGTATCTGTATCTGTATCTGTATCTGTATCTGTATCTGTATCTGTATCTGTATCTGTATCTGTATCTGTATCTGTATCTGTATCTGTATCTGTATCTGTATCTGTATCTGTATCTGTATCTGTATCTGTATCTGTATCTGTATCTGTATCTGTATCTGTATCTGTATCTGTATCTGTATCTGTATCTGTATCTGTATCTGTATCTGTATCTGTATCTGTATCTGTATCTGTATCTGTATCTGTATCTGTATCTGTATCTGTATCTGTATCTGTATCTGTATCTGTATCTGTATCTGTATCTGTATCTGTATCTGTATCTGTATCTGTATCTGTATCTGTATCTGTATCTGTATCTGTATCTGTATCTGTATCTGTATCTGTATCTGTATCTGTATCTGTAT
Source organism: Drosophila eohydei (assembly GCA_035045825.1). Lineage (NCBI taxonomy): Eukaryota > Metazoa > Arthropoda > Insecta > Diptera > Drosophilidae > Drosophila > Drosophila eohydei. Next base: position 2,184,583 of record JAWNOT010000072.1, on the reverse strand, counting down.
CTGTATCTGTATCTGTATCTGTATCTGTATCTGTATCTGTATCTATATCTATATCTATATCTATATCTATATCTATATCTATATCTATATCTACATCTATATCTATATATATATGTATGTATCTATATCTATATCTATATCTGTAACTGTGTATCAATCTGTAGCTGTATATGTACAGATACCGAATCTGCATTTTCGCGTGTATCTCAAACTCATTCTATATCTGCAATTCAGACAGTTATCTCTAGCTGTATCTTTAGAATTGATGGCATCAATCAGTGCATCCATTAGCAGGCTCTCAACTGGCATTACCTTTTACAAGCTGCAGTCACAATTGTTGATCGCTGCTTCACCCACTCAAAGCGTTGCGATTAATTGCCGCTCAGCATTGGCATCCAACCACCAAGCCCACAAATGTTTTCATTTAGCATGTAAAATGTCAGCGCTTTGTGTCATTCTTTCTTGTAATTTATTAGTAAGTAACTCCGTCTGAATGTGATTCGTGTAAGATGCAACAGGTCTGACACCTGAGCAGAGGAGTAACCCGAACAGCAACAGCGCTTGCCAAGTGCCCTGGGCATTTTCAATCCAATTTTGGGAAGGTGTGCTAGCTCGCCACATATTTGAATACGAGACAGACACTTTATGCTAACTTGTGAGTTCATTGTTTGGCTTTTGAGTTAGAGTCGTTAAAATATATATAAAAATTGAAATTATGCACGGAATCTTAAAAGAGCAATATCTGTTCTTTATGACTATCTCTAGCCTGAGATAAAATATGCCATCAGCGTATGGATGCAGCTGAAGATAGAGGCAAAAATATAGTACGGAAGTTACTGCTGCAGCGGCTCCGGAATAACTGAGTGGCTAATCAGTTCGGCTGCTTCAGTGGTTGACACATTTTTGTTTTTTCTGCTTTTGTGGAATGACCCTGACATTTAGCGTGAAGTAATTTGAGCATCGTTTAAAGTTTTTGGACGTAGCGCAGCTGCCATAAACCGGGATGCAAACATGTTTGGCATGTTTAAACGCATAGAGAAACGTTGAATTATTTGATCGCAATGCCGGCCGCATATAAAAGCCAACGCACGAATGATCCACACTCAAACTCTCGCTTTCGTTGATCCAGTTCGAATATCCCAAAAATAAGCTCAAAAATATGTTCAAGTTCGTAAGTGCGCTGGCAACCAAGCAAACTCTGCCGATCGTCGAGCTAATGCCTTGATTTGGATTTTTTGCAGCTACCTTTGTTCGTCCTGGCTGTCGCGGCTGTTGCACATGCTTTGCCTGTTTCCGAGAAAGACGAAGTCGTGCCTATTTTGAATTCGGAGGTCAACAAAAACGATGATGGTTCCTATAAAGCCTCCTATGAGTCAGGCGATGGAACCCTGCGCAACGAGGAGGCTACCGTTATAAATGCCGGCACCCCGGAAGAGTCACTTGAAGTCAAGGGCTCTTACAAGTACATTAATGAAGACGGCGAAACCGTTGAGGTCTTCTACACGGCTGGTGTAAATGGCTTTGTGCCCTACGGCTCCGTCGTTAATCCCGAAATCACGGCCGTGGCACAGGCAGCTAAGGATTTACCAAGCAACGAAGACTCTGAACCAGAGCCCAAGGCCAAAACATATGCCTAGTGAAATAGTTATGTAACTTTCGGAAGATGTGAATAAAATTTAACGAAAAATATCAGATAAATTCAATCAGTGACAAGCGAAGGAAATATTTTTATAAGCACGAAAAAGCAGACAATATCGTCTGGTGTTTTGCATAATCTTTCGCTCGCTCTCTTTCGCTCTTTCTCTTTTTCTCTCTCTCTCCTCGAAAATAAACAAAGATTAGAAATTCCCAGCTTCGTAGACCTTGAAAAGCAACAGCTTGGCACAGTCGCAATCAGGTCCGATACTCTCCACTTCTCTTCATACATGCGCATCATTGATAATCACACGTTTAGCCGCTTTTGATGCTGCAGTGAAGCTTGGCATAGTTCAACTTGTTGTGGTTGCTATGTGAAATATGAAATAAGATGTTTATTATCTTGTTTACAGATAATTTATTTGTATTTATTTACTTACAAATTTTTTGTTTATTTTTAAGTTTTGTAATTTTTTTTTTTTTGAAATAATTAATACCTATTTAGTTCAATTTTTGCTAACATTTATTTTTGGCTTAATTTTATTTTTATTATTTTCACTATTTTAAAGCATATAATTTAGGTCTTTTTAATAATCTATAACATTGATGTTGACTAAAATTTATACTTTTAAAAAAATATATACTAAAATTGTGTTTTGTTGGTCTTTATGTTTGTATATATTTATATATATTTTTTTATTTATTTAGTAATTTAATTTTAATTTCAAGTTTTTGTAATTTAATTTTAATTTTTTTTATTTATTTTTATTATAGTTAATATACTTTTTAAATATGTTATTTATTTTTTATAGCTATATAAGTATATACCTCTATAAGTTTATATGTTTTTACATACATTGTACAGTAAATCTATAGCATAGGCTCCTTTATAGCCTGCACAACCATAGCAAGCTCTACTGTTCTATGTAAAAAGCTCCTAATAATGTATTTGAGTCTTTAACAATTGTTCAGTCAGTTTGGCATCAATCACTTCTTCAGTTTATGCTTGATTCATGGCGGTAATTAATTTTGTTTGCACTACAGTGAAGTCTGACAGCATTTGCCAATCAATAGCCGAGCACACATAGCACACATGATTTATTACATCTAGCAGAAGCATTTGGAGTTTAATGCTCAATTATCGCGCAACATAATAAAATTGACAAATGGCAAAAATAATTATGCAAATTTCTCATTTCATACCAATTAAGGCTTTAGCTAGCCGAATTTATAATCTTCTAGCCATTTTAATTAGGGAAGAGAACTCTTTCTTGAAGCTTTATTAAAGAGAGGGAGAGAAAGAGAGAGACTTAATCTTTTATGATCCACAAAGTTGACGTTTCATCATCGCAGCAGCCTCTGTGGCTCCAAAAAGTTTTATGACATCATTATTTGGCACTTAGCATGTTATTTTGTTGCTAAGTTTTGGGTGCGATATCATGGGCTATAGATAGACGAGATTTGCAACTTTACCAGATGCAAGCAGTGTTAAAGAAATATATTGGTTTGCTGCTGAATTAAGTTAGACATTAATGACATAATAATTAGCATATAAACTATATTATATGCTAGAGAGTTATATATAGCAAGGTTTTCTAGAGGTAGGGTAAGGCATGGTTCGAGGAGCTTGAAGAAAGATGCTACAGAAGTATTTGCTAAAAAATATTTACAAAATTTATTTATATTTTTTATTAGTTTTAAGACCACTCTTACAAATAGAACTATGAAGAGTGGTCTCTGCGTTAAAGATGGAACCAAATGTGGCTTGCATTTTAACATAAATTTCTAAATGGAAATTGTTTTTTTTTATCATTTTTAAATTAAATTCAATAATTTCTGAATCATAAACGAGCATTGCACAGTCAGTAATTTCCACTTGTTTTGCTTTTTTTATTTTTTATTGCTAATCAGTTTACAAATACACAAATTTAATAATACTAATATAGAATGTATTAAGTCTCATTTATGCGGTCTTTGACTCCACTTTGTCGCTCTGCTCGACGGCGACAGCTTTCACCTTCTCCACGGGCACCACCTGCACGGGCACAACCTCGGAGGCAGCGACAACGGGCTCAGCGACCACAGCAGTCTTGACTGCCTTGACGGGCTCAGCGGCCACAGCAGTCTTGACTGGCTCATCCTCAGACTTGGAGCGAGCACGACGCTGATTGAAGCGATCGGCACGTTCCTGCTCCTCGGTATATTCGGGCAGATCGGCGGCTGCCTTGGCCAGACTCGAGATCTCAGGGGCAATGTTGGTGCCGATGGGCACAAAACCATTCTTGCCAGCTGTATAATGCACTTCCACTAACTGGCCATCGGAATCGTAGTAACGATAGGAGCCTTTCACCTCAAGAGCCTCGTCATCGGTGCCGGCATTGGTGAGTGTGCCAGTCTCTGTGCGAGAGCTCTGATCACCGCCCTCGTAGGAGAAACGGAAGGATCCGTCGGTTTGCTTATCCACCTCAAAACTGAGCAGTGGAATAATTTCACGCTTCTCGGTGGTTACTTCGCTGGATAGCTTGCCGCTACTGCCGGCAACGAGGTTAACGCTGGCTCCATTGGCTCCAGTGGCCACAGCCACCAGAAACAGGCAGATCGTTAGCTTAAACATGTCGCGTCTTGTCTGGTCTTCACTCTTAACTTGGCTAGAAGTTTGGATAGTGCGTCGCTTTTATATGGCACAGCAGTCAACGAATTAGCATCCATTACGTTATTTAACAAAAAAAAAAACAACCATAAAACAAAAACAAAAATAAAAAACACTAAAGAAATTCTATAGAAACTTGGCCGAATGTATTTTAATAAAACGCTCACAGCTCGATTTGCATAACTATTCACAATTCAGTGAATCAGCGTGGGGAAATATTTAAAGATCGACTCAGACTGAAGAGGCCGAAAAACATAATTAATTGATCTGCGTTTCTGAAATCCAAAGCAAAATATTTAGTTATACTTACATTTGCCTGTTATTCAATAGGTCTGGCAAGTTCTTAGATCACACTTGAAGCTAGTTTTGGCTGAAGTCTTACGAAAGATATGTTAATTAAAAAGAAGTTGGAAGAGAGTGAGAACTAGAGTGAGAGTGAGTGCTGACTAGGGTATACTCTGAGTCCGATTTTGGCAATAATATCGGCTGTGATCGATCAAAGTTATCGATTGTTGAATCAGCGCTGTCTTTAACCTATCTATAAAAACATATCTAATACGTTTCTATTTAATGGCTACCATAGTACCCTAGCACACCTTAATTCCTCAAGAATACTCCTTATTGAATCTGAGCAGCTGTCTGCCATTGATTACATACTTGATTCACATAGTGAATATGCCCTCTCAATACATCTGCTCGCAGGGCAACAATTAAGCTGCGTCATAAACTGGTTTTTGGCCCGGCCAATTGTAGTCATGTAGTCAGCTTAATATTTCTCTCAGAGACTGCACTCTATATTAGCATGTGCATAGATATACATGGATCATTAGGCATATCAGTTTAATGAAGAAGAAGAATTGCAACAACAAAAGTCGCATAAATTTTAGATAGATTTTAAGCGCACTTAAGATGCGCTCTGATTGAGATGGCAAATAAAATGAATTACACATGCGATTCATTCATTCATCATTGTGAATGGGAAACGATGTGACGGAAAACTTAAACTGAAACTGAGCAACGTCCACTAAGGCACACGGGAATTTTTTCTGGGCGGAGAGCAATAGCAAGTAAATGAGAAATACGAGTGTGAAACCCTATTGCAAATACGAGTAGACCAAACAGTGAGATTTTTGTATGTCAAATGTGAACGAGAAATGAAGCGAGAAACGGCTTGAAAGACGTTCGAATACCCTTTCGATGAGATGGAGGGAGTAGGATGTTTTACAAATGCAGACCCAGAGAAGTAAGGGAAGAAATCGAGTAAATGCAATAGAAAAATATGAAGAATCACAAAACAACAATTTTTTATGTGCTTTGAGTGTGGAATGAACGGAAATATGTAGCTGCTTATCTTAAGACACTATATATATAAATATAAATAACCAAACATGTTAACCTCAGTTGAATATGTAACAAGCATTATGACAAATTCGAAGTGACTCATTTTAAAGCGCACAGCAGATGCACTTAAACAGCTTTAGATGCTGACTAAGACGAAGGCCAGCAAAACGCGGGCAAATCGCGGCACACAAAGTGCACAACAGACGAAAAGGAAAAGCCACAACAAAACAACAACAACAACAATACTACTACTATAACTATAAGAACAACAACAATAAAGGGTGGCTTAGGCAAAGACCAGCTGGACGCGGAGGCGGGCTAAGGCGCAGGGTGGAGCCGGAGAGGTGGAGCTCGAGTTGGAGTTAGAGAAGGCGTCTTCGCTGCAGTTACTGAGCGCATTTTAAAATAAACTATGATAGGGTATATAGGCTTGGTAATGGGCTATGTGACACTAAGCAGTGGATGTAGAGGGATGTATTAAAAATTAAAATTAAAAGATAATGCAGATTAAAATAAAAATATAAAATAAAAAAATGAATAAAAAATTTATAACATTTTAACAATACTTTAAAATATTTTATTTAAATAAAAAAATGTAACTTGAGCAACTTGGGTTAGTAATTTAATTTCTTTCTTATATATAAATATGAAAAAATAAAATATATATTTTATTTAATAATTTTTCTTTGTTAGACTTAAGTTTTCCTTATATATATATTTTACCAAATAAGTTATATAATTTATAATAAAATATTCGAATTATTTAAATTTCCATAAAACTTATAAATAAATACGACAAGTCAATATTTAAATTAGTTTTTCTTTAATATAATTTGTAGACTTAAAGGTTTTTCATTATTAAAGATATGCATCTTACAATATTAATTATGAAAGCAAATAAACAAACTCAAGAATGTTAGTAAGAAGTAAAGCTATGGCGATATTTATATTTATAGATCATCTGTTAGTCGCGCATACCCGACTAGAGCACTCTCATTTGCTGTGCTGCTGCTGTTGTTGTTGGAGGCGCGTTAATCTCGCGCGATGTTCATCATGGCATGTTCGTGATCAGCGCGCACTCTTTGTTGCAGTTGCTGTTGTTGTTGTTTGAGCTCTTGTTTTTGTTGCTGTTGCTGTTGCTGTGGTCGCAGCTATTGCTGCAATTTTTATGAATTGCAACTGACATTTCCTACACGCTGCAAAAGTTTAAAGTTTAAAGCTGAAAATTGCAATTTTTATGCGCCGGCCGGCTTAGCTTAAGCCTAAGCTTAACGCCCCACGGCCCCGCCCCCTTTTCCGCATACCCTTTTTCGGTGAGCATATCATTTGGTTCACCTTTCAGTGGGAACTGGTGCAGGGGAGTGGCGCAGCACAGTTGGTCAGCAAATTGGCCAACATGCGCAAGCGTTTCAAATGTCTAAATTGTGATTAGCAGCAGCAGCAGCAGCTGTTGCTGCTGGAGATGTTTTGTGAGATGCTGCAGCAGATGCAAAATCAAACAATGGCAAACAAATGGCTTTTTTATGCTACATTCAATTGTGTTCCATAAACAAGTGGGCAAACATTGCGCCAAGCCCCGCCCCCAAGGCAATTGCATTGCAAATGTCAATAAACATGAAAACAAGAAACAAGAATTTAATGCAATTTAATGTTCGCAGATTCAGCAAGGCAATTGCAACATGTATGCAATATGTCTTGCTATTAATCTTTTAATTAATATTTGAATTAAACAAATTATTGCATATTGCGGCGCATCGCAAATTGAATCACACACACAGATAGAGAGAGAGAGGGAGAGAAGTGTGGGCAAACGCCAGCGTGGGCTATCAAATGAACTTCGCATTGCTAATTCACATAAATTAAAGCCTAGACAAGCTGGCGTGCCACACACACACACACACATACACGCACATATACACAGAATGCAGCTTAGCTGTCGGCTTAACTGATACAACACACTTGCACACTCATGTATATAGTTATGCTGGTTATACATGGCGTATGCGCAACGCCCATTTGCATTCTGAAACACGTTGCGCATACGCCGCGTGGAACAAGTGGCAGCCTCTTCCGATTCTGTTGCCAACTCTACCGCCGCTGTCAAATGTACAGCTTCTTGATCTGCTAGCTGCCGCTGCTGTTGCTGCTGCTTCTTCTTGACAATCTGATTGCTGCTGCGCTGCTCTCATTGCGGATGCTGTCGCTGCCGCTGCTGCAGTTGCTGCTGCTGCTGCGGCTCAGTGAATGCATTTTTGGTATAAAAACCTTTGTGTCGACTGCACTCAAGTCAAAACAGTTTTGACGAGCCTTCCAAGCGCCACACAAACGCTTCAGTTTAAAACAAAGTCGCGCTCAAATTCATTTAAGTGAGTTCGTGTTGTGCCCAAATAACTGCAAGGATCTGATTTAACAAAGGATTAATATGAAAGCAAATATCAAGGAAATATAAAACAAATTTATACAAGAAGTTTCTTGTGAGCAATGAAGCTGGATTTGTTAGTGTCTGAATATAGAGACGTCCAAGTTTATAAACAGAGATTGGCCAGAAGACTTTTAAAAGCTAGTTACAAAATAAAAATAATCTGGCTTTGCTTTCCACTCCTTCTAAAATATATGTCAAGCCAAGTAGTTGCATATACGAGGTTGGTCTGAACAATTTCCAAAATTTAGATTATGACAAATCAAAGTTTTTGTTGAGGAAGATGGAAATATTTCCATGGAAGCTCGCACAATATCCTGTCAGTGTTGGCAATTTATCGATAACCAATAATCGATAACAGTACTTAGTTATGTAGTTCTCCTTCTCTTTCTCCCTGTCTTTCTGCTCGTATGCATATCAAACCCACACTTAGCTGTGACCTTCTTGTCTCGCCAATTATTCTTTGTGACTTTCGAAAGATGCCATAAAAGATGATTGTCGGTTATTAGTAGAGCCATCAATTGCAATTATGCACATCGTTTGACATTATCTGTCTCAATTAACCAATCATCTGTTTTGTCGTTTATCAATCCGAAAAAAGGTCATGCAGTTACTTAGCTCCGCCTATGTCGTTGCCGCCCTGGCGTTGTGCTCCCTGTGCCTGGTCACAGCTCAGCCACAACGCGGTCTGGCGCAGCCTCGCGGCAACTCGTACGATGCAAATGCTGTGATACTCAAGCAGAACTTCGATCTGAATCCGGATGGCTCCTATCAATACAAGTAAGTTATTGTTATTGTAGGAAAAATCATGAATGTGGATCAATCAGTAAGTCAATCATTCAGAATCATTATTTGGTTTGTCAATCACTGACAAGTATATAAGTAAAATATACAATCAGTAAGAGAGGCAACTGCTGCTTCTTCAGTCAGTAATCAATCAGTCAATCAGTTACTCAATCATCATTCATTTAGTTACGATCAGTTTATCTTATGAATATATCTAGTACTCACTAAGTTAACCATTCAGTTAACTTGGCAGGACATCAGTCAATCAATCATTCAGTCATTCACTCAGCTTTTTGAAAGTCTTGATTAATATCATATATATAATATCATATTAATATCATATCTATTATAGAAGTATATTGCGTTTTGTCCATCATTCAGTTAGTCAATCATACAACTCGTCAGCCAATCAATCAATCAGACACTCACTTTAGACTTTTTTTTATACTTCTTACAAATTTTTTACTTCTTACACAGCTACGAGACGAGCAATGGCATTCGCGCCGATGAAGCAGGCTACCTCAAGAATCCCGGTTCACAGCTGGAAGCTCAGGTAGGCTCTTCGCCGTTGCTTAGTTTCAAGCGCAGCATCAAAGCGCGCCAAAACACTCATTGCCTACCTTTAGGCACTTCTTGAAAGCTTTTTCACTATAATCACACCTATTTATCTCTGGTAGGTCATGCAAGGCTCCTACTCGTACACCGGCCCAGATGGCGTTCTCTACACCATCACCTACATCGCTGATGAGAATGGCTTCCGCGCCGAGGGCGCTCACATTCCAACTCCCCCTCCAGTTAGCCCAGCCGCCGCAGCTCCACGCAGATTCTTCAAATAATTCATATGACGACCATTGAGAATTATATATATTAATATGTGTATATAATTGAATATATATTTTTGTACGATAGCATCCAGGATGAAGCTCAGTTGGTTATCAGCAAAGGATTCACAGACCTCTGTCTCTAAATACCGTCTGCCCTTTCCCTCACTCACTCCCACTCCCTTCATTTTTCCACTCTGTGTATATTTATGCATTTACCCTGCGTTCTCTTCCGATATCTTCACATCTACCTAGCGCCTAACGAATTGCGTAATATATATATGTTTTGTACATTATGTAAGTTTGATTGTTAAATTGTCGTATGACTTAAAGCAAGCTATGCAATAAAACGAATATTGCTCGAAAAAAATATATTTAAAATGATTTTCATTTCTTGGAGTATGGATTGGATATAGTATATAAATATACATATCTGTATATATATTTCTTTATATAGCTAAAATGGTTACGAAGCTATTTCAATTGAGAGCTAGCAGAGCCAGAGCCAGCCCTGCTGGGCTGACAGGGGGGATTCTCGATAGAGTCATATAGTAGAGACATTTGTAACTTGCAGATCTGTCATAAGCAAACCTCTTAAGCATGGTTTTCTACTTCTATACGCCTTGTTTTAATATTCATTTGTGCCAAGCAAAACAAAGCTGAGCTTTTTAACCACATTAAATTGTTACAAATTTTTTTCATAGAAATCAGTTCTATCTATCGCACAGCTCCCGAGGCGTGGACAGACTAACAATGTATCCAAACCTAAATCAAACAGGATTTCCAAGCTCGCAAATAATTTGACTATCAACAGCAGCCGAAGATTTAAGGGATTACATCTTCTGGACAGATAAATTTGAATAAAAAATAAATAGTATAGATTTATAAACTACTATAAACCACTCAAGGCTTGGAGTTAAATATCTAAGTTATAGTGTCTCGGACAATAAGTCCCAACTAAGGAACTAAGTAGAACAGACAAGAATAACTCATTTCTTGTAGCATACTTTTTGGTTAGATTAACAATTATTTTTATTTTAACAATTATTTTAAATAAATATTTAATTTTATTATTTTAATTTAAAATTATTTAAACGCTCTTTCAAAGTTGAAATATATTATTTATGAATTTATTACATTAGCTTTAAAGTTCATAAAAGTTATTTTAAATCTGAGATTCTGATTAGCAGAAACTGCTTTTAAACAGGTCCAAGAAATATAGAAATTAAAAAATCTTTAGCAAAATAAAAAAGTATTAAAATTTTTTTTTAAATATTTTGTATTTACAAACACCAGTATAGAATTAGTAGCTATGGCGCTGCAGTGGCTCCTTAGCAGGTTGTCCTTGAAAGCAGAAAAAAGCGTTGCTTTTTGACAGAGCTTAGCGTCCAAAGGCCTCGTGGTCGTTTACCCAGCGTCCGCCACCCCAGCCGCCTCGACCCCAGCCGCCTCGACCCCAGCCGCCGCGACCCCAGCCGCCTCGACCCCAGCCGCCGCGACCCCAGCCACCGCCACCCCAGAGGCCGCCACCCCAGCCGCCGTAGCCGAACTGTCGCACCTGTCGTCCATTTCCAATTGCATGTTCTTGTCCCAGTTCCGCCACATTGAGTAGATCGTTACTCTCCGCTGTGTCCTCCAATGGCTGGGCAAAGCTGCAGGCAATGCACACAGCGCCCACGAGGGCCAGAAGTGTTAAACGCATCTTGTGATTGGACTTGTTCTAATTCGATATACACGGTTTATTGTGCACGGATGAACTGATGCTGCAAACCCAATTTATACTGCCTTTTATTTGCCTCCGTTTCTTCTCTAATGCATATCTTATATACTTTATACAATCCCAGATCTAAAGTTGAATAAGGCTCGTGATGGACTGTATTTGCTTATATTAATTATTGCAATTCTGTTCTTTTTTTCACTCTCACTCACGTAATTTATTTGTTTGTTGATTAGGCTGCTATTTGTTTAGCACACAGTCGAAAAGTTGCACCTGCCCAAAGGTACTTCCCAATTACACAGGCCAGCAGAAACACGATAGAGTTCTGTGACTCAGCCTTAACGTTTTCGTAGGTTTTTGATGTGCTATAAACGAAGCTGAAGTTATAAATATTATTTGAATGGGTTTTCAGGTCAGTTGGAGCAAAGTTTCTGCAAAGGCAAGAAGTATCCGGCTTCAAATATACTTGTACCACATTTTTGTTAACACTTTAAGGTACAATATATGACTTACCATCAGCTTCATATTCGTCTGTTCCTTCGTAACAAACTTCTGTTGATCAGTGTTACTCAAGTACTAAGTGGCTTATATTAACAGCTAATTTTATTGGAATTGGTGGTCAGGGTGGGTGTGTACAAGCAGGTGTGTGTGTGTGTGTTAATGTGTATGTGTGTGTGCGTGTGTATATCGATCAATTAATTTGCATGCCATAAAAAGAAAGCTTTTGTTAGTCAAGTTTTGTGCAATATATTCAAAAATTTTGTTTGTTTTGATCAAACAAGCGAATAACTGTAAAAGTAAAAATTGTCTTGACGATACCCTGTTTAAAACGACTCTAACTTATTTTTTAATTTAGCTAAAAATCTCATAGAAATGATTTAGATGGACAATCTCCCAAATAATTTGACTCTGACCAACAAATTGCTTCTAAACAACTCACAAAAATTATAGAAATTCAAAAACTTTACCGAAAATAAAAACAATAAACTTTTTTTTTAAATGTTCTTTATTTACAAGCACCAGTATAGGATTAGAAGCTGTTGCGCTGCAGTAGTTCGTTGGCAGGTTGTCCTTGCTAGAGGCTGCGTCGCTTATTTTGGCAGAGTTTAGCGTCCAAAGCCCCAGCCGCCGCGACCCCAGCCGCCACCACCCCAGCCGCCGCCCCAACCACCGCCCCAGCCGCGACGATAGCCACCGCCCCAGCCGCCCCAACCACCTCCCCAGCCGCCACGGTAGCCACCGCCCCAACCGCCGCCACCCCAGCCGCCGAAGCCAAACTGTCGGGTCTGTCGTCCATCTTCAATGGCATGGTCTTGTCCCAGATCCGCCAGATTGAGTAGATCGTTATTCTCCGCCTTGTCCTCCAATGGCTGGGCAAAGCTGCAGGCAATGCAAATAGCGCCAACGAGCGCCAAAAGTGTTAAACGCATTTTGTTATTCGATTTGCTCTACTTCGATATACACGGTTTATCGTTTACAGATGAACTGATGCTGCAAGCCCAATTTCGACGGCCTTTTATTTGCCTCTTCTAATTCACATCACATATATTCTATATCACATCAGATCTAAGGTTGAGTAAAGCTTGTGATGGGCTTTATTTGTTAATATTAATTATTGCAATTCTGTTTTTTTTCACTGTCACACGTAATTTATTTATTTGTTGATCATGCGCTAGAAGGTTATTACACTTGCCTCGGGCTGCCATTTGCTTAGCACACAGTCGAAAAGTTGCACCTGCCCAAAGGTACTTCCCAATCACACAGGCCAGCAGAAACACGATAGACTTCTGTGACTCAGCCTTAACTTTTTCGTAGGTTTTTGATGTGCTATAAACGAAACTGAAATTATAAATATTATTTTAATGGGTTTTCAGGTCAGTTTGAGCAAAGTTTCTGCAAAGGCAAGAAGTATCCGGCTTCAAATATACTTGCACCACATTTTTGTTAACACTTTAAGGTACAATATACAATATATATCAAGCTGATTAGAAGTCGGCTTGATATTCGTCTGTTCCTTCGTAACAAACTTCTGTTGATTAGTGTTACTCAAGTACTAAGTGGCTCCTATTAACAGCTAAATTTATTGGAAATGGTAGTCAGGGTGGGTGTGTACAAGCAAATGTGTGTGTGTGTGTCAATGTGTATGTGTGTGTGTGCGTGTGTATATCGATCAATTAATTTACATCCATGAAAAGAGTGTTTTGGTTTGGCAAGTTTCGTACAATATATTCAAAAATTATTTTTGTTTTGATCAAAAAATCGAATAACTTTAAAACTGGAAAAGTATGGCTAGAAGATACCCTGCCTAAAACGGCTCTGACTTTTTATTTATTTTAGCTCGAAAGCATTTTCTGCATATATTACAGAGAGTTGTTCCAATACTTCAAGGCCCTAGTTGGAGTCATTATATAATTTTCGTAAGAAGATTTTCAATCTACGGCTACAAAACTGTGGAAGGTACAGCTTCTTTCGATAGCTTATTGGAAAACCAATATCTTTATTTACTGAAAATTATTCTAAATTCTAAAAATCAATAGAGCAGCCAAACGCAACCAGCTGACTTAACTGCAGCAAATAACAATTCATAAATTTGAACTGCACTTGTAGATGCCAACTTCACATATTTACGACGCAGAGCGCTAAAAATGACTTGGCAAAATTAATGGAACTGCAGATTAGCGTATAATAAGGCAAGCATTTAAATGGGAAGACTATCAAAGCCAGTTCTTAAAAAAATTATAAATTCCATAAATTAAATGTTTTTGAGAGTCTGCAACTCAACCCAGAGGAGTCAATAAACTGTAAGACAATTTAATTTGATGACAATCGCAGAGTTGAAGGATAAATAGCTTAACAGTCTGATGAGCAAAGTAAAAATGAGAAGTATTTCCAAATACACAAAGCTGAAGAAAAAATGTTCTTTTTCTTTACTACTTTATCTTTGAGTATTTGAAATATGTCCAAAATATATTGTAGATCTTTCATTATAAGATTTTAGAGACATTTTTACAGACTTCACAGTCATGAAAACAATTTTAAAAATCAAAAACAAAAAATTAATGACAAAGATTTTTACGTGAAATTAAATAGTAAAGAATAATCAATTTTTAATATTTTTCATATCCTTTTAGAATAAATTTTTAAAAATTTTAGAATAAAATTTTAAAATCTATTGCTTAAATATATATATAGAATTTTTTTAATACATCTTATAGTTTTCACAATCTGAAATGATAGTAAGTAAAGAAATAATATAAACAATCAAGATATTATAAGCAATTAAAAGTCATTTAAATTATATTTAAAAAAAAATTTTTTTAAATACAAAATATAGATTTTTTAAATGTTTAAATTTAGTTTTTAGTTCAACATATGCTTTTTTCAATCATCTGATAATTTTTTTTTTTTAATTTATTAAACGATCTCTTGTTACAATCAAGAACTCTAAAGAAGAAAAAACTGGAATTGAAATTCACATAAAACATTGGATCTTTTAAGTAATGTTCTTTATTTGCAAACAAAAAATGTACAAAAATTGGCAATTCTGAGCAAGTGCATGGATAAGATGGCTTTGGTCTTAGACAGTTTATCTGCCCCAACCGCCGCCCCAACCTCCGCGTCCACCCCAGCCTCCGCGTCCACCCCAGCCGCCGCCTCCCCAGCCGCCACGTCCACCCCAGCCGCCGCCTCCCCAGCCTCCGCGTCCACCCCAGCCGCCGCCTCCCCAGCCTCCACGTCCACCCCAGCCGCCGCCTCCCCAGCCTTGACGCGCCTCACGCAGACCTTCGTTGGCATGTGCATTCTCATCCTTCTCAAGGCTGAGCAAATTGATTTGTGCAGCATGTTGCTGCTCCTCGGCGTCGGTGTCGGTCAGGGCATAGGTGTAGGCGAGGCAGAGCACGCCGATGAACGCCAAAAGTGTTAAACGCATCGTGATTCGAGAGTTCCTTCAATGGATTCGCTATATTACTTGGTTGGTTGCTTGGTTGTGGTTTACTGATGCCTACTGCTTAGATCCGTCGGCCTTTTATTGGCCCATCCAAAGCCTGGAAATAACCGGATGAGCTGTCGTTCCTGTTCTCATACAGATTGCTTAATTTTAAGTGTTACACAGTACTTAAAAACCACAAACAGCTTAGAATGGGAATTTTTGTTTTGTTTTGTTTTGCTTTTGTTTACTTTTGGCTTGCTCCGCAGCCAGGCATTGTTACTTTCACAATGTTTGTTTATTTATTTATTACTCTGTAGATTATCACACCCGTTCTGATTGCGATTGTTGTTGATATTATTATATTATTGTTGTTGATATTATTATATATTAACTCTTGTTGTTGTTGTGCAGCTTTTGCATCTAAGTAAATCACTTTGCATACTGTCTTCACTTACTGTGGAGCAGCTACTCGCTCATTATCATAATGTAAGTGTTGTAAAGTGTTGTAAAACGTTGTAAAGGTGAAGAGACAAGAGGGCTGTTCGAGAAGTTAAAGTCTTGTAAACCTACTACAATTACTACTACTTTTACTACTTATATTACTACTACTTATACTACTTATACTACTACTACTACTACTTATACTACAACTACTTTTACTACTTATACTACTTATACTACTTATACTACTTATACTACTTATACTACTTATACTACTTATACTACTTATACTACTTATACTACTTATACTACTTATACTACTTATACTACTTATACTACTTATACTACTTATACTACTTATACTACTTATACTACTTATACTACTTATACTACTTATACTACTTATACTACTTATACTACTTATACTACTTATACTACTTATACTACTTATACTACTTATACTACTTATACTACTTATACTACTTATACTACTTATACTACTTATACTACTTATACTACTTATACTACTTA
This sequence comes from Drosophila eohydei, assembly GCA_035045825.1. Classification (NCBI taxonomy): domain Eukaryota; kingdom Metazoa; phylum Arthropoda; class Insecta; order Diptera; family Drosophilidae; genus Drosophila; species Drosophila eohydei. Next base: position 2,168,311 of record JAWNOT010000072.1, on the reverse strand, counting down.
TACTACTTATACTACTTATACTACTTATAATACTTATACTACTTATACTACTTATACTACTGATACTACTTATACTACTTATACTACTTATACTACTTATACTACTTATACTACTTATAATACTTATACTACTTATACTACTTATACTACTGATACTACTTATAATACTTATACTACTTATACTACTTATACTACTGATACTACTTATACTACTTATACTACTTATACTACTTATACTACTTATACTACTTATACTAATTATACTACTTATACTACTTATACTACTTATACTACTTATACTACTTATACTACTTATACTACTTATACTAATTATACTACTTATACTACTTATACTACTTATACTACTTATACTACTTATACTACTTATACTACTTATACTACTTATACTACTTATACTACTTATACTACTTATACTACTTATACTACTTATACTACTTATACTACTTATACTACTTATACTATTTATACTACTACTACTTTTACTACTTATACTACTACTACTACCTATACTACTACTTCTATTACTGCTGCTACTATCATTATTACTTCTACTTATACTACTATTACTATTATCAGTTCTGCTGCTACTATAAATCAAGCTAATATTATTAGTATAATTATTAAATAATAAATTAACAGTGTTGTAAAGTGACATAAGCTTCCATAGGTAAGTATGCACTTTGAATAGTAAACGGCAAGTCATTCGATATTGCTTGCCAAATATGAATACTATGTATACTGAATACGTAAGTATAGCCAAAGCCGAAAAGTAAACAACACAAATTCGCATATAATCGCGAATTGTCTATGACACGCTGATGCATTCTAATGGAAGCAAAACAGCCAAAGATCAAAACAAATTAGTTGAAACGTAATATCCAAATTGTGCATAGCATAGCTGATCTTCAAGAGTCAAACATATATATATATATATATATTTATTTCAGCTTTTTATAATGCAAAATTGATAAATGAATAATTGTGAAATCCTGTTTCAAAGCTGAATTGTGATATACTTCACAGGAGCTGTACTTTATTAGCTTTGATTAAACTCTAATTAACAATTGCTATTTATGATGAAAGCTTTGCACAGGATTGCATAATTTCAAGACATGTTTTGATCAATATAACAATGGGAGCAATGGGAGAGTTTGCTGACAGAGATGTGGAGCAAGAATTAGAAGGTAATTTATGTTACATAATTTATATGGAATTTATATGTTATATAGGCGAAATATTTATATGTTTATAGATGGGTTATAATGTTATTGAGGTTATACTGATCAAGTGTGCTTAAAGTCAACATTGATATGCTGTTTTTACTAAAACCGATAAAAATCGATTGAAATATGAAAACGCTCTTTCTCGCTCGCCCCTCTCTCTGTTTATCGCTGCTCTTTTATATTCTGTCTTTCTCGTTCTTTTTTCTGTTACTCTCTGTCTCTCTTTCTCTTTGTCCAATCTCTCTCTCTCTCTTTCTATCGCTCTATCTCTCTCCCTCTTCATAATATATAACTAACAGCTCAGTAACAGAACCAAACGAGTATTCACCTGGCAGCACGGAATATTCTTTTTCCCGTTACCAAGGCTCGTAGATGCAGTCAACGACCAAACAAGCAAAAGTCAGAAAATGCATGTTACCGAGTTTCTGAATCGAACCAATCGACGCAATCGCAATGCCCAAATTGATTACAGTGTAGAGCGTAGGCTAGCCGACTATGCGGAAGATTTGGATAGACGTCGTCATCAGCTGGCTCGCCAGCTGCACAGCGAGCAGCACCAGCTGGATGAGGAGCTGGCGGAGCTGCAGAAAGCACGACTCGACTTAGCTCAGAATCAGCGCATTGAATGGATCCAAATGTCGCTGATGAGAGAAGAGGCAGCCGAACAGCAGCTGCTGCAACTCAAGCAACTGCAACGAGAAATGTGAGTCAGCTGAATTTCTTCCAATCAGCGTTTCCCATAAAAACTACTCGATTTCTTACAGCGAAAACTCTGAGGAGCATCGGCATGAGGAAACAAGGCAAATACTACTGGCGACCAAACAGTCGCAGCTCTATCAGATTGAGGAGCGCAAAGAACGGCAGCGTCGAGCTGCCCAAATGGAAGCGATCTGGCATCAAAATAAATATAAATACATATGGGATAAATAAAAATACTATCAGCTCAGAAAATTTGGAGCCGCCCTCGACTCGCCACCTATTTATTTACTTATAAATAAAATCCCATTCGATTTGCATATGCAAATTGATTATGCCAAAAGTTTGTATAATATATATGTGAAATGCAAAAATATAGTAGCCAATTAAAGAGGTGTGAATATTTGTTTCGCTTTGAAAACTAGTCTAGAATAATGAAGACTTCAGCTCAAAAAACATGTGAGCAAAGCAAGCGTCGACTATAAAATACTTTGTAATTGAGTCAAAAGTTAAGAAGATGATGATAATTATTATTATTATTATTATTATTATGTAGTCAGCTAATTTGACGATTCTTGTTGACCTTGTTTAAATGTCTATGAGCTTGCAAAATTATCGAGTGCTCAATCAACGTCACAGGCTGTGCGGGGATTGCCTTCTAGCCTAGCGTCAATTAGCACCTTTTTCGATGATCAGCAAAATCGTTTTGCAATGACTAATTGTTGGGTCATGTTGTGAAATCGTAATTTGCTCACTTCAAAATTGAATAGTTAATTGAGTTAAGTAATCGACTGATCTCGCTATTAACACTTCAACTAAAGGTAAATAAGGATCCTTTAAATAAAGGTAAATAAGGAGCCTTTCAGTATAGATAAATAAATAATTTTTGATCGACGATCTTTGATTTATAATCTATGATCTAAACCCTATTATCTATAATCTATAATCTACGATCTATGATCTATTATTTATGATCTACAATCTATGATCTATAAAATATGCTATGTCATCTATAGTTTATGACCTATGATCTATAATCTCTAATCTATGATATATAATTTATGGTCTTCGATCTTTGATTTATAATCTATGATCTACAATCTGTGATCAATAATCTAAGATCAATGATCTATAATCTATGATCTATGCTCTATAAAATATCATCTATTATATATAGTCTATGATCTCTGATCTATGATCTATAATCTTTACCTATGAGTGTCGCTCACTACTAAGATCGTATTTAATGAAATAATATGACAAAAACATATTCATTATATTCTTAAAGCATTTCATTTAATTATTAAAAACTTTCAAAAAATTCTTAAAGCATTTCGCTTAAATATAAAAAATTTTCATACAATTTTCAAAGCAATTTATCCTAAATCTAAAATTGTTGCCGTATATCAAATCATTTCATCAGTTTTTCAAATCATGAGAACAGTCCAGAAGATTTACCACCAACAGTTGTGGTAATAATAGTAATTTGGATAGAATTGTTGGGGGTAGTAAGTCCAGGTACGTCCCCAGGGTCCGCCAAATATATGGCGTAATTGACGTGTTCCTTCTTCTGATTGTTGAGCGCCCACATCAGCGACATCCTTCAAGGTGGCTAGTGGCCCCTCGTGCTTATTGTCCAACTGCTGCTGACCAGAATGCTGCAGCTCCATCTCCATTTGCTCCAGCGTAATTGGAGCTGGCAAGCCACAGGCCAAAGTGACAAATGCAGTCATCAAAATGCACAGCTTCATTGCGAATAAATTTAGAAATGTGAACTGTCTACCAAGTGGTGGCCAGCTGCCACTTTTATAGCCCTACTCAGGACTTGCACTTTGCATTTCCAATTAGATTTATTTACGCTCACAATTTCACAATATTCTTTGACCGAATGACTCTGCATTCTAGCGGGTTTGTTTGAAGTGCAATGCAAACAAGATAGGTAATACAGAAGCCAAAAAGCGCTTAGAATAGAATTACGCTCTCAAAAGTCAATAACATTTATTTCAATTCCAATTTATATCAATTAGCACTTGTGAGCTTCAAATTCGATAACATACTTTCAGGCTGTGTCTAAAAGGTATTTTATATATTTATATATATATTACATTAGGCATAAGATTTAAAATAGTTAAAAGCGATAATAAGCAATTTGATCGATAAATTTGTTAGATCCACTAAAAAATTGGTCACATTTTGAGTTCACTCAACTCGCTTAGCTTCTATAAGAAATTAACAAAAATAACAAAATGACAACGAAGCAAAATAATATACTACTTATCATGATAATATGAAAATACATTAACAACGTTTCATTAATGAGTGAATTATAGATATTTTAAATAGTTTAGCAAATTTAATTTGTTAATCTCAACGAGTTTAGTAAATTGCTTAGCACTTGTGGATTAATGCCAGCAGCACCTGCTCCACCAGCTCCACCATTGGCCAAAAGAGGACGCAAGCTGCTGCCCAAAGCTTGACCCAGCAGCCCAGCGAGTTGGGATGCCTGCGCGGTGTTTAGCTGTGAGCCAGCAGCGGCCGAACCGCCAAGTGAAGAGACTGCTGAGCTGGGACTGGCGTTGACTGGCGCTGGATAGGCTGCGGGTCTATTGCCATAGCTTCCATAGTTGCCTGTGTTTCCAGCGTTTCCGTAGTTATTATAATTGTTATAGTTGGGTCGGTTGCCATAGTAGCTGCCTGGGTATTGTGTGGGTCGCTGATAGCCGGCATAGTTGTTGTAGTTATAGCTGGGTCTATTATAGCCATAGCTCGGATAGCCCAAGAAGTTGGAATAGTTTGGATAGCCGAAGACAAAACCGGGAAAGCCAAAGCCATAGTTGGGCCTATATCCATAGTAATTGCCATAGTACTGGCCTGGATAGCCGCCTCCACCTGCTGCTCCACCTCCATAGTACTGATCCGACTGTGTGGCTGCACCAGCTGCTCCGCTGCCACCTACTGGCCCCACATCGTAAAGAGGACGCGCCCCAGCGCCGAGCAGCAGCGGCGTTAGCAGACCTAATGTGCGTCCCTGTCGATCGGATTTTGATTTGCCCTTCTGAGCAGCCACCAAAGCGAGGAACCCAACGAGCAGACACAAACGCGAACGCAAATACATTTTACAAACTTCACTCAGGCGACGCTCAAAGACATACTAAAGCTGCGCCTCATCAAATTTAGTTATATATATGCAAAACGTCCACGCCCCATAGCCACTATTGTTGGCCAAATATGTTACGGAAACTGACAGACCTTCGGCGCATCCAAAAAGTTGCCAAAAATCACAACGGAAACGCGCTACGCACACGCAAAATAAGAAACGCTAGAGAAACGCGCACGAAACGCGCTGAAATCGCGTCATGGACTGGTTTCCATGCTTTCACGCATGCTCCAAAGACTGCAGACGCTGACTGACATTGACCTTGCCCAACGTTTCAGCAAATATTGGCCAAATATGTAGAAACAAAGAGAAAATATAAACAAAACCAAACACGACTGACAGATACTCTGTAAATTGCTTAAAACTATCTAAATATGGATTTCAATTTATGTAGATCACGCGCAATAAATGAAAGCGGTTTGATTTCAAGCAAACGGACGGAGTAAATAAACTAGTTTTATGGCCTTAAGAGCTATACATATACGTATAGACTATAAATACTCTCTTCGATATTAAACAGACTTGCTTAGTTTTGCCTAGTTATATATCTAATACTTTGTCTCTGTCTTTTATCGATATACAAAATCAGCATACCCCCTTCAAGTATATTTCAATGGGTATTTAAAAACTGTTTCACACCGTTAATGCGTTAATATTGTTTGTTTTTTAGTTCACTTCCGCGGGATTTTCAAAAGTTTGTGGAACTTGTTTGCTTTATGGTTGAGAGAGAATTATATATTATATGGTAAATGATATTTTGGGATTTCTATAATTATATTTACCTGCAATAGCAATGGCTTATAAACTGGGCAAGCAAAACAAGTACTCGACTTGAGTACTTGACGGCATACTTTAAGTATTTCTAATTCTGACACTCTGATATATTTATATAGAAAAGAGTATTAAAATGGAATATTTAGTCTAGTTTAAAATACAACCTAAAGCCAATTATCTTAGCTTTAATTGAATATTTATTTAAGCTTTGCTTACAATTAAGAAAATTATCTCTAATTGCAGTTCGTTAACCAACTTTCAGCTAAATAAGTATTTAGACTGCAACTGTGGGAAAATCAGATGAATGAATGTAAACGCCTATGCTATAACTTGATTATCATGTGATCCTACAATTATATATATATATATATATATATATATATATATATATATATATATATAGATATATATATATATATATATATATATATATATGTATTATCATTTTTTGTGTTACTTAATCTTCAGTTGACGGTTGGGCAGAGTAACTATTTATCAACCGGTTTTCATTTTTGTTGTCTCATTAATTTGACACATGTTCTGTCTAAACGTCATTTAATTATTGTTGAAATGTAATTTTTTCAACAATTTGAAGTGCACTGAGCGTAAATTATAGGAAATATGAAAAAGTTTTTGAATTAAAAATATCTATTCGAAATCATATTTACAAACATAACAAGCATTCATTAACTTAACTTTTCTGCCCAGAGATATGCTATAAAAATATATTTGTATCGATCGCATGCTGTTTAAAAATTGAAGAGATTTCATGATGTTTCAAGCATAAAAAAACAATATTTAAAAACATTATTTAAAAAACATATATAAAACCTATTACATTTGAAATATATACAAAAGTTAAAAAATATATTATTTGAAATAAATAAACCTTTTTTGTAATTATAAATAATATTTTTAAAAAGTATAAATAATGTTTTAAAATTTATATATCATTTTAAAAAATATATGTAAAGAAAATATCTAAAAATCTATCCTCAGCATTTTAAAACATTTTGAAACAAATTTTCAATTTAAAAAAAATATTCTTGTCGTCATGTATACAAAACTGAAGCCAAGTTTTCTTTTTAAAAAAAATTACACTAAAAAGCCAATTCATAATTTGATGACACATATCCGACACTTGTTTTCGGTAAAAAGAAAACGTAAACAAATTAAACACTCTAAAAAAATGTATCTAGAAACAAAAACTGGTCTTTTATGCAACAAAAAGAAAAAAGCAATAGAGAATAAAAAGCCATAAAAAAATATTGATATAAGTAGCCACTGAGACGATCTTAACTGCGCAGTTCTGCAAACAATTTGAAAGGTCAGTGATCAGAGTTCCTAACAAGTTTTTAATTATTTTCGATTGTCGCTCAGGGTATTTTAATTGTTGACGAACGAAAGCAATAATAATTAAAAGATGATAAAGCATAGTTCAGAAAATACCCTGTAAAAATATTGAAATTAAATGGGAGACTGAAAGATGTACCAAAACTAACTAACTAACCCTCAGAGATTTGGTCCTAGAATTTGTCCTAACCACAACTACCCTTTCGGTTTATTATTAATACAGGGTATTAACAGAAATTAATATTTGTATATTGTTTCAGCAACTACTCAAGATACCTAGGAATATTTTAAGATAGTTTAACTTCGGCTTTATTTAACTATTTTACAGGGTATTTGTTCAGTGAGTCCCCTGCTGAAGAGCCTTTCAAACGCTTGTAGACAATGTGTGAGAAGTTCTGGCTTTGCAACAATGTAGGTCTTTGGCTCTAGGCCAACCTAATAAATGGGTTCCAAAAGTGAGCTCCCAATGCGGGGGCATCTGAGGCGAGTGCCTTGGGGGTCTGGGATTTACGTTTATAAGTTCTGGTGAAATCATCAAAAGCAAAAAACAATTTGAAAACAAAAATAATGATAGATGCTTGAAGCTAATGATTCGTCTTGCAGGATGAGCCAATCAGATTCGCATAGTTATTCTCTATTGGTGCATCCCCCATCAAATATCGTTGAGTATAAAAGATGTCGACATTCGATAGAACCCAAATAGAAGCAATTGCAAAACTAAACATGAAACAATTTGTGGTATTGGCGCTCGTCTACTGCCTGGCCTTAACCCTGACATGGGCCCATCCGCTGGTGCTGGAGGAGCAGCCACAGCAGCTGACGCTCGAGGACGTGGATGCTCAGCCAGTGAATGATGCGGATGGTGGACGTGAGGCTCGTGGTTTCTGCTGCGGTGGTGGCTTTGGACGTGGAGGCTTTGGCGGTGGTTTCGGAGGTCGCCGCTTTGGCGGTGGTGGTTTCGGAGGCCGCGGCTTTGGTGGTGGCTATCCAGGCGGTTTCGGCGGTGGCTATCCAGGCGGTGGCTATGGAGGTGGTTCAGCTTCAGCATCAGCCTCCGCCTCGGCCAGTTCTAGTTTTGGCGGCGGCTATGGCAAATAAACTAAATCCAATTGCAATGTAAAATTAAATGAAATAAAATTTAATAAACATTAAGTAAGAACCGACTGCTTAATACTCTATCTTGGGCTAGAAAAAAGGACAAGATATATTTATTTTGAAAGTTTTGTTTAAATTTAAATTTCCATATATCTATTTCAACATTCTACGAAGTCAATATACTCTTTTCAATTTCTTGGCGTTTATATACCCGAGTCCCTTCTTCACTTCATATATAAAACTAATACACCCCTTAAACTTTTCGCAAAAGCGCAAAGCAAAACGTGAAACGAGCTTAACACGCTTTTGGGGTATAAAGGGGCACGGTTTTAACGCATTCGCCCGACTAGCTGTCGCTGGGAAGCTGCTTAATATATAGCTCAGCTGTTCACGCCTGCTTCAAGCCGGTTTTGGCACTCACGAACATGCAAACAACAACAAATTAATATCATAAACAACAACAACAATCCCATTAACAAAAATACTATTAATCAAAAAAACCTAGCAAATGTGAAGATTTAATTTATAGCAGCAAAAAAACGAGAGTAAATAAAGAGAAAAATAGCTTAAAATATTCTACTGCATTAAATTCACAAAAAATATGATATATGATATGATAAGACCAGACCAGACATTGCATTAGACACATGAAACCCGAAATTGACGTCAAGAATTTTTTATAAAAAAATAAATGTGATAAATGATTTTCAAATTAGTCATGAACAATTTTTTGGTTAAGCTGAGTAAAAATTAACTTTGCGGTGGAAATTTATGAGTAAAATAAATGAAATAAAAATGTTCAAATTAAATGACAATTAATTAGTGTAATACATTAACAATACATTTAATAAATATATTAACAATTGATTAAAAATGGAAAAATTTTAAATAAAATAAAAAATTAGTAATATTATAATACATAAGAAATAAATGAATAAATTAAATGTTTTTAAAATGTAACAAAAGCACAATTGAAAAAAAATTAAACTAAAAACCACTTTAATAAAATTAACAAACAAAATGTATAAAAATAAAATGAATAAAATAAAAACAAAATGAGTACATTGAAAATATATTATTTAATAAATCTTTTGAAGTTTATCAGTTTTGTTCTAATAGACATTTAAGACCAAAAGAAATACGCTCTGCTCTCCCTAGTTAAACTACAAATATTAACTCTAAATTGTTATAATAAATTTTAAATTTTAAATTTTAAATTAAAAAAATTTGCCACCCACATCTCACATCTTTTTTTAATGAAATTATGAGCATGCTCCTAGAACTAAATAACGTAAAAAAACTATAGCTCTTATACGCTTTGGACTGTGCCAAGAACTTCAAGCACACATTCCTTCAACTAGAACAAACTCTTATACAAATATATTAATTTTCTATAGATGATATAATATATATTTATATACATATATAAACTTATAGCTCTCACACAAGTTGTACGCCGAACATCAGGTTTATTGAACTTAATCAGGTTATTTTCTCTGCGAGTTTTTGAGTTTAATTCACAGTATACACATTAAAGTTTAGATTGAAATCGTTTAACACACATTTTTTGCTGATTATTTGTACAATTTTTTAACTGAAGAATCCGTTAAATACGTATGATAAATATAACTCTCAGCGCCTAGCACGACACGCCAGCATTCCCATTCTTTGGACTAATGAATAATTCAATTGTAGTCAAATATTTTGCAATCTGTTGTAATTCGAAAATTACACGGAAATAAACTTCAAGGTGATTCAAGGTAAATAAATAATTAGCGTCTATTTATTTGTTAACGAGAAGATATGGAAACTAAATTTCAATCTCTATTAAAAACAAGTAAACAAGCTCTAGGGGGTGTGTCTGATAATAGATACCTAGACCCGTTGTCTACGATACTTTTCTATTGGCTTAATAGGCAGACAGAGTGAGACGCAGGTATGGGATCATCGCATATAAGAAACGATAGGCAAATAAGTGGATGGAGAAAATGAGAAACGAAAGCACAAATGGAAAGACGAACAGATAGAGAGCCAGATAGATAGACAGAGGTATGAAGGGATGGATGGACGGACGGGATATTATGCAGACATCCTAACCCAATTGTCCATTTGCAGTAAGATCTACAAAAGAATTCCCTAATTATTTCCATTGCTAAAATATAGTAGATACAAATACCGTGGAAAATCAGTTGATTCACAGTGCCTACCGCAACAGTCATAATAATTAAGCCACAACTTGGAAGTCAATAAGTCATGGATCAACTTCCAGCTCAACTCAGTTTTTGACGTCAGATGAACATCCCCCTTAAAGTTGGACGGAAATGTTATTCAGGTGCTAATCAAACTGAATGAGGGGTCTCTGTCTGACTGTCTGTCATAAAAATTAGCGATTGCTTATATAAAATGAGTTGAGAACCGAGAGCAGCCAAACAGAAGCAAAAGGAATTTCAACTGGAGCACATCAGCAGCATACAACACTATTCAACATGAAGATCACGGTCATCCTTTCACTTATTGTGGCGACAGTCAGCTTTAGCCAAGCAACACCTGTCAACAATCCCTATCAGGCCGTTCACTCAGCCATCGATCTAAGTGGACAGCCGGTGCGAGCGAGGCGTGCTAGCTATGAGAACGATTATTATATCTGCTATCCGAGCAGCGTGGTCTACAGCTATCATAGCAACTCCTTGGCGTCTAATCGTCGTAGTGATGCGGGACGCAGGGATCGTGCGGATAGAGATGGCCCCGACTACACAGATATCTTTGGCAAATAGACTTGATTGAGCTATGAGCTAGAAGGCTTATAAGTAATAGTCTGTAAGATGTTCGTATAGGCGCAGAAAACTATTAATATTATTTATTTATTATAATGTGTTCAATATGTAAATAAAGAAATTAAGAATTTTAAACAGAATTAAAGTTGAATTACTATGTTAAATTTATATTCTATTCGGTAGCTAGATATCAAATTACAGAACAGTTTTAATAGCATACTTTGTTACCTGTTAACTGTAATGCTGGGCGATCATGAAATAAAATATAAAGATCATGAAAATAATAAAGATAATCTGATTTCTGATTGATTGACACTAAGACTACTGGATGACTCAAGCAACCATATGCGACTTAAAAGATTTCATGTCCTAGACCTGCCCCACAAAAATAGATAAATATGTAAAGTATGTAAATATATGGATTGATCTTATAGGAGCCCAAGCCATCAAGTTATGTAGTTTTATTGTAAAAAAATTTTGTTTATTGTCTAGTATAAGACAGCAATTAAAAAAATTCTGACTGATTGACACATTCAATGTGTGATGTGCGATAAGCTTTCAGTTCTAAGAATAAACAGTTTTTGAGTAGTAGTAAAATGATTATTGAATGATTCATTGACTGGTGAACAATGCACTGCACAGTAAGGGCAAAGATGATAATATTCTTACAGTTGCTGCTTTTTCATATACAATTTCTGTCTTAAGACATTCACAAAACCTAACAAGACATCACTGCATATGTTAGTAAGCTACCAGCAATACATTAACTTAGACACATGGTTAGCCCATACTGTTCTCTTACCGTTCATCCATTGAGTACTCGACTCAACATAGCACCAACTATCCCCTGTCAATGCAAGATGCTGAAGTAGGCACGTCGTTTCTTACTGTGAGAGAGATAGATTCCATTAAATTGCATCGTTTTTTGTTTTAATCTATTCACTAAATTTAATAAAATCAGAGAAGCTTATGTATATGGAGTAGAGTATCATATTCATTTCTTGCTAATTCAAAGAGAGATTATGCGATCTTAGCTAAAATTACTATCTTAAAGTTATAATCTTACTGCTATGCTCTTCTATCAAGCCTTTCTCAAAGTCAAAGCTTTAACTAAATCGACCTCAAAATTTAATTTAAGCTTAAATCTTTAACGACCTCTTACAGACAAAGCGCTCCAATTGTTTTATGCAAATCAATATCTAGTTAAGTTTTTGTTTCGCTAACGATATTCGCGGTTAGCCACAAAATCAAAATTATAACTATAAATTAGTCATAAAAATTTTGCATGGAAACTAAAGCTGATGAATCACAACCTATAAATTTTACGAAGAAACTCACAGCATACTTTCAGGCACAGCAAGAAATAAACAGAAAAATGTCAAGTTCGCTGCCTAAGTCTTTCGTTTACAAAGCATTCAACAGAGACCACGACGCATTTCACTTTGCTTCGTAATAATTTCATGCCATCGACTGAGACATTTAGCACCTTATTTGCGTTATCCATTAGCCAAAATGTGCGAATTGTTTATAAAGAGATTACAAAACGCAGACGCGATACAGCCACAGCTGCTCTCTGCGGAACTTCAGTAATACACATATATTTTTGCTACTGTCATAAAAACGTAAAAAAGACTTACCTTAACCACAAAAACGTTTTATGAGCCAAATAGAAAACTGAAAATTGCAATAGAAAGTTTTTTTTGCGCCCCCTCAGCATAAAAAGCGACTTTGACGTGCCGGAAGCAAACAGTTGTCGAACACCAGTCGAAGTCAAGCAAAATGAAGTCGGTTGCTGCACAGAAATCCTTATTGATGCTAGCGCTGCTGCTTCTGGGCAGCTGCCAGGCGTTGCCCGTGAAGGAGGAGGCACGTGAGCAGCGGAATATGAAGATGCTGACGCCAGCGGCCGAGGCCGATGTTAAGATGATGGCGGCAGCGGGCACAGCAAATATGACGCCAGCTTCGATGAACCTCGGCGGCGCATTGCCCATGAATCAGATGGCTCTGGGCATGGTTAACAATATGCAGCTGGCACGTTATCCCAACTATCCGGGCTTGATGTCGCCCTTTGGTCTGCAGGCAAACATTGCCAATGGCTATCCCGGCGATGTCAATATGGGTCTAGGCTTAGGTCTACCCGGAGCTGGACTAGGCCTTGGAGCTGGAATTATGCCAGGCGCTGGATATGGAGCTGGCATTGGCGCTGGAATTGGAGCTTCACCTGGCAACGGATTTGGCGCTGGACTGGGAGCACCTATGCCTGGAGCTGGCTTTGGCGCTGGACTCGGAGCTACACCTGGTGCTGGACTTGGACTAGGACTTGGCGGCTATCCAAATACTGGCATCTTCATGTACGGCAATTCGCTCTATGGCAGTCCACAGCCTATGCCTGGCTTTGGTCCACAGGGCACGCTGGACGGCATCATCGGCATGGCCAATGCACCAGGTCTAGCACCAGCTCAAGCTGGCATCTATGGCCAAGCCGCTGCACCACTTGGACTTGCACCCATGCAGGGCTTCTTTTAATTAGCTAACTTAAAACTTGCAAAAAATTTGATCAATTATTTATTTAATTTATTTAGCTAAAATATATAAAACGCGAACATTTAATGGAATTTCTTATACATGGTAGCCCACTGAAAGAGTTGCCTGCGCTGCTGCAACTGTTGTTGCTGCTGCTGTTGCGGTTGATGTTGATGTTGCTGTCGATGCTTCAGTGCAGTCAGTGCAGGTTGATGGCGCTTGGCAGCCAGCGTGTAGGCGCCCTTGCCCACAAAATGATTTGGCAATACGCCCACGCGTCTCTGCTGCGCTGCAAAGCTGGTCAGGATCAGGCAGAGGCTAAGGCACAGCAGCAGCAAAAACTTATAGCACATCGTGTCTAGAACTTTTTCCGATTACTGTGACTGCAACCGTTGCCAGTTGCTGCTTTTATGCCACTGCCGGGTGTGCCCCAACCAGCTGAAAAGTGGATTAACCGGGGATTTGGCGGCTGGATTCTGGCTTAAACTGAGTTTGAAGTAGTTGCTAGGTAATTGGGACTCTTTGGAGTAGTTGCTCTTAACTGGGACTTGGCTTTAACTCTGTGGAGTAGCTGTTGTTGTTAACTAGTTTCGCGACTCTCGCATATTTCACAATTGTCCCAAAAGGCAAAAGTTGCTAATTGTGCCGCCAGCCGAGTCGAGTCGAGTCGAGTCGCGTTAAGTCGAGTGTCAAGTGCAAGGCGAAAACCAAGTCCAAGTCGAAACTCAAGTGTTGACCAAGATACTTAATGCAGGTATGCACAGACAGAGAGAGATCACTAATTTGTTAGTCACTTGGCAATGGGCTCTTTAGAAAGTGAAATTTTTAGGGTCCCATTGTTCGGGTAGAGACAATGGCACATGTTGTTTTACATGGAAACATTAGCGGCTATAAACCATGCCATATACCCTGCCTGAACATTTTCAATGGGTTCAGGGTATTTAAAAAAAGTTATCCATAACCAATTGTCATCGCGTCTGAGTAGCCTGCAGTTTTGTTATGCTACGCATTGCTGTGGCCTATTACGGCATTTAGTTAAAGGGTATATAAGAATCTGAATGAATGAAATTGCCTTTAGAATGGGTCTTTGCTAAGAGAATCCATAGAAGACTAGAGTTACCCAAAATAGTGCTGATTGAATGAAAGAAATCCCGAACTGAATTTCAGCTGAACAAAGGCATGGATGCGACTAAGAAATACTCCGAAAGTATCGATAACAACTAGAATTACTGACTTGTGGATATAAATCATAATGCTAGAATATTTTTGCTATAAGAATACGAGAGCAAGCATAAGAAAAGTATAAAATACAATTAAATATCATGTTAAATAATAATGCTACTCAGAGTGAATGGCAGCATGTTCAAATTGAGTATCAGAATCATATTTTAAGCATCTCCATTCCAAATGACATGAAAAATGCTCAGCTAAACTATCAACAACAAAGTTAAGCTACTCGTTCATATAGACTTTATTTTTGATTCGATTTATTTATTAAAATTTAGAAAAGCTTGAAGCTTTATATCATAAATATTATAATTTTTACGACTCTGAACTGTTACATAAAATAAAATACAAAATACAAATAAATGTTACACAAAATATTCATATATATTAAATTACACTTATTTCTTAATTTAAGGGTCAATAGTCATGGGACCTTTGCAGTTTCTATATGAAGTGGCCAAAAACTTTAATGCATAGACTTACTTTTATAGATTCTATAGACTGGAAACTCTAGAGACTCTAGTGGCTCATTTTTCGAGCTGTAATAGTTACTTAGATCTGTTCATCTAACAGATCTAATCAAATACATATACAAAAAAATTAAAATTCTATATACTTCATAATCCTCTTGCCCTGCCTGTCACATACAATTTCACTTAACCCATCTACCCCTATGTGATTCACTTTCAATTGTTGCCATCCATAAAAATATATCATTCAAAGCAATTTTCGCTTATTTTTCACTCTTGCAGGTGAATTTCCAGCTGTTCTTTTATGCACAAGCCTAAATCGAAATATAACGAGTTCTAGGGCAGATTTTTGTCTTTTATTTTTATGATTTATAACAGGTCGAGTTATTGTTGGAGATTTCCAAAAGAGATTTGAATGAGATTTGTAAACTGAGTACATTTTTGACCTGCGCAACAATTTTACCTAATAGAGAGTTTACGCAGGTGTGTGTGTATGTGAAGCAGGTATGACACAGTTAATCTATAAATGCTCTCAACAGCCATGTGCAGCATGCAAAAGGTTTGTTTGTAGAAGACTTTGTTCCATTTGCCTAGTAAAGTAGACCCCGAACAGAGGCTTGAGTAGATTTCGTGCTGCGTTTCAGCTCGTATAAGACGCAACTCGTTCCAGTTGCAATGCAACAGTTTCTTATTAAACGCCAGCCAAGTAGGACACACACATTTCGAATGCTCAACACATCAACGACAACTGTTGGCAGCTGTCTGCTGCTGCTGCTAATGCTAATGCTGCTGCAACTGGGCATGGCCATGCCCTGGTGGCGTCAGAACGATGCCAGCTATGATGCCAGCTTGGATCCCGTTGCCTGGTCTCGTGCTTTCGTTCAGGATCAAGTTCGTAGACCGCGCATCAGTCAGCAGATGCTATTGCCACAGCTGGAGAAGCACAGCCGCAGCTGGTGGAGCAGCAGCAACAGCAAGAAGAAGAACAACAACTACAAGAAATTCTCGCGCAGACATCGTAAAAGGCGTTTGATGCTGCATCAAACGAGATGTTAAGCCACTCAACTGCCAATTAGCATAATAAATTATTTGCCACAAACTAAAACAAAAAAAGTGTAAATTTATAGTGTTCAAAAAAGCTGCTTAATTTTAAATTTATAACACTTAGTGAGCATAGAAGACAGGTTAAATCCGTGCTGATTCCAGAGCATCGAAAGTAAGGGAAGCCCAACCAGCCTGCTGTAACTCTCTCTCACAACTGCAACGCATTTTGTTATCAATGGCATCGATTACAAAATCTATAGTTGATCAAATAGGCAACTGTTGCTAAGGTCAATTGGATTACGTTTCAAGACCAAATCCCGCCAAATACGCAGGCGGTAAAAACAAATGCAAACATGATGTAAGCGAACCCACAACAAGAAAAGACAACCAGCTAAAGACCTAAGCAAACTATGCACAGGCAACGGCAGAAGCAGAGACACAGAAAGAGCCACAGCCAGAGCCAGTGCCCGAGTCAGAAGCTAAGCCAACCCAATCCAACTTTGGCACCAACATTTACACAGACTACTGCGACCTGAGCGACTGTGAGATGCTCTGTAAACTACATGGCATATGTGAAGTTGTAGAAAAGGGAAATTTATATAAGGCTTATATTATATTATTAAATAAAATAAAAATATTATAAAACAAATCATTTTTAATATTTTAAAATATATTAAAAAATTTTAATATTTAAAAAATGTTAAGTTCAAAAACAACTATGTTAAAAATGTATTATATAATAAAATTATTGTCTCACAAAATTATTAAAATTATATTTTTTTTTTTTAATTAAAAAATATATATTTTCAAAATTAATTGATTTGAAAACTTATAGTATTAAAAACTATTTATTTTTATACATTTCAAAATGAATACTTCAAAATAATAATAATAATAATAATATATAAATATATGAATACAATTTTATAAAATCGAAAACCAAAATTAATAAAATAATTACTTTTATTATTAATTATTAAATTAACTATATATTAACTATTGACTATTATTATTAATTATTAAATTAACTATAATTACTTTACCAAAAATATATTAAAAATAAATTTGATTAAAAAATTAATTAATAGAAAAATAGTTTTCTTTCAAAAAAATAAGATTGAAAATTTATTATTTATTTAAGAACTTATGATATTTTAATTTTCGTCTCGGACACAGATTGCACAGTTGCCTAAAATATTCTAGCACTTGAACAACTCAAGTGCTATAAGTAATCATTAAGAAATGCATTTATTTCTCTCAGTGTACGCACATAAACGACGCCTAGTCTGCTAACACTCTCAAAAATATGAATGAATGAATGAAAGTACATTTGGATATGAAAAGCAAGCATAAAGTCGCAATGTGGACTCAGGCAATTAGCAGCTACACGCACGAGCCACGCCCCTACCAGCCCTTAGCAGATCAGCCAGAAGTAATGCTGTGCATATATAAGCATGAATCTCTGCCACTTGCAGATTAAGTACAAATCAGTTAACAGCTCAGCGAACATGAAACTTCTCGTACTGAGCCTTTGCCTAATCGTGAGCTGCTGGGCAGCGCCTGTGGAGCTGCAAGTTGAGCCACTCAGTCTGCTCGATGTGGATGGAGATATGCAGCTGGAGCCATTGCAGCCGGAGAGTGTGCGTGTGGCACGTGGCCTGGGACTCGGTGGCTTCGGCGGTGGCCTCGGTGGCAAATTCGGTGGCTTCGGCGGCTTAGGTGGCTTAGGTCACGGCTTTGGCGGCGGCTTTGGCGGTCATGGCTTTGGCGGTGGCCTGGGACATGGCTTCGGCGGCGGTTTCGGCGGCTTCAAGGGACTCTTCAACAAACACTTCTAATAGCTAGACCTAAATATTAATTTTTATTATTAAATTTTTTAACAAATTCTAGTTGTAATAAATAAAACATTGCAAAATGAAAGACTAAAAATTTTGCGTTAAATAAATTGGATTTAAGGCTCCGTAATATTGCAGCTCTGGCTGAGCATCATAATCCACGTCAGTTTCGGGCGTGGTGCTGCGCAACTGTACGCGTGGTGACTTAGTGGTGCGCCAACTACGGAACACTTCTTGCACCTGAGCCACAAAGCCACGCCATAGATTCAACGGTGGTTGATAGACTGGAAAAGTGGTTCAGAATGAAGTTAAAGAAGATTTAAAGTTGAGAGAGTTATCTGCTAATGCCTACCCTCTGCGTGTGGTGGCGCCACCTGCGCATCGTATTCCAGCTCATCTAAGGAGCAGACGCCCACCAGCAGCAGCATTAGCCAAATCAAACGCAGCATTTTGAGCTCAAATCCAAACTGAGCCGAAGTCGCAGACAAATTTATATAGGCGCGTCGCTGTGATGGCCCTTGGCCACTTTCCCATCATAAAATTGCGAACAATCATAACTGGCAGGCCAAACATAACAAGACTTTGGTTTTCCAGAGAAGGAGAGCGACTGACTGGCAGATACCCTGTAAGCAATTTCACTTCTTTATAGATATTGTTCCTAGATATACCTTTCTATTTATTCCAGAAATTCAGTCTATTCTACATTTTGTTTTACTTTTATTTCAATATACAGGTCAGCTGTGTATCGATAGTTATCGATTATTTAAACTGCAATAAAAACTAGATAAAAATCAAATTAAATAGATTAGATCTGCCTCATATATCCATATTCCATCAAACCATTTATATTAATTGATTTTCATTAAGTTATCGAAGTTATCGATTACCTAGGTAGACGCCAATAATGTCAATTTCATATGACTCGTTTTATAAAACATACGAATTATGATTTTATCGCAAATTAATATACACATTTCATGTGCTTGTTTATTTGGGACTGTTATCGATCACTAAATATGTTTTGTTCATAAGAGAAGCTCGATACCAATTAAGCTAAACTCATTTTAAGGCTTAGATATTCATGTTCAAAAAACATATTTGCCATTAAAAACACTTTCATGTATATATTTATCGATCTTAATGCATCTAAGAATATTATCGATCTCTCAAAAATATAGACACCAATAAAAGGAAATTGATTTATCTCTAAAAAGGTTATACTTATATTATATGACTGACTGATCAGAGCTAGATGACTTTTCTATTTCCTGATCACACAGCTCTAGAATATGCGGCTCGCATTCTGCCTGTTGACTCTCTGCAATACCCCACATTAAACTCCCTGCAGCTATGTTCCATATTCTACAGGGTATTAAAACGCACACTTATTTATTGAGGCAACGCCAATAGCTGTGCGGCACACAATGAAATATCACAAATATCAAATGTTCATACAGATATATGTATATATCTATAGATATATAAACTGCGAAATAAAAAGAGCAAACTTTAGCCAGAGAAGATGAAGCTACTGACTGCAAATTAACTGCGATTGCCAATGTTCGCACTTGGATCCGAAGCCGGCAAAGCCGACACGGAAACTACCAAAGCCGTCGTTGCCTAAGAATCGGTTCCACAATTTTTTGCACAATTCATTTGCTATTCAACTATCTCTCTCTGTCTCTATCTTTTTTTCATCCAGTCAAATAATATACAAAATCACACTTATTTATTGAGGCGACGCCAATGGCTGTGCCACACACAATAGAATATCACAATTATCAAATGTACATACAAATATATGTATAAATTTATAGATATAATATAATAGCAAAATAGAGAGAACAAGGTTTAGCCGTAGAAGCCGAAGCCAGCACCAAAACCACCGTAGCGACCGCGATGGCGCGTGCGTGTAACCACACGCGTGCGCTGAAATCCGTAGCCGACACCCAAGCCAGCGTAACCGCCATAGTAGCCACCATATCCACCATAGTACGGTGGCGGTGGTCGCACTCCACCGTAGAACGGCGGTGGACCATAGAATTGACGTGCTTTGCGCGCACCGCCATCAGCTTCATCGGCTTGTGCAACCACATCCGCTTGAGAGTTATCGCCTGCTGTTAGCAGAGCCACCTGTGGCTCCTGCGCCACTGACAGCAAATCCTCTTGCTCCACTGCAGCGCTTAGCAGCGCACAAATGCCCAACAGCAGCAGGCCAATCTTGAGGTATTCCATTTGGATTTTTGTGAGCCACTAAAACTGAATGTCGAGTGGAGCTTCAATTTATAGTCAAATATTTGGAAAATTACCTACCTGGAGAGGTTCAATAGCATTTCTTGAGTGTCATTGAAAGGTTTTTTATTCTTTGAACTTTTTTTATTTTAATTTTTTTTTTGCGGCACCACCAAAAGGCAAAAGAGTAATTACGCTTAAAAGCCGCAAGCGAGGGCTGTGTTTGGCTTTTAAGTTGTTTACTTCAAATTGAATTTGAAATTAAGCCAATCTTAAGATCTTGTTGCTAGATGCGGAAGTTTTGATAGAATGCACAGCTACGCGAGTTACTTGATGTATTACTTTGATATATGGGCTAAGATCCAGATGATTTATGAGTGCCTTATCATGGATTTGTAACGTTTATGCGTGGTATATTATGATATTGTGACTTATCATGAATTTGTGATATTTTTTTACTAAAACATAAAATGAAACCTTTATATGTTTATGCTTGCAGCATAATTCTGTAATATAGTAAATGTATCATGTTTATTTTGTTTAAGTTCAGTAACTATCGACCAATTAATTAATATTGTAATATTGCAATTTGACTCATTTGGACTTCAGTCTACATTTTAATATATATTTCTCTTAATCTTAAGCGTAATCTTTTAGCTCTTTACATTTATTCAAAAAGCTCATTTCATTAGTTTTCCACACTTAAAACTTAAATTTCGATTAAATATTCAGCAATTGAATTATTTTACTCTCGATTCATTTTTTAAGCAAATTTGACATAGCTGTCCATAGTACTTGAGATTTAAAGATCTCTCTGCTTTTCTGTCTCGCTTTCGTCCAGCGTACTTGAAATTCAAAGATCTCTCTCCATCTCCCTCTATCTATCTCACTCTCTTGCGCTATCTCTCTTTCTCTTAAGCACAGCTGCCGATCTGATTTAATGCTCAGCCAAAAGGCACTTGGCGACTGCACAGAAAAGACTCGAGTTTTTTATCGAAAGGTTTCATAGCTGTTTGTTGTTGTTGCGTTATTTGTGTATTTTTATTTAGCTAAACGAATAAATAAAGCTGAAAACGTAAAACGAAACTTGAATAACAACAACATCGAATCTGAAAAGAAACTGCAGCATCATCAAAGTAAAGACATATCTAAGATGCATATATAGATCGATATATATATATATATATGGCAACTCTTATATGATACATATTAGACTTTATCTAGATTATTTTTATTAATAAAAACTAAAAAAAAATATTATAAAAATTTTATTGTATTTAAGAAAATATATATATATCCATTTATATCGGTGTGTCTTTATATTTTCTGTTATTTCTATACATTTTTATATATTTCTCGCTTCACTTCAATATCTGGACTTCAGCCCAAAAAACCGCCAAAGCCAATGCCTTTGAACTTGGCAAAGCCAATGCCACCGCCAACAAAGCTGCCAGCGCCTAGACTTCGACCATAGCCGCCACCGTAGCCACCTCCAAAGCCTCCACCGTAGCCACCTCCATAGCCAGCATAGCTGGGCACCGCGGATATGGTGGACACAACAGGCACGGTCGTAATAATCGGCACGGTTTGTATCACGGGCACAGTTTGTATGACAGGTGGTGCAATGTAACCACCACCACCACCACCGCCTCCAGCAGCTACTATGCCACCGCCCACAATGCCACCGCCAATAAAACCACCTCCAATGTGTCGCGTCTGTCGCACAAGTTCATTGCCTTCATTCACAATGGGCGTGGCCTCCAGCTGAGCAACGACAAGTGCGAAGATCAGCGAATAAAACGTTTCACGCAGCATCTTTGAGTCTCCAACTGATTGGAATAGCATCGCCAACCTCGTTATTTATGCAAATTAATTAGTGGGCCACGTCTGTTCGCATCCCATGGCATAGTGGCAGGCATATTTGCTTTAGCAATTCACAAATAACTGGATGCCGAAATTCCCCAAGCACTGAAAGCTAATTCCATTTAGATCTAACTCGGAATATGTTCATAAGCAGCAGTTTACACTGGGATAAATTGGGTAACAGTTATTGCAGATGGTGTCAGCAGACATAGAAGAAAGAGAAGAAGGAGAAGAAGAAGATGACGAGCAAATCACTTAGTCAATCAAGGAGTCACTCAATCACGCCGTCTACTCAATCAGGCAATCAATCAGAGAGTCACACAATTTGTAAGTAAGAAACAATTTATAAGAAGAAGTCAGAGATAATAACATAATCAGTTCATCAATCAATCATTCAATCAGTCAATCAATCACTCATCATCAGTCACAATCTAGACAGTCACATAATACCGCAATCAAACAGCCCCTTAGCCAGTCTAGTCAATCAATCAATCACTCAATCAGTAAAGTAGTCAGTCAATCATTCAATCAAGGAGTCAGATAATCAATCAGTCAGTTACACTCAATCAATAGGTCACTCATTTAGTCAGTTATGTACACATTTTTCACAAGTAATTCAATCAATCAACGATAACTTTAAAATATTCCCCCAAAATTTCTCTGAGTGTACTTCACACATCAACCACATCGATAACAGCTGAGTGAAGGTCAGTTTTGGTTGCGAGCCACGTGCATAAAGACGCGTAAGTGAAGACCCACCCAATGCTTGGTTAATGCGTATGCAAACATAGCTAAGCTGGTGGGGTTTTTTTGTGGTGCTGCATGACGCACCATGCAAACGCCGCATAAATACGTAGCGACGTCTGCGCCCGCGTCGCAGAACGTAATCAACTCGACATCCAAAATGAGTTGCTATCTTCAAGTGCTATTGATTTGTGGTGCAGCTGTGGTGCTGGAGGCTTACGGCTTGGATGGCATCAGTGCGGTGCCGGTAGTGCAGCAAGTGCCGGTGTTGCAACAAGTGCCCATTGTGCAGCAGGTGCCGATTGTACAGCAACAACCACAGGCGCTCGCCTTAGGTGGTGGCTTGCTGGGCGGTGGTGCGGCTGGCTTCGGCGGTGGTTTTGGCAGCTATCGCGAAACCATTCGGGTTAGGGGACGTGCCTTCGGCGGTGGCGGCTTCAAGGGTGGCTTCGGACATGGAGGCCTTGGCGGCGGCTTTGGTGCGGGTGGCTTCGGCGGCGGCGGCTTCCGCGCACGCTACGACAAAAAGGTGGTGGGCGGATTTGGTGGTGCTGGCGTACTTGGTGGTGCAGGAGGTGCAGCGCTGTTCGGATAACAAAATATATATAGTGGTGCCAATGATTTATGTTTATGAAAGAAAGCCAAAGTGAAAACATGGATACCCTGTAGTGTCTGATAAGCTTAAGCTAGAATGCCACCCTGTATACTTTGTATTGACAGTGCTCCTGAATGTTATCAAGTAAGCTTTGCTTGACACAACTGGAACACGCTGTATTTTTCTTTACATTTTTGTTATACTCAATGGAAAAAATAAATATATTTTTCTTATGTTAAATGACAAGTCAGTCTGCATTTTGATTATGCTCAAGCACAAAAAAGACACCCTGTATATGTTGTTATGCTCTGCATTTTGCTGACATGCGCATTTTCAACCCTGCTGCCGCTGGCTTTGCTTGGTGTTGTTGATGATGATGGTGGTGGTGGTGCGGTAGCGGGTCTATATAATTTTTTTATTTTTCTGAATGGGGCAGCCAGCCAGCCAAAGCAGACAGTTTTAGTTGGCCAGGCGCCTTGGCCACAGTTCGAGTCAGTCGCTCGCTGCAGTCGCTCGTCGTAGACGCTGACAGCGCGCTATCGCTTCCTCTCTCGCTCCCACTCGGGCTTGCTTTGATTTCACAGTTAGAGTTGCACGAGCTGCAGCCGCACTTGCAACACGCTGAGCAGGTCAAACACTTTGTTTGAAACAAAGTCAATTGTTAAATAAAAACAGCTAAGCAAAAGCAAAAATCTTAACTAAAAATAGCAACAAAATCTGAGCTATAAATCGGGCATAAATATATATACTCTTATATATATGAGAGATAAATGTGCTGTGTTGTTTTCTGTGTGTGCGCCAAGTGGAAAACTGTTTAAAAATAAAACAAAAACGCCAAACGGCAAAAGCTTCAACAAAAACTTTTGTCATCAAAGATATGAAGAGAGGAATATAACATAACTGCATAACTGTAAACAAGAACAAGAACAACAACTCCTACTGGAACAAGAAACATTCAGGTACTTTTTACATATGATTTGATTTGATTTGAGTTCAGCTGCTGCGCGCTGTTTTTCCTTTCAATGTTAATTAAAAACCAAATTGAAAATTTTGCAAATGTTGCTGCGGCGCTCGCTCCGGCGCTCTCACGCTCTTCCGCTCTCTTTTGCTGCGACACACACGCACACACATGGAAGCTCGTTATCTATGCTCTCTCTTGCTCTTAACGGCGTTGCCAGACTGTTGCCATAAATCACATATTTTTAGTAGTTCATGTGAACTGCAGTTGATCAAATCTGTATTATTTTGTCAGCTAATTTTGTTGTTTTTTTAATCTGCTCGCTCTCTCTCTCTCTCCCTCTCTTTCTTTCTCTTTAGCTTATCTACTATTACCTGCCTTATCTCATGAGCACACTGGCTTCCTTTTTCTTGTTTGCCACACATTGACACGTATCATTATGCACAACAACAACAACAACTGCACACTTCTACTTATAATATGTATAAGACGGAAAACACGCACTTGTCTTAGTCTCAAGTCCTCTGACACCACGCTTGCAATTAGCGTAATTGCGGCTCAACACACACACGCACGCACACACACACAGACAACCCACACATGCAGCTGTTGGTCTCATATGACAACGCCAATTTCTTAAAGAAAACACATTTGTAGTGATGTTTCTAGAACACTGTAGCCTCTATAATGAAAGAATAATAAACTTTTATAATAAATTTCATACTATTATTTAATAGTTGTTTTTCTTTCATTATACACTTTCAAGTTTTCCATAAACAGCGCTAAAATATAATTTTATTTTCGACAATTTCATTTTTCTCCTAACTATAGATTAGTACCTCTTTCTCCCATAGATACTTTCTTATTTTAATTGGTTACTTCCAGTATTTTCTCTTATTTTTTTAACTATCCACCATTCTTAATTCAAGAATTTTTAAAAATTTTTTGTAGAATTCTGAAGAGCTCAAAAATAACAATTTTTGTTGTGCTTAGTTTTTGTGTCTCATGTTTTGCCCTCGCTTGGGAACTTCCTTTAACTACATTCAATTTGCATTATGAATATGGAAATGCTGATGAGCTTTGATTATAGCAATTTCATTGTGACCTCGCCTCCCCCTCTACTTCCTGTTATTGAGCTTAAAGTTCACATAGTAGCTGCGCCCAATGATATAAATAGTTATCAGGCCGAAACGTTGCCCACCCCCTGCCAGACAATCTCTCATCCCTCGCCCACCACCCACGCTGCTGACGTCGTTGCATTTGTAACCCTGACAATGTCAGCTGTTATATGTTGTTTGTTTCGTCCACCTCTGACATATTGTGTATTTAGTTCAAGGTCAATCGAAAGTTTTGCTTGATAGCGAGAAACTGGAGCAGCGATAAGCGGCTCATCGAATTTGGTTTGTCCAGTATAGAGAGGGTAACTGCTGGCTGGCTTGTCCACTGTCAAGGGCAACAGTGAAAAACAACATGCGTGTTCTTAACGCCAGTTGATTACTTTTATTCGTGTTGCGAGACTCTCATTATTCAAAAGGTGTCAAAAATATTCTTAAAAGTTCATTAACATGGCAACAGTTATTTATGACGTCTTGAGCTGACACTTGGTGCAAACTTTTGGCTAAAAATATGAAGAATAGGACAATATAGAAAAATACTTAGTATAAGACATTGCTTTTTCAGTATTTTGGAAGTGTAAAAGTCAGCGAATTGTTATAGTAATATGTGAATTCTTGAAACAAATGTTAGATAACAAAAACTTTGAAACTTTCCCTATTAAGTAAGTAATTCAAAAACATTTTTCAGTAAGGAAATATATTAAGATTATAAAGACATGCGGGTGGAAATACGACAGACTCAAAAATATATTATTTACAGGTAGTCAAAATTTTTAAATTAAAAATCAGCAAGTCATAAAATTCTCTAGCTCTTGTCACATTCGGCAATCTCAACAAATTTCGCTTTGCATAACACTAATACTGCATGATAAAGTAAGCACGTTTTGAATGCTCGCCAAGTCCACCTGGGCTATCGGTCAGTTGGCCGTAAACTGAGCTGAGGTAATGGGCTGGCATAGTGTTAACGGGTCACAGCTAACAATAGCAAAGGGCTTTGCACACAAAGTGTTAGTGAACTTTTGTGCCGCAGCTTGGCAGTTTGGCAGCTGTCCAGGACTTGTTTTCCAGCTGGTTGGACAAAGGATCCGCCGACAGCCGCAGCCGCAGCCGCAGCAGCAGCAGCAACAGGAAGCGCAGCCATTGAACATTTAATGTATGCAGATAGAAAACGTTGCAACATTTGCCTTTGTCCACTAGCGCGACTAATTTATGGCTGTCACTTAAACGGGGCCGGCGCCAACTCAATGGAAAACTGCAGCCCACGCGACACTAGCAACGAAAGTGGCCATAAATTGTGCCCTCTTCTAATCAGCCAGCCCTCAAGTCTGCCTCGCTCTGCGCTCCTCATAAATCAGCGGCAAGTGGAGCAGCAGCCTAGTTGGCTCCGACTTAATGGCAACTAATTGCATTTGCGCCAAAGCAAACAACGTTAAAGTGCAATTTGGGAAAAAAACAACGACTAGAGGATACCCTAAACTAGAGCAAAGGGATTTACATTTAGAGGAAATGGCTAGGTACCTAAAAAATCAAATTTGCATAGTCTGCTTAAACTCTAGATGAAGCTGGCAAGTCTCAAAATAAACTTTAATTAGCAAATGGAGATTTTCTAGCTTATTAAGAGAACTACCCCACTCAGCTATGCAAGCTATACAAACACTTTTATCAAGCCAATTTACCCTACGTATTTTAGTGTAGGGCATAAGAAGACAGCGTTTTAAATCCCTTTTAGGGTTCACAAACTACGGAATGAGAGGAGTAGGGTCTCCAAGTTATTGTGCGCCAGTCAGACGCCAGCCAGCTAAAGAGCCATTGAAGCCAACTTTTTAGCTTTTGCGTCTAACGAAAATGTTCGCATTACACATACGACGCGTTGCCAAATTCAGTTTTGGGATGTCGTGCGGAGGCGCCAGCAAAGTGATTGAAAATTGACTTTCAGCACGCATCAACATTTTGTTATTTTGCTGTTTGTGTATTTCAATGTCGCAGGATGTTATTGTCCTGTTTATGAGCAAATTTACAAAAAAAGTTGCAAAATGAAAAAGTTTCCTGCCGAATTGCGAATCGATTTTGGTTATTCACAAAGTTGTTGGGGGAGATATATATGTATATTGAGTATATAGGTATATAAGTATAAGAGTGTTAAGGCATATATTTGTGTATAGATATATAAGTAAAGGCGAGCTTCTTAACGCACTTGTGGGTTGGCGTTGTTAGCAGAAAGGAACATGATTAAAGTTCCCAATTGGATTTTCTGTATTCCCAATTAGCATTTCCATAAAATCTGCCTAATGATGCCAGAGCATTGAATTGAATAGAAAAAGGGCACACAAATACCTCTTGCTCTCAGTTTTAATGAATAGCTTTCAGAAAGTGTTTGCTTATGCTTCAATTTGTGAGCTTTCAGAAAGTGTTTGCTTATGCTTCAATTTGTGAGCTAATTAGCATATAGAAAGACTAAATTGGCAGCGCAGCTTGAACTTTTTCATTTAATAAAATAACTTAACTTAAGCAGTTAGCTGAAAATTTACCTTGGGAACAAATTTTCTGAATTTATTTTATACTACAGCTTGCTACTCTTAAACCACTTCCCAATCTTAATAATTTTCTCATCTCTTTGTCCTTACAGCAACGCTATACAAAAGTGCTGTCGCAGCTGTAGGTGTAGCTGAGTGTTCGCTTGTAGCATGCTAGCTGCAGTTATGGCATCCGATATCAATTGGGATCCAGGTAAGCATGACTCACCCACTCAATCCTGTCTACACATTATAAAAATGTTAATCTTGCAGCGCTTTCAAGATTGATAACCACACTGAAGGAATCGGATAATTTGTCCAATGATCAGGAGATTGATTTTCTCAAAGCGTTGCTGGAGTCCAAGGAGCTAAATGCCTTGGTCAATGTGCACACAAAGGTGGCCAAGGTGGGTCGAGACGAAAGACTAGCACCTGTCTTGTCCACCTCGTCGCAGGTGCTGTACGAGGTGCTCGAACAGCTGTCGCAGCACTGTCATCTAAGCGACGATTGCAAGGAGGCATTCCATCTGCTGCAGGATTCGCACGTGCAGGTGAGCTAAGCAAACGAATTTAACTGTAAGAGAACTTTCATTCAACTATAAAATCCAATTAGCACCTGCTCTTTGCACACGATGCGATTGCACAAAAGGATTTCTATCCGCACCTGCCGGAGGTGCCCATCGAAATGGACGAGGACGAGGAGACCATCAAAATTGTTCAGCTTGTCAAAAGCAATGAGCCTCTGGTAAATTTCGAACTCCCATCGCTGCTTTCTAACTCATTTACATTAATGCCTCATATTGTGTCATGTCTATCGCATATATATAATGCTATAACTGTCCAACTATCCAGACCATGCATACTTCTCGTATATCGTCACAAAGTCTCTCAAACGTCCTTTGCCTCCAATCGTTTCGTTTCTTCTTCATTCATCTAAAACCTCATACTCATATTTGTTTTTCAATGCTAACAAATCTTATTGTAAATTTTTGCTTTTGTCTCGAAAAAAAAAAACATTACAAAATCGAATAAAATCGAAAAACAATCTCAAAATTCGTCCATCAAAAAATTGTTAAAAAAAAAAATATATATATATATATATATATATATAAATATATAAACAGACAGGAGCACAAAGTGCGGAGCCAATTGTTGTAAGTAAAAAGTCCTTACTGTAAAACGTGAAAAGCATTAGATAAGACGGATGTTAAACTTGGCACCAACAACAACAACAAACAACAAGAACAACAAAATACTGTAACAACTTTTGTAATATACAAAACTATTTGATGTACTTTTATGTGGAACAATCAAGTTTTTTAAATGTTGTATATTTTTCATTAATTTTTGTTTTTAATTTTTTATATATATTTATATTTTATATTTTATATTTTACATTTCACATTTTATATTTTATATTTTATATTTTATATTTTATATTTTATATTTTATATTTTATATTTTATATTTTATATTTTATATTTTATATTTTATATTTTATATTTTATATTTTATATTTTATATTTTATATTTTATATTTTATATTTTATATTTTATATTTTATATTTTATATTTTATATTTTATATTTTATATTTTATATTTTATATTTTATATTTTATATTTTATATTTTATATTTTATATTTTATATTTTATATTTTATATTTTATATTTTATATTTTATATTTTATATTTTATATTTTATATTTTATATTTTATATTTTATATTTTATATTTTATATTATATATTTTATATTTTATATTTTATATTTTATATTTTATATTTTATATTTTATATTTTATATTTTATATTTTATATTTTATATTTTATATTTTATATTTTATATTTTATATTTTATATTTTATATTTTATATTTTATATTTTATATTTTATATTTTATATTTTATATTTTATATTTTATATTTTATATTTTATATTTTATATTTTATATTTTATATTTTATATCTTCTATTCGACTTGTTCGTTGTAAAGATAAACTGTAAAAAAATGTTCTACATATACACATATACATACACATACACGTACATGCCTCACTCACACACACTTACACAATCACACTCAAGCGTCAGCAGCTTTTATAAAAAGTTCATTGCCTACTTTTAGGGCGCAACCATAAAAACGGATGAGGAAACGGGCAAAATAATTATAGCTAGAATTATGCACGGCGGCGCGGCAGATAGATCTGGCTTAATACACGTGGGCGATGAGGTCATCGAGGTCAACAGCATCAATGTGGAGGGCAAGACGCCAGGCGATGTGCTCACCATATTGGTAAATATAATACTCAAACTATCTCTGGCTTATCTAATCTATATATATATATATATATATATATATATCTGGAATTCTCAGCAAAATTCGGAGGGCACCATTACCTTTAAGCTGGTGCCCGCGGATACGAAAGGTGCG
Source organism: Drosophila eohydei (assembly GCA_035045825.1). Lineage (NCBI taxonomy): Eukaryota > Metazoa > Arthropoda > Insecta > Diptera > Drosophilidae > Drosophila > Drosophila eohydei. The sequence goes on along the minus strand of JAWNOT010000072.1, from coordinate 2,137,669 downwards.
CAGCGTGAGTCTAAGGTGCGTGTGCGCGCCCATTTCGATTATAATCCAGATGTGGATCCTTATATACCCTGCAAGGAGGCTGGCCTCGCATTTCAGCGTGGCGATGTCCTGCACATTGTCGCACAGGACGATGCGTATTGGTGGCAAGCGCGCAAGGATCATGAGCGTTCAGCACGCGCTGGCCTCATACCAAGTCGTGCTCTACAGGAACGTCGCATCCTGCACGAGCGAACGCAACGCGAATCCAATGACCTGGACTCGAAGCGTAAGTATGAATTGGATTCCATTGAATTCGTGTGTATATATTATAAATATATATAGTCCCTTCATTTATTCATATTTCGATAAAAGATAAGTTGGATTCATCAAAGTACTCTACTTTCACTCTTGAGCCTTAACCTTAACTAAAAATATTAATTGATCACAATCCTAACCAATTGAACTTCATCGTCTAATCTTATAATATTAAAAAATCATAAATTATGAATATATTAGAGGTATTCCTTAAAGTTGAAAATAACATATATCTGAGATAAACATTTTTATATCAAACAAAATTTCCAACAAAAATTCTTCAAAGCTTAAAAACTTTAAGTAATTTGAGGAACACCTCGAAACCCTCATTCATCATTCTATTAACCAGCCCAATTAGACCTTAATTAATCGAGTCCTCGCATGCATCTCATTCGTTTCATTCTAATCACACGCTCACTCACTACTCACATCGCTACACATCGATTCCCTGCATCCGAAATCCACCTGGCCATCCAGCCGGCTCATGCGCCTCGCTGTGCACCACGCCGCCTGGTTCACCTCGTCTGCAGACGAGCAGCAGCAGCTCCTCCTGTCGCCAGCCCAAGACTAAAAAGATAATGTACGATTTGACAGAGAATGACGATTTCGATCGGGAATTGATTGCCACCTACGAAGAGGTGGCCAAGCTATATCCACGACCAGGCGTCTATCGACCTGTTGTACTAATCGGAGCACCTGGGGTGGGACGCAATGAGCTGCGCAGGCGATTGATAGCGCGTGATCCCGAAAAGTTTCGCAGTCCAGTGCCATGTGAGTAGTTAAAAGTAGACGTCATATATAAAACATATATATTATATATATCCTATATACCCTTGCTTAGATACCACTCGACCCATGCGCACAGGTGAGGTGCCTGGACGTGAATACATTTTTGTGGCACGCGATAAAATGGACGCTGACATTGAGGCGGGCAAATTTGTGGAGCATGGCGAGTACAAGGGTCACCTCTATGGCACCTCTGCCGAGAGTGTCAAGTCGATTGTGAATGCGGGTTGTGTCTGTGTGCTGAGTCCACATTATCAGGCGATCAAGACGTTGCGCACCGCCCAACTGAAACCATTTCTAATACACATCAAGCCACCGGAGCTCAGCGTGTTGAAGGCAACGCGCACGGAGGCGCGTGCTAAATCCACGTTTGATGAGGCCAACGCGCGTAGCTTTACGGATGAGGAATTCGAAGATATGGTCAAATCGGCGGAACGCATCGACTTTATCTATGGTCACTTTTTCGATGTGGACATTGTTAACGGGGAGTTGGTGAATGCGTTTGAGCAGCTTGTCCAACACGTTCAGAGGCTGGAGAATGAACCACTCTGGGCGCCATCCATGTGGGTGCAGTAGGCGTAGCCACGCCACCCATCCACCCAATCCTACAAACAAACACCAAAGTATTTGCCATACGAATTTAGCCCAACTAAATTAAAACAAACAAAACAAAAACTGCTAAGCTAAATGAAAAGTTAGTTGCCAATGTTGCACGGCATTTAGTTAGAAAGAGAGAGCGAGAGCGAGAGCGAGAGCAAGAGAAAGAGAGATATATATACTATATACGTAGATATATAGAGAGATATACTATTTACCCTTAGACGCTACTCTTCAGCGTCCTTTCCTTTTCACAACATGTACCTTTTTTGCGTAAAAGTGAAAACAATGAAAAGAATACAATAAAAGCAAAATGAAAATTATAAAGAAGAAAGAAACCGAAAAGAGAAAAGAAAATTAAAGAGAAAATACTAAAATTAATTAACAAAAAAAAACTAAATCCATTTAACCAAATTTATGCGTCATCTGTTGTACAACAATTATTTCACTTAAACAATGTTTGTCCATAAAAACAAAACTCCTTATATATAAAATGTTTAAATTTTATAAATAAAAAAAGAAAAACTTATAAATGTGTTACAAACTCCAGCTAAAAGAGTTTTATTCTCAACTATTTTTAAGCATTTTTTATTATATTTTTTAATTATTTTAAAGTTTCAGATTTTGTATACAAAATCTTTTATTATATATTATAATAATTTATCACAGAGGACAGTTCATAGCAGAGATAGCGTTCGCTTGATAAGACAGACCTGGTTTCAGAAGGGAAGTCTAACCAAAAACAAGTAGGGTCATATCTATAAATATTCTATATAGACCAGTAAATATAAAAAACATTTCCATTTACCAGACAAACAAATTTTAGAGCTATAAAATATATAAGCAGGTCAGCATTACTATACATTTTAGCTTTGAACTAAAACTGATTCAAAAACCTATTATTAACACTTATCAATTCGATATTAAATAAGAAATTTTAACTATTAGAAGAGCTTTAACCTGGACTTAGAAAAATAATTTTTAAGCTGATGTTTTATGTTAAGTATTTACTAGTTGTTAGCGCACTTTTCTATTACTGAACGTATCTGAAGGCATCTCCCAGTCGAATACTTCCACTTATTATTATTGCCCATAGCACATCTGATAGTCATATATTCTCAAATATTCTATCAAACTGGAAGTCTTATTGTACCCCTATTTGAATCTAACATCTAAACAATTCCCTCTATCTTCTCTCCTCCACCACATCTCATTAGTTGTCATTGATAATTGTGATAAGGTCAAATGGCGCGCGCGCCCACAACTCAGTCGAACTGTATGCAGCAGTTGTGGAATGGGGCAGAGGCTTGTATATGGCAGTAGCTGGCTAGAGATGAGCCATATAGTAACATATGTGGTTCACACTGACAGCTATAACAGTGACAAATAGCAGCTACACTTTACAGTTAGTAGCTACTTTCAAATGACCTGAACTAAATACTAATTCAATATAAAAAATAAATAAAAATAGCTAAAACACAATATTTTTGTTTTAAAAAATTTTGCATTTTTTATATTTAAAAATTATTAAATTAATAATTCACGAGTAACTGATAAATACTTGTTACATGTAGCGATTTATGTCAACTATCGCTCATCTCTAGAAGCAGCTGATCAACTGTTGATCGTTTACCATGAGCATTCCGCGATCTACGCTCAACGCGAGTGGTTGCTGTATTAATCGAGCGCTTTTCTATATTAGAAACAGAAAGAATACGTCTCTCTCTCCCTTCTACCTAGCCGTACAGCTACGAAATAAGCATTCAAAGACAATACAGCCGGAAAACATGTCGACATTTGAATTGAGAAATTTGGACGAATGTCTGGAAAAACATTTGCCAGCTAAGGAGCTAAAAGAAGTCAGGCGCATACTCTATGGAGTTGAGAAAGAGTGAGTAGATATAACTAACTATATATATATATATATATATATATATATATATATATATATATATATATATATATATATGTATATGCTGCCTTTGATGCAATATAGATAGTATATCTATGTGCTAATCAAAACTTAAAACAGGCCACACTGCGAGCTGATAAGGCAACAAAATTGTATAGCGCAGATAAGTCTTAGCACATATTCAATTTGGGCAGCTAGTTAGTAAAATCTATAAGAACATATAGTATATATACATATGTATGTACATATACTAAAATAAATTTAAATTTAATGCATACATATACATATACATATTTGTATATGTATATCAAGTATACGCAGTGTTAGAAATATTAAAAAATTAAGTATGCAATGAAGAAGCTTGAATGCCCTTACGGAAAGTTTGGCACAAAAGAGATTATAAACCCTAACAAATGGAAAGAGCAAGAGGAAGAGTCAGAGGGAGAGAAAGGCAAGAAAGGCAAAGGCAAACAAAGTGAGAGAGAAATATAAAGAAAGTAAAAGAGAAGAGAGAAAGAATGTTGTTACAATCTATATAACCAAAAACAGATTCGTTCAAGTCTTGTTAACTAATTGGGAGACCATTCCATATAGGGTATATTAAAAGTTCCAGCGAGCAAAACCAAAACAAAAACAAATACCAGCAAAAGTTGCGCGCATTGTTTACAAAGCAGAGAGAGTGCAGACCCAGAGGTCTCTCTGTAAACCTGCCTTTCTCTCTCTCTCCCTCTCTCTCTATCCATACGCGCTAATTCACTCACTTACTCTGCCATACTCGTCCTCTCTTCACTTTACAGCCGATCTCTCAACCGATCTAGAATCACTCTGTCTCTATTTTTTGCCCTCACACTCGGACGCTCCCACACTCTCTTTGCTGCTATGTCACATGTCGATTAGAATTGCGTTCTCATATACTAGGCCACAATTCGCTCTCACACATTCCACTTTTTTTAATACACACGTACTGACAGTCTCTTTGGCATCATATCATTCTTTTCTCTCACACTCACTCTCCCTCATTATCTCTTATAATCTCTGTTTTATTCTGTAAAACTCTTTTCAACTCACGCACTCTCCCTTTCGCTCTTCAACTCTCTCAGTTGCCATATGTAACTTTAACTCTCGCGTGATCTTGCCAACAACCTGCCAGTCTAACTCACTTTCTGTGCCACGTTCTTATCGCCCTTAGCCAAACTTTGGAACTGCCAGAGAGCGCTCGCCAGACCGCTTCGCAGAATGGCTTTGAGATCAAAGGCTTTAAATTTGAGGCACGCCCCGAGGAGCTGCGTAAGCCGCGGTTGGTTCGCATTGGTGCCATACAAAATAGCATTGCTTTGGTAACAACGGCGCCTATTGAAGAGCAGCGCGAGGCCATTTGGAATAAAGTAAAGAGCATGATCAAAGCGGCGGCACAGGCTGGCTGCAACATCGTATGCACCCAGGAGGCGTGGAGTAAGTGCAGCCAAATCCAACTATAGACGACTCCTATTTATCTAACTTGCCTTCCATTAGCCATGCCCTTTGCCTTCTGCACACGTGAGAAGTTTCCCTGGTGCGAGTTTGCCGAGGAGGCGGAACGTGGACCGACGACCAAAATGTTGTCAGAACTAGCAAAGGCCTACAACATGGTCATCATACACTCCATCTTGGAGCGAGATATGGAGCATGGGGAGACGATTTGGAACACGGCTGTCGTAATCTCAAATAGTGGTCGGTATATGGGCAAGCATCGTAAGAATCACATACCACGTGTGGGAGACTTCAATGAGTCCACCTACTACATCGAGGGCAATACGGGACATCCCGTTTTTGAGACGGAGTTCGGTAAGCTGGCGATCAATATTTGCTATGGCCGCCATCATCCACAGAATTGGATGATGTTCGGTTTGAACGGAGCAGAAATTGTGTTCAATCCGTCGGCTACAATTGGACGTCTCTCGGAACCCCTATGGAGCATAGAGGCAAGGAATGCAGCTATAGCGAACAGCTACTTTACAGTGGCTATCAATCGAGTCGGCACTGAGGAGTTCCCCAATGAATACACCTCAGGGGATGGTAAGGCAGCGCATAAGGATTTTGGACCCTTCTATGGCTCAACATATGTGGCGGCACCAGATGGTTCCAGAACTCCCGTAAGCATACACCTTCAACTGAACTTGCAGTCATGCTAATTATGCTTAATTTTCCCACAGAGCTTATCGCGCTGTGAAGATGGTGTGCTAGTCACTGAGCTAGATCTGAATTTGTGCCGACAGGTTAAGGACTTCTGGGGCTTCCGCATGACCCAACGACTTCCACTCTATGCTGAGTCATTCAGTAAAGCAGCGCAACTGGATTTCCAGCCACAAATCGTGCGGGAGAAGTAATAGGAATTTTATTGTATTAGAAGACCTACTGGCAATAACCAAAATAAAAAAAAATATATATATATTAAATTTTGTACGCACTCTTAGAAGGAAACCTTTTCAAATTTTCTTTTGAGTTAAACGTGCCCTTATAAAATTTTGGTAGTGGCCAAATCTTTATAGCAGTAGCTGAGCGCCTTTCGTAGCCGCCAGAGCGATCAAATAATAAAATAAAATTCCTTAATTTGAGGTCCAATTAAGTGACTATCATTCATTTTCGTAGAATGCTTTAATGCGTCCAGCCTCGCGAATTCCCGTCTCTACGGCACCGTGAACTGTCGAATAATGATTGGGGCTGGTTGCCTCGCCGGCGAAAAATAAAACCGGTCGCGATACCACTGGCTTCATATTGGTAGCTCGCACGGAAACAGCCGTATCAGTCGCGAGAAGCGCGTCGTAGACTAGCACATGAACTGGCTGAGCGAGTTGTGCGGGTCCCGTGTCATACTCGGAGGCCAATAGGGAGGGATATGAGTAGCTGCCCAAATGTGCCGGATCAATGCTCCATTTGGTGGTAACCACATTGTTGGGATGCGTCAACTTAAATTTGGGCAGAAAGCGATGTAGCATATCCATAATGCCTTGCACTAAAGCATCGTGGTCCATGCTCTCGATAACGTCCACGTGAAATCCGGTTGCCCAGCCGAGCAATACGCGTGGCTGATGCTCGTACACATGAAAGCCATAGATGTCCTTTAACCAATATTCCGATGGCAAATCTTGTCCTCTCCATAGGGCATTGAAGCCGCGCCAATCATCTGGCCAGAATTTCTCATCAAATTCAATAAATATTTTGCAAATGCTGGCAAATCCAATGAAATTGATCGCTGCACTGTTTACTTCTGGCAAATTTGGCCGAAAAAGCGTTGTGCTTCGCTTGAGCACGCCTAGAGAGAAGGTAATCACTACATGATCCGCGGCATATTTCCTTTTATCACAGCTCACCACCACAGAGCCATCTATGCGATCCCAATCAATTTGAATAACCTTTTGATTAAGATCAATGCAATCCTTAAGTATTCCATGCTCATTCATCTCGTCACCTTTGACGAGAACGCGTAAGAACTCCTTAAAACTGCAAAAATGGCTAGTTAATAAAGGCAAATAAGAATATGCTTAATTAGTGAACGACTGGCGGTTAGCCAGAAGATCACAAAACAAACGAAGGAAGAACGAACTGAGAGATCGAAGGAGACGCAGATAGACGAACAAACTTGGCTTACCGCTTACCCCTTTTCACGCCAGTTCAAATGGTGACAGCCTTTACAGGGCTTAAAGGTCCAGTAGTCATAGGCTGACACATCCATCATACTGCCTTCCATTTTCTTGAAAGTAGTTATAAACTCTTTAGCTACATGTCTATCCAGATGGCGATGTCGCTTGTCCATCTCTCTGTAAAACATCTGTGAAACGTATTCGCCAAAGCTGGCCTCTGGATCTATTTGGTCGTCCTGCATCTTGTAATATATAGTTGATATCAAATTCAACATTTCCTCGACAACGTTCTTAGACAGTTCATCACCATTCGAGCGTATCCAATCGATTTTCTTTAACGTGTCATCAGACTTCTCCAATATGTTTAACTCTTTCACCATCTGATAGACCACATTGCCTTTTTGTCCATAGACCCACTGGGCACCCATATCGACGTAATTGTCAGCAAATTTCAAGGTTTTAATGCGCCCGCCAATCCGATCAGACATCTCTACAATTCGGACATTATTGTAGCCATTAGTCTTCAGTTCTACGGCACAGGCAAGACCCGCCACACCGCCGCCCAAGATCAAAATTCTCGGCTCACATTTATATACCGAATTCGTAGGCCTGGCTTTATTGCGTGCAAGTTTTGCTTTGTGGCTGGACCAACACTGCGACAGTTCGAATTAGTTAATTAACTCCTTTCCGGTCGTGCTGCAATCGCGATCAACTTACACTTCCCATATAAAAGGTAAGGCAATTCGTATTTATTATAAATATCTGTTAAGAAAATGTCAAAATTTGTCAAAAATTTATAGATTGGAAACTAAATAAAAATAAAACAAGTAGGAAAACTCTAGTCGGGCTGCCCGACTAGAAGATACCCTGTCCTCATGCTCAATTAGTCAGGTAGAGTCAGTTGTCTAAAAATCAATCAATCACCAATCAGTCACTCAATCACAGAATTATATCACTTAAGCTGAGTAAACTTATAAATAAAAAATCAGGCTCTAAGCAGCTGTCAATCAAACGTAAATATAAAATAATGCTACCTAATTAGGCAGACTTTGGCTTTATAGCCAAAATCAATCAGTCAATCAACACAAAAAGTTATAGCTTATAGGTTTAGTCATAGCTTTATATTTATGATAAATAGCGCATAGTCAAACATTTAAAGCTCCTTACATGCTGATTGATGTATATATATATATATATATATATATATATATATATATTCTTATAATCTATTCAGGATGTATTTATTGTTCGGTTAAATTTAATTGATTGTTTTTACTTTTAAGCCATTGCACAGTTGCTTATAAAATAGGGAAACTTATTGTGATTGTGCAGCTGCGATGTGGCCATAGATCAATCATTGTCAATCAGCCAGGAAACGTCACTCGATTAGGCATACACAAAAAGCTGGCCGTCGCTTCCTTAACAGCATAGGAGTTGCCTAGTGTGACATCATTATCAATCAGTCAATCGTCATCAATCAGCCAGGCAGAGTCAATCAAATGAAATATCTAACGATTGCTATAGCTGTGATTTGGCCGTCGCTTCATTTAGGCCATAGAACTCCGCCAATCTCTCAGCTTCTCTCCAACCGGCTTCCACAGCTCCATGAACTGTGGAATAGTAATGCGCGCTGCTCGCCTCGCCGGCAAACTGGACAATGGGTCGATCGCAGCGACTCTGTTGTGGCAGCCTTTTGTTTCTGCCCGGGGATTGAGGTGACATGGCAACCACTGTCAATGGCTGCGCTAGATCCTGAGCACCGGTGCCCATACGTTCCGTATCCATGGAACGAAACGAGTAGGAGCCACGGAAGTTCGGATTTGTATACCACGCGGAGGTGCAAAAGCTGACCGGCTCCGGTATATGCCAATGCAGAAAGCGACGGAACAGATATAAACAGCCTGCGACCACTTCATTTCGATCCAGTGACTCCATGTGCCTGCCACTCGCATTGATAATCCAACCAGCCAGAACATGCGGCTGATAGCTGACTCTATAGAAGCCAAACACATCCTCCAGCCAGGCACGTGGCGTATTCCTTATATCAGCCAAATCCTCCTCCCGCCACAGCAATGTAAAGCCCGTCCAATCCTCGGGCCAAAAAGCTTCCGGGAATTCCACAAAGATTTTGTTAACCGTGCCAAAGGCCAAGCCTTGGATGGCTCTCTGCTTAGCCACTGGTAGCTGTGGCTCAAACATCTGCAGATGTTGCTCCTTCAGCACGCCCAAGGATACGGTCACAATCACATGATCCGCCAAGCAGCATTCACCATTGCTCAACTGCAGCTCCACGCGAGAATCGTTCCGATTCCAAAGGATCTTTTTAACACTACGATTGAATAGCACGCGCTGTTCTAGTACACCCAGATCTGTGGACGTTTCTAGCTCTCGACTGCGCGTGAGCAGACGCAGCAGCTCCACAAATCCTTTATCCTTCCAATTCAGCAATATATCGCCTTCGCATTCCCAATAGTCCAAATAGCCGCGACCTGATACTTCCTCTAGATTATCAGATGCCTCCACAGAGTTTTCGAACTTTTGATAGTTATCAAAGAACTCGTTAGCTAAGACTTGATCTATATCGGAATTCTCGGGTCGGCGTAGCATTTCGTAAAATTTATTGGTCAGGTAGCTGCCCAAGGAGCCGCTGCAGTGCTGTAGCTCTAGTTGACGAGTGACCAGAGAATCGCCCACAATTGCTTTCAGCCTGTTGGCCACATTATCGGGTAATACTTCTCGATTGCTGCGCACACATTGATAGTTCTCATACACCGGACCGGTGGTCTCCAGCAAGTCCTTCTGGCTGGCCAGCTGATGTACGATATTGTCCTGTTCACCATGACACCACTGAGCTCCAAGATCAATCACATTCTCGCCGAAAGGTATTGTGTGTATGCGACCACCTAAGCGGGACTCGGCTTCCACGACGAGAACATTCTGAAAGCCATAATCCAGGAGCTTCGTAGCGCAAGCAACGCCCGATGCCCCAGCGCCGATGACAACGATCTTTAGATCCCGATGCGATTTACTCATAGCTTCCTATTTATATATATATGTGTGTGTTTGTGTGTGAATCACGCAATCAAGATCTGCAAAGAAAACGAATTTAAGTGTTGGAAAACTATGGACTCAACTAAGAAGAGGTAAAGAGGAAGGGGTATCAGCGCAAGCAGAGTGAAATCTTATGAACTGATTCAATTAAATGGAATGAGATCAGAATATGAGCTACAACTAATGAAATAACATTGGCATAGGCAGTGTAAACTTGCTTAAACGCACTTTATATACCCTGCAAAAACATTGTAAATTATATATTTTATACATTTAAAGACAATTCAAAGCCTAGGTAAAGCTATAGAATCAAGTAGTCGCAGTTCGCATGCCCTGTAAAAATGTCGGAAATAAGAATATATAATATAATATATTTTCAAGCTTAGATAAAGTTAAAATCCCTAATCAAAATGTATTATATATACTAACATAATTTTTAACGTAGTTGGATCAATATATATATATATATATATATATATATATATATATATATATATATATATATATATATATATATTTTTATATATAATTATACCCACATATATTCTGCTAAAATGTCTCATAAGTGCATATTTGTATCTTATAGTGCAGAATAAATCAGCAAACCATTAAACAAGTCTAAAGAAACGCTTTACTCGAGCCTTAACTAAACCTAATCTTAAAATTCCATTTCTCAGATCTATGTAAATTCTTCTTTTGAAAACTCCATTTAATTTTGTTTAATTTAGGATTTAACTTTAACAATTTGAGTTAAAATGAAAAACTGTTATCAATTTTCAAAAGGCCAACTTGAGAAACCTAAACAGATTATTATTAAGAGGAAAGCTTTTGGACTTTTGGACATATGTTTATATAAAGATACCAACTATAAACATCCAAATTATCTAGAAAAAACTCATGGAATCTAAAAAATATATTAAGTTAAGTAAAATTATACTAAAACATTTTTCGGTATTCCCAGCAAAAACAAACTGCAATAATCTAAAGCTTCTATTCTGTAAAACTCATTATACCCTGCACATTCATTTGAAATGAAACGCCGGCTATACCGCAATGTTTATGCATATGTTTTTGCTGTTTGTGTTTCTGTTTTGCAGCGAGCGTGCGTTGTAGTGCAGACACGTGCGCCAACAAATGCCGTTAAAAGGGAATTCCGTCTACGTATTAGCTTATGCAGTTGCTTTTGCAATGGTATTAGTTGCTTAAGAAAATACAAAAAGCGTAAACAAACACAAGCAGATGGCGCGACGGCAAACTGTATTTGAAAACAGCTGCAAGAACTTATTTGAAACGGTAACTGATAAGAGGAAACGCGCGTAACATGCTCTGATAAGAGTCAAAGAGTGCGACTGAGAGAGCATGCAGTGACATACAAAAACACAAGCACACAGAGTTCAGCATGGATTTATAAATAGAACGAGAAATTGTCATGCATGTGTGTGTGGATGTACGGTACATTAGAAACGCTTTAGCTTTGCATCTTGTTTGACCAGCCTGGACCAAGCAGCCAGTTTTCTAGTTAGCAACCCCCTCGCAACACCAATACCAATAGCCACTTATACAATGCCACACACTCACACGCAGACACAGTAGCACGCGCTGCTTTGACTGTTGCTGCTAGAAAGAGAGCGCAGCATTGATTTTATATGAATGCAATATAGATTTGACAAAATGACCAAAAACTTTTCAAGGTTCAAGAGCAATGCATAAAATTATAACAAAAACAGACACACTGCACACGTTCACTAAGACATATGCATACATATATCGGCATAAGTATGTATGTTTATGTAGTCCCATAAAAAGCTCCAATATCTGTCGCGTGTCTCACTCACCAAAATAATTTTTTTTAATATTTTCTTTTATTTGTTATTAACTGTAATTTATAAATCCAGCTTTTATAATATTATATATATTTAAATATTTTAAAAATTCACTGCACATAAAAATTAATAATTGTTTGATGGACTATGCGCTCTGTTACTGAGTCAAGCGCACAAACAAAACTGAAAATCATATGGAAACGTGCTGCTCCACAATGCTTATGCTGCGCCAGTGGCGTGGCAACAGCTCCAACCAGGCAGACACATTGCCTAGGCAAAGTTTCAGCTAGGCAACTTTCTCTGCTACGCCACTGTGTTTGCTCTGCACATGCTGCGCGAGAGAGAGCTTTCATCGCTATGAAAGCTCGTCTAGGAAAAGCGCGCCAATGAAAAGACCAGCTGACCGGCGTTTGGAATGGAATTATGAATGAGCACTGTTGCGCTGTGGTTTAGATGGAGGAGAGCGTTAGGAGTGAAAATAGTTTTATAGGTAGTGTATAAGACTTGTGATTAAGTATACGTAGCAAACTTAGCTTATGTAGTATAATTAACATAATTGAGTGTATTATTATTATTAGTAGAATTTAAACTATGTTTGCCACGTATAAATTATGTCTTATACATTATTATAAGACTCTATAATACTAATACAAAGCTTGTAAATAGTAAATAATGTGTTTTATAACTTTTAAAACTGTGCTACTTTTAAGAATAAGCAGTATGTATACTCTTATACCATAGCTGTTAGCTAAATTCAAATTGTAGCATAGTTTCTTACGTTGTATACTTATACTTATACGCTTATAAATGATGTCGGTTCTACCACAGCTTATCACTAAATACTATTTCCTTAAATATGCAATCCTGTTTAGCAATGCTAACCATAGACTTCTTTGACTTCATCGCATCTTGAACCTTCTCTCGCACTTCTGCGGCCTTTACATCGCTGCGTATGTAGAAGATTCGCACCAAATGATCTTCAGTTAAAGAAGGATAACTGCCCAGCAGCGTGTGTAAATCCAATGCGAGCAGCTCAATGTCCGCCACAATGAGAGACGATAGAGTTGTTATTAAATCTAAGGGGGAATCACTTAGCGAAATCTTTGGTGCTATCTTCTCGAAGAACTGTTTAATGCGCTTCGCTTCCAAATTGATTTTTCTTGTTATTGCATCGCATTCGCTGCGAGTCTTCGAAAGTCTCTTCGATAGAAGAGCTCTTATATAGCGTTTCGCAAGCAACTTCTGCGCCTCATTGATCACCATCTCAAAATTAGCGGGCAGCAAATGATTGTAGTCCTGAAAGTAATCATCGAGCGTGACACAAATGGTGTCCACAGCAATGCTGCTGCCGAGCCACTTAATCGTAAATAGATCATTGAAATGGCATTCCATATCGAGAAAGGCCTCCTCCAGCAAATAGTTCGCCGCATGTGCGCGTATCCTTTGAAATGTTGCTAATAGCTTCTCAAAATCTTCGTAGTGTTCCGTCCTCGATTTAGGCCAAAAGAGATGCTTCATTTGCTGTGCCATTTCCACAACGTTCTGACTATTATTTACAATTGTTATGATATAGTGGGTAAAGTATTTGATTTGATCTCGATTCCGAAAATGATGTTCCTTCAATTCAATGACATTCTTGAGATAAGTTTGTCCGAACAATTCCACCTGTTGTATGCTGAGCACTAATGCCTTAAATGTCAGCTCCTGATGTATGGTGTTTGTCACCTGCAAATGCTGATCGATCATCTCGAATATGATTACCGGGCCAGCACTATTGTAATAATGATCTCGCTGATCGGGTAACTGTTCGGAATACCATTCCTGTTTCTCCGAATCAACGGTCTTTTTCATCCAATCCTGATAATTACGTTCCATATTCTGCAAATACTCATCCTCTAGGGATTTTAAGTGATGCGGATGCAGAAGTGGACGCGACAGCTTTAGTACATCCACATTCAGATCTGCATGAGACATTAGATCAGCGCCTGGATAAGTGTGCATAACCCAGGCTAACATTGAGACATACTCATTGCCTTGAAGGCCCGATTTCACAATGTTATCTAGCTGCAAAAGTATAATTAGAATAAAATACCACTTCGAATTAACAGAGAAAAACAATTAATAATGCGACTCACATAGCTAGATAATCCTTCGTGGTAGAACTTGACATATTCATTGAATATATCGTAGTGAGGTGGAAAGCAGGGGACGCACAACGATTTAACCACACGCAAATCTTCAAGAATGATTTGTCGCAATATCTCCAGATCGCGGACTAGCCACAACTTATTATCTGAGCGTTCCTCCAGCTTGGAGCCTTCAATGCGTGTGATCACAGCTGCTTGGAGTACATCCATGATCATGGAACGCCATGCCTTAGGTCTGCCTGGTGGCAAGAAATTCGTGACTTTTTGCTGTTGCAGCGCAAATTGATCATTTTTCTCTTCGCGTTCGATGATTCGCAGTGCTGTCACAATTACTGTCGGCTTCTTTCTGACCGTATTTAACGTCCGACTGATAATCAGGCGTAGCTTCTTTTCCAGTGCCTGCGAAACTTGATCGACCTTTTCGAAGTGACGCTTGAGCGTAATCTTATCGGAGGCATGTTGCTTGGGCTGTTTGTGCAGCTCGTAGAGTAGATCATCGCGCGAGTTCTCCAAATCGGCCAGACACTGATGCGCGCTCAACAGTTTGTCTTCGTCTATGAGTGCCATGGTCTTTTGCACACTTGCATCCACATTAAAGATGTGCTTCAGATTCTCCATAGCCGTTGCATATTGCGAATGCTTTGTATTCTCCTCGCGAACCACTTCCAAGGCGTCATAGATCTCTGGTACGCCTTTGAGAAGTTGTTCCACGTCCACCATACGACGACGCACCTCACGCACATCCTGCATACACGTCTCGAGCTGCTTAAGACCCACTCGCACGCCCTCCAATTGATTTTGCATTCCCGTTTTTAACAACGCCTCCACGGATGCTTTTTTTCGTGCTATGCGATGACGGTATTGTTCAACTTTCTCCAACTGTCCAGGCCGTTGCAGCATATTTTGTATATCTTTAAGTGCTGCCTGGCGTGCTTCCTCTTCCAATTGTTGCAAATCCATTGTTTAATATCTCTTTTATTAATTTAAATAAAATTTCAATTACAACTCATTTCTACCGAAGAAGTAAAATAACTAAGTCACCGATAACATAACAGCTGGTTTTGCGGATGCGCTTATCGATAGCTGCTTTTACTGATCAACACTGGCGGGAACAGCTGATTTCCTTTTTAAAAGACCGCCACAATTGTATGAGAAATAATTATGAAATAACACTGCCTGGCGCTGTTGCTCTTCCATCAGTTGCCAATTCATGTTACATATAACTCAATAATGGATTTTAACTTTAAAGCAGCAACACAGCCGTTCTGCAAAGTTGAAAATTGACATTGTAATCGATAGTTGATGGGCAACTCTGAATTAAAGTACCTTATTTTGATTTTGAAATCCGGTAGCAAATTAAGAATTATAATTTAAAAACAATGTTGACTTTATCAAAAGCTTTTGGCGAACAGAACGAGTTAATTCCATTTATAGACGGCTATCAAAACGAACTGGAAACTGTCAGACTCTTGCACACGCTGCCTGCAGCCAATCAGAAACGTTTCAATGAATTAACCAACGAATTTCTCGACACTTTAGAAGACCCACACGATTTTAACGCCTGTGCGGAACGTTCGCGTTCTAGCCGAGAGCATGGCAATGCAGTGTACACAAACAGATCCAAGACGAATGCCACCGATCAAAAAGAGTCCTTGCTTCTCGCTTGTCGGTTGTACACAGAGGCCATACTGCAGGCAGAGAATGTCCACGAGGAGCTCTGTTTGGGTTATGCGAATCGTGGCATGGCTTTACAGGATTTTGGCTTATACAAGGAATCCTACGAAGATTGCGAGTGTGCACTTGAGTATGGCTATCCCCAGAAGCTGCAGCATAAGCTTATAATGAGACAAGCCCATTGTGCCTGGAAACTGGGCGATGTAAAGAAGTTAGGCGAGCTCATAGCGTGCTTGGAGCAGCATCAGCTAAATGCGGGCTATGCTAAACAATTGGTGCAGTTGCAGCAACAGCTGACACTACTAGAAGAGCAGCAAGCAAATGACCAGTCCGAGGATCAGATAGAAATCCCGTCAAAACTTCAAGGAGTGAATCACAAAATGTGAGTAAATAATGTAAATATTAACTATGAATAGATGGCTATAGATGTCTTTTAGCTCAACCAGTCCCGGCTCTAAGGGACGTCACATGGTGGCCACGCAACTCATCAAACCGGGTGACTTCATATTCAAAGAGCAAACTGCTTGCTTTGTGCCTCTCGAGCCGGGCTTAATTTGTCAGCAATGCGCTGCAAGTGTCCTCTATGCGCCTATTCCCTGTACCCAATGCCATCAGCGAGTGGTTTACTGCTCCCGCCACTGTCGTCAACTACATGAGCGGATCCATAGCTATGAATGCGCTGGTTATAGGAAAAATTTATTTAACTTGTTGGGCGTCTCACATTTAGCTGTGCGAATGGTGCTTTGCTACATGCAACAATGGCTGACAGATCTGGGCAACGGCTCAAACGCTGAAGGTCTTTGGCAGCTGCTAATGGACAAGGCAAAACAAAATTACAATTGGCCAACTGCTCCGCAGGATTTGCTCAGCTTATGCATGATCAGCCATCTGGATAAAGCAGATTCAGCGGAGCTCGTATACTACGCGCTCTCTGCAAATCTCTTGCAAGTTTATCTATACAAATGCACCGATTTCTATGAGCAGCTCAGAATCGAGAGTAGACATTCAGCCGTTGCTCGAGAGGAATGGGACTTGTTAATAGCTGCCTTAATTTTACGCTCTGCCAGCCAGCTGATCTGCAATGGCCATGTCGTCGTCACCGTTGTGCTTCGCTCACAGTTTCATACGATGGAACCAAAGCTCTGGCGAGAACGCTTCCATTTATATTTAGGCTGTATGCATAAATTTGATAGCGTTGCACTGATATCGGCGATCAATTTACCATATTTAGCTCTTTGTAATCATGCTTGTGCCTCGTCGATTCAGCTCCAGTGCGATGGTCGTGTGGTAAACTGCCTTGCAGCCACAGAAATTAAGGCAGATGAAGAGATCTTCAATTGCTATACCTTGGACTATAGAAATTCCAGTCGCTCTATGCGTAAGCAGCACCTTCAGAAAACATATAAATTTGATTGTAAATGCTCGAAATGCAGTTGTAGCAAACTGGATGAGGATTTTGTGAGTTGAAATTCGATTTAGTTGCAAAGCTCAATTAATATCTTTAGTCTATTATTTAGCTGTTCTTTCATCGCTATCGCTGCGAGTTCTGTGCTAAAATCTTTGTGCCTGGCCAGCCTGAACAATTCAAATGGTGGGAGTCGGAGTCGGAACTGGCGCCACAGTCGACCATTAACTGCTCCAAGTGCCAGGCGAAACAGTCGTTTACCTGGTTTGAGCTATTTCGGGATATACTCGCACTTTGTTATGAACAGCAACAGCGTCGCAAGGCGTATAAAGCATTCGCAGAGCTCGACACTTGGCTGATGGATTATCATAGCTTAAAAACACAATTGGCCCAGCAGTTAATCGCTGGCTGCCTAGCAGCCAAGGCAGGTGAGTCAGGCAAAGCACATGATTTAAGTCAGAGATAGAGGAATGGAAATTCACTGAGTACAAGTGCTTTCAAGATACAAGTTATAAACATATTTGAATTATTGGATAAGTTATGGTAGAGTAAGAATTCATGTTGATATGTATTGGCTGGCAAGAGGGAAGCCCCTTTAGATGTACTAGACTATTTTATGAATCCCTTTTAAGACCAAGGCTTAGTGGACTTATTTCCTTCAAGTATCCTGTCTGCCTCTTACCGCTTTAGATGAAAAAAACCTCAAGTTTGGCTGCCATATATGATTTTTACTGTAAAGCGCCATATCTCACCTCGTCTACCTTCCCATAGATGGCGCCACATTTGATGACATTGACTACACACAATTGTCACGCATCTTGGATTACCTGCTGACGAGCGTGGAAGCACAACATGGTGCTAACTCCATGACGTACATTAGCAATTTAACCTATCTAATGGACTTAACGGCATTTGGTAAATACAAATGCAGTAGCGAGCAGCTAAAAGCAATGCGAGCTGCTTTCAATTATTTGCCTCCAGATACGAAGCAGATTTTTGTCAACTATTACAACGATTTTATTGAGCAGCGCTATGCAGCTTATGATAAAGCTAATGCTAACGCTAATGCTTAACAACAATAATAAATTCTCTAAGAACAACAACAATAACAATACGCTGGCACTTTTGTTTCATTCTAACTTAAACTACAAAGAGAGAAATCGAGACAGAGAGGGAGGAGAGTGTACGACGTGCTATACCCTGTTTTTTATATGAAATGTGAGGCATATTCGTGTGGCATGACGCCGCGTCGTGGATAAAATGTGTGCGATGTCGAAAACTTGAGCAAATTCGTGATGTCGCTCGTATAAATGTCCGCAAATCGAAATAGCCGCCGTGAGAAATACGTCGGATTGTGATACGTCCGAAATACGCTTCCGAATTGTTCGTTGAAAACATTTTTCGTTTTATTCCTACAACAGAGAAATAAAAATTTGAAGATAAATACAGTAACAAGAAAAAAAAATATATATATATATAAAATAAAATATTAAAGCACTAAGAAATATATAAATAGATTGATATAGATTAATCTAGCTGTTCGTAGCAGATCCAATGAGCTAAAACTAAAGATTCCTATAACAAATCTATATCGATCTAATTTGGAATAAAATCGATTATGATCGATATCAAACTTTATATGAAATATTGATATGAATCTATAATCACATTTCTACATGTATGCATATATATATATATATATATATATAGAAAGTAAACCAACCGCAATTGATCCCGCTCGTTCATCCAATCTTGCAGACACACCTGCGCCGCCTCGCTGTCGTCATCCTGTGTATCCTCAATTAGCTGCGTCAACATTTGCAGCCAGTTGGCGCTCATCTTAAAGTCCACTCGATTCAATGTCTTTATCTCATGCTTTAAAAGAAGTTTATATAATACAGTTATACAATTTTTATATATATAGGTAATACACACGGCTAGCTCGCTAATGATTGCACCTGTGCGCCAGCTATGCTTCAAGGTAACATCTGCCAGATCGCTGTACGGATGATCGCCAAAATAGAGCACAGAATGACCACGCCAGCCCTTCAGCTCCTGCAGCTGCCGAACAGAGCCCTGTTGAGTTGATAATGTAAGTACAGTAAAGCTTAGTAAGAAGCTTACAAACACAGATACTTAAATTTCTATATTCGTATAAATTTAACTATTTTATAAATTTACTTCATAACGAGTTCTCACTGTATTACATAGCAAGTCTCGTTAAGATCTGCAACAGGTGTATTTACAATCTTATAAGAATTTCAACGGCTCTACTAAGTGCATACGCACGTCTAATAAGACGCTTAGAAGCTGTGACATTTCCTGTTATGCAAATGTCTAGTTGGCACTTTGCACGTGTGCAAATTTACTTTTCTTATAGGAATTTACACTAGCATTTACTACGCAAATATACATTTCCTATAAGAATTACAAACAGCTGCACTTTGCGTTTGCTCAACTGGCTTTTACGATGTCGCCTATTTATATACCTCATAATAGATTTTGCCCTTTTCCAGCTTAAATACACGATCCCACAGATGTGATCGAGTTTTCTCATCGTACAGCCTTATTGGCCGAGATTCGTCTGTGAAGAATTTTGGTTTGCGTGCCTGAACGATGACAACATCAAAGAAATCTCTCCAATTTTCGCCCACCAAATAGGACATGCCACAGTTCCTAAAAGAGAAGAGTGGACAGGGCTATTGAAAGGCTTATTTACAGACAGTTAAAACTTGGCTTACACAAAAGAAAATGGACTATTCGTAACCAGAAAGAGATTCTTGCCCGCCTTTTGAAGTTTTTCAAAATATTTTGGCAGCCTTGCATTGCGTTCGATATACTTTTCCGTATTCTTCATGACCGTAGAGTGCATAATGGGATGGCATGAGCCCATGGCCGTTCTTGTATCATGAAATACAATTTCTGGATTATAATCTATTCGATTCCGTTCGAAATATTCGATAACATTGCAGAGCAAACACATTTCGGGCACTGAAAACAGATCCGCCAATTGCACCATTTTCGAATTGGTATTGTGCTAAAATGGAATTGGAAATTAAATATAATATACAATTTTGATTATTTTCAGATTATTACTCTATAGCTATTATTCGGTCCCTCGACATAAGCAATTGGCAGCAATCGATTGTGATAGAGCTTGAGCACTTCGTCTGCTTCCACTTTGGTGCGTCCACGATAGACGGAACCCAATTGGAGTTGCAGGAAGGAATCCAATTTGACCAGCAGGCCCTTTTCCACATCATAGTGCAAGCCGCGTACAGCAAAATTTGGCTCATATTCCAAATCCAAAATATCTTCCGGATAGCGAAAACGTTTAACCAGCATTTCACGTGCCAAATTGTACAGTAAATCCTCCAGCAACGGCTTGTAGCAAGCCAACGTATAATCATAATCGAAGCCATAAACCTGCACCTCACTAAGGTCCAACTCATTGCAAGCAAAAACTGCATCTGGATGCACATCTATTGGCAACTTTTTAGCTAAAAAATAAATCAGAAGTTATAATAGGCACATACATACATATACATGGAGAATATAAGAGTGAGAATGTGTATAAGAGTGCCTACTTATTATAAGGCTTACATTGAAATTTCTTTTTTGTTGCTTCGTAGAGCTCTTGGAAATCACTCACAGTTTTTCGTGGATTAATTAGAGCGTGCGACGTAACGGCTGCTGATGCTTCTGTTCCCGCATTTTGACTGCTGCTCAAATAACGCGAATGCGTTACCTTTAACCTACTGCAAACATTTTGTTTAAGCAATGCATTAATGATTTTTTTACGCGCTGCACTCATTTAACTGTAATTGCTCTTGTTATAACTGTTAAATGTGCTTCAAGTAGTTTTGTTATGTGCATACGCAACTCAACTTAATACACCCTAATACACGTGCAGACTGCATGATGATCAATTGATGCACCATTTTTCTAAGTGTACGCCCACTCAACAGTGTTTCAATAACTTAATTCAATTAAATCCAAAACTCTTTTGTATAAAAGCTAAGGCTTCACATTTAATTAGTTTAGTTAATTGATATTTAATTAGCAGCATGCAACAGCTGTTTGCACATGTTGAACGCTACACAGCACTGACACACATCGTGCATGTATTCATATCGATAGCAACAGTGCAGCGATGTTTCCTGTACATCACTAAAATTGTGAAACAGACACGAACAAAAAGTTAAAACGATCGAATAGCGATTAAATTAATCCAAATTAAACGTAAATAAAATATAAACTAATACACTATTTAACAAACTTGGCCTATTCTACATGAAATTTGCAGTAATTTTTGTTAGGAAAGAAAACATAAACAGTGCATTGCACGTACAAATCAAATCCAAGTAAATTTTTTGGTGCTATTGCCTGTGTGTGCGTACGTACGTTTGTCAGTGTGTCTGTGTCGGTGTGTACGTGCGATTCATTCATTTCCAATTACGTGTGTGCTGGCAAAATTTTGGACGGTCTTTTATTTTAACCAAGCATAAGCAACAGTTCGCCCAATGACTTGTGCAGTTTCATTGTTGTTTTAATAGTCAAAGTAGACCCGAGAAATGTAGAGCTGCTGCTGGCCCCTACAAAGGGGGGCCTCAGCCAAATGCCATGAAATAGCACAAAATAAAAAAAACAATTATAAAAGACAGAATATACTAAATATATATATAATATATATATTGATATTTGCGCCGCAATATTGAAACGACAAAAAAGAAACGCTGCGCCGTTTACGTTTACGTTTAAAGAAGAAGCAACAAATACGTCAAGCACCAATACGAACACAGTTTCCAAGTATTGGTAAATACGTATTATACGTATAAAAAAGTATTTCCGACAATATTTTCGGCGTTATCAACACCAACACCACCCACCACAAGGCACAGTCGTCCGAAACACAGCGGAACGCAGAGCAGAGCCCAAACAAAAACAACGATCATAAGAAAATAAATTCGAAAAAGACAAAAGCTCACCGAACACTGAACCCACAAATTTGATACGTAGAATTATGAACGTAGAGAACCAGTTGACGCCGCTAAAGCAGATTCGTAATTTGGTCAAACACGTGAATAAACGAAATTTTAATGAGAGCAGCGAACAAATAAAGCAGGTACGTTTCACATTTAACCTTGTTTTTAAAATACATAACCAAATAATTGAAACAACAACAATAGCAACATGAGCAATTGCAATAGCAATAAAAATACAATTAGTGTTGGCAAATTTTGCACATATCGGCTGTGAGTAAAATACAGAGACAGCGCTGCCAACTTAATCGCATAATGGCTATATTGCCATTTCGCTCACACATGCATTTTCGCCGACGCCATTACAGTTTCTGTAAAAGCAGAAAATTTCTCTGCGCGAGTTTCTTGTAAAAAACTTACTTTGCTCGCTTCAAGATGCAAGTTATTTGGAATGTGTAAAACTAGCATTATTACTAACTAATAACCATGCATGCCGCCAATTCGTGCAGCTTATTGAAATAACTCTAGTGAAATTGTGCAAAAAATAACTGAATAAAAGAGAGCGTACAACGTTTTCTACCAGCTGCGCTACCGCCAGCCCTTGAAATTCAGTGTACCAACATTCACTGTCTACCATTACTTGAGTATTATATACAAAAATCCATCAATAAGATTTGATTTGGGTAAGGCATATGTTTAATATTATTTTCTTATATGCGTATATATATAAAAAAGTTCGTTTGGCTACCAATACCATGAACCACGAACACGAACAAATATCCCTCTTGCTTTCTTGCTCACCCTTTTGCGATGAATTTGTGTATGTGTGCAGGCCTATGCGTGTATAGGCCTAAAAGTTGCGTTGAGTAGTACTTTGTATGTCATTTTTTTCGCTTTGCATTTTTTTTTTTTTTTTGTTGTGGAGCAGCTGCGCGACTACAGCTGTTGTCTCGCTTCTGCGTACACTCGATTAAGTTTCACATTTGAGTTTTTGTTTGTGCCTTTTTTTTTTTTATATTTTATGATCGTTGTGGAGCTAGCTACGCTTCACATTTCTCTTTGTGACTTGTCAAAATTTCAAAGTGTGCAATGAAAATCGAAGAAAAAGAAGATAATTATAAATAGTTGCATCAATTATTATTCAGTTAATTGTGTGACCGCTTTTGATGAATTGCTCATGTGTTATCGATCTCTAACTTCTGCTGCCCGGGCACGGCAACATGCTCAGGTAAACCGGAGTTAAACGACACCAAATTAATCTCCCTCAATCTCTTTTCTTTTCGTTCTATGGTCTCATCTCCGTTTCGCTTGCAGTTTATCCAAGATTACGGCCTCGAAGCGGATCGTAGCTGTCTGCGATATCTGTTCACGGTACTTAACTTGAACGATCCGTCACCGAACGTTACCGCACAGCTGCAGGCGAAGCTCTTGGGCGCCCATTTGCAGCGGCAACTGCAGTGCTCATCGTTTGTCACAAATATATGCTTTGCCTTTGATCAGCATTTTGCCAAACAAAAGGTGCGTAAACAAAACTCATAAACAAAATCCAAGAAGCAGCTGCTCATCTATCATATATTTCTTTTTATAACAGAGTCTGAAGCCATTTGCACTTGCTGAGTTGGTTGGTCAGGTTGCCAAGCTAACTGGCATTAACAAACTCTGCGAGTGCATTTTCGCATTAGCGGTAACCCACAGCTCGCACCCGGAGCTTAGGCAGAGCGCACGAGAGAACTTGCGTAGCTCTTTGCCTGATCTACTTGATTCGTATTTGGGTCATAATTCGGCCACTGCAGCTGCAGCTAGTGGTCTTCACGAAATCTCGTTTGATTTGTTACAATATTTGTTGTGCTGTTTGCGAGAGTACGTGACACCACAGCTGGAGTCACAGTTTTTGAGGAAGCTACGGGAGGAGTTTCCACGTGAGGCGGTTCCATTGGTTTTAGCGCCACTTTTGTATCGCAACGCAACAACGACGACGACGACGACGGCCGCCGCCAAATCAAACGACGACGACGACGAAACTGATGCAGAGGAGGAAACGACGAACACGAACACGACGAACACCAGCAGCTGGAGCAGCTCAAATGCAGATAATCTGAATGAAGTTGGCATTGAGGATATCTATGACCATTTATCCGAGATAATATACACAAATCAGGTACAGTTCACTCTATTGTAAATACCTCTTAGAATTACCTTTTATAATTATTTCGTGTGTCTCATTTCAGGGCAAAAATAATATTATGGACACATCTTGGATTAATTTAATCCTTGAAATCGGTTATGAATTTACATCGAGCGTTGAAGATTGCAGAAACCATTTGTGTTGCGGCTGTGGATCACGAGAACTACAGCCCAAAGATGTTGCCAAAATTGTTGGCCTCATGTGCAGACGACACTTGTCGCTGCTTGATTGTAATGTAAATTTGCCAACGCCAGCAAATTTCTGGCCTGGCCAACAGCAGGGCGCTGGCAGTAGCAGCTCTAATGCTTCACAATCAGCACAACAGCAAAATTCTACCAGTAACAACAATAACAATGATGGCAGCGGCGAGTCGGGTAGCGCGGCCGGCGAGAAGAAGGATAAAAAGGAGACAACAGATGCAACACAGACATGGAAGCCAGATGTATTTGTGCAAGCGCTCAAAGAGTTGGTGCCACAGCTCAACTGGAAGGATGTTTGCATGGGTAGGTGTCAGCGTAAAATAATCAAATGTAGATTGTAATTAAGTCACACACAAGACACAAGCTATCTGCCTTATGAATGTAGAATGTATATAGATTCTACTTATTAGCTCAATTACATGTTCGGTCGGTATATTCCAATTATAGTTAAATTCTAGTTACGTTAGAGGTTAGGTTTAATTTATGTACAGGGTATCTCCCAATCGACATTCTTGTTAATTTTATTGATTTTCACATCAGATTCTTTTAATCATACTGACATTCTGTATATCTTTATTCTTGTTTATTTATATAATAGCAGGTACTTCATATATTTGTTTACAGAGTATTTACCAATGTAAATAACTCAGTTTTCTCCTCAAAAAAGTTCTTAAACCTTAGTCATTGCTTTGTTTTCTGTCATAATTAATCAGTTTATATTAATTTGTATATTTGGGGTGACGAAGTTTTATTTAAAATAGAATAAGTTTCGAAATTTTTTTTTTCGTAGATTCCAGAACTGAACCATCAATCGATTTAAAAAATTATCGACACAAATTGTGGACGAAGTGATATAGACACATAAAAATATTAAATACATATAAATAATATACATTAAAATATCAAAATTATCAATTTACATCTTGCAGAGCTCGATCATCCAGAGTTTGTGTTAAAGGATCGCATTGGATTGGATTTGCTGTTGACCATTTTGAGATTGTCCACGCAATCGAATCAGTTTCCGCAACCGGAATGCATTTATCGTCATTGGTCTAACACAGAGGGTCAATTGTCGTTGATAACGACCATGCTACAGAATCCAGATCTATTCTCATTTGCCGATTACGTTTTTAGTCAGCCGGCATTGGATGTACTGAAGACGCCACCCGATGCTGAGAATAAGGAGATAGCTGCATGGAAATCATTGCATTTGGTTGAGGTGCTACTATCGATTGCGGACAAGGGCTATTATAGTCAGGTGCATGAACTTTTCAAGTTCCCAGCGCAAAATTGTCCGGACGTGTTATTCTTAGCTCTGCTGCACATAAATCCGCCTTTGACACCATTGCGTCAGGATCTATTTAATCAGTTAATACCCACATTTCTGGGCAATCATCCCAATTCGAATGTTATATTGGCTAGCGCCTGGAGTTCAACCAATTTTCAATTGCGGCCCAGTATCATGAACGCAATGTCTGAATGGTATTTGCGTGGCAGCGAATTCGACCAGGTGAAGTTGTCGCGGATACTCGATTTGGCACAGGATCTAAAGGCATTATCCTCGCTGCTCAATGCACGCTCGTTTCTGTTTATCATCGATTTGGCCTGTTTGGCATCGAGGCGCGAGTACTTGAAGCTCGAGAAATGGTTGAGTGATAAGATACGCGATCATGGTGAACCCTTTATGCAGGCCATGATCAAGGTGCTGCAACGGCGTTGCCCGCAAGTAACGAACTCCAAACTACCCGAAGATCAGCTGCCGCCGAAGCAGGCGCAATTGCTACCTGAAACGGTGACCACAATGATCAACTGCCTTCAAGCGTGCATCAATACCTGCATGCAGCCCGAGACAGCTGAAATGATTATGCAAATGGCTGGCAATGTGGCAATTATGGCAAATAAAGCTCGTGCTGCACAGCAGCAGCAGCAACAGCAACAAGCCCCGCAGAGCTTGGTGCCGCCGCCACCAAGTATTTTGCGTGGACATCGTGGGATGGATCTACCAGGAGGTGGCATAGTACCTGGTTCAGTACCACCTCCACCACAGCAACAACAACAGCAGCAGCCCTTCTCGGGCAATCTGAATGCACAGCAAATGTTTGGACCCGGTGGTATGGATCCCTTGACAAACATGTCTAACAATCTGGCTGGACTCAATCTGGGCGGTCCGAATGGCGCTTTCAACTTTGGAAACATGCTGAGTAAGTATAGAAAAAGTGGGGGAATCGGGCTTATTTAGTAGAGCAGACGACAGCTATATATCTTTGTATTTTAAATTTTCACATTTATTCAAACACGTATCTTTATGAATGGCTACAGACAACTTGGTTTCTACTACTCCAGCATCTCCATCGCGTCTCATGACGGCCGGCGCCAACCCCTATCCGCCTATTCCCATACAAATCACAGCACAACCACCACCAAATGTTGGGAATCTTGGACGTATGCTGCCAGCAGGACCACAGCCAACGCCAACGCCACCAAATCCCAACAATCCAGTCATGGCCGATCTTCAGATGCCCGTTTCCAAGGAAGTAGAAGATGAAGCAAACTCATACTTTCAGCGCATCTACAATCATCAGCCAAATCCAATGCTTTCAATTGATGAAGTGCTCGACATACTACAACGCTTCAAGGAGTCCAGTCATCGACGCGAACAGGAGGTCTTCCTTTGCATGCTGCGCAACCTGTTCGAAGAATATCGCTTCTTCTCTCTTTATCCAGAGAAGGAACTGCAAATAACTGCTCAACTCTTTGGCGGCATTATTGATCGCAATTTGGTGCCCACATTTGTGGCACTTGGACTATCGCTGCGTTGTGTTTTGGACGCATTACGCAAACCGGAAGGCTCGAAGCTCTATTACTTTGGTGTAACGGCGCTCGATCGATTTAAGACACGCCTTCATACCTATAACAAATACTGTGAGCACATACGCTCGATACCGCATTTCACCGACTTTCCACAGCATTTGATACAATATGTGGAGTTTGGCATGCATGGTCAGGAGCCACCTCCACAGAAGCTGATTGGGCTAAGCAATACAATACCTTCGTCGGCTATAGCTCAAGGGGCAACAGAACCGCTATATCGTGCCAATTCAATGCCAGGTATAATAACTGTAGTACAATCAATTCGTATTCCATTTTTAACTGCTTTTAACCTGCTTTTCAGGCAATATGCCCACAGCCCCGAATGTACAAAAGCCGCCTGTTGTTGTGTCGCATGCTACGCGAATGAAATCCATTGCGAATGCAACAAATATCGATACTCTACTAGTAGCCAATCAAGAGGAGAAAGTAACTGTGCCACCGGAGCCCGTGCAGGATAAGACGGCATTCATCTTTAACAATCTTAGCCAGTTAAATATACCGCAAAAATGTGAAGAGATCAAAGAGATTATGACCAAAGAGTATTGGCCGTGGTTAGCACAATACCTGGTACTCAAGCGTGCCTCAATGGAATTCAATTTTCACACGCTCTACTATAACTTTTTGGATGCATTGAAAAATGTTGAGATTAATCGTTTTGTGACAAAGGAGACATTGCGTAATATTAAGGTATTGCTACGCTCTGATAAGGGTGTGATCAATTTCTCGGATCGCAGTCTGCTCAAGAATCTCGGCCATTGGCTGGGCATGATGACACTTGGTCGCAATCGTCCTATATTACAATTGGATTTGGACTTAAAGTCTCTGTTGGCTGAGGCGTATCATAAAGGTCAACAGGAGCTCTTGTTTGTGGTGCCATTCGTGGCAAAGATCTTGGAATCCTCTGCCAAATCGCGCATATTCAAATCACCCAATCCCTGGACAATGGGCATAATGTATGTTCTGGGTGAATTGCATCAGGAGCCGGACCTCAAGCTTAATCTCAAGTTCGAAATTGAAGTTCTGTGCAAAACACTGAATTTGGAACTGGAGAAGCTGAAACCTGTTATATATCTAAAAGATCCAACGCGTGCTCTGCTGATCGAACAGCAAATGTCGCAGCCAAAGCCAAAGGTTGTTGAAGCACCACCTCAGCAACAACAACAGCAGCAACATCAA
Organism: Drosophila eohydei; assembly: GCA_035045825.1. Taxonomy (NCBI): domain Eukaryota; kingdom Metazoa; phylum Arthropoda; class Insecta; order Diptera; family Drosophilidae; genus Drosophila; species Drosophila eohydei. The sequence goes on along the minus strand of JAWNOT010000072.1, from coordinate 2,108,946 downwards.
CAGCAGCAGCAACAACAGCAACAGCAGCAACAACAGCAACAGCAACAACCACCGCAGCCACCTCCATCAACTGAAGTCGATGCACAGGCCATGATGATGTCTAATTCGAATGCATCTGGCTCGGTAACATCGCCCAACTTGCCAACAGATCCCAGTCAAGTAGTTTTGCCACCACCAGAGCCACGATACTCCTATCTGGAAGTGAATGTCAATAACTTCCAACTGATTGGCCAACAGCTGGTGATGCCCAATAATATTCCATTCCTGCATGCCAATCCAGGTATTAAACACATCGTTGTTAATGCCATTGAGCGCACAATTACCGATTGGTTGCAGCCGGTGGTTGATCGTAGTATACGCATTGCATGCGCCACCACTGAACAGATTATACGCAAAGATTTCGCTCTGGATGCGGATGAGAATCGTATGCGCACTGCGGCTCATCAGATGGTACGCAATCTAGCCGCTGGCATGGCCATGATAACTGGAAAGGATGAAATCGCTCGGGCGATTAGCCAGAATTTACATAAGGCATTCATGGCTGCGTTGACGGGTGTGCCCAGCATGTCCGATATACAGGCTGCATCCATGCAGCTGGCCAATGAAAACGTCGAATTGGTTTGTGCATTTATACAGAAAACATCAGCTGAGAAGTCGGCGCTCGAGATCGACCGAAGACTGTCGACAGACTTTGAGACGAGAAAAATTGCGCGCGAAGAGGGCAGCCGATTTGTCGATGCACAAATCTTGAGTTATCAACAGGAACGTCTACCGGAGGCAGTGCGTCTTAAGGTGGGAGCAGCTCCGCCTTCGCTCTACGCTGTCTATTCGGAATTCGCGCGCAGCATTCCCGGTTTTCAGCAGATGAGCGATCGTGACATTGCTCTATTCGTGCCCAAACCTCAGGACTTACAGCCCCCGAATGTGTTTGCCAATGATGAGAGCAGCATGGTCTATGCCGAGGTAGCCAGCAAAATGGAGGCCTTCATGAATACGGCCATCAACGTACCGACACTCCAGTTACAGGCAAGCAAGATGCACATACTGCTCAATGCTTTGATGGCCACACGACGTTTGCGTGATCAGGAGTCTGCTTTCAATCTACTGACACGTGCCGTCGAAGGTCTGACCGAGGGCTTGATCAACGTTCAGGATCACATGGAACAAATGAAACTATATCGTGACATACACTTGCGTATTCTAAGCTTGTTGCATAATAGCTTTGGTGCACCCAATACGGAACGGGCGGTGACCAAATGCTTCTTTGATATACGCGAAGAGGTGCGCTACAATGTGGAAGCTGCACGCGCCCTGATCACATCACATTTTGTGAATCTGAATCAATTTGATGGTATGCTGCGCGATTGTATGGATAATGGCAACAACTATGTGGCCATCTCATTTGGCATTGCGCTGCTCGAACGTCTCATCATGGAGGATCGCGTTATAAACATTGTCTCCGATAATGAATTTATGGCCACGGTTGAGCTGCTCGGACGGCTGACACAACAGCGTCATCGCTACCCCGAATGCATTGTGAATGCCATTGAGACGTTATGGTCGGGAAATCTAAATACAAGCGATTATGGCTCATTTAATCCAGGTGAACGTTATCCGACCGGCGCGTCACATTATATACATTCTGGCATGCATCACGTCCGGGTAAGTTGTTCTTAACATCGATAGTAAAGAGCTGTATTTAATAGATTCTTGTTTTGTTGTAGTCATCCGAGATGGATGATCCACCTGGCCTGCAAGAGAAGACCGAATTTTTGCTCAAAGACTGGGTCGCTATCTATACACAACAAAATCAGCAAACAACTCGAGATACGCGCCATTTCAGCGCCTTTGTACAAAAGATGAACAGCTATGGTATCTTGAAGACAGATGATTTGATCACTCGCTTCTTCCGGCAGGCAACGCAAATCTGTACAGACGTTGTCTATCGTATGTTTGGTGATCAAAATTTGCCCATCAATCAGGCGAAGAATAAGATATTCCAATGGATCGATGCATTTGTACATTTGATTGCTATGCTGGTTAGGCATTCGGGCGAGGCCGGAAATCCGACGACAAAGATCAATTTACTCAACAAGGTGCTGGGCATTGTGCTGGGCACTTTGATCAAGGATCATGAGATGCGCGGCGTTGGCTTTCAGCAAGTTGGCTATCATCGTTTCTTCATGATGCTGTTCATGGAGCTGTGCTCTGCGGATAGTACACTGGAGTCGTTGATGCACAGCATTGTGTCGGCCTTTGCCTACACATATCATCTGCTCAATCCGAGCGTGGCGCCCGGTTTCTGTTTTGCCTGGCTGGAATTAATCTCACATCGCGTCTTCCTTGGCCGCATTCTGGTCCAGATACCTGGCCAAAAAGGCTGGCCATTATACTCCCAGCTGTTGCAGGATCTCTTCAAATATCTCGCACCATTCTTGCGCAACACCGAGCTGGGCAAACCCGTACAGCTGCTCTATAAGGGCACGCTGCGTGTCCTGCTTGTGCTGTTGCATGATTTCCCGGAATTCCTATGCGATTATCATTTTGGTTTCTGTGACACGATTCCCCCAAATTGTGTACAAATGCGTAATATTATATTGTCCGCGTTTCCACGTAATATGCGTTTACCGGATCCATTTACGCCCAATTTGAAAGTCGACATGCTTTCGGATAGCAGCAATGCGCCGAAAGTGTGCAAAAGCTATATCAACAATATACAGCCATCCAATTTCCGTAACGATCTCGATTCGTATTTAAAGGCCCGAGCACCTGTCACTTTCCTATCAGAGCTCCGCGGCCATTTGCAGGTAACCACAGAGCCGGGCACACGTTACAATATGGCCTTGATGAATGCGTTGGTCATGTATGTTGGTACACAGGCCATTGCACTGATCAGGTAAGAACAATTAGCTGACCAGTATAATATGTCACATTTATTAACTAATTCTAAAATAACTTCTACAGAAACAAAAACTTTGTGCCGAACACCTCAAACATTGCACACAGTGCTCACATGGATATCTTTCAGAACTTGGCTGTCGATCTCGATACAGAAGGCCGTTATCTGTTCCTCAATGCGATTGCTAATCAGTTGCGCTATCCGAATAGTCATACACACTATTTTAGTTGTGCCGTTTTGCATTTGTTTGCCGAGGCCAATTCGGAGGCAATACAAGAACAGATAACGCGTGTTCTACTCGAACGTTTGATTGTAAATCGTCCGCATCCATGGGGACTATTGATCACATTCATTGAACTGATCAAGAATCCAATCTATAAGTTCTGGGATCACGATTTCGTGCACTGTGCACCCGAGATAACAAAGTAAGCGATATCATACGAGAACTCTTGGTAGCTAGAGACATGCGAATATTAAGTATTGTTTATTAATTAGTATACGTAGTTAGATATATATTGATATATATATATATACTTTTCACCTGCACTCACCTTTGCATACGCACAGTTGCTTTTTACACCTGTTGCGTGATTATTTATGGTTTTTATCGTTCATTTTGCTTTCAGATATTTTGGTGAATGTCTGATTGTATTTAATCGATTTGAGAACAGCATTCAGTGTGCAGCATAATAATATAGAGCAAGAGTTGTTATGTTTTTATAAACAAAAATAATTATCTCCAGTGTAATTGTATCTGCCCTCATAATACACTCACACAGACACTGACTCACACACGTCTTTCATGTATCATATGTACAAACAAAAAGAAATCCAATATCAAACCGAAACATTCGTAATTTGTATTAATTTGTAACGTTTGCCTATCAAAATATATTTTAAATATATATCTAAATATATAAACTATTATAAGGTTTTTTTTATATATATCTTTTTTATTTAAGCAAAACTTGATTAATTATTATTATTTACAATATCTTAAATGTAATTGCAGACTCTTCGAATCAGTCGCTCGCTCCTGTTTGGCCAAATCGAATGTTACCCAACAGTTGAATATGGCCATTGATGGCGGAGCAGGTGGAGCTGGTGGAGGAGTTGGAGGTGGAGGTGGAGGCGGCGGCGCCGTTGTCGTCGATAACCAAGAGGTGGTCAACATTAACTGAGTAAATGCAACGCACGGATTTGCGAACAGATAAAAATAAAAAAACGAACAGCCGAAACAACAGCTGCAACCGTAATCAGCAACCAGCAGCCAACAGCCGTCGTAATCGAAGCCGTAACCGTAGCCGTTGCCGTGCCCGTAGTTGGAGCCGTAGCCGGGGCAACAAAAATCATCATAAAATCAATTATATATATATATATACTAACGAGATGTGTTTAGTTTTTAGTAAATCGTTTTAAGCAAAATATGAAACAATGAAATTACAAAAGCAAAGAGCTACAAAAAAAAAACAACAAAAAAAAAACAAACAAAAAAAAAAACAAAAAGAAAAATCAAAAAGCAAAAAAAAAAATAGAAAGCCAGCTGTTAAATACCGAGATATATATATATGATAAATTCGAACTGTATTTAGTAGTAACTAATTGTGTTGAGATATATATATATATATACAAGCAAACATCCATACATACATACATACATGCATAAATACATACATATTAACGGATACGAAGAGAAAACATTTTAAATGCCAGCAAGTGTTAAACAACAAAATAACAATAACCAATTTTTAATTCAGTTGTATTATAATTATAAATGAAAACAAGAAAAAAAAAAGAAAAACCCGAATTCCTGTATTTACCTGTGGTTTTATACCTGGGCACAACAATGCCACACGCTCTTCTAGCTCTCTATGCAAGGAAAGACAGAAATTAAAAAAAAAAAAAGTAAAAAAAATGGCAAAAGAAAACAAAAACAACTAAAGGAAACTAATGTAAATATGTAGTTGTTGCTATATTGATAAAGAACAACAATAATTAATTAAACTAAAAAAAAAACAAACAAGCAGCAGCAGCAACAAGGCGCATATGAAATTTATATAAATATATACATATGACTAAATACATATATATATATATATATATATATATATATATATATATGTATATGTATATTTAGTTACATCTATTTTTTTTTAAATAATTTTCGATTCACGCTTAATTTTTTGATTATATAAAAGATAATATTTTAAAGGTTTTCGCTTGGCTTTAAAACATTTTATATATACATAAATGTGCTTACAATATTGCTATTAATTTTTTAAAACTAACTGTAATTGGCATTGAAATCCATACCTTGTTATATGCATAAATATCAAGCATATATATATATATATATATATATATATATATATATATATATATATATATATATATATATATATATATATATATATATATATATATATATATATATAATAATTAGTTGGAAGTTACAGAACTTTTGATTTTAGTTTATTTTTAAAGTTAATTAAATATGTTTAAAGCAACCAGCAATTTTTTAGTTTATATATATATATATATATATATATATATATATATATATATATATATATATATATATATATATATATATATATATATCATATATATAAATATCTATCTGATGCACCACTTGTATCTGGAATGGAAGCAAATTGTGTACAATAATAATAGGCAAATATAGGCCAAGGCGGGGCAGACATCACCCAAACACCCGCAATTCATTTATAGGCTAATTGAATTATGCAACAATTTATAAAAACAAAAATATGCTTACATTTTCCCATTCTTGTGTACATGCAGAAAAAAAAAAATATATATATATATATGTATGTAATCCCATTTAAATCGATATAAGTAACTATGCATTAAGTGGAATAATATAAAAATATATGTATAAATGGCAAAATTTTACACATGCTGCGTTTCTCTTTAACCCCCGCGCTCCACTTGCGTTCTATCGTTTACAGCTTTTTGTTTTGTAGTGTGTGTAGGCGTACACTTAAAAAAGCTCGAATTTATTAGAGCAAAGGGCGGCCCCTGGCTGCGCGCGCGCTTTGTTTCCTCTCTCTTCCCTCTGTTTGCTGTATACACACACATAGTATGCTTGCTATGTAGCCCACTTCCGCACCCAGCCTTACATAAGCCCAACACACATGTATGCGTGTGTGTGGGTGAGCGGGACGGTATGAGACTCGCATTTAGGTTAAGTAAACAGACGAAATGTCGATAAATGACAAATAGTTGTTTTGTTGTTTGCATCGACAGATATACGAAACAATTGAAATATATGTACATTTGTAAATATACACGAATATACACGAATTCTAGCTGTAATTGAAATGCTGCAGTCAACGCTAACGTTCGGCTGTTAATTCATATAAATTTGGACATAAGGAAAGAAAAAAACTGAATGTATATATTTTTTAGTTGTAACTGTGTGAGTGCGCGCGCTTGGCAACCAGGCAGCAAACATAAAAAAATGTGGCACACTTAAATGCTGCGGCAACGTCGCAGTCGCTGCGCGAAAAATTCCCCTGTTCTCTGTATGTTACACCCCTACACACATACGCATACGACACTTTGTACATAATGTGACGGCGAAAGCTACAAAAAGCGCGTCGAATTTGAATTTGCTTAGAAGTGCGCGCGCGCTCTTGCTAAAGAGAGCGAATGAGAAGTTTCGTTAAAAAGCTGCGACTGCGACAGCTCCAACACATACAAATACACACGTTGTCACGTGTTCGTATTTGGGCTCTGTGTGTATCTGTTTTGTTGTATATACATTGAGTTTGTGCATATGTGCGGGCATGTAGTTTTGTGTAGCTCAGCAAAGCTTTCGGTCTCTCTCTCTGCCAGCGTCTGCGACTGAGGCTGAGTCAGCGCCATTAGTTTGAACACATTTTCTGTATGCTGAAGTCATTTTTTCTAGCGTCATCTTTTTCTTTTTCCTCATCTGGCAGCGTTTTGGCGCATAATTTTATGTTGTTGTTGTTGTTGCTTGTAATGCAGCAAGTAGCTGACAGATACAAATGCAGGAAAATACTGTGGCCCTTAACAAAAAAACATTTGGTGGTCGGCTCCCACGAAAAGCCACACAAAAGCCACACAACTGGATTTCGTTTTATCTGACACGCTCTCTACCAGCAGCTGTATAAGTGTGTGAGTATGTATCTCCATCTCCCTCTCTCGCCACACTTTCGCGCTCTACACACTTGGCGCTGACTACTGACCCAGTTTCCTAGTGGGTTCTCAGCTTCGGGCTTTGCTTTGGCTTTCACAACTTTCTTGCCAGCAACACCCACCTTTGGCCCTAACTCTTGTCTCTCTCGCTCTCTCTTTCTGTTTCTATTGCCCAATTGGAGTCCAAGTGAAGTTGTATGTATGTCCCTAACCAAACTTCTCTACTGCAGCAAATTAAAAAATAATCTTGTTAGAATCGAATTGAAAAACGGAAATAAAGCAGTTCGAAATCGAAAATAAATTGTTTGCTTCAAATGTGAAAAGGTATCCTTATTGAAAGGGCTTACATATAGTTACAGTTGCTGGAGTATCTCTTCCTATACATACGTATACACACATTCATACGTACATAAAAGAGATTTCATTAATTCAATATTGCTTAGCTCACAATATTTAAGAGCAACGTGTATCGTACACTGCAAATATATCGTAAAATGACGCTTGCTTTAACTAATTCAAACGATATTGAATGAATAGCACCATATAACGAATACCGTAAAGTAAAGTGAAGAGCAAAGGAAAATAGCGTTTGCAACTTGCACTCTTATTGAGTATAAATAGATATCGATAGGCAGGAACTTTCTGGCACTTGACGATAGTAAAAAACTGACATGTGATTTGTCATATATTCTAATTTGCATTTACATAACAGTTAGATAATCGTTTTGAATCATATATAGCGAATGTTCCACAGTTTGCGCCAATACATAAAAGAGCAAAGAGCGATTGAGGGTGACAATGCCAAAGATATGAATCCTGCTGCTCTGAGAGCTTAACTGCAAAGCCAACCAAGAGCTCTGCAAAACAAGACGAATTACGATATTGTCTTATTCAATCCGAATCATACTTACGATACGTTCAAAGAGTTGCACTTGAGGTTCCGCTCGCTGCAGGATGCGCAGGATATTCAATCTAAGCTCCTCAATGAAACCAGCCAAGAAATTCAATAGATAAAATTCCATCAAGGCATGCAAAGTGACAACGGAAATGACGAGAGCGGCCTTTAAATTTAAATATGAATTCTGTTTGCCAAATTGGATTCTTATCAGAAAATAAACACTTTGTATGACCGTCAGTGCAAGTCGTAACAAATACCAAAGTAAAATATGACGAAATGTATAGCAGAAGTTGTATACGATATTGATAAGCTGTTGTTGTTGGCTTTGCAGTTGAAGCAGTGGTTGGGGTTGCTTTGGCTGCTGTGTAAGCAGTTGTTCCAATTGGAGCTGCACTGCCAATTGGCAATTGGTTATCTGCCACAGCAAAGTGAAGATCAGCAGGGAAGCGGCGCAAATCATATTGGAAGTGCAAAACTTCCAAAAGCTGCCTAATACTTGAAATGCGCTGGCCTTATTGCAACTGGAAACGAGATAATATAGCTGCATTACTAATTGGAGCAGCATAAGCAACAATTTAATAAGAAGCAACAGTTTTAAATGAGCCGCTGCTGGTCTCCCGTTAAAACGGTTCAACTCTCTCAACTTCTCGTACATCCGCAATATAGATTCCTGTAACACCTGAGCACAATGAATGCAAGCTACGAATAAAGCCACATTGAAGCTGCCAAAGAAAATGTTGGCGAACTTAATTTGATTGGTATTCAAAGTTGCGCGCATAGCAGAACTATCCATTAGAAGATCACGTAATAGCACAGGTATTCCTGCCACTATCAAGCCATTATGACATATGCAATAGATTCTTAAATATTTCGTTCGCTGAAGTTTTCCCGTTTTCAGTTCCGGATAAAAATGGCTTAAGCCATTTAAAGCCAAAAAGTAAACGATGCACAACTGCGGCCAAGACATGACTAGCTAATAGAGCATACTCGTACTACGAATATACAGTTATTAATCAACTTAATGGCTTTTAATTGGGGTGATGTTTATCCATCAAACTGTTAAACATCTAAATATATATTTTAGCCTAAGGGAATACGCTGCGTGTACGCAATTTAGTTTCAAAATACTAAAATTAAGCCCGTATATTTATTTATTTATATGTGTATATTATTAATGTATATCATAAGTATGAAAAATTTATAGTTTAAAAGCCTGATAGATAGCTTACGTTATACATCAGTATACGATCTTTGTCATATGCAAAGCATATGAGGACTACGATATAGCTTATATCGTTTCATTAGCTACTACTACTTCTTATATCTATATGTAAATGCAGTCAATATCGTATATAGCGTGTCATCTCATATCGTTTGTTTACATTACACTGTATTCGTAGAGTGTCCATTTTGCCAAAAACAAAAATGGTGCTTACTCAAAATGGCAGCTAACTCCCTATCGAGCTTCAAGCGATATCGATTGTCAATACTAAAATGAAAGGAAAACAAAAAGTCAGCGTAAAATTTGACTATAAAGCTAATTGTGCCGAAGACAAATTGTGTCTAGTTTATAATTGCAAAAAGTTATATATAATAATTAAATTTTAATAAGGCTAAAGGATCGTGCTGAGTGGCGCCAGCAAAGCGCTGGACAACAGCTGCCACTTTTGCCGGTTGAGCGCGACAAGTTGCGAGTTTTAATTAAATTGTCAACGTTTGTTCACGTATGACTATGTGTGTGCACATGTATGCATGTGCGGGCTAGAGTGTGTGTGTGCGTGTGAAACATATTTGTGTGCTGTGAAGCATGACAAACCCCGCTGGGTGACAATGACCAAATTGTTGCTGCTGCTGCTGCTGTTGGCATTTCTGCTGGTAAGTAGAAGTTCATTGGAATGTCAGCTAGACCGCACAGAGACAGGTGTGCGAGATTTTGCACAGTTCTGCCAAAGGGGGCGGGGCAGCAGCAGGGGGCTGCTGGGATAGTGTGGTTAGTCGTTGCGGCTGCCATCGGCTTTGGCCCAGTGATCAAATTGCATGCAGCAGCAGCAGCATCTGTTGCCCACAGATGGGGCGGGACTTTAGTAATTCCCCATGGCAAGCGCGCGTAACTGGAGCATTGTAAATATATCATGCTTTAAGCATAAGTTATTTACTTCAATTTGAAGTTTGCTTCAATTTGGCTTGAATTAAATTTTCATAGGGATGGTAGCCAATACATAATCTATGAAGTCGATTAATCGATAAGCCAATTAGGAAAATAATATCAAACTAATTAATCGCTCAAGCGATGAATATTTAATTTTGTTGTTAATTGTGTCTTTGCTAATAATCAATCACAGTTATTGAAAGACGGCTGAAAACTTTATTAAATCAACTCAGACTAAAGTAACAAAAGTTTAGCAAACTTTTAAGCAGCTAATTCAGTTCACGACTTTTACTGTTATCAATCACATCTATTTGGTTTGATTGATTGAAGCTGTTTGTTAATTGAATTGCAGCTGCAAAGGCAACTGCAACTGCAACTGCACCTGCACCTGCAGCTCACTTGTGAATCAAACTCTGTGTGCCTCTGTTATGAGCGAGAATTGACAGGAAATTGTGCTGCTGTCGCAACCAATTGGCATTCAATTAAAAGCAATTCCATTTTCGAAAACCTGGTTAACAGTTGAAACTGTTTGACTGAAGTTAAGGCGACAACTGTATACTCTATAAATTTGGACAGTGTTTTTCTGGGACACTTATTTGATATTGGCACTGGGGTTTATCATGTAGATTTATGAACATGATAAAGAGATATTTTATGAACTTTTATCAACAAAATGAACTAGATCATGGTTCATTAAATTGTAAACGTATTTGCCAAGCTATGCTTTAGCTATGTAAAGTATTCTTAGCTTTACGATATAAATTACCATTGCTAATTGTAGCCTTACGATATAAGTTCTGACTTTAGATATACGATATAGATTACTACTGCTAAAAGGAACGTTAAAGATTGATCAAATTTATGATTTCTGAATTTCAATATATAAGAATATTCTTAATATATACATATATGTGCCTAATTAATTATATGTATCTTTAAATATTATATAATAAATCACTTCTTTATATATGCATGAAGTCCAATAGAAAGAACAAAGACAAAGAGTTGCAAGATTTCTCTGCTACATAATGACCATCGAAATAGAATAAACCTATATTAGAGTATTCCAGAAACTGGCATGAGCAGTGCATTTAGCTATTGCGCTAACATTTTAATTGCTTTTGGCAACTTGAATTGACAAAATAACGAAAAAATAAACAGAGAACATCAAACACATTTGGATAGCGAGAGATAGGGAGAGGAGTACCTAAGGCTGAACATTGGCAAAGGGTCCGATGGCAGCAGCTCTGGCCATCATGGCTGGAATGTTGGTCTGTTCGTAATTGCCGCTGAAATACTGGGCAAATGGACCCGAAGCAAAAACGGCAACATCATCCCCACCATGTGTATCGGCATCGAGGGGCACCATTGCTGGGCTCACATACAGCGGATGTTCCGTGTGCTGTTGGCTAATAGGCTTGCGGCCATCAGCCTTAGTGTAGGTGCCCGCATAGCCGGGTCCATTGGCATAGGAGAGTATATTATAGGGTCTGCCATCATCGGCTATCTTATTAGCCAAGCCTGTTATTTCCTGTTCACGTAGCTATGGAAGACAGAAAGCAATGGATCAAGGAATTAGATTTCTATAGCAGACGGATAAGCTGTGTGGCTTACCGGATAACCATTGACGGTCATTACATGCGAATGATCGGATGTCACGACAATTAGGGTATCATCCACGTCGGTCATTTCACGTGCCTTCTGTATAGCTCGAGCGAACTCGGCGGTGTCCTCCAACGAGCGACGCGCATAGTTCGAATGATGAGCCATGTCAATGCGAGCGCCTTCCACAAATAGGAAATATCCTTTCTCATTTCGCCGAAGCACCTTCAAAGCTGCCTCCGTTAGCTCGGTTAGCGATGGATCAGCTAGATGGCTATTCTTGGGGTTGCGCTCACGATCGCCATCATAGGGCAAGTGACCGTTGGCAAAGAGACCCAGCAAATAGTCCGTATTATCCAGGTCCAATTGGGTTAGACCTTTTCGGCTCCATACATAGCTCGCCGACGCTTTCTGTGCCTGCTTATCCGCCAGCCAGTCTTTGATCAAATTGCGTCCATCCTGCCGATAGCCTGGGTGACCCACCTCATCACGCATGGTCTCATTCAGGAAGTTCTGTCGACCACCACCGAGAATCACCTTCAACTTCTTGCCCACTTCCCATTCGACCAGCTGACGAGCAATATCTATGCTCTCCTCTGGATCACAGCCCTTCTCCCTAACCTCTGCATCGTTTTCCCAATTGCGATCAGAGATGTGCGCATAGACGCCAGCTGGTGACGCATGGGTAACCCTGGCACTTGTCACGACGCCAGCGTCCTTGCCCGCATCCTGTGCCCACTTGGCAATACTGTCCACCTGATTCTGCGCCACATAGGCGGCCTTGCAATCGTAACGTGGCACATTCGCGCTCACACCAATCGTACCATAGTTGGCCTTCACACCACCCAGATAAGCAGTTGCGGTGCAGGCGGAGTCAGCGACCTGGCGATTCACACAGTATGTCTTCGATAGGCCCGTATAGGGAAACTGCTCAAAGTAGACCTTCTCGGAACTGTCGCCGAGCAGATTCCTGGTCGCTGTTATCGTATGAATCGACATGCCATCGCCCAGGAACATGATCACATTCTTTGCACCTTGCTTCTTCAATTGACTCAACGCATCCAGCTTGTCGGCCAAGGTCTTCTGAGCATCCTCGCGCCAATAGTTGCTCTGCATTTCCTTCTCATACTTAACGGCTGGCGCGGGGCGCGACATGCTGCGTCCATGTTGACGGTCTGCAAATTTACAATTAAGTTTTAACTAATCTGGTAATACTCGGCTGCTTATCGCAAGTGCTTGGACTGGCTGTTTAGTATATACTTAAATTGTTTTGTATTTCATGGAATGCCAGACTTGCTTAACTTAACTCGTAAAATATGGATTTCTAGCTATCAGCGAAATACGATCTATAATCAAAGTATTTGATTGATAGAAGCTTGTGGAAGTAGCAGATAAGTGAACGGCATATATATGGCATTATAAAGTGAACATTGATCTGCAAGTGCCACTAGTCAACAGTTATAATAAGATATCTTAAGGCTAAAACTTTGGCTTACATTGATTTGGTTTTAAATTTGCGCTGTTTGCATGGTTACAGCTTTATTTAGGCCATGTTTAGTTGAAATTTTTTGTTAAAAAGTTAATAACAGTCTGCAGGAGGTGTGTGCGCCCCACAAAGTTTATATGTGCCTGATCAGAAGACACACTGAGTCGACTTAGCCTTGTCTGTGCGTCCGTTCATCCGTCTGGTCCTAAGTATGAACACATTGATCTTTCAGAACCTTTACGCTTTACTCTGTAGCTCTACAGACTTATTTTTATAGTTGCTTCGACAACACATGTCGATCAAGTTTGTTTCGAATGGTCGATAACTTTCTCTTATCAATTAAATCTTGATAAATACTATACAGAACTGAGTTATATATATATATATATATATATATATATATATATATATATATATATATATATATATATTATTTTTTTTTTTTTTTTTATTTTTTTTATTTTTAATATATATCTTGTCTTAAAATATATTTATATTGATAATTTCAAATTTGATTTGAGCTCTAAATCCATTGCATTTCCTGCTCTCTCTTTTTCTCTATCTCTATTCTATATAATCTATTAACAAAATTGAAATTTAATGCAAATTTCCTTAAATTTTTATATTCGAATCCCTAGAATTTATTAAAGATTAATAGATTTTCTTTACTATTTACTTTATGCCATGAATAACTAACAGCTGCTGCTCTCTAGCTCTTTCTTTTAACAAGCATTATCTATATATGGTATTATATATATGCTATATTTATAGCTTGTGGTTTTAATCAAAACGTTTCCCTCTTTTTCCCATTTAGAATTTGATACTCTTTATCTGCATGCGCCTCATGTATACTAGTTAAATCAACATTATATAATTACAATTCATTACCATCGATACAGCAACTTTTCTCTCTACATAGATAAGCTCTATCCACTATTATTATAGTACGCTTCACATACCTTTCTCCGCTTTGGCTACAGCCAGCAAAAGAAAGCTGACCAGCAGCAATCGAAATAAACCGTAAAACTGGCACATAGCTGACTTTTTGTCTATATAGTTATATATAGAGTGAATTTGCCTTCGATCCGCACAGATCAGCTCGCGTAGCTGCACTAAAGAAGTTCGTTTGAACTGGGTCTGGCTGACCAGTCTGCTGCCTTTTTCTTTTTGCTAATCTATAACACGTAAATCTAATCAGCAAAATTTTGTGTAATCAGAAATGTTCAAAATCAAATTCAATTTATGGTCAAAGAATTATCTTAACTTAAAGCCGATGCACGTGTCCAACGAGCTGAGACACGCACTCACTCACGCTCTCGCTCTCTCTCCCTCACTCTCTCAGATCACTGCAGCATTCAGTTGCATTGGTTACCTGCTGTAAGGCATGTTACGTATACGCACCGTATGGCTATTGAACAAAGTGACGTCCCCTTGATTCTGTTGTTATATGAGCAGCCTTTGACTTTTTGCTTTTAATCAAGCAGCTCACATGGAGTGCTCTGCTTTGTCCTCGTTAGTGACGCCTTTTGACGTCAGATGCAGTGCCAGCGGCTGTTGTTGTTGTTGTTGTTGTCGTCGAACAACCGTATGCAAATTTTCCTTGATATGAACTGGACAAATGCAAATTACGTACTCGCCCACCTGCTGGTACTTTAATGAAACCAGGCTGCCCACTCTGACTAGGAATATCTATTCTCTAGAGCTTGAGCCTGAGTTGTATTACAAGTTGCTGGTGTAAGGATATCATGGGGCGTTAGATGATATCCTTGGTAAGAATATTATATCTTATAGCATTTCAAAAATAAGTCAAAACTGAACATTTTCCAACTTTCATAATCCAGTCTTTAAGAAGAATTGATTTTTATTTTTATTCATAATTTGAATTAGATTCTTAAAGCTCTTAAGCAAAAGTAAAGAGAGCTAAGTTAGATGAAAAAACTATATTTAGCGAATATAAATATTTATTACCCTTAAGACCAAAATGTTATATGAAATATATATTTGTAGTAAACGAGGTCTGTTCAAAAAGTATCTCGAGTGTCTCTTTTGTGCTGCTCTTCAGCTGGCAATTCTTCAAGCTTTTTAAGCAGATCTCGTTTATATTTTAGATTTATTTCAAAAATTTAAAAAGCAAACCTCGCGCTTAGTCTAGTCAAGCACTAGCGCGAGAGAGAGTGCTGCATACTTTCAGGGCATTGAAGTGCGCATATGTATAGATATAGATACATATGTATATATATATATATATATATATATATATATATATATACTTATATGTATGACCACGCCCCTTTGGCAATTTTGTTTTGTAACACGAAAAACTTGAATTGCTTTGTGTCCACTAAAGTATTGTCTTGGCCAACGCCACAATGGAGCCCGTAAACTTGATGACCTGCAACAGAGGAAGCAAAGTGAGACAAACAAAGCAATGAGTCCTCCTGGCTATAAATTCTATAAAACTCACACACACACACACACACATACGCACCGATGTAAAGACTGGCAGAGATGGTGCAAAGAAGGGCACTTGGACTGTGATGGGTCGCTGGGCACGCATGATAAGCAGATAGATACGCTGTCGCACATCACGATTCCACAGATACCAATAGCTATTGTAGGCAGCCTCGCCTAGCTCCAGACTCTAAGGGATACATACATTAGTATTTTATATAGACGCTATGAAAGACTCACAGCCAAAGACATTTCAGTGCCTCCATAGCAGTAGAGAAATAGACAGGCGCTAACTGTGCTAGCATAGACCACATAGCGTATGATGTTGTAGCCGGAAAACTGCAAAGACAAAATATTTACAGAAAAAAATAACAAAAGAAAGATAAATTTGGAAGTAAAAGTAAATTTAGCTTGAATCGAACTTACTCCTGAGCTCATAATACAAGAAGACAGGGCTAATAGCTGTGATAAAGCATGCTTACAAGCTAAAACTTAGTTCTCGTAACTCCAATAGAGCAGCTTAACAATCTGAATCTGAAACTCGGAATCTCAGAAATAATTATAGCCAATCTAAAAAGATTGAGCAATTTCAAAGAAAAGCACAGCCTTATCACACCTTACCCTAGACTTCGTGCAATATAAATCTTTCCAGCCATTAAATATTATCAAATACTCACCAATAGTATATCGATAACACTCGTAGCTATCACCAAGCTGGAGGATAGGAACTGTGCAAATGTTGGCGCTGCCATTATCACAGAGAAACGTTGAACAATGCCAACGATGTCATTGTGACGATCAATGATAATTCGCAGTTGTTGGCAACAAACTTCGCACTCCCGAGCAGTGGGATCTAAACTTGGCAAAGAACAAGATTGAGTTGAAGGGACTCGAAAAGAAACTTACTGTGAACAGGACGGACAACTCGCTGCACATCCATTTGTAGGGCTTTCAGAAGGAATGTCACATAGAGCGTGAAGCTAAAGAAGAAGCCGTCGGTGGCTACAAAGGCATAGACCGTTACCTGGCCGCTCCAGGTGGAATAGAGATAGGCGAGAGGATAAAGGGGCATGCGATGAGCTATGGATGGAAAGCTGAAAGGAGTAGAGAGAGATAGAAATAGAGATAGAGATAGAGATACAGATAGAGATAGAGATAGAGATAGAGATGGAGATAGAGATAGAGATAGAGATAGAGATAGAGATAGAGATAGAGATAGAGATAGAGATAGAGATACAAATAGAGATAGAGATAGAGATAGAGATAGAGATAGAGATAGAGATAGAGATAGAGATAGAGATAGAGATAGAGATAGAGATAGAGATAGAGATAGAGATAGAGATAGAGATAGAGATAGAGATAGAGATAGAGATAGGCATAGAGATAGAGATAGAGATAGAGATAGAGATAGAGATAGAGATAGAGATAGAGATAGAGATAGAGATAGAGATAGAGATAGAGATAGAGATAGAGATAGAGATAGAGATAGAGATAGGCATAGAGATAGAGATAGAGATAGAGATAGAGATAGAGATAGAGATAGAGATAGAGAGAGAGATAGAGATAGAGATAGAGATAGAGATAGAGATAGAGATAGAGATAGAGATAGAGATAGAGATAGAGATAGAGATAGAGATAGAGATAGAGATAGAGATAGAGATAGAGATAGAGATAGAGATAGAGATAGAGATAGAGATAGAGATAGAGATAGAGATAGAGATAGAGATAGAGATAGAGATAGAGATAGAGATAGGCATAGAGATAGAGATAGAGATAGAGATAGAGATAGAGATAGAGATAGAGATAGAGATAGAGATAGAGATAGAGAGAGAGATAGAGATAGAGATAGAGATAGAGATAGAGAGAGAGATAGAGATAGAGATAGAGATAGAGATAGAGATAGAGATAGAGATAGAGATAGAGATAGAGATAGAGATAGAGATAGAGATAGAGATAGAGATAGAGATAGAGATAGAGATAGGCATAGAGATAGAGATAGAGATAGAGATAGAGATACAGATAGAGAGAGAGATAGAGATAGAGATAGAGATAGAGATAGAGATAGAGATAGAGATAGAGGTAGAGATAGAGATAGAGATAGAGATAGAGATAGAGATAGAGATAGAGATAGAGATAGATACAGATACAGATACACATACAGATACAGATACAGATACAGATACAGATACAGATACAGATACAGATACAGATACAGATACAGATACAGATACAGATACAGATACAGATACAGATACAGATACAGATACAGATACAGATACAGATACAGATACAGATACAGATACAGATACAGATACAGATACAGATACAGATACAGATACAGATACAGATACAGATACAGATACAGATACAGATACAGATACAGATACAGATACAGATACAGATACAGATACAGATACAGATACAGATACAGATACAGATACAGATACAGATACAGATACAGATACAGATACAGATACAGATACAGATACAGATACAGATACAGATACAAATACAAATACAGATACAGATACAGATACAGATACAGATCCAGATACAGATACAAATACAGATACAGATACAGATACAGATACAGATACAGATACAGATACAGATACAAATACAAATACAGATACAGATACAGATACAGATACAGATACAGATACAGATACAGATACAGATACAGATACAAATATCTTTGAGATACTTTGTCACCTACAGCATGCGAAAGGGCATATCGAATTTGAAGGGCAGCTGTCGATGCATCCACATCTCCCAGAATGATCTCAGCACAAATGCCGCCGTATTGATGGAGCCCAGCGTAAAGATAAGCATGCACAGCAAGGTAGCCAACCTATAGTAGCCACTCTTCAGCTCGTTTCTGTTGCCTTCCGTCTGTTGCTCTGTCAGGTGTCGTATGCGCTGAATGAGCGCTGCGACCTCCACACGACTCGACCACATGCAGGCCATTTTGAAGAGCGTGGTCAGACTGCAGGCGAGCGGACAAAAGGCATCCATGGCATCCACTGGACTGGTGTGTATGTAACTCCAGCCAAAGCTGAACTCTGCCTGGCAGCAATGCAGCAAATTCACGAAATTAAAGATGAGCCAACATGTGGACCAGAGGCTGGGCAAACGCTCAAAGCGTAAGCCCAATAAGCCAAACGAATATCTGGTCACAAAGAACAAATGCTTCTCCAACGGATAATCTTTGCTCAAATACTTTGGATACATTGCGCTCAACTAATTACTTGCACTCAAAGGATTTCCATATTTATATAGCTGATATTTGTTGCCATTATAATTATGGGGCATTGTCGTAGAGCTAATCATATGTTTGCCTAACTAATTAGGCGTCTGTTTTGATGCCTGTTTCCACATAATAAATGACTTAATTAGAGGTTACCCAAAAGGATTGAACACTTGCTCAGCTAATGGAACACTTGCTTACCACGAAGGTGTTTACCATATTCATATTTACTATAATAATACGCTTAACTATAGGCTAATGAGTTAGCATGTGCCTTAATAAGCACAGGCAAAGTCTAAATATGTTTAAACTTTAAGGTAAGCAAACTGATTTATTTATGCCTATGTTGTATGACTGCATACCTTTTTATAAAGTTCTATAACATGCTTTTATATAATGCCTTTACGGCTTGATTGCATTCATGAGAATTGCAGAGAGAGGCGATCAAAATTTATTTATGTAGCGAAACAAAATTTATTTATTAAGAACAAAAAACGTTTGCTTGATCTGCCATACATGTGCTTATGCCCAGCATTTATGAGAATTGCAAAGAGAGGCGTGACTCAAAACCCGTTTTATCTTTTAACATAATAGATCAAGCGAAGTTTGCCAGAGCTAGATTTGGTTTAAGAGAGCAAATAGCTTAGCTAACAAATATATATTTATAAATACATACATAATACATAAATAACTTATAGATTCAATTGAAATGTAGCTAAAAAATGATTTTGCATCAGTATTCACAGAATTTTACTACTTGAAATTTGAATTTCCGTTTGCAAACGCATTTTTCCCACAATGTTAATCGAGCCGCAGCTCGTGTCATGAATCTGCAGTTTCTTGAACTCGAGCCAAGAGAAACAAACCTCAAAAGTTACCAAATATACATATAGATGAGAAGAAGAGGAAGAGTTTTGTACTTCAGGCAATTGGAATTTTAAATGTAGCCACACGAGCAAACATTTCATGATTTATACATGCATATATACTCTCTCCATATATATAGAGGGAGATAGGTTTATTTCTTTTTTATATGTGGGTCACTATGCTTTTTTGTCGCCCTTTTCAATATGCTTTGCGTACGAACGATTTTGCATACTTACGTTTCTGATTTATGTAGATTACTGCGCATATCAATTGATTGGAGCAATTTATGCATGCATCTCCGACAAACCGAAATGAATTTGATGACAGATATTATAATTAAGTTAAGTGGAGCATAGGGTTTATTTATAGAAATGTTAATGGAGCAGGGAATATTATTCTCGATGAGATACAAATGATACAAATAGCAGTAATATTTTAATTATTATACTGACGAATCTCATTATGAGCTTAGCATCTTAGCCGACAGCTGTTTTCTTATCCTGAGGGCAGTTTGTTATCATAGTTAGTTGTATATTCCGGGAATATGATGTCGTAGACTACATGCATAGCTTAAATATTCTATATTATTCGAAGGACATTTTATTATTCAAAATATAGTAGCTTATCCGGAAAACAGTATTCTATCCAGAGAATAATATATTAGAGTAAACTTTCTTATACTATGAGCTTATTAGCTTTTATAATATTTTTTATATTTTGTTATCCTGTTTATTATTGTACACGATGCACTAAGTATAGTCAAGTGTTCCTAAGCTCTGCTTATACTAAATGTTTCTGAAGTCTCCTTCAAAGATTTCTCATTATACTTTTATCCGAAATGTGTTATTTTATTCCAAGGCATCTTAAGCGCTTAAGAAATCTATGCTTTGCTAAGAATACCCAATAGCCTCTTTCTCAACTTGTTTTTGTCTTAACTTCCTTTACAAAAGTCACCTGGGACTGAGAATTGAGTATTTTGACAGCTGCTGTCAATGCTCAACGTCAATGCTCAACGTCAACGTCAACGTCATCGTCAAGCTGCAGCAGCTGCCACGCTGCATACATTTTTAATTAATGCCCCCAGCTGCCCCGTGCTGTGTCACGCTGCGTATACGCAATCAAAAACGTTAGCTTATTGATTTTGAGCTTTTATTGCAAGTCCAAAATATGTGACTTCATTGCTGTGGAGCCAGCTGCGTGGGCGAGTTATTGATTTTGCATAAGGACACGATATCAGGCGCACATCCTTGATGGCCAATATGCAGGCGAGCTGCTTCCTTTCGCTGATATCATCGCCTGGAAATACACTTTGTGCTGTAGCTACCCCCAAAATAAACAGGCGAGGCAACCACTCAACCACCAAGCCACAAAGCCACCCAATCACCCAACCACCCAGTCGCCGCTCTGTTTGACTTTTATGACAACAAACAAATAAACGAACTAACTCACGCACACCCACACACCAAAGCCCACGCACACACGCAACTCGATGCCAACCCTGCAGCATGGAAAATGTTTTTGAAATGGTTTTCGTTTCATACTCAATATCCCTTGAAAATTGCCACGCGTGGGGCATATTGAGCTTACACAAAGCGCCAAGACAGATACGTACATGCCTGAGCTTAGGCATTTAAATACTTTTAAATGTCATTTCAAGAATTTCAAAAAGGATTCCTTAAGAAGTAAGTGCTTAGTCGTATACTTTTAAGAACATTTTTTTTAAGAAATTATAGCTTTCATTTAGCTATAGAGTAACTACTAGTTGTGCATCTTAAACAATTCATTATTTTCTAAGTTAAAGAAAAACTTGATCTATTTGCCTGCAGGGCAAGTTTTCAACACTGTAAACTTATTGACTTCATAGAATGAAGCACCGTGTAGCAGTTTTGTCTGCAGGGTATCTGCTAGGTCTAGGTAGCAGTTTTGTCTGCAGGGTATCTGCTAAGCCTAACCCTTAGCTAGCAAAAAGTTTCTTCACTTTTGTTGCTGAGCCAAAGTAAAAGCTGTGCCTTTGCCTCTACAGGGTACTTACCAGTCGCTTGATTTTTATTGGCCATATGCCTACAGGGTATCAGCTGTTCGTGCACTATTCTAGGGTATCTAACTTTAAATATTTGTGCTTTTTTACTTTCATTTAAGTACAGGGTATCTGCTAGTTTTGCACTCTTAGATAGCTTACCTCTTAACCAGCTTAGGCCTTTGTCTTACAGCATATCTAGCTAGTCGAGCACTCGCAATTAGGAAAGTTTAAGTTTCGTTCTTCTTCTTGCAACTGTTGGCGTCGGCGGCCATGCCTGACACACCCTGTTGCAGCAACCACCCCCGCAGCTGGAAGCAGGGCCTGGAAATGATTGTGTTGTGTAATGTGCTCCTGCCACTGCCCCTGCCTCTGCCTCTGCCTCTGTCTACGCCACTGCTGCTATTTCGTCTGCTGCTGATGATCCTGCAGCTGGCGCCTCGCGAAAAAAACAAGCAGGAAAAACAGGCCAACGTGTCATGTGGAAAACAGCAGGCCAGGCAAGGCATGAAACCAGTTTTCCGACTTCATTTTGTATATATCTGACGCAGAGACATTCGTACTTGTGCCCCCAATTTCGAGTGGGCCGCGGAAAATGCGAAACGGGAGACGTAAAACGTGAAACGTGTGAGGCGAAACGTGAAAAGCGTAACCAGCTTTTACCCTACCGACCGGGTTGGGCGCTTTAGGCTTTCGGATAAAACAGGTTGATTTTCCTGTTTCGCGACTCTCGCTCAGCGCCAACGTTGTTGGCCATTAGCCAAATGGGATTTCACACGCTTCCTTTGGCGCTGCTGCTGTTGCTGACGTTGCCTGATGCCAGCTTAGCACGCCACTGGCCTGAGCCCTGACCCCTCCTCTTGTTGCCTCTGAGCAATAGACCTCCTTCCTCCTTCGTCTCTTTATAGCTGCGCTTGATCAATTATTAAAACTCACTCAGTTTTGCAGCGCTTTATTTTTGGTTTTCGGTTGGTGCCATAAATCCGCTTGCGATGCGCAACAGAACCTTTTACACCACTCTCTGTCTGCCTCTCTCTTCATATGCTTAACCTCTGCCCTTTGCCTTACACTTCTTGTCTAACATGTCCCTCTGCCTTAGCTTCAGCTCTGGCCCTTCTGACGTTTTCCATTTTCTACTTGCTTCTGTCTCTTTCTGTCTGTCTCTCGTCTGCTATTTCAGCTTTTTCTCTACCACAGTTCTTTCTCTTTCCAATCCCATTCTCTCTCCCTTCTCTAACCCATTTTTCCCTGTCTCTCACTGTCTTTTCCTATTACACCCCATACAAATCTATCTTTATTTTCCTCTAGTTCAGCGAGGCGCCTTTCTCTCCCTCTCTCTCTCATCTCTCTCTCTCCTACTAAAGCTCCACCTCTTTCTCTATCTCAGCTTTTCTTCTACAGCTATTCTCCCTCTACTCTAGCTATCTTTCTCTCTCTTTCCCTCTCTGCATATTTCGATTTCCCTCTGCCCCTTCCGGTTCATGTCTGCATTTTATCTTTATCGTCAGTTGCCACATCATTTCTGGTGACATTCCACACTGGCCTGACCCACATATATCTATGGAGCGGTCGTAGGGGAAGTCGAGGGCAACGAGTTCTTTAAACTAATGCTGACAAGCCTCATGCTAATGTCCATTGCGATAAGCGACAATACCAACAGCAACAGAGCGAACAAGTACGTGCCACATTCGATAAATTGCTCTATGTAGAAATTCTCGTTCAATTTTCAATATGTCACGTTATCTTTGGCTTATGTAAAATGGGGGGCTAAACACAGAACATGGAAGCATATTCATTAATGCCTGATAATAAACTTGTAAAGCTATATATAAGTTTATCGAGAGTCAAATTGAATTTATAAGTGCTATTTGTATGCTAGAAATTACTAGGTATTTGGATATTTACAGTTAATTTAGTGAAAAAGCAACAAGGGCGTTCCTTATACAAATGAAGATAAATGCAGTCAGTAGGGTAAGGGTAGTCCCTTGCATGAAGAAGCTTATGCTCAAAGCAAACAAAAGTTTGAAATGAAGGCAAGACTATATCATGAGGGTATTCCCTTATAGAAGCATATGAATTTCCTGCTACAACTATTTACTTATAAAAGTACTGCAAGGGCATTTCCTTTGAAAAGCAAGGTAGACATAATATTCAAAGTATTACTTGATAAAATAAAATAAGTTACAGCAGGGTAAGCCACTAAATAGACAACAAATCCATCAAAGTTGAGCGCTTTTAGACAGATATTTGATATGGGTATTCCTCGCTGAAGCGTGAGCAGAAATAGAGCTTTGAAAATATATAAAGAATATGGACTAACTCGACATTAACTTGCTTTAGACCACTTATTGAAGATATACGCTTGAGATTCTTTTATGCGCATAGAGCAGATAACTAAAAGGGAAAATGAAGAATCTTCAATAAGGATATTCCCTTGCACAGAAATGTAAGCAGAAACATAATTAGTTGTAGATAAATAAATATATGTCAATATAAAGCAGCTATGATAATGATCAATTCATATGTCCAGGTTATAGCTAGACAAAAATAGAAATGTTGTGGGTATTCCGCGCTATGAGCCAAATTTCAATCAAGCAACAACGTCAGTTATGAGCCCACAGTTAAAGGCAAGACTTGCACAGCTCTTGAAGCAACATATTATGTTAATGCATATATATATATATATATATATATATATATATATATATATAATTGAATTGCCTTCTCCAGCCTCGATGACGTCCTTGTTAGCATTTTACAGCGAGCAATTAAATTGAAAAAAAAAATTGAATTGAGTTGAGTTGAGTTGAGCGCAATTTTAATTTGCAATGCGGCGTTAATTATAATTAAAACTATTGAGCTAAACAAATATGTGCATGTATAAATAGCGAACAGGGCCATAGAAGCGCTAGAGCTATACAGATATATATATAAATGTCTATATATATATAGCTAGATATATATGTGCATGGATAGTACAGAGATCAAGCATGACACAATACAATTTTTGTTTGACTGTGCGGCACTTTGTGCTGCTCTCTCACTCTGTCTCTCTCGCTCTCTCTCTTTTCCTCCACGTAATGTGTCATCAGCTAAATTGTTTTAAATTTTTGTTGAATCGGTTTACAGACGACTGCATAGCATTGAGCTGGCGTATTACTGTTGAGCCTAGTTTCAATGTTCTCATAGAGCGTGCTATGAATATGACAGCAGATGTGTTTAGCTATATAAATATCTATCCAATGAGCATATACCTATTTAGTTGTCAACTCTCTTTCTTTATATATATCTATAACTATCTCAAAACTTTTGTAGAGCATTCAAACTTCGACGAGAACAAGTCTTATGAAATGCTGTTGCTGTGGCTTCTAATTGAAGTGGCTGCGTTTTGAGCAGCTGTCATGTGGTTGCGGCTTTGTCTGTGACAGATCTTACACTGAAATCGAATAGCCAATATATATATACAAACATACAGTATACTAACTGCTGCTGCTGCTGCTGCTGCTTCTATAGCTTCCACTGCTTTTGCTGCTGTTGCGGTCAATAGTGCACGACATAATTGCTGATTGAATGAGGCTGTCAACTGACGTCAGCCTACGACTGATTAATAGCAATTAGCAGTGGCTGCCATATATATATATATATATATATATATATACGATGTATACTATATATATGTAAGTATATGCATATACCTCAAGCTTTTATATATATATATATTTTACATATATGCCACATGCTCCACATTTCCACATTTCTGCTCAACATAACTATAGCTTATATTGTTTAAGGACATGTATATATATATGTGTCTGTATATGCTTATAGCTCGTATATATCTCTCTCTATATATCTTTATATATCTAACTTTGCAGTTGCAAATCGTAAGCACGCAAACAGTGAAGACGACAAGTCACGCCAGCAATTCAGCTAGTGCTCAACAATATAGCACATGCCACAACTATATATGTATGCGAGGGCTGTCTAAGCAGTTTGCTAGCTTAAGAAAAAAACAACAGAAGCAGCTTAATTAAGTAAGACTCTAGACCAAAGCCATGGCGCCACACAAAAATGATTCTACAGCTGCGCTGTCAACAGCTTGAATTGCCATGAATTCTCTTTGAGTATTTATTTACTTATATATAACGTTTATTGTTGCTTGATAAACACGAATATATATTTCAGCTTATATTATAAAATATCTAAAGTATTTCTTGTTACCCATAGCAAAAATCTTAATAATTCATAAGACAACACAAAGTTATATGCCAGCTCTAAAAGTCTACAGTTAAGCGAGCTTCATTCTCTTCATTTATTTTATTTTTATTAATTCACTAAACTGTTGAAACCGACCTCGCCTATACATATGTATTTCTATAGTTCTCAAACATTTTAACTCTTGGCTAGGAATTGGCTTCTCCTTCATTTTGGCGCCATAAATCTCGCATGCAGCTCGCAGCTCGCATGTCGCATGTTCTCTGTCGCATGTCGCATATTCGTATTTCGCATGACGCCTGGCAATTCGACAAATGACTTCAAAAACTGGCGCAACACTCGCATAAAACTTTATACCCTCGCGTGTTTGCCATGAGTAAAAAAAAAAACATTTTCATTTTAGTTTTATAAACTTTATACAAAATATATTTTCCTGGTGCAACATCAGCAACAAATGATTTCGTTCAACTTGTTGCCCAAACAAAAAACCTCCAATTTTTCTCCAAGCTTTTACTCTGCTTATGACTCACAATTCGTTGTACAACACTGCAAAAACTGCACGTGAATTCAGTGTTGAGGCAACTTTTTACTTTTTTCACTCAATTGAAACTTTTGTTTCGTTTTACAACACTATGGAAGCGAGCGTAAATCATATTGCCTGTGAGATCTGCTCTATACTCGAGAGTTTTTATCTCCTTTCCCGACAGACCTACAAATTATGCCTTTGACTTGCGTCAAATGCGGAAATATTGCTATTTTTGAATACACTTCACTGTGAACGTGAACGAGTAATACGCAGTCGTTAGTGCACGACAGCAAAGCTCTTAGCTCTTGCACTAGAAACTTGGCTAGTGGCTAGAGTTAACTGTAGCTAAAGTTAACATGGAGCAATGACGTTTTCCTTGACGTTCTCGTGCTCCTTACCCACTTTGTCTATAGTTTCAACTCTATTCCATTTCATCGCCTCAATTAAATTCTTACCTAAGCGGCACCCTCTGTCAGCTTGCTTACGTTCTCCATTGTCAGTTTGGGAATTTGTAACATTTTTAAAAGGAATTTTGCTGGGTCTAAATTTAAACTGAATTTAATCTGTTCTAGAGCTACAACAATAGATATATCATATAGAGAGAGGGGGGAAGGCAGAGAGCTGAGGTAAGCCAGCTGTACTTAATTAATTTGTACAACTATCTATAGCTAGGGGGTAAGAACTATTCAGAGTGGCACAAAACAACTTACATATATGACTAGCTTAACCGATATCAGTTGAACATATGCTCTGGGTATATAGATAATAGATAACAAATTATATTTTGTTTTACGCAATTGCTTTGGTGCCGCTAATTGGCTTTCGTTGGGTCTCTACCTTAAGCACCTGACTGGGTTATCAAAGCGATAGGAAATTGTCTTCGGGTTTCCTTTATTTTGCAATAAAAGCGCCAAAGCGCATCGGGCCCGAATCATTCTACACACAAAACTTTTCCAATAACGTGAAAGATGGGTTTCCAGACCGTAACGCTAGTTGGCCTATTGCTCTGTGCTGTTGGCCTCGCCACGGTTAATGCTGGCAACGATTACCTCTGGGGCGAAATAGGACCCAACGACTACCATCTGGCCAAGGATACAGTGTCGAAGGCTTTCTTTGTGGGTATGGTGCAGAGCAAGAAATATGTTTTCAAGCAGAAAGTACGTAAGATGACGACAGTTGTATTGAGCTCAGTATAAGACTCTCTATGTCCCGTCTAGAACAATCTGGATGCCTTGACCATTACGGCCATTAAGGTGACCGATAAGAAGAAGAGCAATGGCGCTACGGCTGTACTTGTTGCTGGCGGACCTGGCTCGAAGGGCGCCACCATTCAGTTTACTTCGCAACGTGGCTATGGCATCAAGGATCTGGTTGAGATCTGGGGCCGTTAAATATTGAACAAGTTTGCACCCAGCTTGTAAGCCTAAAAGTATGCCTTCAGCTTGGGAATAAACTGCTTTGACTACTTCTGAAATTTGCCGTGTGACGAAATGGGAATGTTTTAAAGGGGATACAGGTTCTTATCTGAGAAATTTATATAGGCACTTATAGTATAATAAAAATATATCTAACTTTGCACATAGAATGATAGGCAATACTATAATTGCTATATGTTGTAGTACAGTGTTGGAAAACGCTTGATCATTGTATGATGTTAGTAATCCATTTGTCAAACTGAGTAGAGTTAAGCAAAGGAATGTCAAAAGGTTTTCACATGTTATGCAACACTTTCATTAATTTATAGTGCTCGTAACAAACCTACAGTTGGAATAGTGTTGGAAAAGGCTTCTTTAAGCAAAAGGCAGTGCAGTTAAAAAGTATTTTGCAGTTTATATAGGATTCAATGCTGCCTTTCGAACGTCTTTTAACATAAAACAGTGTTGTAAAAGTCACACTTTTACGTCAAATAGAAGCAATTGCCATGCTTTTCTGTGTTGTAAAAGCTCGTTACAGTTTAGCCAGTGTTGTAAATGACTTAGCCTAAGTAAACGTCTGCCAAAATGGCAGCTTTAGGACAATGTTATCCAATCTTCAGCTTTATTTTCTGTATTGCCAAAGCTCTGCAACGTTTGACTAGTGCTATAAAAGGCTTTGCTCAACATGCTGAGTCCAACTAAATGGATTCCACTCAGTCTTATGACGCAAACTTTGGAAATATTTGGCTAAGCTTCAACTGGTTGCTAGTTTCCTACAGTTGCGGGCATCTAATCCCATTTATCAAAGTCTAGACGCTGCTGGCCATATATTTATGTATGTTTATTCTACACGTTCTATGCGCATATACAAATGATCCCACAGTCAGCACAGAAGGCACTTGAAGCCGCACACACACACACACACACACGCACAGAGCTCGTCGCTTCAAGGCCAACTTCTTATTAAATGCCAAAATGTGAGCGTTTGTATAGAATAGAGAAACTACAAGATACAGATACAGGCGACAGCGACAGCGACAGCGACAGCTAAAGCTCAAGCTCAAGCTACAAGAGATACGCAGCTTGTGCTTGAGGCTTCAGCTTTGAGCCAACAGAAAACTGAGCTCAGAGAGCAGGATTATAATTACAGCAGGCAGCGAGTGAAACAAATTGACTGAGCGAGAGCTTCGTGGTTTTAAGTGTCTGATTGGAATGCCTATAAAACTGTGTATGTTGATTTGAAAGTCGTGATATAGACAGAGATAGACATCTGGATACAGATATAGATACAGATACAGACATAGAAAGAGGCATGGCAACAGTTGCAGAAACAATTACAGATACAGTTGAAGGTACGTTTAGATATTTATTATCACACACAGACGAAGATACAGATAGATTAAAATATATTTGCTAAGCTACTAATTGATGCACATACAGGTACTGAGATAATTACAGATACTAAGACAGTTACTGAGACTGATACTGTTAAAGATGCACGTGGAGCTATACAAACGTTCTCGGTTCTACATCGACATTTTTATTCTTTATTTATATTTAAGTATTCATTGTTAGATTAAGATACGTTCTTAGATATTCACACAGATCCAAATACTCACGCTGATTCATTTACAGATACATTTGAGCTAATAGATATTCATCGATAATATTCTTAGATACATTTTAAGTCATAGTTACTTTAGAAATACATAAATTCATATTAGATAGATACAAACCTGCTAAAGATATGTCTTAGCACTTGTTTAGATGCAGAAGCTTAGATGCAAATACTTACCCTTACACTGTGAGTTACAGATACAAAGTTGTAGATACAAATACATATGCCATACTAAATGGCATAAAGATACTTTTACATAGTGGCAGATGAAACTATTTCAAACTGTATCTGTTTACATAGCTATGCAAACGTACTTGCAGATGCTATCTGAGATACATGTGCCTAGACAGATACATTCTCAGATAGAGTTTGAAATAAACTTTCATATGCCGCAACAAGCCCATATACAGTGCTTAGTTTTAGATACTTTTATGTGGCATATGTAGATACATTCTCTGAGGCATATTTACCTGGCGCAGATACATTTTTTGCAGCTACAGCTACAAAATGGCGTCATCTGTTAGCCAATATGCTGTATATTTACTTGCAGAACGTACTTTGGAGTCGAACGCGTTTTGCTAATGAGTAACTGAATGTCTATAGCTGTGCTATATATGCGTGTGTGTATGTGTGTGTGTAGCTATGCATATAGACAGATCTGTCTCTCTGTCTGTTTGTATTCAGAGTCGTTGCCGTTGTCTAACTAAAGTTGCTGCCGCCAAGGTCAGCTGCCTGGGTCTGAGAAACTGTTTGGCTGTTGTCGCTGTTAGTCAGGGCCCCCTGTGTGTGTGTGTGGGTTTTTTATGCACATATGTACATATATATGTATGTATATATAATATTATTTGAAGGCCTTAGCTACATGCCCGTTAATCTCTGAACAATTCAGTAAACTTCAAGTTTCAATGCAAAATATATATAAGCAATGTACGTGCTTTGAGGGCAACTTGTTTGCTGTTCTCTCAACTGCAAAACTTGTATAATAATTCAAATCAAATGCAAGTCTATATCTAACATATCGTATAGCTCATATACACACACATACACATATCTATCTATATATATACTGTGAGGCAATTAAATTTATCTGACTGCATTTCTAGCAATTCCCATGAATTAATTGTTTGTTTGTAATATTTTTTCAATTATTAATTTTTATTACCATGAATTAATTGTTTAAAATGCATAAAACTTGATCTTTCCCGCAGATTATTTTGTTTTTTTTTTTTTTTGGTTTACCAGCACTGGCAACACTTACATTCAATTCAGTAAACGTTCGTGCCTTTTTCAACACTATTTTTAGTTCTATACCATTTAACATCCGCCAGGGAAATCTATATCTCTATGCGCATTTTGCAACACTAATTTTGAATGTTATTTTACAACTTGGACCAAATTGATGCTGTATTATAAATTTTTCAACACTGCCTTACAGACTTCATATTTCCCGATTCCATTTTTGCACTCAATGCACTTTACTTGCTAATTTTTCATATTATCTATGCTAAATAATATCTATGCTAAATTATATTATTATTGATTATTGATTGATCAAAAGCTCTTGTTTCCTTAAATTGACTGTCAAAACTGGACATCAGTTGGATCTGCGCACCACATGTCTGCTGGCACTGCTTTACAGTTACCTAACCAAATTTCCAAGTATTATAAAAGCCTACACGTGTAAGCTGGCATAAGTTAAGCTCATCTCGCTTAACTCCTGGCATATTCTATGCTAATACCAAAGCCCACAACACAAGAGACATTCTCTCGCTCTTTCTCTTTCCCACACATTGCACAAATCGGTTCCATGTGAATGCTTTGTTTAATGATCAGTCCGTGTCTACATTTGTCCCCTTTTGCTTAACTCACAGGTAAAAGCACAAATCAAAACCTAAACAAAGCACTTTTATATAATATATAAATAATTTGCAAACAGGAAAATTGCATCACCAACAACAATAAAAATATATTCAATTGCATTTTCTTAGTCATTTTAACAATTGCTGGGAATAAATGATACATACATATATAATTTAATTTCCCTATAATAGCTGTTCGCCTTTTGGCCACATGATCAATGAGAAAAAACACACCCCACGAAACACAAATTTCCCTGTTTACACATCTCACCTGTCCACCAGCCCTTGACTGTGTGTGTGTGTGTGTGTGAATGTTGTTGTAAAACTTGTTTATTTTTAATTGAAAGATCGGAAAGATTGCTTCAATTTCTAATTCGAATTGGTTTTAGCAGCATTTTGCTAATTGGACATTGTGCCAGGTGTTAAGATCAACTTCCCCAAATGAAATAAAAAAGCTTTCACCAATTGATTTCTTAATCAACTTTCGTCAGCGATAAAATACTCATACGTAGCTACACACTCGCTTGCCTCCTCTCCCACACTCTATATTTCTCTTTTTACGGCCTAATGTGTCACTCTCTTTGGAACTAGAAAAAATTATTTCCTATTTCTACCCATTGTACAGTTTTTATGCGTCACACACACACACACACACATATACGTGAGCGTTGGTGTGCTATTTCATTGGCAGACTTAGCAACAAGAAAAAACAACAGCAACAGAAACAGACTGCGACCGTTTGTTCTGTTCAGTCGTCGCGTCGTAACGGTTTCAACGCTGCCTCTCTCGCCTTCTTGTTCGTGGAAAAAGCGTACACACATATTTGATTAAAGCGTATGCGAGTGACAGAGCTAGAAATATGCATGCGTTTGTATGAGTGCCTGTGTGTGCGCGCTTTTTGGTGGAATGATAAAATGTGTGTGTAATAAAAGAAAATATTTTAATAGGATTTATTTTTTTATTTTGATTTGGACTGAGCAACATCAAAGTTTACAAACATATTCCAGCTTAAGTTAAGGTAGTTTTTATTTTATTCTTTAATTACTAGTAGCACATATTTTTAATTAACTTTTTGACACAATTCCAAGTTTCGAGATTTTACATGTTGATACGCCCGCAATTTGTATAGGAGAGAGAAAAAGACTGACTATATAAAAAGCACAGTGAGTCCCCGTCTCGCTCCCACATAGGTTGCAGTACGTTGTTGATATAACCAAAAAATAAAAATAATAAACCGCTAGCAGTTCGCCAACTAGAAGATAGCTGACAGACATGCCTGGCAATTGTGTGGAAAACTTGTAAAACAAATATACACGAAACGAGAGAGTGAGGCGAGTGGAATACAAAAAAATTCCATTAGATTTTTGTAACGTTCGCTCAATGTGTGTAGCTAGGCGCTGTAGCCGATACCAAAAACGCGGCCAACTTTGTTCGCTGTGCAGCTGCAAATGGCGCGAGCAAACACAAAGCAACTACCGAAAGCAGCAGCGCGCACGAGCGAAACTCGACGAAAAGCCAACTTAACGAACCGAAAGCGCTTCGTTAGAATTCGCGTATATGTGTGTTATGTTTGTGTGACGTAGTATGTGTGTGTGTGTGGTTTTATAAATTATGACGTTGCCCGGAGCTTTTTCTCTTTCGAATTTAGGTGAAGAAATATGTAATCAAGTACATACACACATACACACGCAGAGAGACACACATGTACATATTTTTCAGACTTGCCGTCATCCGATAATAAAAAGCACATGCAAAGGCCATTCAAACCATGTCGAAATGTGTTTAATCAACGAGCAAACGCTGCTGACATTAGAGCGAGATAGCAGTCCTCATTTTCTGTTTTCTTCCCTTCACTCTGCGCCATTTTCAAGTTGCGTAATTGTCGGGTCGATTGAAAAATGTGTCATTCAAGTTCCTGGTTCTTTTTGCAGCAGCTTTTTCGGCACCTCTCTTTTGTCATCCATTTTTCTATTTCTCTTATTTTATTATTTTTTTTTTTGCTACCAAAATGCGCGCGACTTTACGTAATACGCGGTATTTTTTTCTTATTGTTGAATTTTATTTGTAATCGTTTAACGTTTTCCTTTTTTCATTATTTTATTTCTCACATGATACACATGGTGTAAATCATACGTACACACACACATATGTATACACATGGTACATGAAAGTCTGTTGAGGCAAAGTTCTTTTGAAAAAAAAACCACCACCAACAAAGCCACCACCAACCGCCGCGCCACTATTTGACTATTTTCGACGTTAGCAACAACATATTCTTTTGAGTAAATTTTTGTGTTGTATTGTGTTGGTGCTCTTCTCCTTTTTGTTTTTTAATTCTTTTGCACTTGGTTTTGTATTTTTGGTTAAGGCGCTACAAGCGCACAACGAACCGCACAGTCCCACGTTCAACGCACGAATGAATCGACAGCGACGCCAGCGACAGCAACACGGCGACAAACCAGTTTTATATAAGCCCGCGCGTAAGTACAGTAAATATAAGCTATGTATGTGTTATATTGTGTGTGAGTATGCATGCATATAGATATGTGTGTATACGCGAGTAGCGCTTCAAGCTTCGTGAAAGCTTTTTTCAATCGTATATAAGAGAGAATATGTATGTATGTTTTATATATGTGTATGTATTAGTGTAGTTTTGTCGTTGACACACATTCAATTTGTGGTTGTTGCTGCTGCTGCTCTTTTTTATGTTTTTCTTCTTGTTGTTGTTACAGCTATGTAGTTTTGTAGCTTTGACGCGCCACTTGGTTAACAAAAATTTTCCGTCTTCGACGTTTTCCATTGAAACGCAATGAAAAGATTTGTATCAAAGTAGAGAGTCATGAAAGGAAAAAATGCTTACTTTATGCTTAGATAAATTGCAAAGATAAGACCGCAGTGTGGGCGTATGCAAAAAAACTTAAATGAAAACAAAATCTAATTAGAAAACGTGCAGTTGTGTATGGTAGAAAGTGTGTCAGCGGCTCTGATTAGTTTAATGGCTGACCGCAGGAAGCACTAAACTTTTATATATATATATATATATATATATATATATTTTTTTTTTTTTTTTTGTAAATATGTCTAGTTGCCAGTCAGCGTATGTGTGAGTGTTTGTAAAAAGTGTGTCATCACTTTGCACAACTACTAGAAAACTTGTTATTTACAACAGCAAACTCAACGAAAGGCAACAATAACAGCTTTGCTTTTTCGCTATATTGCAATTCTCTCTGCTTCTTTTCAATTTCGTGTTCACTTCTTGTGCCTACCACATTGCAGATGTTATACAAACACACACACATTTACAGAGACAAAGCTTTTGTATGCTCGCTAAGTGCAAACTAGAAACTGAAACTGGGTTATTGGTGCAAATGCGCGCGCGTTTTTTCTTTTTTATTTCTTCTACAACCTGCTTTGGTCTCTCTCTCTCTCTCTCTCTCTCTCTCTCTGTTGCCACCCCTCTCTGATGCATATTAACTTCGCCTTCGTTAAGCAGTTGGTGTTGTTGGTTGCACTTGTCAGCAGCTGCAGTAGCTGCTGCTAAAATCAAGTGGGCGGAAATTGCATCAAATGACTAATTTCATCGTTCTTCTTCTTGCTACTGTTAGGTCTTGATCTACGTTTTGCTTAATGATGGAAATAAATCTGAAGCGAAATCAAATAAAACCAGTTCCAAGGGACGAAACACAAAATTTTTGGCGATGACGCTACAGTTGCCATTATTATTAAATTTTGTTGTTGCTTTTATTGCGTTTTATATTTTATGCTCAGAATTAAAAGCCACGCACGCTCGTTAAACGAATGAAAGCTGACCCCTACATACCCCTCTTTCCGTCATCCATGCCCTTTCTACAACGCCTATGTGCATGTTTTATGGCTCTGCTTGCGTTTTGCTACTTCCCCCCAATCCCATTTTTGTTGTTCATTTATTCTTTTAGTCTTTTGCCGCCTTTACGCGTGAAACGTGTATTGCATGTGATTTCATTTAGTTTACATTTAACCACAAGCTGACCAAATTCAAAGACAAAGAAATATGTGTGTTTGTGTTTATTTTTTGGGTTAAAAGTTAATGCGCTGCAAGCACGATCTCGCATTTGTGTGTATCCTCAGCTATCTTTCTCTTCACTTACAATTCTACACTCTGTGCCGCGTTTCCGCCCCCCTCGCCCATTCCATTCCCCTCATATAAGAACCGTTTGTTTTGTGTGTGGTAATTTTTTAATGCACCGTTTGAAAGCTCCCTACGCAAATGCAGTGTATGAAATGCAGTTAATGGATTTAAGGCATTCGAATGTGAATATTTGAAGAATAAAAATTTTGATTTATGATAAGTATTGCTATAAAAATCTTAGCTTTAGCAGTTATTTGAATTATGTGTACGCTATAAATAACTATGAATATTGTTAGCTTCCTCTCTCTCTCTCTATCTATCTATCTCTCTCTGTTTCCCTTACTCACTAGCAATGAATGATGATGTCAAGCTTTTGTTTATCTCTGACTCTTTACTTGACCTATATGCAATAAATTCTAATATTTCCTGTTTCTAACTATTAAACCATAAAAAACAGCTGGCGTATTTTTAGAAAGTTTTTTCTTTCGTACATT
This sequence comes from Drosophila eohydei, assembly GCA_035045825.1. Lineage (NCBI taxonomy): Eukaryota > Metazoa > Arthropoda > Insecta > Diptera > Drosophilidae > Drosophila > Drosophila eohydei. The sequence continues at coordinate 2,072,913 of JAWNOT010000072.1, read as the reverse complement.
CTTTGTTTGTCAATTCGGGTTGTTACATCAGCTGTCAGTGCATAAAATTTAATGCTATTCATCAGATGTGATATGTATATAACATGCATACATACATATGTTTGTATATATATAGATATGTGTTGGACATACACGTATACAGCTGCCCAGTTGAGTTTTCCCCAATGATAACTGTCATCAGGCAGCAGCAGCAGCCAGCAAGTGTTTGGGCTGCGTAGTCGGCTAGTCGCTACCCTGCAATTAGTATTATTTTTTAAACTATATTTGTCATCTACAGCCCACGTAAATTACGGTGGATTTCATAGTTATATATATATATATATATATATATATATATATATATATATATATATATATATATATATATATATATATATATATATATATATATATATATATATATATATATATATGAAATATGTATATTTATGTATCGTTTGTTTTTCTCGCAGTTTTAATAGTACATTTTTTTAGCCTACAATAAGAATCCCATTATTTAGCTTTTTTAACATAGAAACATATAGCCTGCCTTAATATGGCTTACAGGGTATAATAAGAGGGCACTGTGATAAAAAAAAACAACTGAAAACATGTTTTCGTGCACGTCCGTTCGTTTTAATTGAGCTTCTCTAGTTCTGCTCGAATGTGTGCGTTAATATATACATATATACATATACATATATACATATATACAATATACATACATACATATATATATATATATGTATATATATATATAGCTATGTAATTTGTAGTTGGGGAAGTTTGGAACTGGGTTTACATTGAAGCCCCAGCTTTGCGCTGTTGAACTTTAAAATTCTCAGTTAGCGTTTGATTATAGTATAGGTAAATATATATATATACATATATTTATATTGTACACATATATGTGTATACATACGCCCCTATATAGTTAACAACTGGAAAACCTTGAAATGTGCACGAGTGACTAATTGGACGGGCCGCTGAGAAGCTCAGTTCAGGTTCAAATTCCAATTACAAGTTTTAATGTATTTTATATTTGTTTGATAATGGGAAACTTTGTTGCATAAAAGGGAAATACCAAAATAATTATAATAGACAATTGATCAGCTGGTGATGTTCGTCTAAAGTCAAGGCGTGATAAACCGTGCTACCAGTATTTTACCGAAACTGTTATACTCAAGAGTAAAAATGAATATACAAGTTTAATTTTCAACTATTTGCACGGTGTTGCACTCAGCTTTGGCTGGGTTTGTCTGCAAATATCATTAAACGTTCTTGATCATTCCAGTGTATAACACAATTATACTTACAGAATTTTGTAGCCTTTCATCAATTTATACTTTTATGTGAAATTCCTAAATCGTGATATATATATATATATATATATATATATATATATATATATATATATATATATATATTTATAATTATACAGTAATACAGTTTTTTTATATTTCAATGTCGTAACAGTCCCGTTTTTTATAAAAATATTTTTTTCTTTCATAATTCATAATTTAATTATTTATCACGATTAGGGGTTTTCGCATAAACGTATCAGAACTTTTGTTTCCTGTATTTTGTTATAGCACTTTTTTGTTTAGTAATTTATATATATATATATGTATTTGGCTTAGTATTTTTTAAAACCTTTTCGCTGAACATTTACCGCTTTGCCTTGTTGGGAATGATTTTATGACTGACCCCACAAAACAATTGCCAGTTGGGCTGGCTGGCTGACTGGCTAACTATTCGTTTCGTTCCGTTCCAGCTGTTGGAATATGCGCGTCGTCTAATGCCAGCGAATAATCATTGCCGAATGGTGCGCACAGTTTTTGCCTTTCGCTCTGCGACCATCCAGTTTTCAACCGAAAAATGCGTTACATATAAGCATACAAACATACATATGTGCTTTTTATATGCAGTTGTCGTACATACATATACGCATATACATACTCACTGTGTATGAGTGTTAGTGTTTGTGTATGGTGCCGTAGGGGAAGCCAGTGTAGGTCACCCAGAGAGACAAACAGCTACACACAATGCCTTCGCCGTCGCCGTTGCCATCGTCGTTGTTGCCGTCACTGTCGTCGCCGACGTCGTCTTCGCCGTCACGCAGCTTTTAAGCTCACTAAGCCGCCCCAAAAATGTCTGCAGTCGCATCATGTCACGCTTATTGGACTAAGCCGCAACGCAAGCGTTTGGCGTTGGGAATGTTCCGTTATCAGTACGCTGGAAGCAAATTTTGCTTGGAAGTGACCAAAAAAAAAGGAAAAAATTGCGACGCTGCTGCTGTTGCTGTTGCTGCGGAAAAGCAAAAAAGCTGCGCAGTTAGCGTTTTTGATAATGTAACAAAACTCAAGGGGCAGCCAGTGTAGTTTCCTCTATTTACACATATGCATAATATATGTGTATAAATAAGTATATATATTTTATGTGTATATGTATGTATGTGTGACTGTGTGGGTGGCTTATTATACTGCGCTGCTTATTTCCGTAATAAATTTGATTAGGGAACTCGCCTCGAGCCGTTATCGGTTATTTCGCTTAGCGAATTTGATAGTACGCTCACTCCCTCTACCATTGTGTATGTTAAGCGTATGTTTAGCAACTTCGCCTTGTTATGAGCTATGCAAAATTTCATACGACGAGTTTGGCTGCATTGACTCTGCCTCCTCCTTTCTCTCTTTCTCTCTTCACACACTCTCTTGCTGTTGCCAAGCGAACGACCCAGTGTGCTGATTTAAAAAAAAAAAATTCCCATGCATCCTAATTGCAAGTTCTTGACTCCTCTTCTACTTTCCTTGTTTTTTTTTTTTTTTGCCACCCTGTTGCAACCCTCTCCTAGCTACTTCTACTGCGCATGTTTTTAGCAGCAACATTTCCATGTGTGTCTTTGTTATGTCTTTGTCTCATTTTCCGATGCTACCTGAAGTTATTTTTCCGTATAAATATTGCGTTTTATTGTGAGCTGCCAAACAGAAGCGCAATCGCGTTTGGTTTATGCGTCACACGCAATGTATCTAGGGAGGGTGGGCAAAAGTATCTATGTGTATAAATCTTAAGCACACGCAAAACCAGTTTGCAAAGAAATTATACAAAGGGGCGATTATGCTTTCCTATGTTACTTGATATATTTTCATGACCATTTCCACTCGAACTCAGTTGAGCTATTCTGATTTATTAAGTCATTGCATTGTTTACATTTGATTATGTTTGATTTATTGCAAATGGCATCTTTACTTATCAGAATATACAGTTATACTTATTTAATTGAAAGTGTTCTATAGCATAAATATATAAAGGGCATAAATTGAATAAACTTTTAAATATAACTATTATACTACGGCATAAGTCGAACTGATTCGAATACTACTACAGAATACACTTCTATATTAAAAAACAACAGCTGTTATACTATGACCCTAATCGGAGCGGCTCGATGTTAGAATAAACTGTTAAATTACATGTTGACAACTATTATACTGTAGCATAATTTAAGACAGTTCGTAACTGTAATATACTGTTATATTATAATACATCTGATATACTACATCACATATTGGAATGCACTGTCTTAATATATAAGGAATACTGTTATGGGCTCATAACCGGAATAAAGTCTTTTTATATATTACATATCAATGACTGATTTGTAACTGAAAAAACTGTTCTATTGTGTTACAAGAACTGTTATATTATAGGATCCGCTTAACTGATTCGTACTCTTATAATATATTACATATATTACATAGTTATGCTTCGAACTAGTAGGAAAGAAGAAAACCTTGACTAGGTTCAACTTGTAAGGGATAAGTTCAAACGTCCATTTGCGGAATACGAGTTATACTCGGATACGTATATAACCTAATTAAATCACTAATTCATTAGTGTAGTTTGGGATGGACTGAGTGGATATTAATTATGTATTATAGGTATTAATTGTGAAGCAAGCTGGAAGCCGGACCTTCAGCTATACATACCTCTGTATAGTTGATTGGGATTTGAACCTCGATTTCTTTTCAATTTAAACAGCTTATTTATTCAGCTCTTCATCAATTTTTCATTACTGAGAGCTTCCCCTTGGCATTGTTTTCTTTTCTGATTAATCAACGAAATTGATATTTTGAATACCTTTTTAAAAGCTTAATTAGTATCTTAGCAGCTTTTAACTTGCCTTTGACTTGATTTTCCATTCATTTGCACAATTTTTCACAATTTTCCACGATTTTCTTTTAATTGGTAACCGAATATAGTGTCTGATAAAAAGATGCCAACGCATTGAAGCAACAATTAATGAGCAGAGCTTGAATTTCAACTTGAAACTCAAAATAGAAAAAAATTAGATCATTTGTGTTTTATACAGGGAAAAGGAAAAGAGATATTTTATGTACTTTAATGAGAGAGTACTTTATGTACTTTAATGAGAGTGTCTAAAAAAAGTGAAAAGAGCAAGTTACGAAATGTCCTGCTTCCACTGTAAAAATAACAAAAATTAATTTGCAGGAAATTTTGTTTGATTAGGAGGAAATTGTTTTTGCTTCCATAATTCCATAGGGAAATTTGTAATTCGAAAGTGAGTCGTAGGGAATTTCCTCGTTCAACAATTTTTTGCGTTTTGGCATGCATACATGTATAATAATGCAAACAAGAACACACACACACACACACACACACACATATATATATATATATATATATATATATGTGTGTGTGTGTGTGTGTGTGTATGTGTGTGTGTGTGTGTGTATTTACATACATGTGTTTGCATCGTAAGATAATGAAATCATTTGAACGCGCTTTGCCGGAGCGTCAAGTCATAAGAACCAAGCCCATAAGCAAACACAAGACCACGAAAAAATTAACAACAACAAAGCTGGATGAAGCAACTACAAAGTCTTTTGTAGCACAATCAACAATAACAACAACTGCGACCAAAAAAAAGCGGGCCAAGTAACCAAAAAAAACTAAAAAAAAAGAAAAGGAAAAGCAAGAAAAAACATTTACAAAAGAAGTTCGTTGAACCTGCGTAGCGCTTGGCTACTTTACAAGCAGCAACCGGCTATGCTGTCCCTACCCCGCCCCCTTTCATGTCTCCTCTCCCACTCCAATGGCCGTTCCCTTTGCCCAACTCCAATTCCGAACATCTTCAAGTTGATTTTGTTTTGAGTTACGGCGAAGAGCGAGAAGCGAAGAGAGAGAGAGCGCGCACAGCTGCACAGCTGCAACAGGCTAAATGCAACGGCATTGCATTAGAACAAAAGAGCGTTTTCGGGTCAGGGGGCGGGGCGCACAGTAGTCAGCGCTGAAAGGTGGTAGCCACATAAAAAGAAAAAAAAGACAAAGAGAAAGAGAGTACAGTTCAATTCGCCGCCACGCATAAGCGATCGACGAAGCAGCAGCAACAACTGTTTAACTGTTGCCAGCGTTACCGGAGTTTTGTTTTCTGCCTGCCAGACTTCGTTTTCTTTTTCAAATGCTTAGTGCGTATATTTAAACAGCGTTTTATCAACAATACGTGCGAGTGTGCGTGTGTGATTGCTTGCATTTATGCATGTCTGTATGTATGTATTTACATAACGACAACACTAATGGATAGGGCTGTATGTATATATATATATATATATATATATGTATGTATATAATGCACGTGTGTATTATGTATACATATGTTTGAATATTATGTAAACATACTTACATTCGTGCAGTGGCGTAGTCGAAAAACGTCGAATGGGGTATATGAATGAAATAAAGGAAATTAATTTATTATGCAGAATATATTTATATTTTTTTTAATATATAATAAAAATATTAACAAATTTTATAAATAATTCATGCTTTCAGAGAATTTAAAATGACGAAGTAGAAACTAAAACAATTCTGCAAAACTAAAAAAAAAATGTTTAAGTTATAAAATCTAAAATATTTAATGGAAATTTTCACAAAGTAAGAAAATAGTTAAAAATAAAAAATTAGACACAGTTTTTGATGGTCAAAAACAATCCCTCTACGCCCAACTACGCCCCTGGTATGCATACATACATAAGTACGTTGAGGCGATGTCGACGACGACAGCGACGACGACGAAGCGCGAACAAGCAACGAAACGACGAAACGATGAAACAAACGATGGCATGACTGTACTATGTATGTATGTAACTACATACATAGCAGCGTGTATACCAAACAGCGACAACAACAGACAAGCACACACACACGGACATAGAGTGAGTGTTGCATTAGTATGTGTGTATGGCATGCAGGTATAGCGGAGGGTATGTACGCGCTTCGCGCCTGTTGCAAAATTCAGTGCCGCTGTTTCGTTCGTGACGAAAGGATGTACGCCCGGTTGTAGGCTGTACATACATACATACAGTTACATATACATGTTCATAGGCATGAACATGCACAGCTTCGATATGCACACACACATGTATGCGGATAATATGCCAAAGAGCAATGAGTACGAGGAGCTGTCGCAACTGTTAAAATCTTGGAACGTCAGCGAGCTGTTGCCATATTTGCAAGGTAAACAAAAATGATGAGAAATGTGCGAATGTTAGACTCTTATACTCTACTCATACTTATACCAAACGAATTTAGAAGAGGCAATCAATACACAGGAGCTGCAGATGCTCAAGCGTCATCATATGAATGAGCTGCTGCGCAACTTTCGTTACGGCACGCGAATTCGCTTTGAACATCATTTGGAACGTTGGCGTCGTTGGCTCAATGTACCGTTGCAGGATGAGCAGCACTACGGCGGCAGCAGCGGCAGCGGCAGTGTACATTGCAGGGGCTGTAACTGTTCGACGAACTTAACGAAAAGTCATTCCAAGCCTGATTTGTGTGATGAAAGAGCGAAACAATTGCCCTCTGAGCCCTTTGTTTCGCTCAATGAGATGACAGACGGAGGCACATTCAATGTGCCCTTGCCACTGGGCGATCACAGTGAACTAGTTCATACGGAACTGGTTACAGCGGATCTGATTAAGCCGGAAATAATGACCGATCCGGATGGTAGTGAAGAGAGCGGCGTAACAGTGCTTGCCATATTACAAGCGTCGCCAGTTAAGGCTCAGTCGTTGCTCGAGAGGATCGGACAAAACGAACAGTTGGATGCCGTGCAGCGATTGCTATTGATCCAGCTCATTTGCAGTTACTATGAGGATAATCGATTGCATTTGACATTGCAGCGAAGTCATTTGCTAGAACGCGAAATCCTCCAGCTCTTTCCCAAGGAGCAACTGTGCTTCTATCGCACCGAACGCAGGGGCAAGATCTATGTTAGATTTACCAATATGAAGCGAAACAAACGCTTTGGCACGCTGCGTGAACAGAAGCGAAGACGTGAGGAATCGATGGCACCGCCCAGTTCGTTTGTCCCGAAGGAGGTAACCTTTGGCGGAGACCCCATGTCCAGTCCCGAGAGATCAGATTGATATATGGCTATAAGCTAAGTTTACTCTTAAGTCAATTAGCGTTTAACTATTTTAACTTATTCTTAACTTATCTTAAAGTTAACTAAGCAAAAGTTTATATCAACTTGAATTATATAATTTTTTTAGTTTCGAGAGTTCGCCAACTGTTTTAAATTATATTTATATGTATATATATTATATATTATATATGTATATCGATTATTTTATGATTATTTATCGATCGCATGACACGTATTCCATATTTCATGTAAGCTCATCTATTTTCTTTTTAAACTACTTTATTCGTCTTTACTGCAATTTAAGCTAGTCTAGCTATATCAATGCTTATGTGTGTAGCTTATTCCTAATTAAGCTAATAAATATATATATTCTATATATATATCTAATAAATATATATATCATATATATATATCTAATAAATATATACATACATCGTACATTCTGCCGAAAAATGTAAATATTTTTAATTCTTAAAAATCTTCTATATCATTTCACAACTTCTTAAATGAAAAGTGTCCTAATACTATTATACTTATACTACTTTATGCAAAACTCAACTGTTATGCTCATCCTCAACGCTATACTCACTTTTTATGCTCAAAAGTTATACTACATTATGCTTATACCACACTCGACTCAACGTTTTTAACATACATACAGAGTATCTTTTTGGTTTTTCCGTATAGGCTATCTGTTAGAAAAATCTAATAACTTTTTAAGTTACTCCACTCGTAGGATGTCTTAAGTCTCTCCAGGTATGCCTTAGTCATCACCCATACAGTATCTGCAGAGTATTTGTGATTCGGTTCTGTCAGCTGAGATTTGCAACACGTACAGAAATAAATCAGAGATACGACTGACAGTTGGACACAATTTTACGGTGAGCTGGGCGTCACGTAGTGTGCGAGAGAGACGGTAGATAAATCGCCTTAGCGAACAATTGGCCGAGTGTTTTGGCATGTCAAAGATTTCAAGGTGGGGAGGGCTTAAGTCAACAATGTTACTAATAGAGACTTCTGTATGTCTTGTATCTATAAGTTTTATATCTCATAGATGCCTATGTGCTTAGGCTTTAGAGTGTTATATGTTATAGATACTTTGGGCTATACTTACGGACTCTGTGTATCATAAATAGTTTTGTATCCATGCATGCTCTCGTATTTTTCTCAACTTCCTTATATCTTATAGATACTTTTGTATCTATGTCTTTTGTATAGCAGTTCTTGCAGATACTTTTATAATTCTGACTCTTTTAGTGTATCTTGCAGATACGTTTTGTACTTTTGGCCCTTCATTTCTGATTGCATCATCGCTGGTAAAATAGGCAGTTCGCCAAGTTTTCATATATCGATCGATTAGATTACAAAACGCGAATAACTGTAAATGTAGTTCAGTAAAAAACCTAATTGGAAAGTCAAAAAACAAAATATTTGAAAATTTGTCAACAAGCTAAGGAGAAAAAGATAAGAGAGGGGGTAGGGGAGGTAGTTATTTAGCTAATTAATTACTCTTTTCAATTTTTTTCGCTTTTTTCCGAACTCTTTTGCACTTGAGTTGTTTTTTGCTAATTGACTTTGTCGCTGAGCAAACAAAACTATCAGCCAGATACGCATTGTATGTATGTATGTGTGTGTGTGTATATGTGTATGACTGATAAAAAGAACATCAAAATAGGGCGGTCTTTTTGCTATGCATTCCATTGCACAAAAGGGGCGTTTACATGAGTGTGTGTGGGTTTGTGTATATATATTATTATTTTTTCAAGCCATCTTCGCGTTTCGCTTGTAAGTATGTATAACTGCTGAATGTGTGGCAACGCCATCAATAAATAGGTCGTCGGCTACAGAAAAAAAAAAAAAACAAAAAACTATTTGCCGCGGCGACAAAGCTACATAACTTTGTCTATATACAGGCAGCCAAAGTGCGCAAGCGACCGAGAGCGAGCTTTGCAGTTGTAGAAAAGCTTTGCTCAGGCATATGCGTACATATATCTCGTGTGTGAATGTGTGTACGATAGCATAATTTTGATCGTTAAATGAAAACAAATTGTGAGCTATTAACATGTCAATAGCACAGAACATTGATCAATGCAGTCACACGCACACACACACAGCTATGCAAACACAGTCTTGCACAGCTGTTATATAGCTATGTATGTTATATGTGGGCTCAAACAAGCTTGTTGTATATATATGTATAACTCTCTCTCTCACTTTTGCTCTATGCGTAACTATGCTATACGTATGTGTGTTTTGTTTGTACATTTACTGCGCGCTGCTTTTGTCGAATAGGGAAAGTAGGTCAATTACACGTGTCATATACGAGTACTTGTATACCAACCAGTCTATGTATGTATGCATGTGTGTTATGGGTGAGTGTATGTTTGTCCATTTATCTATGCGCACATAACCTCACTTTATGCTTGCTTCATTATTTTTTTGTGGAGAGGTAAGAAAAAAACCGAAAAACCTCTTCTGCCGCTCATTTTTCTTTTTTGGATACTCTTTTATGCACAAATATGTTTCTGGGTCGACCGGATAATCGTTTGTTTATGCGCTCTCAAATAAAACAAACATAGAAAATAAACAAATACTAACACACATATATATTTACACACAAACACTTGGATTGTCTGAAGTGTTTGTTAAATGGGCCACCATTTGCCTTTGGTACAAAAAGAAACGGTTCGTTTTGGGAAAATATACGCATATAACTGGAGTATGTTGAAAATCTAAATGGATTGCAGATTGAAATTATTTTGAATATGTTGTTAGGAAAACTTTATATGGAGGTGAGTCGAAGTAAAATCTTATACATATACGCTTAACCATTAAATATCCCTGTTGGGAAGTGCTCTATAAGATTAGGTTAATGTCTAACTAGTTTTAGGTTCATTTTCTATGAGACCGAGTCTCATTAACTCATAAATATGCCTTAAGGTACAGTGTTATGAGACTTAGTATGACTCCAACTAGATCTGCCCTGAGGGAAATTATCTGGCAGCTTATGGTAAGTCTAACTAGGTTCGTAGCTTAGGGCCAAATCCTATTAGAAAACATACGAAACCGCAATCAGCAAAGACTTAAATGTGAACTATACGAATCTGATTGGATATGCGTTGGTTTTTTTGCTGGGAAATTCTATTATTGGTAGTCTACTTAATTTTAAAACAACTATTTTGTGTTATGTGGATAGATATACAACTTCAATAGAAATTGACACAGTATTTTGTTTATTGAAGGATTCTCATTAGTTTGTGAGGTGCATTTAATTTTGAAAGATATTTAGAATGTATTTTGTTATTCATTTCATTTGTTCAGTAAATTTCGCTCGCTTCTCTGCTTAGTAAGTCAAATAAGAAAGTTGTTTTACATTTGGCTGCCAATTGGATATCTGTTTGTTTGCGTATTCTTATTGGCTCGTTAGTCACATTAATATCCCATTTCGGAGATATTTGTTGATGACATAATGAGCATATTAATAGCAAGTGTGGAGATTCTAATAGGAACAAGCAGGCATAACCAAGCCCCAAAAACACAGAAGAGCCACACCTCCAATAAGAAAAGTACATATATACTTTTATATATATCCCAAGGTTTTTTGCAAAAAGCTTTCAAGCTGTGGAAAGGACGTTGAAAGGACGAAGCCACAAAAAATGAGAGAACAAAACCAGAACGAATTTATAACAGCGAAAAAGGAAACGAAGCGATAAGAAAATTCAACTATGTAGAAATATGTATCCAAGAATTGGGTCAATCGATAAAAAGGCAGCAGCAGCAGCCGCAGCAGCGACGTCGCCGTTGACTGCGCAGCACATGCGCTCAGCGCAAAGGGGACAAGCATTCCAAATAGGGGGTGGCAAAGCTTTCGCTGAAAGCTCTCTTTGCAGAGCCCAAGCAGTAATCCAATTGGACAGTAATAACTAACTGTATATACGAATACATGCAAACAAATGTATATAAGACTATATAAACCAGAGATTTTACCCAACTCTATATGTATATATGTATATATATAAGTATAAGTATGATTACATCATATATGGATGTGTATGTGCGTGTGTGTGACTTTTAATATTTAATAGGGCAGCTGGCACTGCGATTCCAATTGCGTTGGCTGCTGTTGCTGTTGCTTTCCAATTTGAAGGCAACATAAAAAGAAATCTAATTGGATGCTAAGTTATAAAAACTGCCATAGGCAGAGGCTATCCAAAGTACATATACATTACACAGATAACAAAAGATATTAAAAAAACTCAAACGAATTATTTGCTTCAATTGCATTTCATATAATAGTTAATTTTTAAAATAAATTTATGTTTCAGTTAAAGGTTTTAATTGGAATTTAAAACCACTGTTTGCATATGCTTAATGTGTTAACTGTACGCTTGACAGGGTTCTAATGCGAAAAGGAATATCAACTTTTATGCAAAGTTATATTTGAACGCAAAAGGCCTTAAATGTAAAGGTCAGCTATTTGTTAAATTACATAAAGTTAAGGCAGTCAATATATTAGGTAATTTGAGTAGATAATATTATTCGAATTCAAATTTAAGCGCCCACCACAGAGCAAACGCAAAATTGAGCTATCAGTTATTAGCGCATGCAACGCAAAAATGAGCTGCTAGTGTTATGTTAACGCAATTTAGTACCGTGAACTGGCTTAACGCAAAAATGAGCAGCTAGTGTTATGCTAACGCAGTGTTGCATGTCGTGAAGTTAGCTGCGCTTGCTGCTAAAAAGTGGGAAATTTAACTTCACTTAAATGAGCACAATATCAAATACAGTGAAACCTCTGTTTGGCAAATAACACTTCAAATTGCATATTATTTGAAATATATTTTATTGGTAGGCAGTTTTGAAGAACATTTGTAATGACATTTATATATAATGAACATGTTTCAAATAATCATTTCATTTTTCATACCATTTTCCATCTCATTTTCATATTTGTTTGCTTTTTTTCTTTAATATTTCTCTATGTATGTATATAATAAATTTATTTATTTTTATTTTGTTGTTACTCATATCGCTTTTTATTTATGTTTTCTTTAATTTGTTTTATATTTAGTTGCTGCAGTTGGTTTTCTTTTATTTAATGCATATACCTTGTAAACTTATTTAGTTCATATATATCTATATGTATATATATGTATGTATATGTATATATATATATATATATATATATATATGTATATATATATATATATATAATCATGGCTTAACTATATATATATAATATATAATATGTATATATATATATATATATATATATATGTATATATATATATATATATATATATATATATATATATATATATATATATATATATATATATATTTATATATATACGTATTTGTTTATTCAATAATCAATATCGTAGATCACCAAAACTTGTTTTTTTTCATTTGTTTTTTAAAAAATGTTTGCTTGGTATTTTTCTGTGGTATTTTTATGGTATTTTTTTAATGCTTGCTTTTAGTTTGTGGTTTTTGTTGTCGATTTTTCTAGTATATTTAAAACTGTTTTTATGCTGCTCTCCTAAAGGAAAGTTAACTGTTGCCTGTTGTTGTTTCTTGTCCTTTTCTTTTTTATCGCATATTTGACATTCTTGACCCACTGTACTCTGCTATTGGATTTTCATCTCATCTTCATATTTGTATAAATATTTATATAATTTGCGCTAGGTTTTTGTTGTTTTTATTTTTTATCTATACTTTGTTATAGGCTTAGGTATTGCGTGTTGTGACTAATTTTTAGGTTGACCATTTGCCGGAAAAGCCATGAAACGAGGACAAAGAAAGAATATAGCAAATAAAGCTCATTTCCCTTCTGTGTGACAGTTGTGTTTAACTGTTTGTCAGGGTGACCATATCACGAGACAGAAATTTCAGAAATTGGAGAAAGAGAAACAAATAAACAAAATAAAGTTTTCTGTGTATATTTCCACACTACAATCTATTAGGGTGACCATCTCTTAAGAAATTCAAAATTTAAGGAGTCTGTAAAGCTCAAATTGTCTTGTATTTTATTCTGTAAGTTGGTGTACCTGTTTCTTAGGGTGACCAGCTATAACAAATATTAAAACAAGAACAGTAAAAAAATTTAAAAAACTCTTCTATATACCTATAAAAGCATATGAGCGCAGAGAATGTGAGTGAACAGTAATATAAAATTTATCATTAACGTGAAGTGTTAGCTTTTGTTTCTAGGGTGACCATAACTAAGCTAAAAACGAAAAAAAAATTGTTTTCATTTTCTTTATCTTTGTATGTCTGTGTGTGAGTGTAGGTCTATATAATATTTGAGTTTTACAAATTTTCCTAATTACATATTTTCGAATTTCTAGTTTTTTTTTTCATATTTATTTTTTTTGTATAGAAAAATTTGAAGCTGTTTTTTATCATATTTTATTTTATTATTTATTATTATTATGTATAATTTATTATTATTTTTTTTTTGTATTAATTGTACGATTTTTGTAATTTTGGGTACACGACGGCGGGGATAATATGATTAAAGTGTTTTTTATTATTATTTTTGAATTGATTTTTTATTTTTGTTTTTATTTTGCTAAAGTTAAATTAATATATATGTATATGTATATAGACAATGTACCATTAGTTTTGTTCATATTTTATTATTTTTTGTTATTTATATTTAGTTTACTTTACTTTTGTTTCAACTATCTAAACTAATTTATTTATTAATAATAATATTTATAATAAGAAATTTGTTCTGTTTGATACTTTAAAGGCAAAGAGTTTTTGCTTTCTTCTGCTTGAATAACTGTTTACAGAAAGAGATAGACATATGTATATATATGTATATATATATAAATATGATTTATATAGATTTTAGTTTCTGCTTTGTGTGTGTGTTTCATGTACATGTTCTATATCTTCTCGTTTGGTGCTATATATTCGGGGATATGTTGTACTTCAACACAAAATTTCAAATTCAAATTTTTTTCAGTGTATGTTTGTGTCATATATATGTATATATATATATTGTCAAATGTTGTGTATACGCAAAGTGTTCCAACAATTCATATCTTTGTTCTGTTTCTCTGTTGATTTGTCCTTAATTGCTTGTTTAACGGTTATTTACTTCTTCTGTTTTCTCTCAGTGTACTTATTTTTGGTTTTATAATTATGTAAATATCGATGCTAAGTAAGTATTTAGTTTAGTTAATTATATAGTATGTATATATATATATATATATTAATATATATATTAGTATATTACAGCTTGTGTTATGCTTAACCTCTTGACTTCCTAACCTCCTGAACTCTTGACCTCATTGACCTCTACTTATATACACATTTGACAATGTTTACCAAAAGATTTACTTGACTTGTAACTCGTTTTTATTTATTTTGTTATTTTACCCGTCGTTCCCAGTTTAGGAACTTTTTGGGGTTTGCTTATGTACACAAAGCGACGGCCTATCGAAAAATATATATATATATATTCGATAGACATTCCGCCCTAACGATAAACAGCAATAATGATTAACGTAATGTTTGAGTATTTAGCGATAACAATGAAGAAATGTTACATTCGGGTATCAAAATAATCGAAAATTGCTTGTTATCGACTTATCGATTAAGTAAATCTTGATATTTTGCTAATATATTGACAGAAAAAATATCGCTTTGCTATACTTTGCTGGATTCTGCTCAAAATAATATAGAAAGTAAATGCAATTGCTCTTTTAAATAGATTATCGACTAGTCGATTATATAGTGAAAGTAACTGCAATTTCTCATTTATGTATGTTATCGACTTATCGATTATGTATATCATGACAATGTGCGAATTTATCGGGAAAATATGTATGGAAATATAATGCTGTATTGAATCCCTGATCTTAATTATATAGACAATGATTTGACTGTCTTATCGATTTATCGATTTTGAAAATCTTGATCGAATGCGATGTTTGTCTTGCTTAATGTGGCATGTGACATGCTTAAGCGGGAAAATCAAATAGAAATGGGTTTTTTCAGAGCACTTGTCCACTAAATTTCGATTTGTTATCGATAACTATAGAATGTGTCGGTAGCATATTATTAAATTCAACTCTTAGTCATGTTCGCAGTGGTTTTTATGATATTTAGTTGTATGATATGATTATTTGTTTATATACTCAATGCCATGGGCTTTGTTGAATGTACAACAAGGATATTCCCGCCTAACGATAAACAGCAAATAATTACGTGTGTTTTTCTTGCAGCAGCAATAAAAACTTAAAATTAAAAATACCGCTAATATGGTATTTTTCGTATTTATTTTTTAATTTCCAATTTAAACAGAATTCTATTTATCGATTTATCGCACAATGAAATTAATATTAATCGAAATATTGGCAGTGTTAAAAATTCTTTATCATGGCTTTAAACAAACTTTAGGAGAAACAAAGCAAATTGTTAGATATATATATATATATATATATATATATATATATATATATATATATATATATATATATATATATATATATATATATATATATATATATATATATATATATATATATATATATATATATATAGACGATATATGTTAGGTATATATATGCATATATATATATATATATATATATATATATATATCGATAACAATAACAGCATCTTGAATTTATCTAATTTCTGCTTAAATCATAAGTGAATAGTAGGGTTATTCCGCTGGAAATTTAACTAGATGCTGGCTCTTGCATAAAGGATATTCTTGTATGGAAAAGATGCCATAGATGTATATTTGAACTAATTTAAAATATATATAGAGCTCCGATTTATAGATATTTTTGTATTAAATTTTTGTTTTTTTTTCATTGAGTCTGCATTTGTTTTTTCTAGGCATATTTTTTGGTATTTTTTCTTTGGTACACGGCTAAAGGCTACGCATATATACGATATTTGATATATATGTATATATATAAATATATATATATAGGGATTATATAAATTTATTGCTCTACTCTTTAGTTTTGTATGCTTTGTCATATCGATAGATGCTGTATATACAGTGTCTGATATATATATATATATATATATATATATATATTATGATACTTTGCCTAACAATTTATACGTAGTATATAAATAAATATATATGTATATATATATATGTATTAATATATATATATATATATATATATATATATATATATATATATATATATTAATTTGTATATTTAATAATTATTATTATTTATTTGTTTTGCTTTTAGTATATTTTTTTCTCATATTTGTTTTGTGAATCACATTCGCGCCGTATGCAAAAGAAAAACTAAGAAACGTGCGTAGTTCGAGAGAGAGAGAGAACGAGAGAGAAATGAACTCCATTTTGAGTTGACGCTGAAATTTTATAAAAAACTTTTGCATCCATTTACAGGGTATCTCAGCGTCACATAAGCTCAGTTCGAGTACAAGGGGTAAGTGTTGCCTACTTTACAGCGTTTGAGACGAAAGATTCAAACTTCAACAGTTAACTAGACAGCGAGAGAACGTGTGTGAGTGAGAAAACGGGAGAGGGCGAAGTGTAGTGAGCTTTAGATTAATTGAAAAGTTTTGAGTTCAAGTTTCAAGAGAGATAGACAGAGAGAGACAGAGACATTTACATAAATGCATTCATAATTTGAGTATAGCGGCAACCTAATTACAACATAATAAAATATCAAATAATTTTCTTGCATTTACATATGTCATTTACAAATGTGTGTGTATTAGTAGAAGAAATACTGCATAGTCGGTAACGGTAATCGGTAGTATACAAAATAGTAGACAGTGCTGTTATTTGTTATGTTAGGCTTGTACTTATACGAGTACTTATACGCATATACTGTGGCTTAGAAAAAGCTCTTCAAGAAGCCAGCTGGCCCAGCCTACAAGAGAAAGAGCGAGAGAGGAGAGAGATAGTGTTAACAGAGTTTGGCTATGTTAGTTATCATATTGTACTTACATCCTGTTGCTGCTGTTGTTGTGTTTGTGCTTGTTTGACTTTGGCTTGAGCGATCTTTAAGGCTCTGTGTATGTAGAAGAGTATGATTAGACGAGTTTTTCTTTATTAAATGTTAAACTTACTGTTGCAAATCCATAATTGTCTTCTCTTTGGCGTTTTGCTCCTCCTGTGACATTTGTACCAATTGCAGCAGTCGCTCCGTTTCGGTTGCCGCCTTCTTGTGCTCTTCTTTTGTGTTTTGCAGTTCCTTGACGCAGCTGTAATGACAATTATAAGACAGGAATATAAATATAAAAATGTGTTCAACTCATTTTGCTATGTAAAGCGATGTCGTACTACACAAAGACACGAGTTGCAGCTTGAGGTATGTTAAGTTATTATGTTATTATCTTAAGCAGACGCTTTAAAACTCGTGTTGTGATGTTCATCTTAGCTTAATAATGCTAGGATATTAGAAAGCTGCTTAACATATGTTAAGCTCATTTTGTGCTGCTAATCATAGCTGAGCGTTGTTAAGACATTTGCTGCTGTTATATTAAGCTAAATTTATTCTGTTAAGCTTAGCATTCGATCGCTACATTTTAACATTAATCAAATTTGGCCACATTGTTAAAAAAAAATGGCGCCGCGCCACCATAATTGCGAAAAAGTTTCGAATGAATATTTTTTTAAGTGTTAAGTGTTTTAACTAAGTGGAAATAAAGTAAAATTTGTTTAAGGTAAGTCCTTGTAGTATTATTACTTACGCTTCGAGCTGTCGCTGCGTATCCATAAGTTTTTTGTTAAGCTCTCCCGCTGCTGCTGCGCCGCCGCCTTGCGTTTGCAGTGATTTTTCTAGCTGATCCATTTGTTCCTTGCGTTTGCGCAGCTGCACATCAAATTCGGCCATTTTCTTTTCCTTATCCTCGATGTCTTTGCGCTTCGCATCGATTTGTTTACGCTGCTCATCGATGATCTTACGCTCGCCTTCGGTCGCCTTGGCTTGGTTGTCGATCTGCTTGCGCACCTCCTCCAGCTGCAGTCGCTGCTGCTCCAGCTGCTGCCGTTGCACATCGGTGGCAGCGGCGCCGGCGGTACCCGCCTGTTGCAGCTGTTGCATTTGCTGTTGAAGCGTTTGAATTTGCTGTTGCATCTGTTGCACTTGCTGCTGCGCCGCTTGCAGCTGCTTTGCCTGTTCCTGATTGGACATCTATTTGGGGGATGGGGAGGTGTTGATACATGTTAACACTGAATTATAGATATCCTGTTATTTCATCTTCTTGCTTACCTGACTCTTCTCCAGCTCTTGCACCAGCAGCTCCAGCTGCTGCTGGAAACGATCTCGCTCTGTACAGGCCGCCTGCAGCTCGCCCTTGACCTTTTCCAGTTCCTTGGCATCGACGCCGCTGCCAGCAGCGCTGGCTGCGGCTGTTTGCTGCGCTGCCGCCGCTTGCTGCTGCTGCTGTGTTATTTGCTGCTGCATCTTTTGCATCTGGGCATGCTGATCCTTGATGTGTTGGTCCATTAGCTGGGCGTAAGGAGAGAGATAGAGAGACAGAGAGGGAGGAATATAATGAATTAGTAGCTTTGATTAGCTAGATAATTTCGATTTTTAGATGAGGTTCATAGTGATGCTGGGAATTAGGTTATAATTAAACCTTCTTTGGCATGAATTAATGGCTTTATGATAACTATGGCCTCGTTGCTCTCCTTTGCACTCACCTGTATGCGCTTGTGCATCTCCTGGGCAGCTTTGTCTGCCATATCGGCGCGATTTTTCTCTTGTTCGATTACCTTGCGCCACTGTTCGATCTCCTCGCGACTCGCACCTGCAGCCGCCGCTGCCGCTTGCTGCTGTTGAGGGCCTGCTGCTGCCAGCGCTCGCTCCGACTCCTGGAGCTTCTGTTGCAGTGTTTGGATCTCCTTTTGCATGGCCTGGATTTCGGCGGGTGCTGCTGGAGCCACGGGATGGCCGTTGCGCAGTTTGCGATTCTCCTCGCGCGTCTTTTGCAATTCCTGTTCTGCGTTTTGCAGTTCCTTCTGGAAGTTCATCAAAATCTCTTGACTCTTCTCTAGCTGCAGCACCAGTTGTTCTCGCTCCATGGCCAGCTGCTTGACATCGTTCTCCAGCTTCTGCACATGCTTTTCCAACTGTGGATTGGGGCCAGCAGCTGCAGCCTGAGCGCCGCCTCGACTGCTCTGTCTTAAGGATTCCTTTTCGGCTTCCGATTTCTCGAGGCGATCGTGCAGACGACCCAATTCAGCGCCCATGCGTTCGAATTCTATGCGCGTCGATTCGGTATTTTCCTGCTGTTTGGCCAAATGCATTTGTGCCTTCTCCAGTTCCTTGGCCAAGCGACCGGCCTCCAGTTCGGTGGCATCGCGCGACTGCAGCGCCTTTTCGAGGCGATCACGCAGCCGATCGATCTCCTGTCGCTCGCCCGCCGTCATCGACAGCGACGAGGCGGATGCACGAACCGGTTCGCCGGGGCTCACCGAGGACTGTTGCAGGCGCAAACGATCGACCTCCTTCAGCAGTTTCTCATGCTTATCGCGCGCCTTCTCACGCTCAATGTGCGCACGCTCTAGTTCGCTGCGCTGTTTGTCCTGATTGGCCAGCAACTTGGCCACCTCTCCCTTCGATAATTCCAGCTGCAGACTCGTCTCATGCAGTTTCGACTCCATATTTTGTATTTCATTCTCGATCTTTTCGTATTTGTCCTTGTACTTTTCAAAGGATTCGGACTCGTATTGCGACTTGCCGCGTATCGTCTCCAATTCCATGAGCGTCTTGTCTAACTTCTCGCGCAGCCTTTCATTTTCCTCTTTCAAGCGCCGCGTCTCACGGCCAAAGGTGTCCGTGTCTTGTAGCTTCCTAAGCTCCACTTGATTCTTCTCGTAGCGTTCACGCAGCTTCTCCAGCTCTACAGCATAGTGAGCAGCCTCCTCCTTAGCCGCCTCTACGCTGGCGCTCGCCTTGGTCTGTGCCGCATGGGCACGCTCCAGCTCGTAGGTGACACGCTCCAGCTCGGATTGGAAGTGCTCTTTTTCACCCTGAGCACGTCGGATGTCCGTTTGCATCTTGTCGAAACGGTCTCGATTGTGTTCCAGTTCACTGCGTGCATTATCCTCGCACTCCTTGGCGCGACTGAGCTGTAGGGCGGCACGATCACACGCCTCCTGCAGGCGTGTGCTCTCATCTTGTAGCTTACGCAGATCTTCGCGCGCTTTCGATGCGGCCAGGCCTGAACGTTCCGCCTCAACTTCGAGTCGTGCGCGATCCGCCTCAGCCGTGTCGCAACGTGACTGCAATCGATAAATTTCATTTTGAGCGCGATCATATTTCTCCAACATCTTCTCGAACTCCTTGTTCGAAGTGTCCTTCTCATCGATGAGCTTCTGACTGGCATACAAAGCCTTGTCCAGCTTCTCCTTAAGTATTTCCACCTCAGTGACAGCATCATCGCGCTCCATCTGCAAGATGAAAGGGGTTTATGTTAGACATTATTATTTATGATTGAATCGAAGGATCTGGTTTGGTTTAGTTTTTATTTTCAGCTGGGCCAAGCAGTGTTTTTAGGAAGCTACAAATTTACAAACAGCCAATTCACTCGTACTTCTCAGTTCTCATGCGTTTTTGGATTAGTTACGATTAGTGTATATATATCTGAATATATGGTATATATATATTTTTATAGAGCCAATTTGTTTTAATTTTGTGTACTTCTCTCTGCCTCAGTTTTTTTGTGAAAAATTACCTGCAATTTCTGCTGAATAGCATGTGATTTCTCATAGCGTTCTTTAAGCACTTCAAGATCTGTTTGCATCGCCTCGCGATCCCTGGCGGCCTTCATCAGTAACGTCTGTGAGGATTCCGAGCGCTCCTTGAGCGTTTCCAGTTCATCCGAGAACTGATCCCTTTCCTTTTGTATGCGCGCTAGTTGTTGCTGTTGTTGTTGTTGTTTTTTGTCAGTGTATTTAAAATGTTTGTGTGTTTGTTACATACACATAGCATATAGATAGTTGAAAGATAGATATATACGTATATATATGCGTAGGCAGTACATATAAGGATATTTATAGATATATATTTGTATGATACAAGGCATGATGACTGATGTTTGATATGTCTTAGATGATATATGTATATGGGCATTAGCAGGCATGAAAAAAGAACAATTCGCAATAGTTCTAATCTTTTTTTTTGAAAAAAGAATAAAAATATTTTTTTGGAGAACAGCTTGGGAATTTTAATTAAAATAAAATAAAAAAATCTTAAAAAAATATTTCAAGAAATATTTTTTTGATTTTTCATCGTCGTAGTGTCTAAGTTTATCTACAAGTTAATTAAAATCAATTAATAAGCTTATTCAGGTAATGATCGATCGCTGATGATCGATACACTTTACTTAGCTGTTCAATTGCTTGTGAACGATGCGTTCCAATGAGATAATTAGCTGTTTAAGAACTAGTTCCTCTATTGAGTTGTTCAGCTTTTATGTTATGAAGTTACATAATTATCTTTTACGACTTGATGAACTAACAAAATTGAACAAAAATTGATTCATTACAATATTTTGAACATTTTTGAATTCTTAACGTATTGTTTATGAAATGTAAAGTTAAATGAACTAGTACAAAAAATCACTGAACAGAGTCTAAGATTTCATGAAGATATTTTCAAAAGATCTAATGTCCATATAACTTGTGTATTAGAATTCTGAATTATGTATATACTGTTAGCTATGTACAGTTAGTTGATGAGGAAAGGGTTTGGGATTACGTTTAGTATGTTAAGAGTTTCGATTTTAAGTTTCAAGTATCTCACACAACACATTTACAGTTACAACGTTTAGGCACAGTTTTAACAATTTCTACGTTTCTTGCATGACTTTTGGCTTTCGAGTGTGTGCGTATGTGTTTGAGAGTGTCAGTGCGTTTGTATATGTGTTTGCGTATGTATTGTGGCACCCTTGATAGTGTAGATCGCATACCTGCGTCTTCTCCAACTTTTCGCGTATGCGATCCGTATCCAGGGTTAGAGTTTCTCGCTCCTTTTGCATGCGCGCCGCCTGTCCGAGCGCCTTGTCCAGTTGGGATTGCAGGTTATCATAGTCGTAGGTCAGCTTCTCCTTTTCGAGTACCAAACGACGATTTTCGGTGCCAGCCTTGTCCAGTTTATCCTGCAGATGATCAACCTCGTTCTGTGCCTTGTCCAGCGTATTCTGCAGCTTCTCATGCTGCAGCTGCGCCTTGCCTAATGTTGCCTGAGTGCGTTCCATTTCCTCCTTGATCTTCTCCACCTCAGAGAATGCCTAAGGAGGAGGATCGGTTGATGTGGGAGTGTGTGAGTGCATGATTGATGTACAGGATATTTAGCTAGCTAAAACTTTGTTTTTTTTTTGTTTGGTTTTGTTTTGCCTACCCTATCGCGATCGGCGTGTATACGCGAGACACCGCTCTGCGCTTTCTCTAGCTCCTGGCGCAGACTTTCCTGTTCGCCTTGGGCATTCTCCAGTTTCGCTTTGAGTCGATAAACTTCACCTTGACTCTTTTCCAGCTTCTCTTGCAGGGCGGCGGCTTCTTCGCGTGCACGTTCCGCATCCGACTGCACGTTATCGTTGGCATTGTTGTTATCGGTTATCGGTTATCGGTGGTTAATTGTTTTCGGTGGGCAAAGGCGGGGGTAAATTGGATGTGGATACGGATATTATTTACAGGCACCATGTGAAAGGATGGTTCTTAAATGAATGACTGACTGACTGATTGATTGTCTGACTGACTGACTGATTGACTGTCTGCGTTACTGATTGACTGGTTGATTGATTGGTTGTCTGTTTTGTCAGACACAAAACATAGGTAAACATCAAGTAGTACTTAGAATTACGATAACGATTACGATTACGATTACGATTACTGTAACAAACTATAGAGCGAGCGATTTTTATGCTTCGAGGCTGAGCACAAAAGCAAATTTCAACATTAGTGACTGATAAATGACGGAAATAGAGAGAGAGAGAAAGAGAGAGCGAAAGAGACAGATAGAGCAGGCAATGAGGCTGCAAAAGAACAGCAATAGATGGCGCTCGAGTGCAGCAAAGATGTGAGAGCGTGTGTGCTTGAAGAGTTTAAAGCTATGAGCATTAAGGCAAAAGTAAGTTTAAGACTTTTAAGTGTACAGCCAACTGTGCGAGTGTGCCAGTGTGTGTGTGAGTGAGTGACTTTGGCTAGGTGTATGTGCGTAATTAACAGCTTAGCTAAATCAAGCGCAACTTTTTGCAACTTTCCCAGCAGCTCTTCACATCACAAAAACAACTGCGAAAGTCACGTTGCAAAATGGCTTAACGTCTTGATGGAGCTATTGTAAATAAAAGTGTGTGTATGTAGGTATGTATATGTGTGTGTGGCTTTGTTTATGCAAAAGCTACCTAGCTTAATACTCTTGGGTTATGCGTGATGTACTTGCTGCTACTTTTGTACTTAAGATTGTCCTTTATGCACGAGAGATTTGAGAAAAGTGCTACGAAAAGGTCTGCTGTTGTCGCTAAATCCTTTTAATGTTACATGTGTGTATATATATTTTTGAATGGGTTGTAATTATATTAGTTGAAGTAGCTTAAATGTGGTTGGACTCTAAAAAGGTAGTATGCTAAGTACTTTCATCTGCCGCAACATCAGTGTGCGAAATTAAATTCAAATCTCAATGTGAATATATATATTTATATATCTAAATTGTTTACTATATAAATTTCTATAATAAAAAGAACTTATCAGCATATTAAATGTTTCCAATCTAAATTTTCCAATGCGGATAAAACTTTATTATAATTCTCCAATAAGAGAGATGCCTAGAATTTTTAATGGCATTATTCCTTAATCAAACGACTCACACCTATCTAGACTTTGAACTGCTGTTGATTATATTTCTATAACCCTCATGAGTTTATGTATGATAGACGAATGATCACATATATGATGTTCAGTTGGAGTCTAGACAACAATTATGCACAACTCATGCAGGAGACGCACTCAAGACACACACAAAAATCCAATCGATGAGAGATGGATCAAGGCGAATATACATAGGTCGAAGGTTGAACAGTTGAGCAAATGTCTTTTATATAAGTAGTATATATAGTATATATATAAATGTGTTAAGCATGTAGTATTTCATATGTAGGTTGGTTAGTTAGTTAGTTAGTATGTGAGGCAATGCGAGTTATGTATAGTATTTTTTTAGTATTTTTAAAAATAGCAATCGTAAGTAAAACTTTTTTGATATATAAGCAGCCATTTGACTGCTTTATCTCTTTTCATATGTTTTATTTACTATTACTAAAAAATTTGTACGACTATCTTTTGGTGGTATTTTTTTTTTGTTTGTTTGTTTACTCACAAAACGTTTTTCAGTTTCGCCCTATATAGAAAATGAATGTAAGCACAACGATTTAGATAGAGTTTAGGTTTTAGTATTACATTAAACAATAGCATTTAAATTAACTCAAAAAACAATTATTTATAGGTATTATGCTAAATTCTTCTATTATTTTTTTTTACTTTTACGTTAATGCTAAGTTTTTGGGAGTTGTTAAAACTTTTAAGCAATATTTAACAGTTCACAAATTTAGCTAGCGTTTATATGAATCTGTGTATGTACAGAACTTTAATCAAATATTTTTCAAAAAAATTCTTAAATTTAAAATATATTTTGTGTTTTAATATTTTTCAAACTTAGCTAGTTTAAAAATGATATTTTAAGTAAGTTTTCAATCTTTTTTTTAGCATTTTTTTTCAAGAAGTTGAATTTTTGTTATTTAAAACTCTTTGAATATATCCGCTGTATTTGGAAGATCAACACGATCAAATTTGTTCTTGATTTGCAGGTGCAAAAGTGTGTTCGTGTGTATGTTTGCATGTGTGTGTGTTGTTGTTGTGCGTGTGTATACATATGTATATGTGTGTGTATATATATAGTAATAGTTGCTTTTGCAGTTGAATGACAGCTGAATGTGAGAATAGTTCAGCAAGTGTTGGAAGTATATAGAGAGTGTGTACGATTATATAGTAGAAAATATTCATTCATGAATCATAGAGTTAATAAGAATTGTTATTGTTGTTGTTCTTGTAGCACACGCACACATAGACATGAAATATAGTTTTTTAGTTTTAGACTTTTGTTGCGAGAAAATTCATGACGCACAGACAACTAGCTAACAGAGCTCGTATGCACAGTTATAGATACGAATATGTTTTAATATATATATATATAAAGTAGTATATTGTAGAAGTAGTAGTAGTAGTAGTATGTATGCAGCGCTTGTGAGTTATATGAACATTTAACTGTACCTGTGTCACTCGCAGCTCGGCCTGCGTGCGTCGCAGTTCGGCGGATGCCTTGTCAGCGCGCTCCTGCGCTCGATCCAGCTCCTGGGATGTGGTCATTGTGGTGCGGCCAAATGTGGTCTTCAGTTGCGAGAGGCGAAACAAGATAATTAGTATATAGTTATGACGGAGATATCTCTCTATATATATACATGAATATATTTGTGCAACTACAGTTAAAGTTAGCATTCACAGAAATTTAAAACATTAGCAAAACATTGTCCAGCAGCAAAGCAATTTATAAGGCATACGATGCGTATACGTAATGTGTATTAAGTTAGTTTTTATTGAATTTGTACGGGTATTTGATTAGGCTATATATATATAATATATAATATATAATATATAATATATAATATATAATATATAATATATAATATATAATATATAATATATAATATATAATATATAATATATAATATATAATATATAATATATAATATATAATATATAATATATAATATATAATATATAATATATAATATATAATATATAATATATAATATATAATATTTAATATATAATAGATATCAAATATCCGACAACTTCAATATAGTGTGTTTAAATGAACATGATTTTTGATTTGGGGGATTTTGTGTCAAGCTTGGTTGGGATTTTGGTAATGGGTGCATTTAACGCTTTTAACATTTGTTCTGTGTACACCAGAGTATTTGCTTAATAATTTATATATATGTACATATATGTGTGTATATGTGTGTATAGACCAAGGCTGCAAATTCCTAAAGTCTCGTCTCTCAACACAACGGAATATCTAATAAATTCTAATTCTAATAAAAATATATACGAATTTCGATAAAATATTATTTTGCAGCCTTGCTCTAAGCTCTCACAAATTTAGTTCTTATAATTCAAGGACTTAGCTACATTTGTATTTGTATTTTCTAAAATATATATATTTACAATTCACTACCCAACACTGCACTTAAAAGTTGTGCATATTTCTGTGTTGTAAAGTAACATAGCTGAGCCTGAATTGATTTGCCTAACGAAGCGCTTTAAGACGTGACTACGAGGCGTATACTTTATATCGAGCAATTAGCTTTCATAACACTGTGAGCTATCGCTATTTTGAGGCTGGCTTTGTTGGCCAACTTACCGATATTTTGCCCGATTCGAACATTAACTTTTGTACATTCTGTAAAGTACAATATATATGTATATATATGCATGTTCAGCAACGATTAATAGACATTGCATGAGGCATACTTAATTGAAAGGCGATGATAATTGTAATTGTAATTGTAGCCACTTGAATTATGTACAAACAATTTGTAATCCTTGTAACTAACTAAGGTGTGTATATGTGAAGGCGTGTGTGTGTGTGTTGAGTTTGTTGTGCTTCGTGTTTTGACCAGACTAAAGAGAGGTGCGGCTTTCTAGCTGTGAGTGCGCGTGTTTAATATAATCGTGGCAGCTTAACTCATTTCATATGCAAATAGGCAGACCCTGAATAAGTTTTCAGTTAGCCAAAGTTAACGTAAACAATAAACAACCTATTATTAAATTTTAAATATTAATGAGTGGTTCGACAACTTCCTAGTTGCGTAGCTCAACGAGCTACATACATATTAGAGTGCATAATGAGTACGTTGAAGTTGGAAAGATGCTAATAGTTTCCTTCTTTAATGACTGTTTACCTGTTTAATGTAAAACTTTTGAAGAAGTTATTACTGCCATTAAATGCTTAGAAGCCATCTCTGAACTCATAAAATGGAGTGGCTAAATATACGAATAGGTGAAAAGATATTATTTGCTCAAGCTCTTGAGCATTTTAAACATTACATAGATGTTTCTCAAGTATAAAGAAAAGTATATCTGTGTCGAATAGCTAATTCAGGCCGATCGTCTATCTGTTTGATATGTAAGCTACTCTTCAAAATCTAAAGTTCTCCTACAAAATATATTCTGTATATTTATCGGCTTTCTAAATAAGTTATATACAGGCACCATCAGTCAATAAAGTTTTCCTTTCCCAAAAAAGGTTAAACAAACTTGATATATTCGACTATAAATAAACAATCAATTCGTTCAGCTCTACTGGGTCTATAGTCACAAAATAAGTTTTTTTAAGAAAATATATATTATATTCTTAAGACTTTCTTTGGGTTTGCCTTTTTGCTTGTCTTTAAGCTTAAAGCTAAAACTATAAAAAACAAACAACGAACTGCTGGCTCTAGATGCAAAATAAAAGAAATTCAAGTGTGTATACTGGGTGTATAAGTTTCACTACAGGGTGTTTATGCTTAGTAACATTTGAGGGCACTACGAAACGAAAAGAAAACGAGTAGTACTACAAAGTATAGATGGGTTGGTTGGTATAGGTAGGTTTAGCATTCGGCTTACTTTGTGTAGTGTGGTCTGTTCTTCTAGCTGCAGCTATTTGTTGGTTAATGTATAATCGATTAACGATTTTGATATATATATATAAAGTTGTTGTTGGGATGCGAGATGTTGTTGTTGTTGTTGTAGTACATAGTTGTTGTTGTTAAGTGTACATGTAAATATATAGGCACACATAGAGGCATATTTTTATAGTAATATGTAATAATAGTGAGAGTATTGAGTAGGTTATCGTTATCGTTATCGATATTTAAATATTTGAATAATAGTTAAGTTTCTCTTTTTTGTTTCAATATATATATGTACACTGCACACAGAGGAACATAATGGGTACATAGGTATATGGTATATCGCTATATATATTTATGATAAATGGTATAATGCAAGTTCGATAACTTTCCGATAAACTGGTGATAATGCACGAGTACCTGCGAACGTTCCAGATCGTGTTTAAGTCGCTCATTCTCCAGCTCGAGTCTTGCTATGCGCTGCTTCGTCGATTCCCAATCGGCGCTGCTGCGGCCCATCTCACACGTGGCCTTGTCCAGCTCTGCTTTCGATTTGCCTAGTTCACTCTGTGATGCCTCCAGCTTGATCTCCAGACGCTCTCGCTCATTGACAGCACGTTCCAGGCGCGTCTGCAGCTTCTCCACGTCACTTTCGGCCGCGCGCAGTTTCATTTTGTAGTCAGCAACTTCGCGTTCGTGTAGATCGCGCTCCTCTTGCTTTTCATGCTCGGCTCGATCGCGTTGTTCGCGCAGTTGCGCCATTTGCTTCTCCTTGTCACCGATGGCCTCCTCCAAGCTGGTCAGGGCGCCCTCTGAGCTGCTGTGATGCGCCTGCATGGCTGAGAGACGTGCCCGCGCCATATCCACCTGGTTGTCTTTCTCCTTCAGCAAATCCTCCAGGTTCTCGATCTGTGTGGAAGCGTTTGTTAGGTAATGTTAATCATTGCTGCTTTATCATCTCTGACCTTGCGCTGCAGCACACTAATTTTGCGATCTTTGATGTCCATGTGATCCTTGAGCTCAGTTAGTTCGCTGGTTAAACGATTTCGCTCCTGAACCGTTTGCAATGTACCCTGCGTCTTCTTCTCGATCAAACGATTCTTCTCCTCGAGTCGGGCGCGCATCTCCTCAACGTCCGTCTGCAGCATGTTGTAGTGCTCTTCTTTGGCACATAGCGATTCCTTAAGTACCGCTATGTGCCGCTGATAGTCCTAATTTATGGGTTTTCATTGTGAATTTAGATTGGGGAAAGTTGTGAACGAGTCAAATTACCTGATGCTGCTCCTCGAGCGTTTTCATTTTGGCCGCCATCGCCAGTATCTCTTGATCCCTTCTTTGTATTTCAAGACGGAATTCGTCCAACTGTTTTTCGCGTGGATTCGTGAATGGAATATGGGTGGAAGGAGGATAAGATACAAGACATAGCAGATTTTTAAAAAACAAATGCATTAAACACAACTGCAGAGCAAATGCAGCTGCCTTGACTACAAATTGGAGGGATTTCTTTTTGTGTTTTACTTTTTTAAAGTATTTTTTCGGTATTTTTTAAGTAGTACTTTTGGTGTCAAAATGTTTACGTTGAGTGCAAATTGCGTCGCAATGTGTGAATTGTAGTTTATATATAGAGATGAGCGATAGAAGTGGACGGCTTGTAGGTGTAGGGGAGGGCGTGGTAAGTGTTAGAGGATGAATAGAATGATGAAGGCTGCAAAAGTCGTTGACCCACTGTAAAGCTGGGGGTCAAAACTGTGTAAAAGTGTAGCTGTGTCTGTGTACAAATTGTTATAAAAGTGGGTAGAGAGAGAGAGAGAAAGGGGGCGGAGAGAGGGCGTGGTTGGTTGGTTGGTTGGTTTTTGGGTGTTTGATTTGAATACTGTTAACCTGTGCTATAGCTATAGACGATAGGCATAGCTTATCCATTTCGGTTTTTGTCGCATGTTAAATTTTTATTGTTTGCTTTCGAAAATGTTTCATTTATAATGCTTAAGAGTTAGGTTTATTTTGTTTTTGTTTTGTTGCTTTCTTTTTAAAGTTTAACAGAAATCGAGTTTCAGAGTTCGAGCTCAAGAATTAGTTTTTTCATCTGAAGTAATCTTAATTAAGTTACAAATCAGTGTATAAATATATATATATATATTTTTATATATATATATGTATAATATAGTATATCGGAGTAGTAATTTAATTAATAATAAGTATATTTGTTGTTGTTGTTATTGTATATATAAGTATAAATATTTCAAGAACTATGAATATAATATAATATAAGAATTATATTATAAGTAAATGCCTGCTTATTGATGTACTCACAAAAAATGACCAAACACAAGAAATAGTCCAAAATGAATAAAGGAAAAGGAAAATAGGAAAAACTATCTATTGTTAGTTATATAGTTTATTATCTGTAGCGTAGTTAACTACGTATATTAATTTTTGTCTTATGTAATGTATGTCCTTTACATAGAGACAGCAACTGCTGTCATAAATGCTTTCAATTGGCTAGTGTTAAGCTTATTATACTTAATATATACTTATTATCATTTCTTATGTCTAGTTAGAGAGTGAGTGAGAGAGAGAAAGAGAGAGCGCGATTACACACTTTTCGTAGGCCAAGGACAAAAGGCGAAAACAAAGAATTTCAGAAATTTCGTAAATATTAAATTAAACTTTTCTTTTAGATTGCATTTGATTTATTTTTAAAGTTTATCTACTGAACACAACGCAAGTTTTTATTGCTCTTAACGTATTTTATACGTAAATACACACACGCTCACCAAAGAACTAGCTCCGATTTGGGGATGAGCGTGCACAACTACTAGATGTATATATATATAGATATATATACCATATATAAGACAAAATTAGAGTAACTCCAGTTAATTTTAGTTTTGATTAGACTACTATATAGGCTGTAACAAACATGTTGGGTTTTACTTTCTTTAAGAAAAAATTCTATTCGAAAAAAGTCGAAAAAATTTCAATTTTGTAAGCCGAACCATTTTTGGTTGTTTTTTTTTTTTTAATTTTTCTTTCGCGAACCATAATAAGAGTTTTGAAGACGAATCAAGTTTTTTTTTTATATAATAAAAAAGCACCTAGATACATGTATATATAAAGGTATATATATAATATATAGATGTATATAAGTAGGTTTTTAGTTTCAAGTATAGTTTATAGATGTATATAAGAACTTCGTTTTTATTCTTCTTTTTTTGTATATAATATTTGCATAGACACATTTTGAATGCTTTTTCGTTTCGTTTCATTTCGATTCAAATCGTTTTCTTTTTTTAAATTGCAACCAAATGCTGTGTTAAACACATTGCCAGATGTTAATAATATATACCCAGTTTACCACGACATTTCCATATGTTCTATATATATAGTATATATATCATTATTCATTCAACATTCATTTCATTTACAATCCATCTCGCTTGGATTTGCATATAAATTTCATCTTTACATATAATTGACCTTCATTTCTAATCACACACGCTAGTACCTTAACGGGTAATACGAGTACTGGTATATATATAGGTATATAGGTATACAGTTCCTGAACTAAATCGTAACCAAAACAAGATTGGGCTTTTAAAGTAATGAGAGACACAATCTAGTATGCAAATAGGTTCATTTAGTATAGGTAATTTTCTAGTTGTTAGGTAGTTAGTAGGTTGATTATAAAGGTCCTTGCATATAGGGCTTGCTTGGGTTGGCTAAAACTGGAAGGGGTCTGGGCTGGAAGAGAAGGTAGCTCTTACTCTTTACTATGCAAAGTTTACTTATACATATAAATATACATACGTTAGTTATACATGTATTTAGGTATTTTTCTTTTTTATGCCATGCCTCAAAGAGCGAGAGCGAGTTGCACTAACAATTTTATTTATCTAAGACTAGGTTTGAGTACTTTATAGGTATTTTTTTTATTATTTTTCATAATAACTTTTGAAGGTTCATCATTTCTATGCTTTATTTTTCTTATCAGGGAGTACATCAAATAAAGTAAAGTAAATCTTCTCTCTTAATATTCATTTATAACTATATATATTTTCTTTATATATATATATATATATATATATTGTATAAATGGTTTTAAATTTTTGTTTTATTTTTCTTTTTCATGAGTAAATATCATTTAGTTTCACTTTCTTTTTGTTGTTCTTGTTTATTTACAGTCTTTTACTTTTGAGAGTCAAGAGCAAAGTGGTTCAAATTTTAAACAAACTGTTTTTTTTTTTATATATATAAACTTCGCTTGCTTGCTTTTTTATTTTTTTCTTTAACAATTTTCTTTAATGAAAAGTTGCCCTGAGTGCTCTATGCATAACTTAATAAAATACTAATAAAAATACTAAAATATATACCATGAAGCTAAATTTAAAAGGTTTATATTTGGTTTTTTTACATTAAGAAAAAAAAATTAAAAAAATAGAAATGAAAATACTTTATGAAAAAATACTAATAAATAACAAATAGTTATTTTATAATAGCAAATATTTTTTCAGCTCTTTTAACTTTAAGTTGCTTTGCTAAAAAAAGAATACTAAACAATAATATCAGCTAAGCTAAATTTTTAAACGGTTAAATCAAAAGTTTTACAGCTCTTTAGGTGTTTTTTTTTTAAATTTTTTTGTATTATTCTAAATCCTTTTTCGCTACTTTAAAATGGCACATGAAACAAAAGTTCTGTTGCTGTTGCTTCTTCTTCTTACGTTGATGAACTTTTGCTTAGGCTATAACTAATGCTTAAGTCATATATATCTATGTGGTATATATTTTATATATGTATATTGTATGTGTAATACTTGGTGTTTTTTTATTTTTTGGTATTTTTTTTAGTTCTGAACGCTTCGAGAACCGTAGGCTGCAAATGTCGGGGGCTTTTTTTTGTTAATAGGGGAAGGCGTTGGAGGAAAAGCGTAAAATGCATCATTTAGTTTATAAAATTTCATTTTCGAATATATAAATATATATATATATATGTATATATATATATATATATATATATATATATATATATATATATATATATATATATATATTTGCAGAATTGTTCAGATTTAGTTTTTTTTTCAGATTACGTTTTTGGTTTTCACTTTGATGGGCATGTATACGATAGTTTTGAATGTGGCTGTTGTAACGGGTAGTAACGAGTAGATAGTATCGATTAATGTCGATAAATATCGTTAAGTATCTAGGAATCTAGGGATAGCGTGTCTACGTCAAATTTAAAACTTACTTGTCGCTTATGCTCTTGCGGCAGTTTCGGATAATCTAAGTCTAGTTTCGAATATGGCAAATGATGTAGATGATGGTGATGCTGTTGTTGTTGTTGTTGCAGCTGCTGTTGATGGCTTTGGTGGTGATGGTGGTTGTGATGGTTGTGGTTGTGGTGGTGGTGCGTGTGCGGATATGACGTAGCATGCAGTCCGATCGGTAGATGATGCTGTTGTTGTAGTGAATGTAGATGCGAATGCGGATGCGTATGCGGATGCTGCAGCGTATCGTAGCCAGCGCCAAGGACATCTCGAGCACTGCTCGCTAGCATACCACCAAATGGGCCGCTAGTATTTGCCAACGCTGCCAGCGGATGGGTTTGCAGATGATTTTGGTGCGAGTGCACATGATATTGATACTGCGGATTCATCTGCTGTTGCACCGAGGCCTGTATGTGTGATTGTGGTTGTTGCGATTGTTGTTGTGCTTGTTGTTGTTGTTGCGTGCCTGCGAATTGCTGTTGCAAATTGTAAGATAGCGCCGAGCTGGCCGGCGGTGGCATCGAATGCTGCTGTTGCTGATAATACTGCGATATGGCGGGATTTGAGGCATGCAGTGAATGTGACATGAGACGCTGCTGCGCAAGAGCCGCCGACGATGACGACGATGGCGGCAGGCCCAGGCCCATGCCTAGGCCCAAACTAGAGCCTAAACCCAGGCCCAAGCCCATGCCATAGCCGCCTAAATCACTCTGATAGGGATTCGTATAGCCTGTTGTGCCGTACTTGCAGCTGGCTGTTGATGGATAGCCAGCCATAAGATTCGATACGGAATAGGCAGGACGTAAGCGCGCAGCTGCCGCAGCGGCGCTTTGCGCTGCCGTCAGCTGCGTCGGCTGCGTTTGCGGCTGGAAGTACATGTTCGGTTGGGATGAGAAGCTCGTCGACATTTGCAGCAGGTTATCGTTTAAATATGATGTCGGCGACGTACTGTCGCCCGGATGTAGCGTTGGGTAGCTAGAGACCACACGACCGGACAGCGGTGTTGTTACCAACGTCGGTTGGCCCAGCTGCCTGGCCTGATGGCTCAGATTTAAGATTTGTGATGAACGCGATATCGATTTATGTGCCTCGTTCAGCAAATTGACAATGTTCGATGAGCTTGTCTGTTGCAATGGCGGCGCCGGATAACCATAAATATCGTTATACATTGTCGCCGATGGCAGACCGGCAATGCTGTAGCGTCGTCGGCGTATTGGCGACGTTGTTTGTCCATAGAATTGTGCTGCGGCGGCGGCGGCGGCAGCGGCTGCTGCTGCTGGATCATATAGATAGCCCGTTGAGCTCGATGGACCGTAGAGATCATAGCCGGCATTGCTATAGCCCAAATGACCGTTCAATGTTGATGCTGTTGGTAAATAACCGGAGCTGGGACCTAAATTTCCGTAATATTGTCCAATGATATCTGGTAATGGGGGGCTGCTTCCGCTGATGCCCGAGTAGTTATTGTACATCTGAAATGGGCGATTGCGAGATTTTGTTGTTGTTTTCTGTTTTTTTGTTTGTTGTTGTTGGTTTTTTGTTGTTTGTTTGTTGTTGTTGTTGTGCTTGATTTTTTCTAACTGTAACTGTAACGTTTTGTGTTTGTTTTTGTTGTAGATTTTTGTATAATTGGAATTTTATACTTTCGTATTTATTTGTATGATTATTATTATTATTTTTATTTCATTAACATTTTATTTATTCTGTTGTTATTTTTTTACTTAACATTTTTTTTATATTTAATATTTATAGTTCTTTTGTTTAATTTTTATTAGTATTTTTATGTTTATAGTGTATTTATGTTATATAAATAATTATATTATTTCTTATATATAGTTTTATATTTTTATTACATTTTTAAGCTTGTCCGTTTATATATTATATTTTAAATATGTGTTTAATGTTAAGCTCTTGTATAATTTGTTGAATATTGAATTATATATGCTCAAATTTTGTTACTATTCAGTTATTGAATATTACTTGATTCTTTTTTATTTTATTTCAACTTTAACTAATTATTTATATATTT